>CM075852.1:100904940-102104940 GCA_037975125.1 Latrodectus hesperus | reverse complement strand
AATTGTTCAAATGTACATTTGTCTTTATTTGTTAAAATTTTCATAGGCACTTAAAATTAAGGCCACATTACATTTAAAAGTTTAGACTGAATTGTACTTTTTAATTTATGAAGTATTAAATATGTGAAATAAAAGAATATAAACAATGGAGCACTCAAAAATGGGTTAAAAATATGGAAGAGTAGAATAGTTTAAAATTTTATTTGTTGGAAAAGTATATATTTGTCATTCGATAGAGGATTTGCTCTATAGCTAGCATGATGATTTAAACTTAGATTGTCAATACCATTTCAAAAATATTTGTGATAGAGGTCCAGTGCTAATTTGCTATATAATGTTCAGTTGATAGTTTCTGTTAAGAGAAAATATGAAACAGTAACTAAAGACAGCAATTGTTGATAAATGATATCAAATGGATATAATTCATATGAATTAATTAACAGAATTAAAATATATTTATTGGCATAAGAATAATATTTACCTCTTGCCATTTTTTACATATGTATATATGTTTGTAGAATTGGTACTTATAGAAATATTAAGCAATGTTGATTTTTGATCTCATATTTTCCATAAAAGTTAATATGCTTACTTATTTTTCACAGTATGAATGCATTTATTTCTTTTTGTAATTCAAACAGAATACATTATTTACCTTTTCCATAATTTTAATAATCATTTTCAGAACAGAAATTAAAAATCACAACATAAATTTTTTGTTTCATTAAGATCACACACATGAAAATTACTCAATTAAGTAAACTGAATGATAATTATAAGAGAAACTTATATTTATCATTAATGAAGCTCACTCTGAAATATTTGCAGAAAGAAAGATAAAAATTAAAAGTTTGATTTGAAAGTGGGAATTATTTTATGGCAGATGATCTTTTATTAATCAATTGCAAGTAGTTTAATGTAGAATAAATTTTAGAAAGGAGAAAAAATAAAGTAATCAGAACACTATGCTATTATCTAGAACTATGGTTTTGCATTCAAAACATACAGTTAGCAATTGGAAATTAAAATCGATCTCCTTTAATGAAGATACTTAGTATGCCTGGATCAGTAAGGAAATACCTTAAAATAGGGAGACCATCAACTTTAAAATTGTAACTGGTGACAGAACATAAATACTGTTTTATAAGTTTAAATATATAGGAAAAAAAAGTATGAGTTTTTAAAGACTTCCACAACTGCAAAAGGGGAAAGACAATTTACCATGAAAAAAAAGTACATATGATTGTATTTAGACCAACTGCTTAGTGCAAAGTAATGAAATAAATGCTGTTTATTTTTTAACTATACTCAGTGGCACAACAGCACCTATGAAGTTAAGGCCTACAGAGCCCACCTGTTTTCTTGACCACAGGGGCCTTGTGGTGAGAAGTACAACATGGCTAGGTGGTCAGCCTAATGTAAAAATCACATAGTTCCCAAGCATGCTTGATATTTGCTTTTATGGATCCACTAAAAGAATGAACCTCAGACCTGTGCTGCTGATTATTCATGCTTGATATAAAAAAAAAACATGTAATTGTTTTTTTTTTATTTCAATATAAAATTTTCTTTCTATTAATTTAGCATTAGCACATTTTTATTAAAAGCAATGCTATCAGGCAAGGGAGGAATAGCTTTGTTTTAAAGTCAAAATCATAGGTTTTTTACAATATTTGATATTTAATCAATATAAATACAGGAAAATTTTAATTTCAAACTTAAAAATATTTTAATTTACAAAAGAAGCATGATATTTCCAATATTACTTACAATGAAATATAAAATAATGTTATATATGTAATAAATTTGTAAGATTTTGATACTTCCAATTTAAAATTAAATATAAAATTTTTAAAAACCCAGGAATATATTATATATTATGAACAATCTTTACAACCATATTATCAAAACTACTTTTTTTATGCACGTTAGAAGTTATTAAGTGACAGTCAAATAGCATGCAGTTAAAAGTTTATTTATTTTGTTAAGTTATGAATTCATGTAACTACTGATTTTGCTTTGGCAATGAGATGGTTTCAAATTGGGTTGAAGCAAAAAAGGAATGTATGTAGTTTTCTTCATAAGTACAAAAATTTTCAAAGCTATGGAGTTGGAAGAATAAAAGACAATCATATCTAACTGGTACCATACTAAATGTTTTCCAAAAACATCTTTTAGAGAGCCTGTTTCTCTGATAATCCACCTTCTTATTTAGCAAAATTGAATAGTTAATTTGAACATAAACAGATCTAAATTCACTTGATCTAACTATATAACTTTCGAATTTTGAATCTCCAAAAGAATTTATATGGACAGGGTTTCCAATCCAAATATGAAAATGATATCTTGTTAAATTCTCTAATTGAAATACATTAGTGGTGAAAGAAACTACTTATTCATGCTTCATTTTCCCTCTAAGCCCTAAACTAAGAAATAAACTCTTTACTGGAGTAAAAAATAATTAAAGGCCTAGGCAAACGTTGATATATATTCTTTACTAATCTATGTATTCCGAAACATATACTGAGGATTCAAAATAATTAAAAATACCTGTTTAATTAATTACATGAAATGCTTGAAAAGCATCCAATGCAGAATTAATTTGTATTATTATTGGCTTCCCTACAATATAATAATTAATGTCAAATACAACAAATAATATTGCCTTTTTGAAGATGTAACACTAATGTTTTTTCCATGTTAATGCTAGTGCTGTTATATCTTAATCAGAGTTCACTTCACTGATTTGTGTACATCAAAAGGATAAAATAAAAGAGTGATTTTTATAAACTTCATTCGTAAAATAAATATTAAACATATGACTACATTTATGTATGACATCCAGTGCTAATAATATTCAGTTTTTATCAAATGTTTAATTTTGGTGTATTTCTAAGTTTAATAATTGAGTTCCTATCTAAAAAATTTTATTGTAATTAAATTTATTAAATGTCTGGTATTTTTCCATTAAAACTCCATATGATAATCGCTCTAATAGGAAAGAAAATATCATAAATTAATGTTGTAAACATTCCATTAGCTCAGGTTTACATATTTAGAAACTAATAAAAAGTAATACAAACATTTTGTTTACATTTTATAAATTAATTAATTATCATTTATAGACAAAACTTGCATAAACGCCAAAGTGTTTTCCAATGCAAACTATTTAACAATCACATTGATAGATTGCATATGTATAATGTAATAAAATATTTTTTCAATTAAAAAAATGAAATTTTGCTTTTTTATTCTTGGCAACTTGTGATTATAATGCTTCTTTTAATGGAGATAAATTTTTAAAAATCACACACACACAAACATTAATATTTGACTGAAATAATTTAATTTAACAATTTAATTTGAAATAAAATTTTAGGCCTTTAGAATCATATTTACCTTGTATTACTTCGACTTCTCCATAAGAAATATGCTTTTTCTTTAGCATCATGAATGGGCGTATGATGGAAAAGAACCAAACTTGTTTAGACATTTAGAATGAGAATAAGCATAAATTGAACTATAACAGTATAACGTGCTCTTTATGTTGAAAATCAAATACTCTTTACGTTCAAAATGTAATTATTAAAAATTATTTCTAACACATAAAATATATTTTGTTCTAAAACATGTAAAGTAAAATTGAATAAAAGTAAATTTACTGATTAAGGTCTTCAATTTTAGGATAGTACTTGCCTAATAGTTTTCAAACAATAAAAAGTGTATTAATTTAAAAAGTTAAATTTACTTAACATTTTAACTGACAAGGAAAACTTAAGAGATTTGTTCCCAAGTGCTATTGGTTTTCTCAGAGGCACACTCAATTATGTGGTCTATCAGAGAAAAAATCTCCAAAACATTGGGTTCAGCTTTACTCATAGAAACATATTTCGGAAAGGCATGTATATAAACACCGGCACCAGGTAAGTGATTAAATAAAAAGTCTTGGTTAATATGTTATACAATGAAATTTTTTACAAAGTATAGAATTGGGGTACAAAATTAAAATTTCAATTTCTTAGAAATGTATTTATTTTAAGAACTATAGAGTTATTTTGAAAAAAGCCATTGGATTATTATCAGTACTGGCTATTTTATACATTTTAGAATGAAATAATTGGTGTTAATGACTTCTTGAATCTCATTCCACATTGGAGAGATGTTGACAAAAAAAGTTTTTATCATAAAAAATTCTTGGTTTTGAATATATCTTTACCAAAAATCAAGAAATAACATAATTCAAACACATACATTTATTCACATATTACAGAATTTAATATAAGATCACTCAGAAGAGTTATTTATCATAAACTGGCAATTGTTTTATGATCTTTTAAAAAGAAAAGTACCATGTATTATTAGTTAATATGATAAATAAGTTATTGTTTTCAAATGTATTTGTAATAATAAAATAAACTATTTCATATAAATGATTAATCAAATATAGTATTTTATAACACTGTTTAATATTTTTCATAACAAAACTTATGAAATTAATATACTGGGGTACAAGAGGATTAATCTATTAGAGAAATTTAGTGTGAATAAGTATTTTCATGGTTAAATCCTAGAAGAGTCCACATCCTTGGCGAAAAACTGAAGAAAAGCACCAAGTCAGAACAAAATTCCAAAAATAGTTTGGTTTATTATATCAAGTGTATTGAAATAGAGTTGTTAAGATTGGCACAAACCAAAATTATCGCCAACCAAAATCATGTCATTTGCACCAAGGGTGTGGGCTCTGCTAGGATCCAACCATTTTGATACATAAATTTATTTACTCTTAAGTTGTACAATGTGTTTTTTTGTGTGAAATTCATGCAGTTAGTAAAAACATAACAGCCAAATTTATATGTTTGTCAAATATTTAACATCTATTGTTGAAAATTTTAATGGATAATTGAATTAAACTTTTAAATAAACATTTATTAAAAATGCTTTTCAAATAAATAATTAATTAAATATTTCTAATTCTATAACTTCTTGATAGGAAATTAGTTTTCTGCAATAATTTATGATAAAGACAGAAGGGAAACATGTTTCCTTTGAACTTGACATAAGTAATATGAATTTTGAATAACTTTAAATATCTCTTGTCACTGTAATATGAGCAATCATAGTTATATTACTTCATTCACTATGTTGCAATTTGTCAAACAAAATTGATATTTTTGTACATATTTATTATTTACAATTGCAAATTTTTATTAAAAATATATTATTAATTTAGTATATTTATTAAAATAAAAATTATAAATTCCAATTTATTCACTTATCGAATATTTTAAGATGTTTTACAAATTTTTGAATAGTTTACTATAAGCACCGATATAAAATAGTTTGAAAAATCGAAATAATTTTAAGTTAAAGCTAGAGATTAACACTTGGAATTATTTAATTTTCAACCAAATTATGACAATCTAAAAGAATAAAAAATATTTTGTAGCTGCTTTTTTAAGATAATACAGAAAATTTTAAATAAAAGAACTTACTTGAATACGATTGTGTAATTCCTGTTTGATTTCCGTTACTCTTCTTTGTTATATTAGTTTTAATGTCATGACATTCTTATTTAGAAAATATATTTCAATAGAATTATTTCGATATATTTAAAAATGGTAAGTTTTATGGTTTAGATAATTTGCTCCTATTATAGTCCATCATACTTCTGATAGTTAATAATTCTCTAGCTGTATATAATTTGTCTGTTATCGGTTTGTCAAATTTGGAAATAACAGAGTTGTGAAATCACAAGATTCATAAAAATACTTGTTACTTTAATCTTGAAATTTATTTTTTTTTACTTGATTTATTTTTTAGCAAAAATTAAGACAACAGCAATTTAAAAATGACGAATTAAGTTTTCGAAATACTTTTCACGTTGTAAAATAATTTTAAAGTAAAAATTAATAATTTTCACTTTAAAATTATTTCTGAAACAATACAATTTTTACTCACTGCAAGTTTTAACTGTAACTTTGTTTACATTGCGCATAAGGAATTGCAGTAATATTGAGATTTTGTGATTTTATGCTTATTTTCTGCATCTCCTGATCTGAATTATAATATTTGGTAAATATTTCTGTTGACATTAAATATTTTTTAATTTAAGAATTATAATACTTCATTTACTCCTTTATTGTATTTTACGTAAATGTATTACCGGCATAGTGTGTTGTAGCTTCACGTCTAAATCAGTTGAAAATTATAAATTAAATCAGTATTTGCCAAAATTTTCCAACATAACCTTTATTTTGTTGATAACTTTAAACTCTAAAATGAAGATTTAGATTTCCCATAGAGATCGCAATCGACTTCATAAATTTTAAAATTGTTTTGAAAATTATCTTGGTTATATAAGGCAATATTTTATTAGTAAACAGAAGGTTTCCGTTAATGAAGTGTGCGAATGTAACTAAAGTACAATAATTTAAAAATTTTATTTATTAAAAACTGCATCAATTCAATGCATGAAAAATAATTATCAGAATGATTTCTATGCATTTAAGTTAAAATGTAAGAAAAATTTAAAATTTCTGTTCAAAATGGTAGAAATTTTTGGAAAATTAATAAAGGGATGATAACTTTTTATTGAAAAATAAAATAATAAGTTAATGTAAAAGTATTTGAAATTAAATATTGTCAAATCTAGTTTTATGCTTTTATAATAATTTACAGTTAGAAAAAAAAACGTATTTCAAAATCTCATGAGACTGGGTCACATGTTAAAATTTTTGGCACAGGTGTTAACTAATCAAGCATGCCAAATTATGAATTCTTTGGGAACAAAAAAATGTTGCCAAGATGATATATTGTAATATCTCGCGAGATAACATAAATTCTGGGGTCACCAAAATAAAATAATCTACATAATTCTTAGAGATCTACGTCTCTATGATATGATAAAAACCAGGTTGCTAGATAAACAAAAAAATCACTTAGCTCATAATTTGTCATGCTAGATTACATGGCACCTGCGTCAAATATTTAGTTGTTTGCACATCAAAACTTTTAAGAAATTTTTTTTCTTGTCAGTATAAAAATAAGTAGGCTTCAAGGGATACACTTTAGCTGAAAATGTTTGTGAAATATTTCACATTAAGTGCCTAATAATATTAAAGAAGTTCTAAACAGAAATTTTATTGTTAATTTTGTTTTTATTATTATATAAGATGAGTGTCATGAATTATTTTTTTAAATAAACAGGATAATGAAAATGTGATATTTGAATTGCAGCCATTGAATAATGAAGTAAAGTGACATTTAGATGCATATCTAATTGTACATTCTACCATGACTTATGTATGTCTTCTTGGTTGTGTTAATGATAGTCAGCTCCTTACATGTATCTTAATATTCTCTATGTCTGTCCTGATATTATCAATTCCATTTGGTACAAAAAATCATTGGCTTTTGACTGATACATATTGCAGTTCTTTGAAATATTAAATTCCAGTGAGCTGCAATTTAACCTCCATCAGAATCAAGCTCTTAAGTGACTATCACCATCCATTTTATGTCAATGTGTTGAAAGTTAATCATGCATATTAAAAAACCTCCTATTGATTGCCTTCTTGTTTTCTAATAACCTGTACTGTATATTTTATGGATACAAATAAATAGGACGCTTATTTAATATTATAGCAGTTATTGTTAAAATGGTTTTAAGATCTTTATTGAGTTCACTTTTATAGCCTGTTTATCATTTGTGGAGTTTGGATTTGCCATAGCTGTGTCATTGTCTATATTAAAAAATTACCTTTTCTTGAACATTTTTGGTTAAATTCCAAGACTAAGTTTTTGTGATTTCCAATTTTTGTAATAAAGGCTGTATAATTTCTTTGGCAATCTAAATTGCCCAAATCAACATGATCCCATTTTAAATATTGATAACTTCTGCAGTCTTTGTTTGAATGTTTCCTTTTACTTATTTATTGAAAGCTTCATAACGAATGATAAGGAAGTTAACACATAATTTATGATATATATTGTACAAAAAAACTTAAATTATTTGTTATGTGATCTATATTTTAATAAATTATTGCTGATATTTGTACTTGGTCACAATATTATATCATCATAGTGTTACCCTTCAAGGCTCTAAATAGTGTAATTAACATCAGTTGTTAATAGGCTAGTGTTGTGCACCTTTAAAAAATCCTCTATTACTACTGATAATCTCCTAATCAATAATGTAAATCACATTTTTCATTACTGTGCTTTTAATTATGACAATGACAACATTTTCAAAAACATACATAACCAATTATTTATGTAGACTTTACCGATACTATGATTTTAACAAATTAGTTTTAAGGATTAAGTATGTAAATACAGCATATTTCTTATTTTACAATGTCAATGATCTGGTATGAATGTTTTTATATTTATGCTGAAAATTAAATTTCTACACAGGTTTATAGGTTGATGCTTTATATATGTTATATATATATATATATTTATATTATATCTAATATAAACTATTATATGTATTAAAAGTACAATTAGTTCAGACTATAATTTAAAAAATATTTAGATTTAATTGTTTTTAATTGTAATTTTTGTCTTAAATACATTTTTGTTAAAATTAATCAATTTTTTTTAGTGATATTACTTTAATGGATAAAAGAATATCTGATATGGACTCATCAACTTCCTTATCATCTGTAAGTATTTTTTTAGTTTTATTAAACATTCTAGTAAAATGAATTATCCTTTATGTCTTTATTATTCAGTTTTTCTATAATTATCTGAGAAAATTATCTTTGTTACTCTATTTTTCTGTCTATAATATGTAGTGGTCTATTATTTGCTAGAGCTTTTTCAAATAAAAGAAAATGTTGCCTAATCTGCAGGAGTTATTTATTTATTTATTTTTAATGATTGAAAATGTTTAAACAAATTTGTGCATAGATTGGAACATAATGTAGACAGAACTTCAAAATTTAGTATATATATTTATTACCGTTTTATGTATTCTAGGCAGTAATCTATGTTACACTATACTTTTTTAGTATGTCTGTACTTATCTTTGCAAGAACGTTGGAAATGCCTTCTTTTTCAATTGTTCTTGATTATACCTTTAAGTACATGCTGGATAAGAAGCACATTCAGTATAAACATGGCATAATTCATTTGTTTGGTATAATTTTTTTTACATTTCATTTGCTGAACAGATTTAAATACATATGGTTACTTTTGCGATATATGTACAGGTAACCCTCCTATAACACGATAGTTAGGTTCCTAGAAAATGCCGTGTTGTGTGAAATCGTGTTGTATAAGACCCAGAACTAGTACAAAAAGTGGGGTTACGTTCCAAAAACTTATTAAAAGCAAATATTTTTTAATTCGACATAAACAGCTTAGTTTTTATTAAATAATAAGTGTATATCCAACACAAAGTAAGAAAAAAATATTTTAATTTAACGCAACCCTAATTTAATGAATTCATTTGTCGTCACTGCTCAGTACAATCAACCGAGAACGTTTTTGGGTGGAACGATATCGCCTTCACTTTCAAAACTTTTTCCTCTATTTAAAGTTTTTGTATGTTTTCCCCTCTTAAAAAAATCTGTAATCGAACTTTGCTGACTAGTTCTTACTAGGTCATTGTAAATTTCGCGGTATGGAGTTAAACAGTTTTGTAGCTCCCTTTTGAATTTTCGATTTCTTTCTGTGGAAGGGTCTGTTTTCAAGAAAAATGACTCGAGATTTTCCACTAAGCATAGGCCTTCTTGTAACTCTTTTAATGTTAAATTCTTAACTGCACAATCTTCATCAGAGCTAGCGTCCTCAAAATCTATTTGATTTGCATCCAGGGATGCCATTTCCATCAAATCCGCTTCGTCAACTTCTTCTTCCACTAATAATTCTTGAATGTCTTCAGTAGCCATATCCACAAAACCTTTGCCTCCGATTGATTTAGCGACTTTTAATATGGCACCAATTTCGTTTTCTGATGTTTCACGCATGCAGACCTGCCAACTTTTACGCATCGTGCGTAAATTTTACGCAAGATCCACAGGTTTTACGCTTTTACTGATAGCATGAATTATTTTACGCGTTTCGGTTCTTCTGGGCAAAGTTTAAAAAGAAAAAAAATTATATCTTAGCACATAATGGCGATCATTTCTCGTTAGCCACATGATGAGAAGCGGAAATTAGCACCTCATTCAACCCAGCCCTGCATCAAAGCGATGAGCCAGCCCTTATGTTTTCCCTAGCCCTGATTCAACCCATCTATGGGAAGAGAGAAATAACTTCCCGGACTGTGTGGTCGCAGAGGCTCCGAAAATGCACGTGTCAAATCCTTTTTCTATCGTGGGGGGGGAGCCTCCAGCTTGAAAAACTATAGATGGGGAAAAGAAATGGGAGAGGTATAATTTTTTCTTTAGTCACACGGATTAAAACTGAAAAGTTTTACTGAAATACTTTCCTGAAAGTTGGCAGGTATGCGCATGTTTTCTGTTTCAACTGAAGAGGGCCATATCTTCTTCCAACACGCATTTAAGGTTGATGTTTTTATTTCTTTCAGCGACAAAGATATGATTTCGATACAGTGCTTGATTGAAAATTTCTTCCAAGCTTCCATTATGCTAATTGATTCCGAGTCGGTTGTGTCGAAAATCCACTGTAAGGATTTTCTTATATAATTCGTTTTAAAGGTATAAATAATACCTTGAGCCAATGGTTGGAGCAACAAAGACCGATAACGAGCTCTAACATTGGAACAAAACCGTGTTATAGGATGACATGTTGTAGGAATTTATCCGCAATTCACGAATCGTGTTATAACGAAACCATGTTATAAGATACTGTGTTATAGGAGGGTTACCTGTAACTCCTTACTGCATCTATACATTGATTTATTTGGACTGCATTTATAAATGCCGCAAATTCTATGAATGCTTTTTGCTGAAGCATGTGGCCCTTCCTTATTTTTTTTCCTTCACAAACATCCTGTTCCTTAAATCATTTGAGATCATTTACATATGTTGTTCATATTTGGATGCGTTTGCCTGATTGTAATGCTGACAAAATCTTCTCTGCTGTCTGATAACAGAATGGCAGTTGTTAAACTCTAGCACACAGAATGCTTCCTACATGGACTTTTTATTTCTCACTCATGAGACTGTTTCATGTTGTGCAGTTTCTACTCAGGTATAAGTAGGCTTCTGAAGCTCCATCTACATTCTGTGTTAATCTTATCAAATTATTTTTCACTAAATAGTTATGGCCATTTGTGGTGGGGTGGGGTGGTGGAACTAGTTCCCATCTGGTCTAGTGGAACTAGACCAGATCCATGAAATCAAAGACAGCCAAAAAGTCCAAAAGCAGATGCATTAATATATATATTTTTCTATTTTTAACTGTTTGCTCATGATAATTCTTACTTATGTTAAAATATAATTCTAGGTATCATCTTTTTAATTTTGTTAAATAATGTTTGAGAAATATTTTCAGGTTCCTGTTTCTTTGTCTGAGATTCAATTGCCACAAAGTCCTGATGATATCGTTAAAGCTTCAAACAAAATGCTCTCCAATAAGAAAGATGTGATCAAAAAGGCTGATGAAAATTTTGAAAGCCAAAATAGTAGTTCAGATAATGAAACACAAAGAAATGGTGTTCCTGCTTCAAAATCAAGCAACAAGCATTCAAAAGAAAAGTTAACATCTGATAATAGCTGTGATGCAGAATTAAACTCAAAACATGTTAAAGATAGAAAAGAAGAGAGTAATAGTAAGACATCAAAAAAAGATCTTAAAAAAAAGGAGCCTTTAGAAGCAAGTCCTTCTGATTCTGAAGAAAAATCAAACAGTGAGGTGGAACATGTGAAAGAATCACATTCTTCTAGCAGTGAAAAGAACACAAAATCAGAAGAAAGCAGCAGTAGTGAAGAAAGTTCTCAATCAGAGGAAGAGCGAAGAAAATCAAAACATATTGAATTGTCACGAAGAAAACGTAGAAAAAGAAGAAGTCATAGCTCTTCTGCTAATCGAAGTTCTCAGAGTAGAGAAAGCAGTCCTACAAAAGAATCTTGTAATAAAAAAAATACTGCTCATAAACAATTAACTGTTTCAGATACAGAGAAAAAAAATTCTGTATCTCTTGATAAAAGTAGTGACAAGAAATTACACTATTCTGTTGCAGACAAAAATGTTTCAAATTCTAATGATCCACCTCGCAAAAAGTTAAAAATAAATCGTAATAATGTTGTTATAGCACATTCACCAACAAAAGATACTGTTACCTCATTGGAAAAAAATTCACCTAAAGAAGTGCGGTAAGAGTTTTTTCTATTTATATTAATATTTGTGATATAAAATTAAAATTTCTAATATGTTTTTCAAATAACATTTTTTCCTTGTGTTAAGAAAATTAAATTTTAGTCTTGCTGTATATTTATTTAGAAGTATTGCTGTTTATTAATGTTGAACAGGAATTAATAATATAGATATCAAAGATGTAATGAAATATGATTTCTGATCAAATAATTACTATTTGCTTTCATTTTGAATGTAACTACTAAAGTTTCTGTGTATAAAATAGATCTTATATAAATAAATTTAATCAAGGTTACAAAAAATATTTAATTTAGGTTATATAAATAAAACATTTTATCCCTAATATTGTTACTAAATATAAAATTTATGAAATGGAAGATTGAGTTTGACATTATCAATTATCTCATAATGTTTTTGATTTAAAAGTTTAAAAAATGAAGCAAGCATTCAATATTTTATTATCAATTAAGAGTAAAATTAGAATTTTCAAATATTCTATAAAATATATTTTATTAGTTTTTTATTATTTATTTATTTAACATTTATTTAATTCCCATTTGTGTGCTTTTAATGTCATATAATTTAAATAAGATTGTATGCACTATTAATTTAACAGTTATTGTTCATACTGCTGATCCTCGAATTTGATCATTTTTTTCCATGACTCTGAAGCTGAACTGCTTGTTGATTTGATAGTGTTATGCCTTTTAGTTCAACAGTACTTTCAAATTCCAATTTAAGCTGATTGTTTGTAGTGGTTCAGAATCTACTTTAAATTAAGCCCGAGTGCAAACAGTACTCTTTAAAATCCTGGCATTTTGAATTGGGTTTTTTAAAAAAATATGTGTTTTGATAGGGAAAAAATCTTTATTTTGAATCTTTATTTTTATTCTTTCCAATGAAATTGATAAAAAAAGCATTTTATTTTTGATATTCTCTCCTACTATAATCAGAATTTAAGTCCAAAACAGAAGATGGAATTTTTTGTGTAATTTTTTTATAATAGAAAATTGTCCATTGCAATATTCTGTTGTATGAAATTTACCTTGCTTAGATCTTGTAATAAATAACAAATCAAGTAAAATATAAAATTTTTTTTGTCACAATGTACTGCATTTAAAATTAATATTTGTGAATCTCTTAAAAGAATTATAATTTAATTAGAGTAATTGAAATGATAAGAAATGTCTATAAGAAATTGATTTTGTATTGAAGCTTATTTTATTTTACCAAAGATAGTAAAATTCGATTATAACAAGATTCATGCAACTCCTTAGAACTACTAGAATTTTGACTGAACTTCTAAAAAATCTTGAATACTCCTGGAATTTTTACGTATTTGATGTGTGTATTCTTTTGTTAGAAAAAATAATTTTTTTTTTTTTGTTAAAAAAGAACTTTGTTATTTTGTAGAAAAGTTTAAATCATTACAACTGACTGTAACATTTCAAGATTGTATTGATGAGAAATTTTTCCTATTAAAGCTAGAATGGATACTTATTATAATTTTCTTTTAAATGGACAAAATTATTGTCACTTGTGGAAAGTAGTTAATTTGCTTTTAATGCTCTCTCGTAATCAAGCATCTGTTAAAAGTGGATTTTCTGTAAACAAAAATTTAATGATAAAAAATTTAAATTATTAATGATAGAAAAATTTTCAAAACATAGGTGTCAGCAATGTCACAATTTGAAAGACTTACTTAGTTTTGTTGCTAATGCCAAGCAAAAGTGTAAATCATATTAAAATGGATTAAAGCACCCAATAGCAGAAAGAAAGCAAAAGGCATTTCTTGGAAAAATTGCTGAAATGAAAAACAAAATAAAGTGTTTAAAAGATAACATATATGAATAAAACAGTTATGGTTAAGAATTTTAAAAATAAATTACTAAGTCTATACTTCCAGGAAAATTTTTATTTGATTTCTGAAAAACTTCTTAGAACTCTAGGAATTTGATTCTTGGAAATCTATATGAACCCCGGTATACACAATCAAGTTATGTCATACAAACACATTCCAATACGATAAGCTTTGTACTGGCATTTCATCATTTGTACTGGTACCTAGTCTTTAACCATTTTTTTCTTTGAATTTTATTCCTAATAATTTTTACTATATATTATTTAATTTTTTAAACTCTTATAATTTTATGTGGAAGTTTGGAAGTGATTTCCCCTTTTAGCACCAAACACTGGACAGTTTTCTCACCTAACTAAATAATATAGTTATATATATCCTGCATCTAATATAGAGTTATATCCTGCAATCATTTTAAAATATCACAATCTCATATAAATTTTTGCTTTAAATACATTGCAATTTTGAATATTTCCCTTTATTTACTTACCACTGAAAGACTTGTGAAATTAGTTTTCTAGCATTTAGTCACATTTTATAGAAAAATATGTATTGCAACGCATAATTTAACTGTAAAATTCAATTCACCTATTCATGTGTAATCAATATGGTTGTTTCAATATATATAATTTTTTCTTAAATATTTCAATTTAAAAACTCTAGTAAATGTGCATATTTGAATATATCTTATGTAACAATATCGAGCCTGTGTTAACTGAGCAATAAAGCTTAATCAATTATGTTGGTTTTTAATTAGAAAGATTGCTAATTAGAAATAAATGTACTTCCTTATAATCCTGCTGTTAACTAGGCAATTATTGACACCTTTGCAATAAAGTTAAATCATTAATATGGATAATAAACTTATAATAACTATAATTTAAATTAACTACTATGTGTGGTGCCCAATCTTTAAAAAAATCTTTAGAAATTTGTACTAAGCAGGGTTGAAGTATTGAGCAATAAAGATAAGTCAATAATGTGAATTGCTTAACACCCTTTTTACAATATTCAGATTTTAATCAAACATTTTTTTTTTTTTTTGTGAAGAGCATTTTATGCAGTACAATAAGATAAGGATCAAAAATTGACTAAATAAATTACTTTATATTAACATATAAGCTACATTTTTTTTTACATTTGACTATTAATTTATCTAGAATAAGCATGTTTATTTATAATAGCTTAATTATATAACAGTTTTAGATTTTATAATTTAACAATGTTTTGTGTGTGTGTGTGTGTGATATTAAAAAAACTATCCTAATCATGTTATTGACAATTTAACTTTTATTCTCTATTTAACACCTTCTTTACTTTCTATGTATTTTAATTATGTTGAGAAAAAAAAAGCAAATTCTATTTTTAACATCCATGCATCTCATGTGTAACACACAGGTATGAAAATTGTGTGGTATAAAAATCATCAAATTAAACTTTTAGCAGAAAATTCAAACTTTGCATAAAATTTCACCTTTAAGCAAAACTTAAATTTAAATGAATAATTTAAATTCAAATAAATAATTTTTAATTTTAATAGTTACAGCAAAATAAATTTTCAGTTAAAAATTTCATCTGCCATAAGATTCAAAGGTAACAAAATTTCCAGTCAAATTTCACTCACATCGGAACTTGTTACTGAATCAGGTAACTAATGTCTATATTAAAACTTGACGTGTAGAGAAAGCCATTATTACATAGTAATCCACTGGTTTCCATCCACATCTGGTTTAGTCCATAAGTTAAACAAGCCATAAAATTTATCTGTATGACAATTAAAATTGTATTATGTTTCTAATAGATAATTGCCAAATATGTTTTAATGTATGTATTATTATTTTTAGAGATCCTGTCAGTCCTGCTGAACCTGAACGAGAAATGGGCGAAGTTAGTTTTAAAAAAATATTTTTTATCTTTGTCTTTATAGGCAATTTTAATATTATGTAGCTATTTGAAAAATTAATTTTTTTTCTCCCCTTAGATTATTGAGAATGTTCCAGAAATTAAGTATGAACCTAGAAAATTAAATTTTCCTGGTAAGTTTAAATATTTGTAATGTTTATCTTTTGTATGTATTAATGAATATTTTTTTCATTTCTTCAGAAAATTAAATTTTTTCGTAAATTATTGAATTCCTTTATTGCTTTGTGATTTCTCTCAAATTCAAATTCTTTTTATTTCAGTTTCTTTTATGCTAGTAAAATAATTAGTTAATATTCATGTTGAAAAGACTATATATTTTTGAAATGTACTTCTGTAAATATGTAATTGTTGATAAAATCCTCAAAAATAGCAAAGATGGTCTTACCCACCAAATTATGCAATTTCATATAATTTTGGATTTTTTATATCAAATTTTAATTATTTCTATTTATTAGAAAGATAATTTTGTAGAATTTGAGAGAATATATGTATTAAAAAATATAATAAAACAAAACATAAATTGCTATTTATACATTCTTGATCAATAATATTTACAATTTTTATATTACATTTTAAATAATCCAGTCTCTTATACTTTAAAAATGCATTCTGTATAGTCTTACTTGGAAATGGTTAATAATTGAGTTGTAATGCTAACTCATTTAACATAAATAACATCAGATTGATCTTTGCAATAACTTGTTTTTTAATTGATGGGGTAGTGCCACACATCTTATTTAACTCTGTTGAGAAAGAATTAACAACCAAACTATAAAGTTAGATCAATAATGTGAATAAATTGTTTCATGTTATTGAATTTTATTATTCAGTTTTTAATTTATTAAGTCTGGTACATTTTTAAAAAATACCCTATGTAGCACTATCAGACAGATATTATAAATTGAGCTAAATCCAAATTAGTCACACAAATAAAATCCTTCAGGAAAATCTTTCAAGTTTTTGCAGGTTTGTCACAATTTCCAGTTTTTAAGTAGAGCCTCTGTAAAATTTTCATATCAACTTAAAAATTAAATAATATTCCATGATTTTCTAAGTTTTGAATATTTACTTTTATTTGGGTACTACATAAAGACTTATGACTAAGTACAGAGAAATTAATATTGCACCTTTTATAAAAAATGTATATGTAGAAACAAACTGTGAAATGACTATATAAAATAATTGTAATGACTGGTATTCTTAAAAGTAAGAGAATTGTCAGAATTGCAAAATCAAATAACATGCTATTTGAAATTTACCAGTTAAGTTAGCCATTTTAGTATTGTAATCTATCATTTGTCATTGTATTTCATTCTTCAATAGGATTCAACTGATTTGCATATTTTTATGTGCATATATGTTTTATATAAGTCAAGTAATCTCTATTCAAATTAGAAAGATAATTTGTTCCCTTCCTTGTTTTATTATTTTATTTTATAACAGATTTTTGTTCAACATTTCAATAAACTATCCTTAAAAGTGAATGATAAACAGACTTAAATAATTACTTCTAATGCAGTAGCACCATTTTTGCATTTTGAAAACAATTTGCACATAAATATTTTTTAAATCCAACTATTATGTTTCTTAACAGTTTTAGAAATATGAATTTCTATATTAATGGTAATGTAAATTCATTCAAGCATCTGCTTGAGATTTACTGCAGTTGGTAAAATGATATAAGATGTGCTTATTCTTAACATCTAATTTAGGTGTTTCAGGGACCACTTTTTATGTTTTCTGAAATCTGTAAGTACGCTGTTTATTCAATGACAGCTTTCAAAATTCCTGCAAAAAAAAAAAAAAAAAAAAAATTGCAGGCTTTATTTTATTTTGTTGCTGTCTTGATTTAGTGTTATTAAAATCCTAAAATGAATGAAAATTTTTGTTTTATTTTTAATTGAAAACATTTTTAGGCATTTCACTACTAATTGATTTGTATTTAAAATAGTTTCAAGAGAAGTAAAAAGGGAAACTATAAAATGTTATTATCAAGTTTAATCTGTAAAAAAAATTTGTGTCTCAGCATTAATTAATTATATTATATTAATTATTAATTAATTAAATAGTATATTATCTATTAGTATCAATAGAAAGAAATTTATTGAAACAATCTAAGGCATTTTACATTTAAAGTAACTAATATTTTGAATAGTGTGTAGATAAAGGTATGTGTATATATTACTCCTGCTTCTTATTGAAGTTGTTGTAAGTTTACCGGAGTAGGAAAATTAAATATGTCAGAAAAAATTTAAATTAAATAGTTCTTTATCAAAAATTCCAAAGTCAAGTATTGGTGAAAACAAAACAATGAGCTTTTTTTATGCACTTTTTCTTCTGGTCATAAAATTGTTTCTTCTATTTTTGGTTAAAGGTCCATTCATAATTAAGTGGCATTATTAATGCCCTTTTAACCAGAAACTGTTATCAGAATAAAAAACCACATATAATGCTGTTTTTCACAAATAGTTTTTTTATATACTTTAAATGAATTTTGCATTTTTTGCCAAAAAGAAAAAAACTTAGATTTAATACTACATTAGTTACAGATTTTAAATTTAAAATAATGAAAATTTAGGTGCATTGTATTTTTTTATAAAATATATCTTATACAGACTAATAATTTTAAAAAAAGACTTGATCATATCAGCTTATTTTGAAAACTCTACTAACGAATTTCTTAATATTAATGCAGGAAGAGGCCCTGTTATAGTGTTATTTAAAACAACATACTTTTGTTTTTCTTTATAGATTTGTAAAGTGCTTCTTGTGTAGTAAATAGTTTTGTTTAAGAAAAAAATAACCATAATTGTATTTTTATTTATATTTTGAGCATGATTCTGACTTATATAAAATTTCTAAGAACTTATAATGCTCTCTATGGAAAATTTGAAGGAAATAAAAAAATTTCAAAAAATATATTTAAAAGAGTTCTCTCTGTAAAATTAAGTATTGTTCTTTTTTCCATTAAGATGCAATTACAAATGAGTGTAAGAAATAACAAATTTCATTACTTGTAATGAAATTATCTCTATATGTATGTCAGTTTCTAATGCATATATATATATATATATATATATATATGCTTGTATTAATACTCTTGCTCAACTTAAATGTTTTAATTTTCCTTAATTTAAGTTATAATTTATTCAAATTAAATTAATTTAGTTTTAATATCAAGATTTTTTAATGTCTTGTTTGTATGTGATGTTATTTATTTAATTCTGTATTTGCTATAAGCTTCTTTCTTTTGTTATTTAATAGGACGTAAATTGAGTCGCAAATCTTCTGAAGATCTGTCTTCTGAAGAATCTAAATCTAAGAAAAGTAAATGGGGAAGATTTGCTTCTGTGCAGAAGTCTTCTCAAACAATCAATATATCCACAAATTCTTTAAAAGTATGTTTTTTGACATCTTACATTAGAGTAATTTCTCTAGTAAAATTATTTAAATGTTTGTATATATATATATGGTAGATGCACATCTTTATGAACTTATAGGAATCATTAAATCATCTTTTAAAATTGAAAGTTGATCATGTAGATAAAAATGTATTTCATGTTAAAACTAATTTATTTATTTTTAATGACAAATTATTCATTCTTTATAAATAAAATACTATTAAAAAAGTATGTATACTATGCATGCAAAATAAAATTCATGCTTAAAAACAATTCTTTCTTTCTTTTTATTTGGGGAAAATCAAACTTATTCATTTTTTCCTGTTTCGAAACTACTTTTTTAAACACATTTTCCCTATTATATATATAATAGCATTCTGAAGTTGTTTTTCTCGAAAATCTCTCTCTTGTTAGCCACTCAACTGCTTGTTTTACAGATGGTTGCTGCACTCTCATTTCCTTTTTGTTCATAAGTTCTTTCAATATTCTCAATTATTCTTACTACTAACAAACTTCGTCTAAGTCCGCGTTAACCCTTTGACAGTTTCATTTTTTTCCACAATTCGGTCAAAAAAATGTCTAATTTTTTTATTGCATTTTTTGTTTATTTTACATTTTTAAGTAAAGACATATTATTAAAATTAACATTTATAATAATTTTAAGCATTGATTACAACTTTTTTTCTTTAATGAAAATAATCAATTTTCTCTGCAAGTTTTTTTTCCCTTACATGATTCAGTTTCTGATTCCGAGTCACAGTTCGAATCACAAGAAATTAACTCCATACTCTCTGAATTATCCATTATTTAAAAGTAAAAATGTATTATTTAGTTCTTACATCAGTAAAATTATCAGGGGGTTAGTAAAATATAACCAGAAAGCTATACACTGAAAGATAACAATTTGTCTTCTGATACAAAACTTCTGAAAAAACCCTTGCTTATGAACCAATCAGGGTAAAAAATTGTAATAAAATTTGTCTTTCAAAATAATCTAGACTGAGGTATTACAAGTATAAATTGATAAATGCATTGTACATAAAATATCAGTTCCAGCAAAATGAGTGAGAATAACCAGAGCAGTTCCAAGTTATTCTCACTCCTTCTAAAAGTACAAGATGTTTGCATTTGAAGCTAAAATTTATGCTCTTGATGTATGAGCTATAAAACAGGAGATAGATTTATTGGAAGAAATCCCACGCGAGTTGTATAAGAAAGTCTGATTTCACCTGTGCAGCTATTTATCTACAATTTCTGTTTTATGATTCTTTAATAAAAAATATCAGAAAAATTTAATTGATTAAAAATTATTAAAGGATGCATAAAAATAAGTTCACTGGGAGATATTTCAAAATTTTAGTGTGTGAAGTAGAATTAAAATTATGTCTATGTTCAGAAATCAGGTTCATAAAAAAATTACTGTTAATAATTATAAAATAATTACAGTTAAAAACAGTCTGGTATACTTTTAATATTCACTATGACAAGTGAATATTGAAAACATACTAGAATAAAAAAGCCAATATATATTAAATATATTGGTTAGATAAAAGTCAGCGGCAGTAAGAATTGTTTTTCCCATTTAGATAATTAAGCTTGAGCTAGTGTTTTGGAATGCTGAAAAGCATTTGAATGTAGATTTTGTCATAATTTTTGCTGATATTATTTAAGAAGTATTTGCTCCTATTTCAGGGAAAGTAATGATTCATAGGTCATATAAGGAAAGAAACTTTTATATTGTCAGATTTCCATTTTTAAAAATTGTTTTTTAATGTTAGGAAAGGATGAGAAGTTAATGAATCTAAATACACGCAATACAATTTTCTTTTTCTTGCGCAAGCTGAATGACTTTGCGTTTGAAATTGGCACTGTTTTCGTGTCATCCAAACAGTAATATCAACGAATTTCTAAAAAAAAAATATGTGGCAAATTTTTAAGTGCTTGCCATGTAATACTATTTTACAATAGTATTATGTTTGATATTAGATTGTTCCAGTGAAATTAATTAATGTATCACTGCTTCTTATAGTATTCATTTGTCTAATTTAAATTTTTTTAGTTATGAAGATTGAACAAATATAATTCAATGTGAAGTTCTGTAAAATTTTAAGTTATGCAGTTTTAAATTTTATCCAAGGAAACTTGATGTTGTCAACATGAGCTTCACAATAAGGCCAAAATAAAATTTTAAAATTTAGTCTTTAACAAAGTAGATTAATTAATCATTGTAAAAATTTCTTTTCATAAAATAATGTAAATGTGATGCATAATTTTTGTATGAATTCCTAAAAGTAAAAATGTTATTGTATGACATTTAAGACCATAAATAAATATTCCATAATGTGTCATTTAATTTTGAATTTGTCATGTTATAAATTTCTTAAACAATTTCTTTAATTATGCAGTAGTTATATTTTTGTAATATCTGATATATTATAGTACAGATTTATCCCTGTACATCACTACATTTTTATGTTTGTAAATTTTGAATTGTAGAATTGGTTTCCCGATTTCAAATTGGTAACTGATCCTGTTCCAGTTTCGGAATCCCTTCATGATGATTCACCGCCAGTTAAAGATGATAAGAAGTTGCCTTTTCCATCACATCCAGAAATCGATGGAGGTTGTATTAAAAAAGTTATAGTTTAATTATCAAGCTTACAAATCTTAAGAATGTGATTATTATAAATCTGGAAGAGCATTAATTTTCCAAACTGATAAATCAAGGAAATTTTTCTTTGTCATATTTGAAGTGTTTTAAATTAAATTTTCATTATGTCATTAACATTTTTATTATGTCATTATAATTTCTTATATCTTATATTTAATAATCAGGTACATGTGTAGTTTATATCACAGCTTTGTTGTATTCAAATCATTTTATTCTTCAAGAAATGCATTCTCTTTAAATAAACACTGCTGTCACAATTCTGATATATTCCAATGATCTATCCTCTTCTTTATATTCTTTTCTCACCTCTTCTGCTTTTCCTTCCTATTCTCCCTTGGTGTAGTTACCTCCTATGATGTTAAGGGGCCCCCTTGAATTGCTGTTAGCTAAATCACCCTAGTGTTTGCTGTCTCTTTTTAACAATGATATTTTATATTTATCTGATTTGGTGGGGGAGTCACCCCTCAGAAATCTTTTTGCCTTTTTAAAGGCAATAGAGTTTATGAATTTAATTTTACCAGTTTTAATTTTGTCTACATTTATATTTTTATACATACTTTTTAATGTAATCCTACACAATTATGTTTGTTTTTTATTGAAATTTTAATGCTGCTTAGGTTTTAAAAAAGATTACTTTCTTAAAATCTAAGTTTTAGTGTAGCTCTATTTTGAACCATGCACAATGAAACCCGACCAACCAATTACACCTATAATTAAAATTTTTATAAATTTCAATACATATTCAATTTAGAAAGTTTTGTGATTTATGAAAAGTGTGCCTAGAATATAATAAAGGATTAAATTGACTGTGATGTTTGTAAGATTTAAAATAATCATTTCACCAGAAGGGCGCCATTTACTATTGCATTGATAGATAAGATAAATATTGGTAAGAATAAAACCTCATTATCAGCATTTTTTTTCAACATTATGTAGCAAAATTATGATAATTGCCCTGTGATGGAATCATTGAAACAATCATGCATGCATGAAAGAATTCAAATAGTCAAAGGAATAACTATTTGCTTGACAACTGTAATTGTTTAATGTCATTTGTTAACCTATTGGAATTCAAGGAATACCAATTGGAAATAACTATCTGAAACTAACTCTAGCCTCCCACAATCATAGCAATAACTGTCTTTGAAATTTCACCATAGGCAATGAATGCTGTGTAAAATGTCACTATTGTCACTATGATCAGTGCCTAATTTGAGAAATATTGTATTTCATAAAAGCTTTGCTTTTCACTCAGTGGTATTTTGACTCTTGTGTAGTTGTTTTGATGGAAGAGTTTCAACACATGTTAATGAGAAAAGCACTGCTATTATATCTATATTGCAATAGCTTGTGATATAAAATCCAAAAATTATTGCATTTTACCTTTCTACAAGGGATTTCTATTGTGTACAAGTACATCATTGACATTGAAATATTTTCAATGATAACTACAAGTGCCCTGTAAGGTTACCAAATTTTTTAATAATGTATGTTTAATTCATAATAGAGTTGTAGCTTAACAGTCTTGTATTGTATTCAAATTTTTTGTGCAATAGCACAATTTTATTTGGGCTTATTACAAAAAAATATCAAGTTACTCAATTCCTTGTCTTCCTAAGTACTCTTATATCACTACTGGAGATAATTTTTACTTGTTACTAATGAGCATATTAATAATGTTAATGAAGTGTATTTTGTTTTAATGTTGATTCCATTTATTCAAACACTAGAACTGTTAAGCTTTTCATTTGTTCCCCATTACCCTCCCCCCAATAAAATGATTGTTTCCCCCTGTTCCAATTGAGATCGTGACTACATCTATTTATTACAATTCTCATTGGTTTAAAACATCCATGGCATCAGATAGCGTTTCATCAACCAAACAACATTTTGAGTGTGATAGATCTGACTTGTCGACAAATTAACTTCAAATCGCACTCTTCAAGATGAACAAGGAGAAGTTCACTATTGAATGTCTGAATATATTATTGAATTCATTTTGTTAATAAAACAATTTCTTACATAAAGACTAAAGCATTGGCTTGAAAAGCCATTTTCTGTTAATTCAAGCCATTAGCATGTTGACAATAGAGCAGAAAGTAAAAACAAAATGAAAGAGACAAAAAAACCATTATGTTTAGTTTAAATAGACAAAACTGCATTTTGCATTCCATAATATTTTAATATCTTCTTACAATGTAGGTGTAATAATATAATTCAGTACAAAATTTTTTTATTGTGTGTGCTAAATTATGCTTTAGAAACTAATTTACCTTTTGTGTAACTTTTTTCTGTACATAATAAATGGTACAGTTGTGTATTGAAAGTGGAAAGAATTATGTAATAATTTAAATTTGCACAAGATTAACAACATCAGAAATAAAGCTTGCAATAAAAAATTGTAATTTCAATATAATTTTTTCATTAATATTTAATTAATTTGAAAAACTGAATTAAATAAACTTTGTTTTTAGATGTTAAACAAACAGTTGGTATGAATATTGCTCTTGAAAGCAAGGATGAACCAGCCCCAATAGTGAATACTGAAGAGATAGGACCTGTTTCAAAAATTATATTTATTCAAAATCTAGTTAGACCTTTCACATTACTTCAGCTAAAAGAGTTGTTGCGACAAACAGGGAATTTTATTGAGGAAGAATTTTGGATTGACAAAATAAAATCTAAGTGTTTTGTCACGGTATGTAAATTTCATTGTTGAATATTTATTATTCATTTAGTTCATGATAACAGTGTATTAGTCTGTATTTCATAAAGATTTGTTTATTGCCATTTATATTAAAAATACTTCATTGGTCAATATATATTTTTACATTGCATAATAAAATTTAACAGTACTCAAATTTAATTATCTTTTAAATTATTGAAATTAAAAATTTTAAATAAATGGTGCAAGTAACTTATAAACTTATAAAAGCAATAAATAATCTGAACAGTATGATTCTTCTTTACATTTTATTGTGAACTTCTAATTTTAGATGTATCAAGTTAAAAATGGAAAATTTTTTGTAGTAAACTTTTTTTAGACAATTTTGCCTTTTTATTTTCATTAATTATCATGAAACTGTAAGACAAAAAATAGTGATTAATAATTATCAGTGTTATTTATTTTGTTTGATGAATTTTGTAATATTTAAAATTTTACATTGATTTATAATGACCAAGTTCCACATATAATATTGTGATTAATTTGGAAGTCAAATTAACTAAAAAAAATTCAATTGTAATTAAAATGCATAATTATGGAAAACATTTTCCAGTATTTCTTTCATAAATTTCTCTCTATAAATATACCTTGTTTCTTGTAATTATTATTTTTTTTTATTTAGTTCAGCCATTTTCTTAAAGTAAAGAAATTCAATATTTTATATCAAGGTTATCAGATGTTCCATGATCTTAAATTTAAGTTGATGTCATAATCCTGAGTAAAAATTGGCTAAATGTATTTAACGAATGTAAAGAATTAGAGGGGCTTATATTATAGTTCTTGTATGTATCACTGGAAATTTATGCAGTAGTATTTGTGACTAAAGCAGTTTAAGAGGATAATAAATATAACCACTAACTAAATATGTCTGTATCTATGTGTTGTGTTATTTTTAAGTAAAATCACAAGTGAGAAGTAGATACAAAGATTAAATTTTTTTAAAAAAAATTCAGTTTTTTTTTAAATTGTACAAACTTTATTTTCAACGTATTTTGTTTACGGCATTAAACATTCAGATTAAAATTTTTCTAGTATGAAACTGAAGAGGAGGCGATAAAAACTAGAAATGCTTTAAATGGTACAAGGTGGCCATCTTCTAATCCTAAGATCCTTAGTGTTGAATTTAGCTCTGAAGATGAGGTAAAAATTGAATAAATAAAAATAAAGAATATTTATAGTAATGGAATTTATTTATTTGCAAATTGTTTAACATTCTTAAAATATTTCTTTCAATTTTCAGCTTGAACTTTATCGAAGTGGTGGAGATGTCCCTAAAGTTATTCCTGAACCTCTGTCGGAGAACAAAGACGCATATGAACCAAAGACACCTCAACCTTCAAGTGATCACAGAAAAAGAGATCTTGAAAAGAGGAAAGAGAAAGATCGATATAGACAACAAATGCCTGTACGTGAATGGGACAAAGACAAGGTTTTACAAGAATCTCCTGATAGAGAATCTTTTGGAAAAACATCTGAAGGATTTAAAGATTCTGAGAAAAAAGACAAGAAGGGTATTTTTTTTTTTTTATTATAAAAAAATTGACTTTTACACATTTTCAAGATAAAATTAGAACGAATAATTTTTAATTTTAGATGTAAAAAAGAGGGCAAGTGAAGAAACTCCAGCCAAATTGCTTGATGATCTTTTCCAGAAAACTAAAACAGCTCCTTGTATTTATTGGCTCCCCCTAACTGAAGCTTTGGTAATGTTATATGTAGTTTGCTTCCATTATATAAATGCCAAATTTTAGCACTTAGGCAATTAGTTCATGAACTCTCAGTACTTTTTAACTCTGTCCTCATGCTAAAAATGCAAACCATTGTATATATATTAAAATTTTTACTTATTTCTTGTAAAATTATCTTTAAATTGGACTTTTTTTTATCTTCTATTTGACTTTCACAGCATATTTTAATTTAGTGTTTTTTATTAAAATGTAGTTTTATATTGAGAAAATTTCAGTGTTTGATTTATTTAATTTAGTGGGATATTAAAAAAATGAATAAAAATCTCTTTTTTTATTTTATAAATAATGCTCAAATTTTAAAATTTATTTAAAAGATTTCTTAAATTTTCAAAAAATGTTCAGAATTAATCAGCAAAAAGAAAACAGTCTTTAAGAGGTTACACTTGAAAGAAGAAATAAATATTCTTGATTTCTATTCTATAACTAATGCATTGGACACAAGAAGCTTCATTGTAAATTTTTTAGAAAAGTCGGGCATAATTTTATGAAATAAAATATATATTTGAATGGAATAAATTCAGACGAAGTTATATCAAATTTGATGATATATCTTACAATTAATAAAAAGGAAGAGCAAATTGAGATTCAGGTGTTAAGTATTTTCTTCTTTAAAAAATGTTTGCTGTAAATGAAAATATGACATCTAAGTGGATATAAAATGATTGATAGTGCAAAAATGTTTTGTGTTGCTTAGTGTCAAGGTGTATGAAAATCTTTTAAAGAAAGTTGCTAACTAGGTCATAGAAAATTGCCATCTAAAATTACTTGTAATAAAAATATGAATAAGCAAAGTTTAGTGCAGATGAAAGTGGATAGGTCAACTTTGAAATAAAGTGATTAATTTATAACATAAAATAATTTCTTTCTATAAAAAATAAATAAGTAAAACTTTCTCAAAGATTTTTGCAAGAAACCCTTGAAAATTGATAAATATCTAAAAGTATGTTTCTGATTTAAAAGATTAAAATAATCTTGAAAATTAAGAAGAAAGTTAACCATGTTATTTAAAATTGTTAGATGCTATTTATTGTGACAAAGTTTATTATTTGCCTTGCAGTAAGTGGAAATGAAAGTGAATATGTTTACTCATTTACCAAAATATAATAGTTACTGTCACAATCAATATTAGGATGTAATTACAAAAACGTTTGATCTAAAAAAAATAAAATAGTAAAAAGTAACTGTTAAAAACAATAGGTTACAAAATCAAAATTCTGTTGTTTTTAAAAAGAAAGATTTCAAAATTATTTCGCCAAATAGTATTTTCATTCATACATATAAGAAAAGATGGATAGATCAAATATTAAATAGAAATTTGTGGATTGGAAACATGTTTTAAACATTTTCGTGCCTTAAAAAGTCTTTTAGGGAAAACGTATTTGGATTATATTTAGAAGATAATATAAAGAAATTGTTTTAAAATAAATACAACAGGCATTGTGGTATTTGTAGGTGAATTAATACATTAGCTCAATTTTTAGGTATGTGTACAAATAAATGATTTAAAAAAATTTGAAACAATGGAATTCGTGTATGAGAATGTGGCAGAATAGTAAATTATAATTCTTTTGTGTGTGAGAGTAACAATAATGTGTAGTGTTTAATAGAATATATAAAAAAACTTCCATTTTATTAAAATTTTATAAGATCCATTATTTTAAATTAACACCATTTAAGAGTATTCATATGAGTAGAAATATAATTTTTTGATGTTATCAGTTTTATATTTTACATATGAAGTATGTTTTCATATCTAATTTCAACTTCGTATTAAAAATTTGCTGTGTTAAATGATGGAATATAAGATGGTATTTCTCTTTATTTAGATTTTTTGATTAAAATTTATTTCATATTTTCAAGTATTTGAGTAACTTTTTTCATGTTCAAATTTAGATTTCAGAAAGAGAGGAAGCAAGAAGATTAAGAAGATTAGAACGGGAAAAAAAAATTCAACAGAGAGAACAAGAAGACTCTGAACATAGAAAAAGATCTCGCACAGATCATAAAGCTCGAGAAGTGGTATGAGACATATTTCGTTTTTCTATTTTCATTTATGAATATTACATTATCTGGTTTCCATTTATTAACTTAAAAAATTTTATTCATATATAAATAATAATTGTAATTTTACCTGCATATTTGGAAGTTTGTATTTAACGATATGTTACTATTACACTACACTAATATAAAAATTACCTTTCTAAATTTATTGGTAACTTAAAATTTAATAACATTCTCTTTTACAGGAAAATCGAAGTTCAACTCGAAGTCGTAGTCCGACATCCAGGCGACGTTAAAAATATTAAATAATTATTTTTAAATATGTATAGACCCTGGCCTCCTAAACTAAGTTTGAGTGAAAAATTCAACTGCATTGCATCAGGTATAAATATTAAAGAGTGAAACAATTTTTCAAATTTTCCTTTCATAATCTTTATTTTTTTCTCTGTATACAGAGTCATAATTTAAACAATATGTTCTAATGCTTCAGATTTTGAATCAAGTGTTGGGTTTCCATAATTTGAATAGATTTCTACGATTTTTTCTCAAAATTCTATTTTCCAAAAGGAAAAATTTTATTCTTGAAAAGTTCTAGTCAGAATAATCATTTTATAATTTTTATTTTAAAGTCTATGCGTGCAGGTATAATTTATTCTTAGATTTTACATCGTAAGCATTTTCATTTCCTTTGGATTTTACTATAATTATAAATTTATATGAGAAATTGAACAATAACTTCAAGAATATTTCTAATTTAAAAATGTAGTAATAGCTATTCTTAGAACTCTTCAAACTTTTTCTATATTGTAGCTTCTTTTCTGTTGTATTTTATTTAAAATAGTTCTAAGAAAACCTTTTTTCAAATTAAAATTCTTAAATGATTTCTGGAATTTATCAAATTCTATTATTTCCATTTACAATTAAAGCAATGTATTGCATTAACTTTTATAATATTGTACTTAAATACAAATTTCATATAAAATTGTGAAAATTTAAATCAAGTTTCCCTGGTTTACATGTCTGCAATTTAAAATGGCACTGATTAATTTTAAGAAAACTTCAATATTTCAGTAAACAATAAATTCTTTGCTGGCTTAAAAAATCAAAATATTTTATAATACAATAATTAATAATATATAGACTGCTTTGAATTACTTGAAATTAGGTTATTTTTCATTTAGTTAAAAAATTGAAAGTATATAATTCCAAATTTCTTTGTCACCATATTGAATATAGTTCTCTATCTTAATTATGTTGTAAATTTCAAAATTCATCCAAATTTTAGCCTGAAAGGGAATTTTGATTTTTTTCCCTGTTTATGTGTCTGCAGTTTAAAATGGCACTGATTTACTCTTACCCCCATTCAGAAATTATTAAAAAAAAACGCTATAGGAAATGTATGAATGCATTGAAATGAATGAGCTTATTGAATTACTTAAGTACAGGAAGCAGGTAAGTATATCATAGATTAAATTAAAAATGTGTTGTATGTTGCGTATTAATGTTTAACGGGTGATTTGCTGTTGAGGAGGCCAGTTGGAGAAATCCATGTGCATTTTGTATAGTCGGTCATCTCCCCTAATCCTTTTGCAGATGAAAGCAGCTCGTTGAAACAGATTAACCTTAAACAGTGGTCAACCTCATCATGTTACCACTCAGGAAACAGAAGTGTTAATACCATGCTTGTAAGAAATTGTGAAAAAAAGTTCAACATGTAAGGGATTGTGACAACATTTAAAAAAAAAAGTATTAATCGAGCTTCTTTGTGGAATGATACAAAGCATTTTGGCTCTTTTGAGAATAATTTAATAAACTCTCAAAACTTTGTTGAATGTGACATACTTATGAATGATAGTATACTGCACAGTTATATGGTATACAATGTATTGTTGAAGAACAGTTGTATATACATACAAAATATAATGAATTCATTTGAAGACTAAGTCATGCATTACTTCATTGATAAATACATTCTTACATTTGAGATATCATTTCTTTCTGTTAAATATCATCAGATGCTTTGATTATTATGTATTGTACAAATAAAATTTATATATAGTTGTATGACAATATTGGCATTCCATGCAACTTGTTATATTTTATTGTGTAGATGATTTAATTATTAATAATTTTAATTAATGAATAAATAAGTCTTTTTAATTAATAAGAGCCTTTGTTAAATTCAGAATATTTAACTTTGCTGTTCACATATTTTGATTCTACTACAAAATATTTAAAATGATTGATAAATGTGTAAATTTTGTAATGTGCTTCTCTCTTTCTACTGATTTCATTACTGTAATTATTTGTCAAAAAATAACTAAATAAAAAGTTTTAACTTGATGTTTGTAGCTTTATAAATATGTAAATCTGAAATTGTTCCCAATTATATATATGAAATTTTTATAATTCTTTTTAATTTTATTCAGATATTAATCCATTATTTTACTAAAATAGCCATGCTGACAACCAAATAGTTTATGCTTTTATCTTTGGATCAACAGTTTATATGATTGAATCCCACCTTGTGCAGGGATGTTTGTGGTGGTTCAGAATCCACTTTAAACCCTAAGTTTTGGTCTAATAAACCCTCGTAAGTTAAAAATGACCATCGAGCAACAAACTATCATTTGTGGGCATGAACATTCATAACACCAAAATATTCCATTCATAAACCACTTTGTTTCAACTCTTCCTGCATATGGAAGTTCTGCCCTTTAAAAATATCAGAATGGTGAACACACATTCACCATTTTTGTAAACATTTGTCTGGGAAAACTATTTGAATTGGATACTGTGTTTGTTCATGCTGACCAAAAACTTCAACTCTTGAATGTTTCATGGTGCTTTTTCTATCTGTTTCCATGGATTAAAAAGTATTTTTCCTGTAGAATGTGACAATGATAAAACCAAACTTTTCTTAAAATGTCATTAATAAATTTAGTAATATAAAGTCATATTTAAATAATTTGAACTGGTGTTTTTATTTAATGCATCAATGGTTGACAACAGTTCCATAGTAACATAAATGCTCACAATAAGTTTGACCTTTGACTTATTTTTTATTAGATTATTCTATTAAAAATATTTGCTACACATCTAGATTAGATTTAAAATAGGGTGGTTTATAAAGAACTCACTGTGACCATAAGTCTATTATACTATACCTCTCTGAAGGCCCTATTTGACCAGTGACTGAAGCCAGTCACTGGTCAGACTGAGACCAGTGACTGAAGCAAAATCCAGCAGACATTTTACAAGAATTTCCTGCAGCATCCAAGGTTCAATCAAGTACCGACCCAAGTGTTCGAATTCATGTGAATCTATCTATACGAATCTGTTTCACATTCACTTAAGATGTGTATTGAAGTTTCTTCCATATAATGACAACCTCTACAAGTAGGATAATCTGATACTCCTATTATGGTGAGATGTCTTTAAAGGTGGCAGTGTCCTGTAAGAAGTCCCACTGCTCTCCTTAGACTGCTTCTATTGAGCTTTAATAATTCTTTCAGCCTTTTACTAGGGCATGTGCTATTTAGTAGCCTTGCTTGTCTTTGATCACTAGCATTGTTGCCAATTCATCTGTTTACTGAAGATATCAAAAACGTTTTCTGATCAATTCTTTTGAAATACCTAGCATTGGTTCAGGACCAAAAATATCGGTTGTTGGTACAGCCCTTGCCAGCTCATCAACTAATTCAATGCCAGGAACTCTTGAGTGCCCAGGCACCCACATAAAAGTAATGGAGTTATTATTAGCCAATCTGAACAGAGTGGGGTGGCTTTCCTAAATAAGAACAGAAGTTATAGTTGACTTCTGTAGATGAGAATGCAAAGGCTTCTGCTTGGGTTACAGTTGTATGTGTTTATCCAAAGTGTATGATAACTTTGTACCATCATCTGGACTACAAATACCAGCCTAGTACTCATTTTTGAGCCATCAGTATACCAGTAAGTACAGTTTTCGCTGATAGCAACATTATTCCAATCTTCACCCTAGGAAAATTTGATTGTATAAGGCTTATCAAAAGCATATTTAACGATCATGTAATTAGTAGGCATACTTATAAAAAGATGACTAGTTACATCAGCATTAAAGTTTTCTCAAGACACAATAACCTGGAGTATTGCAGTAACAGGCAGTTTTAATGCCAGTACAATAATTTTGCCCGGAATTCTTTTTATAATTCCTGATAGCTTTGTTATAAGTGGTTAGTGCCAGTTTATATTTCTGCCACTCACCATTCGTCATAGCTCTATTAAAGAGCTTTCTACATTGTCTTCGTAATTTACTTAACACTTTAGACTACCAAGGAACTAACCTTGTTGAGCAAGTATTACTGATATTACAATTTTAATGCTACCTGCTGTTTATAAAATGATCGCACACATTATTATTTTTACTGTCCTTCCAAACTTTAAAGAGACTTTTATGCATTTCATCAATCTTAAAAAGATATATTTGATACATGAAAATTAATTTACATTTATAATAAAAAAAAGGATTCTCATTTATACACAGATAGTTTAATTCAATGTTCTCAAACTTTCATACCATTATCTAGCGATAGTAGTCTAAAATTTTTAACATTTAATTTTAGAAAACAAAATTAAAATTTTCATTGGAAGTATTTTATAAGCAATGTATTTTCTTGTGATATAAACTACACAATCGTAACAATAATAGAACAGACAACATGATACGATGATAAATAAAACTAAATACCAAGCATACTGGGAACTAACACAAGGGGTTTTGTGTTAGGTTGACCACCTAACCAGGACATGCTTCACACTCCCTGGCCCTCGGTCAAGAAAGCAAGTATAGCACTCTAGGCCTTAGACCTATAAGGGCTGTTATGCCACTGGGTTCAATTTCAGCTTATAATTATACTATTTTCCAGTAATTATCAGCGATTTTGGATGTGCCAATTTCTTAAAAGTCATTATGTCTAACCTTTTTACATCAATTTTTTATTTATTATTTATGCTTATAATTTTCATATAGTATGACAATGTTAATGCATTTGGCTTTTCTAACATTTAGGATACTCAGCATTTGTTCCTCGAAGACAAAATCGCAATAATAAAGAAGATAATATTAATTTATTTAAAAAAAATTATGATATAAAATTCTACCATATTATAATTAAAAAACTGATTTAAAAGAAAAAGTAAACCCTATTAAAAATTATATCTTGCCTAATAAACTATCGTAACAATAATAGATTATTATATAAAATTCTACCATATTATAATTAAAAAACTGATTTAAAAGAAAAAGTAAACCCTATTAAAAATTACATCTTGCCTAATAAACTGGAAAAATATATATTGTAATAAAATTTATATATGTATTTTTTTCTACCATTTACTTTTGAAAAATATTTAATTATGAATGGCTATGCTATTTTAGGTATAAAAAATAAAGCATTGAATTTTCAGTATTTGAATAATCATGTAGTTTATATTTTATTTTTCTGATATGAACAAGTCAGAAACTATAATAGATTGATCTGGAAGAAATTAATTTATTAAATAGGATATAAAGCATGAATGTATTTTCATATGGCATTTAGACATCGTTACTATAATATTTATTTTAATGTTCTTTAGTCTCAAGTGAATGTTTCCATTGCATAAAATTATATGCATTATATTTGTTTAGATATAACAAATACTAAAATGAAAAATAAATTATGATTATTAAGTAATTACTTATGCAATGCAATCTTACTTGTCAAAGGAAATGAGCTCATATGCTTAAAAAATCACTGATTTTATTTTAATTTACAAATTTTACACAAAATTAAAATATATTTATTTGCATACAATATCTTTTTTAAGAAATCAGTTAAATATTACTTCATTATAAAATTGCTTTTAAAGAATCAATTAAATATAAATATTTGTATTATGTTGAGTCTTTGAGAGGATGTGTATGCAAAATGGCTTTAACATCATCTAGTAGCTTTGAATTTGTACCACAAGCTGCTTCCCATATTAATTCTAGTTGTGACTCCAGTTTCCTATCGAATAAAAAAAGAAATTATTTATAAATCAATTTAAAAAATCATTCTTTTAGATATTCAGAGAAATAGTAGCATTAAGGTGATTATTAAATTTTGATTGGTTAAATAATGACTACAAATTTTGTATAAATGAGGTTCTTATAAAGCAACTTTCATTATTGATTTAAAATTTTGAGTTTATGTAAAAAAAATACCAAGAAAATTTAATTTTTTGATATTTTACATTGAAATAAAAAATTAGTTTGAAACAAAAAATAGAATGTATATTTATAAATGAAAAAGACATTCACAATATATTCAATCTTAATTTTAAATAATTTATCAATTACTAGGAATATTGTATTTTAACTTTTAAGGATATTTCAGTACTTGACATCGTGAACAATAATTCAATTTTGTTTAAAATAGTAAAAATTTACTAATAATTTATAAATATTATTCTTTGTCAGCTATAAAATGAAAACTGTAAATCAATACATAAGACTTTGTAATTGCATTACATTCTAATCCTGTATGACCAGCGACCCAGCCAATATATTGGAATACAATGATATGTAATAAAATAGGAAAAATTCGCTTATGCTTTTTATATATACATTCAATATATATGTAATATTTGAAATAAACTTACATTTCTATGAACATTGAATTTATTTGTGGTTCTCATAAAATTAAAGCTTGTTTGTTTGACCAAAATTAGTCTTTGACATATTTATTCTAATTTATGATGTAATTTGCTTTACATTTTCCCCTTGTGATATATTAGAGCCAGAATAATATTAGAGCAGTTGTATTTTTATTAGAAATAAATAAAAATAATCGTAATCCTTCAAAATGGTAAATTTATCATCCATAGTTTAAACACATGATTGATATTTTAATTTATTAACAATAATAATACACAAGAGTTAAAAGAGATGCATTTGATTTTAGAATCTTCAATAGTAGATGCTCATTTTTACAAATCAATGGCTGGTCCTTAACATGTTCCCATAAATTAAATGATTGTTTTAATGGTTGTCTCTGATTATTTAATTTCCATTTACAAACTAAAAAAAATTCTTTTTGAAAACTCATTTTTATGCATCATTCATTTATTATAGAATCTGACTTTTTAATTTTTTAAAATTTCATTTTATGCTTGAGTAATTTGGATTTATTGGATAAATATAAATTTCATGTTATGCATAGCTAATTGCACTACTGGTAATGAAATTCCGGATTTTTTCGAAGCAATTTGTGTGGAATTTCTCAGGCTTAAGTTAATTCTTATCATATAACACATATATCACAGTATAATCAGTAAATTCAAGAGTAAATATTATAAGGTTGAAAGAATCTCAGTTTGGAATTACTTCATTAAAATTGGCATTGTAGACACAATACACTTGTGAATTATCCTTTCGACATGTAAGTTTTATTAAAGAAACCACAGTAACCGAAGACAGATAAGAGCGTTTAACAGATGACTTGAGTTAAAATGACTAGAATTTTTACCAAGAGAGAGAAAGCTACAATGTTAAGCGAGATTTTACTTCAAGGCTTTTTATATATGCACTAAGACAAATTTTTAAGTAAGAAATAACAAATGATTAAATATTTGAGAACATAATGAATGAACAAAAATGAAAAAAATGTGCTTTTTAAAAATGTAATTTAGACACAGAAAATAATGAGCGATTGCTTTGTCTGATTTCCCATCAATAAAATGAAAGAATTATTTTTAAATATGAATTTTATTTTGCATTTATTTCTAATGCAGTGCATATTAAATATATTTTTTAATTTTACTGTATTTATGAAGAGAGTAGTTTAAGAAAAATTAGTTTTTACATTTAATATTTATTTTTCTATTTTACAAACTTTCAAAGAACTATTTCTTTGGCCCCTCTGAGTTTGTAAAAACAAGCATTTCTACTGTATTAATGCTTATTTATGAGCAGACTATCGATTTTTTTTTTGCATTTTTATATTTATTTATAAATAGTTTTAAATTAAAATTATCAATTTAATATACATGCGATGATACAGTAAAGATTATCTGTACCAAAATTGGTTTCTGTGATGCTTTGTTTACTTCATTAAATACTCAATGGAATAAATTCATTGTATCTTAAACCATGTTTAAAACTGTGACACATAAGAAATATTTTGCTTATAATACCATCATGATAAATGTTTATTTTTAAAATATCATGTAATAGAAAAGCTCTGCCCATCATAATATTTTAGAATCCTTTCCAATTAAACAGTACTACAAAGTATCAAAAAAATCTTTAGGCCTATTTTTTGTAAACAAAAATTGTAAAGCCATATCCTGTAATGGCATGACATCAATAGACTTGGTTTAGTCATATCCAGATTTCAAGTACATATAGTAATATTCATTGTGTGCATATGGTTTAGTAACTTCAAGTCATTGTGTGATACAAACAGTGTGAAAAATAAAAGAATAAAATTATGTAATGAGCACAAAATTTCGTAAAATCAATAAAAAATGAAAATATACCAGTTATGAATCCTATCCTTAGATGAAGGTGAAAGAAAGAAAAAAATGAATTCAAAAATAATTTATACAGCATGATGGATTGAAAGTGGTAGTGCTTGCTTAGTTTTTTGTTGTAGAAAGTTGGTCTTCCCATCTCATTAAACTTAAATATTATTTAGTTTAAACTATAAAATGCCAACCATTGAATGCTTTTTTAACCAGTGTATGTGTGTGAAGAACAAACTTATTTTAAAGTAATATAACAAGAACTTATGTTCTACTTTTGCTGAGTGATAACACCAGGTGATCATAGCTTTACTGCAATACACCTGCTTTTCTCATTGTAAATATCAATAATACAAAAGGCTTTAATGAGAAGAGGGACATTTTTGCTCACCAGACAAATTCAAAGTACTTTTTAATGAATTGTATAAAAGGATGGAATCTTCAAATTTAAGATACATAAATATAATGTGTATATTTTCAGGGAAAAAAGACTTACATTTGTTTATTACCCATGCTCTTATAACAAAGTAATAAAAAAAATACACTTGCTTTACAAAACTGCAATTTTAAATAGTAGATGTAAAATTTAAATCCATATTTTAAATAATCTCAGAAATAACAAAACTATTAAACATACAATTTTACAATTAATTTCAATATTTTTACTGTACTAAATAATGTTTTCATAGTTTTGTATATGAAATACTTTTCGATTTTCACCATATTCATGTACATTAAATCTTTAGCATGAATCATGCAGTCTTATTGTAATATATTAAGATTTCATTGTTGCATAAGATATATTTTAATATATGAAATTTGTGCAATAGGCATTTCTTGTTTATTAAATGATTTCAAAAATGTATTGAATTCAACAATACAAAATATTATTAAAACCACTAAGAATATTTTAAAGTATTTTAATAAAAATTATTATTTTCCATTGTGTTTTAAAGCAATTACCTTTGGTTAAGGTATTTTAAAAACTATATGATTCTACCTTCTGTTAATTATTCTGCAATAAGGTAACATATAGAAAGTAATACTCTTCAATATTATGCCAATTTTTATTTGTTCAAATAGCTATATAGTTAAGTTCTTTCACTTTTAATGAAGATATAGGATACATTTTAGTACCTTGCACTGTATAAATTTCCTTAATAACTACATGCAATTCAAAATGTGAGAGTTGACTTCTCAGCCATTACTATGGTCAAATACTATTAGGAAATTCTGAAAAATAATTATTCTATTAGATATTCAGTTTTTCTTCAATTAAGTTGTGTTGTTTTTCTGTTCATCAAAAATGGAATGATTTTATCATCAGGTAACAGGCGATTGCTTCTTAAAGGCTATTTTAATATAATCCATAGAGTGGATTTATTCTGTAATCATGCCAAAAACTTTAACAGTGTTTTTAAAAATTGGTTGTAAGACAGAAAATCATACCAGATTCATTTTTGAGTAAAAAGTTATTAACTTTTATTTTTTCAGAAGGGATTTGATGTGATTATCAAATACTGAAATACCAGTTTTTAAAAATATATTACTTATTTCTAAACTATAACTGGTAACATTTTCTACAACATTCTAACTAACAAAATATACAAAAATATAGTATATTTTCAAAAAAAAAAAAAAACTAACCAACCATAAATTAGCCAATAAAGAATTAGCACTTGTAAAATAAACTTAAAATAAGCTCTTTATTTTCATTGCAAAATGAACATTTTACACAAATGCAAATATTTTAAAAGATAACTGGATTAGCACTGTGAATAGCATAACAGAATAAAATTGTTATAATTGGTATTGAACACACACACATTCTACAAGTAATTTAGTATATATTTTAAATATTAAGCCTTAGTGCTGCAAGAAATGAATCTAGAAAATTCTTAATTAACCACCAAAACAAATTAGAATCAGCCTCTATTCAATAATGTTGATTTGGTAATAATTTTATTTATGCCATGATTCAATAAAGCAATCTCTACTAGATCATGATAAACAGAATATACTAAAAAACTAGTTTTGTAAAATGATATTTTAATTTAAAAAACAAAGAAATTAAATTAAGAATTGTCATTTTTTTAATTTCAATTTAAATACAGTTAATTATACATTATTAAATCACAGATGAGTTAGATTAATTTATTCACATCAAATAAAATAATAAAATTGAAATTTTTCCCAGAAATTTACTTATTTAAATGCATTAATTTATTTGGATTAATGAATTGAAATGTGATTCCTGATAGTTACAATCTAAGACCTGCTTCTAAATGATTCAATGTTTTGAATGATATTGATGTCTTAAATCTGTGCACCAAATCTTCACTCAAGTAAGTTTAAAAACTACTCATAGAAAATATATTTTATATCAAATTTTAATTACTTATGATTGCTAAATTAATTTTAAAATTATGAAAACAAATAGCAAAATTTTAGATTTAAATTTGTAATTGCAACAGTCATTAATAACAGAAAATTATTATGATTGTTGTAATTATTTATTATAAAGTCTTAATCTAAAATTATACAGCAAAATTATAAATAATTTGTTACTTTTAAAAAAGAAATACTAACTTGTTATTTGTAATTTTATGTATAACTTTATTTTAATTTGTTTTTGGGACATAATTAATGAGAAACTATACGTATATCTTTCTTAAAAAATTTATTTAAAAAAATATAGCAAAAATACAAAAACTTTAGGGTAAATGAATGTTTAAAAAACACAATATAAAAATTTAATTTTAGAGATAAAAAATTTAATTGCCAAAATCAAAATGACAAATTTTTAAAATAAAAAAATGATATCTATGAGGGTCAGTTAGAAAATAAAAATCAAATATTCCTTACAAAAAATATTTTGTACAAACATTATTTTTTTTTACTTCTATGAATAAACATCAATTATATAATTAAACTTTTGTATTATAAAACTATGAAATACAAATTTTTTTATATCATACTCTTCTGCCACCACTCCTTTGAGTCCTTTAATTACTGCATTTTCTACCAAAAGGCACTATTATAGAGGAAATAGTCTTTAGGAAAATTCTAAGCAAGAGCCTCAAGTAAAACTAAAAAAATTATAGAGAGTTATTCAAAACAGGAAATGAGGACTATTTTCTGGTTAATTTAAGCTTCATTGTGACTTCAGTCACTCCTTACATTGTTACTGCAATTTAAAAATTGCTGAATTAATTTGGTGAGATTTTTGTCAGTCTGAAATTTTCTCTTTGTAGTTTCCATCTGTTACCTAAGCTAAAAAAGTTTCTGTTTAGGAAATGAAGAGTAGGAGAATGCAGTGACTATTTGGCTAAATGAATAGATGGCAAAAGGGTATTACATGAAAATTCTAAAGCTCCTGAAAATTACATATACATAAAAAAAAAGTTTTATTTATACAACCTAATTGTTTTGTTTCAGTAAATATTGTATTTTTTACAGTAAAACTATCTTTGCTTTTTGGATGTTCCTTGTATAAGTTAATATAATGCAATAAAAAGTTAAGTTAAAGAAATATTTTGCATTTATAAAAATGAAAAAATGTTCTTAAACTTCTTCTTGGCTAGTTTTCAAATAAAGTATTGTAAAGTAAGAACTATGATTTATAATCACTTGATTATATTAATTTTATAGCTATAATAGTTAATACATTACAATCATTATTTTAAATAATGAAATTTTACCTCTTCTCATTTTCTAAGTCTTTAATATAATTATTTTGAACAATTATTTTTTCCCTTAGTCCATCAAAGTGCCTGCTGTACAAGTTTTGTAAATGTTCATCATGATGATATTTACTGTAGAAAGAAGCACAGTTAAAAAAAAAGTAATTCCATGAAATAGAAACTTCATAAATATTTAAAAAAAACACTTACTTTGCTTTTAAATTTAAGAGTTCTTGTTGATTGTCTTTATTTAAAGTCTAAGAAAAATAAGATTTTTAATAAAATTTATAGACAATATTTTTATATGTAATGTAATTTTTGACAAATTTATACATAAAATAAGATTTTAAAAATAATATTTACATATAATCTGAAGTGAACACATTACTTAATGAAATGTTAATGATTGTAAAGATAATTTTGAATTAATGCAAAACAATTATTATAATTCATAAATTGTTATAAATAACTACTGACAACCATTTCGCTTTTAATATTGTTGAAAAAATACTGATTTTGTTTTTTGAATGGTAAAGATATTTCTTAGAATAAGCACTCTTGAGATATCATACCAGAATATGTTCTTGCAGTCTTCCAACATTCAAACTGTAATCAATGACTGTATTTTGGATTTCCTTTTGTTGTGAATCTAGAAATGATGTCTAAAAGGAAATACATAATAATATTTTAAATGTATAAAATCTACACAGTTGAAATAAAAGGAATACATATGCTTACTTTATTTAGCAGAACATTTCTTTCAGTTGCAATCGTTTCAGTCTAAAAAATATCACTTTAATTTAAATCAAATATATATATATATATACATTTATTTATAAATAGATATGCATGAGTATAGGCATATATAATTTTAATATCATATTATCTTTTTACATTCACTAAAAATTAAAACTATTCGCGTATTTATCACTCTATAGATTAACAAGAAATATAATGTAACAATAATGAGGTATACAAATTTATATTTCACACAGTAAATATATATTATAAATAACCATGTACTTTAATATATTAAAATTGATTTAAGTCTTAAATAAATATTTATGCCTGTTAAGATTATTCACACAATAAAAAGAATGAGCAAAGCATGAATTTTATGCATTCATGTAACAATTATAAAATATACCAGTTATTTATTTACATCATGTTTTCACTTTTACTCCATTAACAGTGAATAAATAAAGTGGAAAATATGCACAACTATATCAGTGTCTTTACAATAATATGATGTTCTGTGTTGTTATATGATGACCTTCCATTTAATCTTATACTGCTTTTGCTTAACATTCTCTAGTTTTTCATTTTTTTCTTTTACCAGTTCTAAATTATCCTGACTTACACCATAAAAATTATTTTGAATTATTAATCATAAAATATATAAATTTTAAAAATAAAATAGATCAATAACCAGGTATATTTTTACCTTAAAACAAATAGTGATATATTCTCCAATTAGTAATAACTACCAAATAATAATAACTATATTATTTGGTAGTTATTACTAATTGGAGATAAATAATAACTACCAAAAAATCAGATCCTAACTTTAACAATTAATGCTTAGTTACTTTTTATTAATGATAAATACTTCAATTTACTATTTTAAGACAAAAAGCAAATATATATATATATATATATATATATATATATATATATATATATATATATATATATATATATATATATATATATATATATATATATATATATATATATTGCATAGTTTTCAAATTTTGAAATAATGGGAAGCTTACTTTCACAAGGAAATGTATTTTACAAATTTAAAATTTAATTCATTATTATTAATTTTATTGAATTGATAGGATTAAATTAAATACATAATTAGCTATTTTCAAAAATACAAGACTTAAGTGCCAAAGTCATGTATTACATAATTAATGTAAATATTTATACATCATATAACAAAACATTTAAAAAATAGTAAGCTTTTTATGAAAAATTCATATTTACTAAACTAGGTATCATATCACACCTATCATCTCTCAAAAAGCTCTGACTTTCATGACAGTATCTTTTCATAGAACTTTAAATAATCATAATTTACATTCATTCTGTGTTTGAATTTGGAAAATATGTATTTTTTTTTTTTAATTTTCAAGCCTGGAAATGTATAAATGACTGAATATTTCATAATTGTTCATTCTATATTACCTTATTCATTGATTATGTTGATACATACAATCAACCTTCTCAGTATCCAATAATTTTAATATCAGTGTTCTTGTTAATATAAATCATAAAAGTTCAAATAATGTTGAAATAACTTAGTTACTTCAGAAAAATACTTTATTTTTTTAATAAGAATCAGATTTATGATAATTAGCTATGTGAATCATTAACTAAATGAAAATGCTTATGTATATATCATTTCCTTGCTGCTGCTACACAATACTGTTTAATTTTATGATTTAATATTTTACTGATAAAAAAAGTAAAAGTTAAATCAATATGTACATATTACCTATAATATGTAATTAATAATTATTTACTAAATGATGATTTCATATTTTATTTAGTAATGCATAGTTTTTATGTAAGCAATGATAAGTAGTGACCTTCTACAATAGTTATGCAACTTATTTTCCTTTTCATCTGGATTATGATGAAATTGTTCTTGTTATTTTTGGATTATTATCAATAAAATATGCTTATCTTTCATCCATATTATGAATAAAATTACTAAGAATATTTTTACTGGCCACAAAAATAAAATGACAATATTTTTATTGCTTAAAAATTAATAATTTTTTAAATATAACTAATAGTGGTTTCTTCATTTCATTATATGGTAATATTTTTAATTTATTCAATTTAGATATGAGCATTAAATATTATAATTAAAAACTTTAGTACATTAAAGGAACACAAAGTTTAATTAGTGAAAACTTATGACAATTGTAAATCATTGAATATTTGTCAAAAATCGAAAAATATACAAACACTTAAATTTAAAAACTTCAATTAACTTTTCTCAGGTCATTTTTTTCAAATGTATTTATTTAATTATTTATTTGTTAAGTATCTAACTGTTTAATTTTACTATACTTTAGATTCAATGTTTCAAACAAATTATTCATTTTAAGAAATTGCACTCTCCCTAAACAATCTGAACCTTAGGAAAATTAAATTTCCATAATACTTTTTTTTTCCTTTTTTGAATAGGAGAGGGAGGGCAAAATTCATAAGATCAAACTTAATGTTAAAAAAAAATATCACATGATATTGTTTATGTTAATAATGCCAAAAGAAAAATGCAGTCAAAAATAGTATTTATTGAGACGGTTAATGAAATCATGGATTTAATTAAGTCAATGTCATTATTTACATTTGAAGTCTGAATTACATGAAGTTATGAACCACATTTAAAATTCAACCCTTTCTGCAACATTTATAAAACAGAACTGAAATAGATTATAATCCCAAACATAGAATAAATGTCATTTTTTAAATTATAAAAAAAAATTTAAAAGCCTGAGAACGAGTACCATTTTTTTGAAGAGACAAAAGTAATGCTTTAATTTCTTTATGAAATAATAAAATTATGAAAATTAAGTTAATAAAAATTAAATTATAATAAAGCTCCAGTGGTAAAAAACAAGAATTTTATATTGGAGGCATATAAAATTAATTTTCTAATAATCATAATATATTTTTCACTTTTCTAATTTAACGACCTTAATTTTGTCTCAGATATATTTATAATGTGCCAGAAATTTATCAATAATTTATACCATGTTTTAGTTGAATTATGTGTTTAAATCAAGTAAACATCATGAAAATGACTCATAACGTCTTAAAGGCAGACAATTTCAATGATCTGTTATTCAATATAATATAAATTTATGGTGCAATAAATGACATTTTTTAATAAATAATAAAATAATATGCACCATTTTTAGAAGTGACAGAAGCAATGTTTGCATATCCTGTTCCATGTGTTTTGACTCTTCTGTTTGTTCCAATAAATTATTTTTCTCTTCACCAATTTCTTCATTTTTTTTCTCTAGAATTTCAACTTTTTTTTCTAAAACTATAATCTGTTTTCGAAGTTCTTGTACATGACTTTCCAATGAATTTTTCGAGTCTACTGTTTCCTGAAACAAAAGTTTTCATTTATATCTGCAACTTAAAATTGATTCTGTTAATTTCATATTTTACAAAACAGTTAATAAATTTTTCTCTGAAAAAATACATTATATAAGCATTTTTCAGAATTTTTCTTGGAAAAAAAAAAAGAAACAAGTCTTTTAAAAAAAGTAAAAATAGTTAAAAATCTTAACATCAATTTTCATTTACAACTGAAAAAGTCATTAATAAAGTATAAAAAAGTTTTCCTCTCAAATATAAAATGTATTTTAAATTAAATGCAAGTAATGATATTATCATCGGAGCCTATTTAATATAATATTGTAAGCAAAGTCACAATTTACCAGATCTCTCAAAATAAATATATATTTAATGGATGTGCCAATTTACATTAATAATAGTTAAAAATTTTGATGCCATAAACATACTTATATAGATATACATTTACCTATAACAATTATCAATTCAAACCCATTTTTTTAATATTTTATGAGTTATTTTATATAAACTCCATTTATTATCTTCATATTGAATTTTATTTTTAAAGCCTACTTTATTTCAATAAAAGCAAAGTTTTCATTTCATGATAAATGCATATTTTGCAGATTGAAAAAATTCTCAAATTTTGATCTAAAAAGAAAGCATTAAGAATAGATCAAATGAAACTTTTTGTTATTTATCATATACATGGCAACCATATTTTTGAATTAGTGTTAATAGTTCCTTTAACATTTTCAAATGTAAAATTCTGCAGTTGAAATAATATAAAAAAAATGAATAAAATAGCTACTTTTCCATTATTTCCACTTTTGAAAATCGCTGGAATAGTAAAAATCATAAAAAGAAAAAAATCGTAAATTATTGTTATAAGTAATTCATTTGCATCGTGTATACATTTTCAGAAACTATTAAAAAACAATTCAAAAATTTTATTTACATTTTATAGATCAAACAATTATCAATTATTGATAAAACATATTTAAGCATCAATGTTTATTTCTGGCAAAAACTGTTTAGCAATTGCATCGATGAGCAAGTAAGTAGTTGCTTAAGTAATATGTAATAGTACCTTTTTTCAATGAGACAAAATTAAATTTTGCTGTATTTAGTTGTTTTTGCCCTTAGTGACTTGTGACTGTAATACTTCTTTTAACTGACAAAATTATCACCAAGTAATCTTTAGCACCAATTAAATTTAGCTTTGTTTAGCATTTAATTTGCTTAAAATTGTATATCCCTTTTTAGTCAATTTTTGCACAAAAAAAAATAGATTTAGTATACATTAAATTTAAAATAAAATTTTGAGCCAATAAAATCATCGTACCAACGTTATATTATTTTCATTTCTCCATAAAAAACATGCTATTTCTTGAGGATCAAAATCAGGTTCATTGAAAAAGTACCATAAAATTTTATATAGAAGTTTTTAAAGCCTGGTAGGTTTTGTTATAAAAATTTTCACTTAAAAATTGTAGTTGTATAAAAATAATTTGCATAACACTAGATTGTTTTATCATTTATTTATTTCCTAATATTTTATTTTTCAGTAATATTCATTTCAGATAGTAAAAATGTTATAAATAAAAAGATATTTGATTTTATTAGAATTATTATTGTCATATTTTTATTATTTCATATTTAGTAAAATTATTGTCAAATTTAGTAAAATCTAGAAAAGTGACAAATGAAAGATTTAATCATATACTTGAAATGACAAATAAAAGCAAGCTTTTAATAGAAAGATACGTAAATTATAAAAAATATTTATAAAATATTTTTTTTTATCCTACGCCCGACCTTGGTTTTTCAACCATCAGTCTCTGTCGGGCAGCCCAATACAATCTTGAGGTGAATGAAAAGTCATCTTCCGCAGAATTTCTATCTGCGACGTCCGAAAGTCCAGGGCAAGTGAAAAGGTGGTCACCTGTCATATCCTCTAGTCTGCAAAAAGGGCAGATTGGAGAGTCCCTCAAATCCAAACGGTGAAGGTGTTTTTGCAGATAATCATGCCCAGTTTTAAGGCGAAAATTTGCCACTCCTACAGCTCTGTGGAGGTTACACGGAATAGGCTTTGTTAGTAGGCTGCACGAAGCGACAGGAGTCAGTCGTTTAGTGAAAACAGAGGGCACCACGTGAAGGCGACTGACACCACCCCCTATTTATAAAATATGAAAACAAAAGTAATAAAAAAGTTTTTTATTTTATTACTTTTACTTTTACTACAATATGAAAACAAAAGTAATAAAAAATTATGAAAAAGGTTTATTTACATTATATAACTCTTTGATCTTATCTATTTCTTCAGTATGTTTCTCCTTTATGTCTTTCAACTGCCTACAAAATGACAAATAAAATTATGTCATATTCTAAGTTATGTATTTTAAATTAATTGACACCACACAATGTGCAATAAATTCTATTATTTAAAAATATACCACTAAACAGAACTTAAGCATAAAATATGACATGACAGAATTCCAAGCAATAAAAATTTATTTTATTTATAATCACATTAAAATTTCCAGCTTATAATTTAAAAAATAACAGCAATTTTTACTTACTTTTGATGTTCTATTATAACTTTTTTATGAAATTCAGGTGTAATCATAAGTTTTAGCCTGCTAAACACATCATCATATTTTACTTGCAGACCTTGTCTCTCAATTTGAAGAATATCAATCTGATTATTTAAGTTTTCTTTCTCTTTCAATAGGATTTGTATACGATCTGATAAAAAGTTTACTGAAAATTGAAATTCATAAATAAAAGCTTTAAATTAATAAAAATGCCAAAATTTTTAAGAACAATATTTACCTTCTTTGCGTGTCTCAGCTTCTAATTCAGTAATTTTTAACTGCAGCTTTGCATGCAATGTCTCTTCTTTCCTACAATGATTAATATTTAAGCATTTTGATAAATTATTAAAATGTTTAGTTAAAACATTCTAATAGCATTATAATAAAACATTTTTAATCATTCAACACATAAAAATGTTTTATTCAAACATTAAATAAAACATTTTTATTCAAACCAATTAAATAAAATATTAATAACAAAAATACCTTAACAGTTTCATTTTACATAGTCGAGTCACATAAAGCAAATGACATTAAATGTAAATTCATAATAGTTATCTTATCTTGACTGTTGAAAAAACAAGTAAATAAATAAATAAGGCTCATTATATATTTTAATAAAATTACACAAACAAACACATCTGTAAATAGCATCAAATAAAACACCCTTTTCATGTGTAGGAGAAAACAAAAGAAAACTTTATAAATAAATCAACATTCCTGACTTCAAAAACAAGAAAGAGCATTTAAATGAAATTTAGTTCACAAAAACTTCTCTTAGTCACAGTCTCAGCTAAACAATTCAGTTAGTTAGATTTTATTTTGAGAAAACATTTTGTAAAGGTGTCACTAAAATTTGCTTTACTGTAATCCATGATTTAGAGATTTAAGTGTATGTAAATCGAATCAGAGAAAAAATGCAGTAGGAACTGTTGGAATGTTAAAAGGATCATTTCAAAGCTGTGGAATCAATTTCAAGAAATAATGATTGTTAGTTATTAATCAGAAGTCTTGTGGCTTAGTGGTAGAGCCAAAATGCAGCCCTGTGTCTAGATCAAATGATCTCTTTTGTGTATTTGCTTAGTGTATCTATAAACTTAACCCTAAAAATGAGCTTTGGAAAATCTTGAGGGAATTAGGTGCACATCTATATGAACCAACGCCACAACGGGTTTTACAGGATGATGATGTCCAACAACACATTGCATACTGCAACTTCATCTTGAAACAGGAATAGGTCAAGCCAGCTTACTTGGAAGATATAGTGTGAATGGATGAGCCATGATTTTCACTACAATGTACAATAGGCAAAGCACTCTTTAGTTAGTATTGACAAATCACAGATGTTTTACCAACATTCATCATCAAATGCAGTTTTTTATCAACTTTTGATGAGCAATTTATGATAAGCTGATGGGAGCAATATTTTATAGTGGCATGTTAGCGAGTATACAATATTAACAATTGCAACAGAATGTAATATCTGGTTTTGAGGAGAACCTGATATTGTTTCATCTTAAAAATACATCATATCAATATGACAGCACACCTGTACACTAAACATCACCAATGAAGCCCTATCTTGTCAAAGAATTCAGGAACAAAATAATTGGATTTGGCAGTGTCGAAGATTGGCTTCTATATGCAGTTGATCTGAATCCACTAGACTCTTTTGTATGGGGATACCTGAAGCAGCAAATGCTTACAATTCTTCAACAAACATTGCAAAACTTTGAAGGATGCAGTACACAATATTTACAATTGTGACAAAGTGTCACACTCTACACTTCAATGTGTTCTAAATGACTTTGAAACAAAAACACATATGTGCATTGCAATTGACAATGAAAAGTTTGAATATCTGAAAGATAATAAAGGTAATAAATTATATCTACAGAGTAGGAAATCACAAAAAAAAACAAATATCAATTTTAATCATTCTATTCTACCTATTAATGTTCACAATGTTTCTTTTGATACTAAATCGATGACACTCTACAACTTTGTAAATCACTTATTTTCTATTTCATTCCACTTAAAAGATAGGAATGTTTTCTATCAAGTGGTACCTTAGGTAGTTTTACTGAGAAGTGTGTGGCTACTATACTATAACTAGACATTGTTTTTTTTAATATATAAGAAGTTATTCTGAAGTTAATAGGGTGAAAAGAGAGTTTAGTTGACATACTGTATATTTCCTTTCAATAATATAAAAACATTTTAAGTGCTAATCTCCTCTATTAAATTCAGCAGAAACTTTTAAAAAATAAAATTAACATTTTTAAAACAAGAAATTATTTTAAATGCTTTAACTATTGATTACTAATTTTTTATGCAAATAAACATTTAATTACCATTTTTCTTCTTTTACAATCTCTTGTAATTTTTTCTTAAGCAGTCTATTGTCTTCAGCTAAATCCTTTATTCTTCTTTGTAGTATTTTATTGTCTTCCTGCAAATAAAATCGTTTAGTTCATTAAACATTTAATCTCTCATCTAAATATTTATTTAAATAATAATTGAAATATTCATTTATATACATTAATGATTAATATTTTATTTATATGTACTTTATAACAAATATATTTTACAATAATTAAAGCTTTTTACTTAATTTCTTTGACTTACTATTTTGAAAGATCAGAAAATTATGAATTTCAAAAATATTCATAATTTTAAGTCATGAAAAAATAAAAGTTTACAAATAACAATATTTTTTAAAACAAATTGTACCACTATGTTAAACAGGGCTCTTGAGAATCTGATTTTTTTTATTTAAGATATCAGTTACTTAAGCAATTACCTTATTTAGTCAATGAAGTAAAAATAATCAACAGAGAAACATAATGTACTCATATAAAATTTCATATTAGTTCTTTGAAAATATCAATTTATTTTGCAAGAGTTCTTAAATATCCAATTATAATTTAACTTATTTGATAATAAAACTTGAAAATGAATATTAAAATGGTTTGAAAATCATGAGTAGAAAATTATCTTTTGGCATTTGTAGAAGTGAACAACTAGTTATTTTTATTAATTAGTAAGTAAAATAAGTGAAAAAGAAAGATTATTTCAAAAATAAGTAAAAAATGAGTTTAGTATTGAACTATTTTACACTTACTTTTAATTCTTGTACTCTTCTAATTTCAGATTGTAATTCAGTGTGATGTGTTTTTTTCTACAAAAATGTAATCAATTAACAAAGAAAATACAAGGATCTAACATTTTAATCCACAGTATAAGTATGAAATAATTTTTTCAAAATGGAAACAAATTTTATAAATTAAGGAAAAAATGTGAATATAACTGGTGAAGATTTTTCAGAGCTATCCAATTTAAAGACAAAATTTATTTAAAAATAAAAACAAACTTCTGAATACTTAACAAACTATTTAAATTATTTATTTAATATATGTTAGACATTAAAACCACTTAATCATCTTTACGGCAACAAGTAAAACATATAAAACTTGCAATATAAAATTTTCATAAAGAGATATGATTAGCATCAAAATACCGATAAGTAGAGCAGGTATGAAAAATTGCATAAAAGTCATATATTAGAGAAGTTCACATGATTTCTCATATGGAAATCGAAATTTCACTTTAGTTCTTTGACAAAAAGTAATTGTATAAAAATCATGTTTTAGAGAAGTTCACATGATTTCTCATATGGAATTTGAAATTTAACTTTGTTTGAATAAAGGTTTTTGATATGTGTCTCTAATGTAAAACTTCTATAACCAGGATCTTACTGCAATTATTAGGATACAATCCCAGTAAAATCCTATCTTACACAAACTAATACATAATATTCTGGGACATAGCTCTTCCTATTATTCAAGATCAAATGATTGTTGAGTGAATATAGAATAAATAGGTTTAGGAAAATGCTTACGAATGTCAGGTAGGACCTCAGTCACGTAGAACAATAATATTCAATTAGATAGGCATACTATTTTTGTGTTTGCATAAGATTGTGCAGTTATATAATATACACCGAGTCTATTGCTTGGTTTTATACACAAAGCAATAAATGTATACATAAATTGTATGATTTTACAAACTTTCAACACAGTGACTAATGTTAAGGTTTCTCTTAATACTGCATGAAAGAAAAGTACATAAAGGAAAATAAACATTTCAAGTTTCCATTCATAATTTTCAAACAAACACAGTACAATATAAAATAAGATATAAACACAATATACATAAACAACTCATTTTTTGTTTACATAGTATTTTAGATTACGCTAATTTTAATTTGGTAATTTATGGTTGTAGTTAGAAATAGACATGAAGGAGGATAGTAAGTTGCTCTTTTAGAAAGATAATGTACATGTGGGGGATTATTTTAATCAATTTTTCATGAGTTTCTGTGATGTAAAATAAATTCATTTTAATTCTGATTAGCAGTCGAAAGATGTGATAAACAAGGAAAATATCTACTTAAAAGCTACAAAGATATTAGTTCGCCACTAATTATTGCCTATTGCAGTTGAAGAATTTCAGTAAATGTGTATATGTATAAAACAAATTATTTATATTCTGTAATTAAAAGTTAGTTTATATCAATGTCCAACTTAATTCACAGATAAATAAATAGAAAATTTTATTTACATATTGATGATAAATTAAGTTTTAAATGTATAAATATATACTAATAAACTATAGTATTTTTGTTTTTTATTTGTTCAAATTACCTTTACATATAATTAAAATTTTTGCTTTAATTAAAAAGTACCAATTTATAGATAAAATATTTTGAAAAAACAAACAATTAAGTAAAATTAGTTGTAATTGCAAATAATTGTAGTTCGGTCAACTGAATCCTTTACTTTGTTCATTAACCTAACACAAATTAAACAGTCTTCTGTCAGTAATAATATACATGAGCAACAAATAAGATTCAGCTATGCATTTTCTTTTGCGATTCAATTTTGATGGCTAGGAATCCATTATTAATATAGAAATTTTTTATACAGCTAATGAAATAGGTATGTTAACACCTTAATTCTCCGAAACTTACAAAAAGTCAAAAAAATAATAATAATAAATAAAATAAAATAAGGTAGCTTACAAAAGCATTAAAAAAATTATAATTCTAAAATGGTTACTGAATACACATAATATTTTTCTAAAATATGAGATATAAGTTTAAGATATACAGTAATTAATTTGATAGTATAACAGAAATTTTAACAGTATAAAAATACAATATCTACATTAAAAGGATTATAGTAAAATAATCATAATTAAGTACTTATAAGAGTTTTCACAAATACTTTATAAAGGAATATATTTAATACACATAAAACTCATTATAAAATTTGATTAAAATAATCTTGAGATTAAGTTTCTGAAGTTAAATCTTAGTAATAAATATATAATTTTATTTAAAACTTATTACTTATCCTGCACAGTTACCAACTAATCTTTAGCTATTGGACAAACTAAATAACTGAGACTATTTTTACTTTATACCACAATATTATTTAATCATCAAATGTATCATCAGATACTGAAAGTTTTGCAATTTTAAGAAATTAAACTGATATTTTGGAAAATCTGGTTTTCCATTCTTCATTTCTATTGAATCAGGTTCCCAATGATTATTAATTTAATATCAGTTAAATATATAAAATTATAGCAGATATAGTCATTGCAGATTTAAATATGCAGAAAAAAAATTATCATAAAATAAACTATTCCACAGTTTCACAACATACAATCAATGATTGAAAAAGAAAATAATTAAAATGCTATGTTTTTATTAGTTTGGCACTATATATGTCATGCAAGTGTGGCTCATTAAAAAATGTTGAATGGCATTTCAAAAACATGGTTGGAAAATTTGATATAAATTTCCTGTTAAAAAAGATACTGTGTAAACAACAATTAAAAGAATCTAAATTACAATTAATTGGACACACAACAATTAGATTTTATTAAATCCAATACTATATCTATCAATCAAGTGATCCTCAAGCTTTTTTTTTCACTCTATACTTTTAACGAGTTTAAAATTTGGAAGTACACAAAGAAAAAGATAAGTTAAAAAGTTGTTAACTTACCTGAAAGACATTGTATAAAATAGTCATGATAATAATTTTTAATGTAAAATAAAATAATATGATATTTACTATAAAGATGTTACATCCATTACTTTACTTATAATAAAGAAAAAACATTACAATTTTAACTATATACATATCTGAAATTTTTAAATATACTTTAAGAATTTGGTGGCCCACAAAAGTGTTGCAGCACAGAGGTTGAGAAACACTGATCTAAAGCTAAAATAGTTGCATATTTTAATGTAAATCATATGTTAAACAAAACCAGAAATCTTTTGCGGGTAAAGATATGATAAAATAAAAAGTATTTGAAGCCAGCAATTTATTCATTCATGAACAAAAATGAAATTATTTCACAATTAAAGTCATAAAGCTTTTCTGTAGAACTGTTATGCATCATATAGAAATGAATTTTAATTAGTCTAATAGCTAACTAAAGATAATGCATTTGCTTTCCCATGTAATTTGACATACCTATGAAAATGGCTGATATTCTCAATTTTTTTTTATTATAAAATAGTTTTTAAGAATATGAGTGTAAAAAAAAAGAATTATTAATAATATTAAATAAAATTTAAAAAATGAGATCCTGATGTTTACTCTGCCTTAAAAAAATACAAAGAGGAGAAAAAATTTAATTTATTTTGTTGTATCAATGACAACTGATTGGCTCATTAATGATTGGCATAATAAATGAATTTTCGATCATGTATATCAAACAATGACTTACCACTTTTCCTTTCTTAACATATCATTATTCACTAATAAGCCCTATGTTATAAAATTATAAATATCGCCCAGTTATGGAAATCTGGATGAAAATTCTGAACTTAGTTCTAGGAAAGAGTCATCAAAGAATGTTTTGGATCAAACTAGAACAAAATGAATATGTTTACAAAGAATTGTTATATTATGCAAATGTTTGTTGGTTTAGTTTGAATATATTTTTATGATTCTGAAGCCTACAACAAAAATAAACAAGTTTTAGAAATCAAAAAACGAACCACACTGTGAAATTTAGTTATAATATTTTTTTGGTGTATTTAGCTTCTATTGTTCATAATAATAAGCCATCTTTATGATTTGAGCTTACATGCTGCAAAGAAAAAATCAAACAATAATAAAATTGATTGAAATTGTTCATACTTTCAAAATCATTTCAGACCAAATGTTTAAAAATGGAGGAATATTAACAAAGAGAAATATTATGGTAAAATTATAAAATTTCCGTCTTCATTGTAAGAGATTTTCAAAAATATTTACAAGATTAAACCAATAACTATATTCATGAATTATCAATTAAGCAACCTTGATATGGAAGAATAATTAAACCTACCAATTTTACTCTCTTTATAACCCCTTCCATACAATCAAATTTCATATAAAATTGCTAAAGTCACAAATACTTATGTCAAAACATCTATAATGTTGAAGCTAAGGGGAAAAATGTGATCCAACCTCATTCACAGTTTGATTGCTATGGACTGCATTTTCTTCTAGTTCTATTACTATTCCCACAACAAATATTTTGTGGATAAATTTTAGAATTATAAATGAACATGACTATTTTCAAGATCATCTTCACAGTATAGGTATTTTTAACTCTCCTGACTGCCTCTTATGTTCTACAGGAGAAGCTACGAATTTTAGACATTTGACCATTTGCCCATTTCTAAGCAAAATCAACTCTTTTAGACTTAACAACTATCACATGAAGGCTATCTTATACTGGGCTGTTATAGGGAAAATGCCAGATGCAGTCAACTTCCTGAAGTAGGAAAAACAATTTTATCACTAAAAGAAAACAAAGATTTTCCCTTACAAAATGACATAATTTTCAGAGTATTTAGCTCAAAACTAATAAATAACTTTTGGAAATTAATGGATGATGTAAAGTATCCTAGTTTAAAAAGGTGAATTTCATTTACCATTGTTTATTAGCTCAACCTGTATGAATATGCATTTTCAATGATTAAAATAAATATTGCAGACCTTTTTTTCTAGCTTGCAACACTTACAACACTAAATAGAAACAGCTTTTTTTTAAAAAAAATAGAAGTCTATACTAAGGAAAAGTCTCTTCATCCCTGATGTTCAAAATATATATTGATTTAAAATAATTATGACCAACTGATTACTATTTATCAACAGCAATTCCATATCAATTGGTCAAGATTGCTGGTGATACATATGACTATTTGAAACTCTTGCAACTAATGTTATTTTCTTTAACTATAAAATATAAACATCAATAACATATTAGGATTTGATTTTAAGAGCGCTTTCTGAAATAGGTATGGTGCTAAGAATACATTTAGGAAATTTTGCAGCATAAATTATTTATAATTCTAAATTACTTTCATACATTTGTTAAGTTCTAATCAATGTCAAATCAAAGCATTTATAGGTCCAAAGTTCAAATGATATTGAATGAATATCCCATGATTTTTTGCTTGTAAGTGTATATTTTTATACAATAAATAATAATCTTAAATTCTTTTATGTAGAAGATTTGAATTTAATTATAATTGCACTCATAATGAAACAGTAATACAAAAAGAATGTGATTTACCTTATGAACAGTAGCATACAATGGTTCTTTCATGTTATTTTGATCAAGTTCTAATACTTGTGTTTCAACAATCAATTGACCTCTTGGAATATGTGACTTTGGTATATCACTTTCTAAAAGTGGTTTTTCATAATTTAATTGAACATTAGCAATTTCAGAGTTATTGCTAAGATTAAGTGATTTGTTGTCTTCTATATGAGGCTGAAATTTTGGCAATTGCAATCTATTCAAGCTGTCTATAGATGAATATCTAAGAAGGATACATAAAAGGGTTAACACGTAATTCACATTCAGATAAAAAATATAAGGAAAAGAAAGAATAATATAGGTACTCATTTTTATGAACTGACATGGATCAATAAAATAATTTTCAAAATAAAAAATTTAAGTCAGACCATAACCCTTTCATGCACTCTACCCTTTAAAGTTGAAATATTAACAAAACAATTTGTAGGTTGTCTCTTTAGGTTTATATGAGTATACAGTTAAAATTTTGTACAGATTGCATGTACCATTACGATTTTGTGGGTGTTCCATCACATGGATCACTACGCCGCAAAGGTCGTAAAAAGGAAGCATTGCAGTGAAGCCCACTTACGCATAAATGTTTTTGCATATGAATGAAAAAACAATGCATTACACCTGTGGAGCATATTTAGCATGGTCCAGGGTACATCACAAGAATGCCTGGTACTCTACACCATGAAAAATTAATAAAATAAAATAAAACAAAGATTTCTGAAAAATTTTTTTAGTTATCCAAGTAAGGTTTTGGGGCTGCATAGAGCCTGGTTGAGATAAATAATCACCATCATTTTCACTGGCATCCAACACAACATTATAAGACTGAGACTGGTTTAGGAACATATTTCTCTGAATCACTATCACTATCCATATGTTCTGATTCACTAATAGAAGGCAATTTTTGAAGCATTTTTATTGCTTCAGAAGTACTAAGACCTCTACGTGCCATGTATTTGCAATTAAAAAAATTAACTAGAAATTAAAATTATGTTTGCAAAACCTAAACTAAAAATAAATAAATTCAAAAAAATAAGTACACAACATTTTAAAATGAATAGCATCTAAAAGAAAAACCAAGAGCATAAAAATTATGTTTCTCTAACTAGAGAGGATTCTAACTAACTGATATAATCCTATACCCCACTAAAGCTCCTCAATTCAAGAGGCCAATTAGGGTGTATAAATATTATCTATATAAGTAATACTTCCTTGTACGTTCCTCAACATTAGTTTATTACACCCCAAAAGAGAGAAAGAAAACAGTAAAAAATAAACACAGCTGTACCCCTCAGCACTAAGTTCGAGGCTAATCGCGCTCTAAATTGCGTAAAGGAAAATTGACGTTGCTGCGCAGTGTTCCAGGTGATGGAACACCTTGTTTTATCAGATAATTCTGCATATACTTTATGTGTAAAAAATTTAAAGTAATATAGAATCAACAGTTCAACGTACAGGCAATAAAATAACATAGAAATTTCTTTTCAAGCAATTATTTTATTTTAATTTAAAAAAAATTCAGAAATATTTCTTCAGAATAAAGGGTTTGAAATAATCTGCTATAATTGAAAATTATTGATTGTCTTATGTAGTGCTGCCATCTATTATCGAAAAGGAGAGGTTAACGAGCATTTTAAGCCAAATTTCATCTTTTTATCATAAAATGTTCCATCACCTGGAACACTGAACCACAAAGGGTTAAAACTTTTATAGGCCCTACTTTTTTTCTTTTTTACTAAACTGTTCTTTCTTTACAAAAACAAGTAGAATAAAATTATTTACTATGCACTATATAAGAAATGTAAAATAAAATGCCTATTTGAAAACAAGTCATATTTTAATGTTTAAAAATCATGCAAAGTAATTAATTATTTTTCTTGTTTCAAAACTACAGGTGGTCATCAAAATAATAGAAACATCAATGAATAAAAGTGATCTTTCCTAATGGACTTCTTAAGCATTAAAATATAATAACAGCTATCATTTCTTTTTAAATAGAAATGTATATTCTCTGATAGCATGTGGTAGCTTTATTCCAGAACTGTAAGTCTAGGATTTTTTTTTAAGTATAAAATGCCTGACCTTTCAAATTATCAGAGGCTTAATTATATAGTTATGTCTAACTGCAGCAAATGTGACCAAAACCTCTCAACCTTCAAGCATTTCTAGAAGCACGATGTCTAAAATAAAGACAGCATACACACAGTACGGCACAACAAACTCAGCAAATAAAAAGTGGATGAAAACAGAAGCTTAGTGAAAGAGACCCACATGTATTGAAACAGATTATAATCTCTATAAAATGCACAACTGTGGCAAAAGTGACCAAAGAGATCAATCAAGACCTGGATTCTTCAATTTCAATGACTACAGTTATAAGACACTTTCATAAACAGAATATTTACAGCAGACCAGGAATTCACAAGTCATTTGTTAGATGCAAATGTTAAACAGTGGTGTCACAATAACGAAACCTATTTGATTGATAAGTGAAAGAAATTAATATGGTCACATGAATCATCTTACACATTTTAACCCACCACAGGAAGGATCAAATAATTTTGTTTGGAATACAGTTGTATCTTTTCCCAAAGGGTATGACAACTTTGTACCATTAGCTGGACAGCAAATACTAACCCCAATGTTGGAATTCATTTTTGAGTCACCAGTGTTACAGTAAGCAAAAATTTCATTGATAACAACATAATTCCAGTCTTTTTGTATGGAAAATCTGAATGTATAAGGCTAATCATATTTAATAATTGTGTAATCAGTAGGTATATTTACAAAAGATGACAAATTACATCAGCATCAAAATTTCCCCAAGACAAAAATCTGGAGTAATCCTTCCACTGACTTGTATTTTTAAGTCCTATCAAGCAAATTATAGCTTCTGCTTCAATACGCATATAAAGTGGATACACACCAAGCTAATGGTCAAGTATAAAACTGTCATTTTAGAAATATAAAATATTATTTTTTTTTTATCCTATGACCGACCTTGGTTTTTCAACCATCAGTCTCTGTCGGGCAGCCCAATACAATCTTGAGGTGAATGAAAAGTCATCTTCCGCAGAATTTCTAACTGCGACGTCCGAAAGTCCATGGCAAGTGTAAAGGTGGTCACCAGTCATATCCTCTAGTCCCCAAAAAGGGCAGATCGGAGTGTCCTTCAAACCCAAACGGTGAAGGTATTTTTGCAGATAATGTATAAAATATAAAAGATACTAGTATAAAAGTGTGATTTGTTTTAATACAGCCAGAGATAACTACACTAAATAACCTCTGAAGTTTTGTTAAATCTTTCTTAATATAGTTTCATTTTTGATTTTAGACCACTAGACTACTGAGTCATAAGTAATGATGGGACAAATAATACTAGCATTAATCCAATAATAACTTTGGGATTTAAACCCCAAGTTCTTCCAAATGCATTTCTACATGACCAGAAAAATATTTTTGCTATTTCAATACAAAAGTTGAAATGCTTGTTCCAACTTAAATTCATGTCAAAAAATTCTTTAGAGCAAGTTAATTCTTGACTGAAAAAGTTATTTTTTTCAGATTAAGATTCTTTTTTTTTGTGAAGACAATCATAGAAGTCTATTGAGGATTCACAGAAAATCCATCATTATTACACCAAGTCTCAACTCATTTGAGGGCATTAGGCATAATGCTAAAGGTCATTTCACCAAGTTTACCTCTAAAGATAAAAACTAAATTATTTGCATACCCAATGGTAGTTATTCTGGATTTATTTTACATCTATAGAAGGGAATCTACAATGCAACACTGCAAGATGGACAAAAGAACATCTTCATGTGAACAACCAGCTCAGGTTTGGATCATCAAGATTTCTCCTAAAAAGAAGGCTTTGACAAGTCTGTTATTTAGCAGGTTTCTGACCCGAAAACAGAGAGTATCATCATTACCTTTCTAGTAAGAGATTGTAGAATGATTTCAATAGGTACCTTATCAAAAGCACCTTCAATATATTTAAGTAAACAGCTAAAGCAAATTCCTTAGCTTTTAAAGTTTTTCTCCAAAATGAAATACAAATTGTATATTGCACTATCTATGGATTTACCTGGTCAATATGCATATTGAGAACCAGAAATAGTTAATCCACAAAGCAAACTTCTCTGAAATATCTATCAGCTTTTCAACTGTCTTTAGAAGAAAAGATGTTAAGCTAGTAGAACTGAAAGATTTTGCTTCATAGGTATATTTTTTTCTATTTTAGAAATAAAAATTACTTTTTATTTACCTCCAAACGATTCGTATATGGCCAAAGGTTATACATACCTTGAAAATCCTAAAAAGAGTTGGGGTAACACACTAGACTCCCTCAATATGTAGAGTTAGTACAATACTATCCAATCCTGGTGATTTATAAGGTTTAAAGGACATTATAACCCATTTTTTACCTCATAAGTTATGATTTTTTTAGGCAACATCCCATTTTTACTTCTATCACAGTTTGATGTAGAGAATGTAAAGGTAGGTGTTTCAATTATTTCTTTATAACCTGGAAAATAAGCTTTGAACAATTCAGCAGTGTCACCCTTTTATATTCTGAAAACTTACTTTTCAGTATTTTAAGGGCATTTAGACATCAGTTCCTGTCTTTAGACATTATTTTAACAAGTCTTGCAATAACAAACTCAATTTTAATGTCAGTGCAGTTATTTTGCCAGGAATTCTTTTTGGACTTCCAGGTGGCTTTATTATAAGTTTTCAGTGAAAGTTTATATTTCCGCCACTCATCATTCTTCTTAGTTCTATTAAAAAGCTTTCTACATTGTTTCTGTAATTTGCTTAACACTTTAGAACATTAAGGAACTAATCTTGATGAACAACCATTACTGACCATACAAGTTTGATAATATGATCGGAAAATGGAATATTGCAACTGAGCAATAACCAACTTTAGATCTGCTGCAGAAGATAACTTACCGAAATCACCTTCTTTGATCAGAACTTCCAAATCTTTTTTCTTGAAACCCCAGTTCCTTAAATCCTTACTGGCTTGTAGAATTTAACCATCAATTATAAGATTTAAAAAGAATAATGAAATACAAACATGCATGCATATATATATGCATGTAATATGCACAATAGTCTTTCAAGGCAAATTCACAAATATATTTCATAAATCAAATGGAGAAATAGCAGCTTTAAGTAGAGACACACAAATTAGCAGTTTTGTAGTTATAAACCTATCAATTACAGTGTCCAGCTCTATCAAGGATATTATATAAGTACTAAGAGATGATTGTTTATTAATTAATAAGATTATAAAAAACCAAACTAACATTGACTCATTAGAGTGATGAGAGTTTTCAAGACTAGTATTTTTCTTGTATAGGCTTTCATCTTCAATGCTAAGTGATGAAGGAAATTTGACTGAATCTTTATTTTGAGTATTTTTTTTCGAAGCTGATGGAGACAGTAATGAAGTCTATAAAGATATAGATTTAATAATCAATATATATTACAAATCTGAGAATATTATAAAAATAACAAAATAAAATTTAAATTACTGTATTTTCCTATATATAATCCGCGAATTATGTGTTAAAAAAGTTCCGAATTTCATTGTGCATATTATACACTGCCGCAGATAATCTGCATTTGGATAATATACAAAAGAATATTTTTCATCAGAAAAGTTTACAATAAATTTTTGAAAAAAAATGCCATTTATGTTTCAAAAAATAAATAACAGATGGCGCCAATATTCACTTGACTTATTTTAACTATAATCAGCATTGTCCAATTACGTTCCAGAACGAATTCAGTTCTTCTGAACATTTATTAAAGTTGCAATTCGTTAACGTCATTTCGCATTCTGTTTTGACATGATCTGTTTTGCTCTGAAAACATTCAATTTAATATATTGTCTAAGGGAAGTGCAAATTATTAATTCACAGAGTAAATTTTAAATTGAAAGCTATAGGAGCGGCAAATGAAAAAATGTCGACAAACGTGTAATGTAAGGTGAAGCACAAAACCTGCGCGGTACAAAAGAAAAAATTTATTCAAATAGCAGTAATCCATTTCTTTCATTTAACTATTAACGAAACAACTATAGTTTATTTTAAAAAATATTTCTAAATCACATTTTGAAAGTTATTAAAATCTAAAAATCGATTAAGTTTCACAAGAATCTCCTCAGACATAGTTTGATAGCGAGCTTTCTTCTCAGTTTGCGTTGAGGTGAATTCAAACAGATCTTTATAAATGTTTTTTTCTGTAGAATTAATTATGTTTTTAATCATAATGAATGAATTTTTAATTTTATTTGGCATCAAATTATCAGCAGTATAAATTTTCGACAATTCATTTTAAAAATTGCCGCAGATTATACTCTCCTGCGGATAATGCGATGCTTTTTTTTCACGAATAAAGGGGTTTGCGGATAATAAACCGCTGCGGATTATATACAGAAAAATATGGTACATTAAATTATGACATATATATATATGCATACAAACTGTAATTTCTTCATCATGATTTATTTTAGAAAAACAAGCATAAATTGCAAAGACTAATAAATTCACTTCAAGAAATTTATTTTAAAAGTGATGAATACTGATGATATTTCTGTATTGCACATCCATCCAGTTCAAGATTGTTATTTTTTTCACTAGAGTGCACACTGTTAAACAGTGATTAAAGTAAATTGATTCTTCAAATCTCATTTACCCATACACATATACAAATTATTTACTCTCAATGTAACTTTGGGTTATATGTAAATAGTTAAGACTAATGGAATTCATTTTCTGTGAGAATGCTGAAAGGCATTTAAGGACGAAAAACTAAATTTTACTCACATGATTTATCTTATGTTTGTTTTTCGAAAAACAATCAGAAAACTTAAGTAAAAATTTTAAATTTTAGCTCAAAAATATCTGTGAGAATTCTAGATAATTGTCTAAAATCTATAAGACCAGACTTTTGTAAATATTCATCACTGCCAAAACAAACGGTACACCTTGATTTTTTGACGTCAAAATAGGCGCTAAAATGTGAGTAACAAAATAGCCACAATGAAATTTAATTAATTGACCGTTGAAAATATCAGGATTATCAGAAACTAAATTTTATCATCAAACCAATGGGTAGCCGCATTTAGTAGCAAATGTCAGTATAGTTTTCATGACATCGGCTTAACCACAACTTGCCTTAAGGAACATACGCTACTATAAAACACTGGCAAAAATTTATTTTAAAATATCTATAAGTGCAACTTAAAATTATACAGGTTATAAAGGATAAATTAATAGATCTGCTAAACTATATAATGTTGATGTTCAAAGAAATTTTATGACTCACTAAAAAAGCTTTATATTTTTTAGTTTTGAATGGCGATTTTGATTTGGCAATTGACTTTTCGTTCTCCATTTTATAAAGGTAACATGGATCGAAAAATGTATGATAAGTATAAAATTTAATAATTCACATCATTCATATACTATTACTTATATATATATATGTTCAAGCTCCTAGTTTCGATAAGCATTGCTTACAAATAATGTAATGCTTATTATACAAAGTTGTTGCCAGATTTATATTTCTCACGGTTGTGTAGTGATATGAAACTCAAAATATGAGAGATGTAGTGTCGCCACCTTTTGAATTAAATTGAAAACAAGCGAGGAGTAAAAGAATAAAATCTCTTAGTCACACTTTCACGGATATTGCGTTTTATTTATTAATCAGCTGCCTTCTTGCCTTGAAGTTTGGATTGTCTTCACATTGACGATTAAATGAGATAAAAAGGAGGAAATAATTGAAAGTGTCCTTACTTCATCGTCATCTCAGTCACTGGTAAGAGGCGAAGATTCCTACTGAAAATCTAAAATTTTTCTAATAAAAAAACATGCCTGAAGATACCAAAACTTACACTCTCGATGAAATCTCCCAACATCAAGATAAACAATCGGTTTGGATTTTGATTCATGGAAATGTGTACGACGTTACTAGTTTTTTGGAGGAGGTAATTTTATAACTTTAAGTACAGGTAATTTTACTGAGTAACTTATTCCATTGCTAAGTTTAATGTGTTTTTCCTTATCTTAGCATCCTGGTGGAGAAGAAGTTCTTCTAGATCAAGGAGGTAATTATTCATTAATTACTTTATTAATTTCTAAAGTGCATGAAATACAGAATTGTCAAAATATATTTAATTCTAGTTTGCATTATTAATATCTACAGTTTTAAGAACCCTTACATTTTCAATTATCTTTATTTCTGCATTTATGCCTTTTGATTTTGTACATTAATTATGCATAAATGAAATTTTTCTTTGATTGCTGTTTGAACTTTTCGTAATCTCGATTTTAACTTTATTATAATTCAGTTACATTACAAATGCTTTACAATTTTTTCATGTTAATAAATAAACTGAAATTATGTAATTAACTTTACATAATTTCTGTAAATACAACTTTCTGTAACTTTGAAAATATGATTTATTTTTAAATATACTAGAAAAGTAATTTTTTTAGTGCTATTTTCTTTGTAACATTTAAACTAATCATTGAAGTTTCATTGTTAATCCTATATGTATGTAAATAGATTTAAAAGACTAAATTACATGAATGTTAAAAGAAAATATGTATATGCATACAATAATTTAGAGTAATTTTGCTTGCTAATGAAAATAATATCTTGATAGTCTATATAAAAGAGAAAATCTTAAAATTTCCTCATTGTAACCTATCAGATGTATTATATCAGCCATTATCAAATTATAACCTCAGAATTTTGATAAATCTAAATACTTCAAAAAGAGGAAAATTGAGAGTTATAAATTTAGGCTTTAGATCTATTTAAATGTCCTCAATTTCGATTTATGTTAATCTTTTCATATATTCTGAATAAACAGTATTTGGTTTTAATTTTCTTGGTCTTTCCAGAAATATAAATATTGATATTTTTTGTCAAGATAAATCTTCGTGTTCAGTGTCGAATCAGGTACCACTTGGTTTGTTGATTAACTTTAATTTTTGGTAATCTTGGCAACTCTATCTTTGTGCAGTGGTAATCTTGTTAATCACTATCAAAAATATTGCCAAAGAATCAAGAGGTATCCGATAGTAAACTTTTACCCATACTTCTCATTAAATGTTTTTCTAAAATGATCTAAAATGTGTATTAAATTACAATTTTGCTGTATTAATGTTTTGCAATGTTAATTTTCTTGGAATTTTCATCATGGGTATTGTTGTAGCCAGATTTAAACTCTTCCATATTATCATAAACATAATTTTATTAGTCCAAATTCTTTATAATTTTAAGTTGTCATATGCTAACCAATAAAAGCTATGAGATGAACTGGTAAAATAAATATCTTCTCAATGCGATTTAAAGTAAATTAGATTTCTACTTACTTGAGATTATCTGATGGAAGCGATGTCATAAAATGCAATGATATTTCATCATGTTCAGTCATTTTAAATGATATCTGCAATTTTATTAACTATAATAATTGTTTGATAACTGAAATATGTTTTTTTATATTATTTAATTAAAAAAATTTTCATTTTTAAATTTTTTTTAATATTTTTTTAATTAAATCATAAACGTTTTGGCCATTATTAGTGCTTAAAATTTTATACAAAATACTGATAATTTGATGTTGTCTAAATCTGGTCCTGATGACAGAAAAATACTCAAATATCTGGGTTTCACTAGACTCTTGAAAACAATTTACGATAGCTTCATTGTTTACTAAGCTTATTAATGTTCCATTTATAAGTTTTATTTGCTATGGATTGATGGTAATGAATTTACTAGGCTAATTAAAAATTAAATACTTGATTAATTTTGGCATTAGTATTAATGATTAAAATAAATTAAGCTATCTTCTTCTTAGAGTTGAGTTTGTATGTCATTGGGCTCCTCTGCTTTTATCAGCATTTTGTACTATTAACTCCAAACCCAATGTTTCCTAGTTCCAGTTGCTCGGGTCACCCACTTTATTAATAAAATCTGATAACCCTTTAATCGGAGTCTAGGTGTGACTCTCTAGTATGGATAATGCCTAAAGAAGTTAATCTAGGGAGGGGGGCAAGAGCCTCGCATTCGTAAATGATATGCTTGGCCGTTTCCTCTTGCGTGTGACATTTCCTGCAGATAGGGTCTTGCTGCAACAGTCCCATTTTATGGAGGTGTTTTCTGAAATAGTAGTGCCCAGTTATGAAGCCTACGATTAAACGTATCTTCTGCCTAGAGCATCTTAGACTTTCAGAGGCAATCCTCGCTAATGATCCACAGATCATACTTTTAGCGTGGGTTTGACCAGGAGTGTTGAGCCAAGCTTCATACATCTTCCGTTTTTCCCATCTAAGAACATTGGTTTTTGCAGTCTTCAAACTGATCCCACAAAAAGGTTGGATCAAACTGATCCCACAAAAAGGATCCACCAATGGGAGTAAAATATGATCCTTGTTTAGCAAGTTCATCAGCACTTTCATTGCCTTTGATACCTTTGTGCCCTGGCACCCATACAAGGATCACCTTGTTTCTAGTTGCCAGTTCTGTAAGAAGGTTTCTACATTTTCCAAAATCATTTAAATTTGATTTCAAAAGAATTGAGCACTTTAAAAGCAGCTTGACTGTCACTAAAAATGAGAATCCGCCTACTGTGATAGCCCTTCGTCATATTTATTCGTGGACAATGGCTAAAACTTCTGCCTGGAAGACCGTAGCGTATCGCCCAAGGCTTACAGATAAGCTGGTTCTTGGTGACACGTCACATACTCCCAGTCCTGAGAGACTGTTTTTCAGTGATCCATCTGTGTACCAGATTAGATCTCCTGTTTTAGTTTCAAACATGTTTTTATCCCATTCATCTCTAGTTGGAAAAACTATTTCAAATGTCCTTTCAAACATGTGTGACTTTTCCATGATGTCCGAGGGCATCAGGAAAGTAGGATCTTGAATTTTCCCAGTAATACCCCTGTGCCCTTTGGCAACATGCTGGTCGTACCTCTGGTTTTGTAACTTCATTCTGATAGTGCTGCAGATGAAGATGTCTAAGGGAGTCAGATCCAACATAACTACCAATGCTCTGGTTGGTGCGGTGGACATTGCTCCTGCGATGCAGAGACAGGCCAGTCTTTGTAGACCTCCTAGTCTGTCAGCCACAGTCTTCTGTTCCACCTTACACCACCAGATCACACAGGCATATGTGAGAATGGGCCTGACAATAGCTGTGTACAATAGCAGTTTTGGATGTAGACCCCAGTTTTTACCAAGCATTCGCCTGCAAATCTTTTCTTTGCTCGGTTAATTTTATCATCAATGTGCTTATTACAGGTGAGTTTTTGGTTTAAATAAATGTCCAGATACTTCACCTCTGAAGCCACATTGATTTCAACATCAAAAAGTCTTGGTATGAAAAAATCCTTCCATTTCCTTTTGCATGTAAAAGGTACAAGGTAGGTTTTCTGAGGATTAACCTTATCCATGTACCATTTACCTACATAACTTAGAGCATCCTGCATGAGATGACAAGTTATGTCGAAATCTTTATCAAGGATAAGGATGATAATGTCATCAGCATATCCTTGCGTATAAAAGCCCCTATCATTTAGATGTTTTATAAGGCTATTTACAACTAGGTTCCAAAGTAATGGTAACAGAACACCTCCTTGAGAACAACCTTTAGTAGTCTTTTTTCAAATGATTCACCGAAGATGCTCATTTGTATACATTTATCCAAAATCAAGGCCTCAATCCAAGTACATAGGGTCTGATTAATCCCTGCCTCTCTAAGTGCATTGAAGATGGATAGATTGGAAGTGTTATCAAAGGCACCTTGGATGTCGAGGAAAGTTGCCAAGGCAATTTCTTTTTGATTCAGAGTGGTTTCAGTCTTAGAAACTAGCTGATGTAAAGCAGTTTCAGTAAATTTGCCAGATTGATAGGCAAATTGAAGAGCATGCAAGGGACTGCTACTACCCAAGTAATCTCTAATATGCCGATCAATGATTTTCTCCATAATTTTAAGAAAGAACGAAGAAAGACTGATAGGTTTGTAAGGCTTGGCCTGGTCATAGGTGTCCTTGCCAGGTTTAGGAATGAAAACAATCCTTGTCTTTTGCCATATCTTTGGTATGTAACCCAGTGCTAAGCTAGCTCTGTAAATTCTAGTTAGCACTGGTATGATAACCTCCTCTGCCTTCTGAATCATGATGGGCATAAAATTAGCTATGGTCGACATTCTTTTTTATAAACTTGTGATTAGTCACTAACATGCCTTCATAGACATAGTGATAATTTTAATTCCCATTTGTAAACTAAAAATTTCATTTTAGTGAACTCATTTTCATGCACCTTCTCTATTTGCATTTAATATTTATTGTAAATTTTTTTCAATTTTTTATTTTGTGGCTGAAAAAATTAATATTTTAAGTAATAGTAAATCCTTTGAATTGTGGACAGCAAACTGCCCTGCTGATTTCAAATCTTTAATTTCTTTTAAGCAATTCATGTGAAATTTCTTTTCCTCTAACTCTGTATTAGAGTGTAATTAATATCTATAAGTATAAATATCCTAAGTATTTTTTTGCAATAAGTGATTATGTCTTGGAATCTCTTTATAAAATTGACACAGGTATCATAAATTGACACTTATCAAAATTTCCCAACAATGAGATAGAAGAAAAAGTACTGCGTTTTTCATTCTGTCTTTATTAAAAAACCACAGTAAGTAAAGAAAGCCAAAAGCATTTACCTTATATATTGTATAAAAATAAACTATTCATCTATAAGCTTCAACAAGGAATACTTTAATCCAAATTTTCATTTTATGATGTTTTGTTTGTGTAGTCAAATGTAATTTATACTTAAAAAGTATCAGTTGATTAAAAAATTGAAAAAATAATAAGAATGAAGAACTTTCAGATGTGTGTGTGTGTTTCAAACAATGAGAAAATGATGTAGTGCTGTCACTGTCTACAAAACAAGCAGATGAATATTCTACAAGATTGAGCTACTTTTTTAAGCAAAATAGCAGTAAAATACTTTCATGATCTAAAGAAATGGGGAAAATATAATTTTGGAAGAGTAAAAATTCTTACATGCTGGATTTTTCCTCAATAAAATAAAAAAAGTAGATGGCATTATATTTGTTTCATTATTTTTTGTCAATGTTAATTTTTTTATTTTATTTATTTATTTTTTCAGATTTGGTAAACAATACTTTTAGGATGTCATAGAAACAAATTCTGTGTAATTTTGCTTATGACTGTCAGTTTTAACATGAAGCACAAAAATAATCATTTCCACATTTATTTTTATTTTCATAAAGGCAAGAAAGTAGCTTAGATTTACAAAGAGATATTTGAAGTTCATGACATTGATTACTTAGTAGAATGCACATGTCAGAATTGGTTTAAAAAATTTTGTTCTGAGGATTTCTCAATGAAAGATGACCAACTTTCTGGTCGTCCTTCTAAAGATAATATTGGCTAAATAAAAGCCATAATTGAATCAACTCATCATATATCTGTGCAAGAGACTACAAAACAATTAAATGTATCACACACAACAATTAAAAGTCAAATAAGGAGTCTTGGATTTGTTAAGAAGCTCAATGTTTGGGTTCTTCACAAATTGAAGAAATTCGCCTAACACGACAAATCAATATTTGTTATATGCATTTCAAATGTAATTCAATTGATTTTTTTAAACAAATTATTACTGCTGATGAAATTTTTTTGTCTACAATGAAGTTAATCGGAAAAGATCATGTTGTCAATTTAGTCAGATCACAAAGATGTTGTGTATTTTGAAATGCTTCCAAAGTGCCAAACAATAAATTCAGATGTTTACTACCAATTACTTGTGAAATTGGGGAAGCAATCAAAGAGAAAATGCCAGAATTGTCAAATCGCAAAGGAATCTTTTCCCACCACGACAATGCAAGGGCTTGCAAATCTTTAGCAACACATAAGAAATTATTATAGCTTGATTAGGAAGTTATGTCTCATCATTAATACAGACCCAACTTTGCACTTCAGGATTATGATTTATTTCGAAGTTTACAAAACTTCTTAAATGGTAAATGTTTCCGTAATAACAATGACCTCAAATCGTACTTAGATGAGTTTTTTTTTTTTTTTTTTTAGAACCAAAAATTTTATGAGCACAGGATCATGATGTTACCAAAAAGATGGCATATATAATGTCATCAAACAGAATGGAAGATAATTGACTTATTAAAGCTCATTTTTAATAGAAAATATTGAGTTTTATTTCACATTGAAAGCTCGAAATTATTTTCTTGACAACCCAATATAATTTTCTGTAATTATAATTTATTTATATATGTAAAAAAATGAAAATCTAACAATATATTTTTATTTTTTATGAACTTTTGATTTTAAGAACTATTTTATCAATTCCTATAAATTTGTAAAAATGAATGCTAGTATATTAAACAAAAAAATGAGAATTTTAATTTTTGAAAAAAATTTTAGATTAAAAATAATTGGACTTCATATATTATAAAATCTTGATTGATGGTTAAAATTCTCAAATTTTGTGAAACAATTGTTAAGAGGAACCTTTTACATTAGAAATTAGTATAAAATAGGGTAATCTCTTTCAAAAATAATAAAAACGGTTGTATCATGTTGCTTGCAATTTTAATGCATCATTTTTCATAAAATAAAAAAAAACTTGGTTACTTACAAGTCTTTGCGTCTGTATTTGCTATGTCTTCAAAATTCGCAATTTTTTATGAATACCTGTTTTTGCACAAATTTTTCAAACAGCTTATATAGTTTATCTTAAATGCTCTTTCTTCAACTGTTTAATAATTCTGGTGTCTGCTCTATAAAGCAAAGAAAATTTTTCCTTCTCAAGAATGTTTTTGCTATGAGTGTCACCTTGTAATTACTTTTATATATGAGAAGCAATTTTCTAACATTGTTAAGAATACATTCACATTGATTATAAATTTTTAAGACACTATTTGATCCATCCTTCTTTTTACTTACATGTTTTTAAGACTGCATTGGCAACCAAAATATTCACATTCTGTGCTTCATTTTATGGGTTTAATTTCCACCTTGGGTTTGGTTATGTACAGTGGTTTCAGATAATTTTTAAATTGATGCTCACACACATATACCATTAATGAAAAGTGACACAATAGTTTGGATATACCACTGATCAAAATGGTTTGTATTTTAATTAAAATCAACTGTCAAGTATTAAGATTGAATATGAGTGAAACTGCAATATGAAGTTATCATGCACTGTTGTTTTAGTTACATTGTAGACTACAATTGTTAGTGACACAGAATCTGTTAATGCACACTGCATCTCATAAATTAAAAAGAATTTTCTGTAACATTTATGTTTTTTAACTTTTATATAATGGGGCTAGTTTGGCAAAGAAACAAAAAGTACAAAATCATAACAGAGAATTTCAAATCAAGTGGACTGAGAAATATGGCATGATTAGTTTAGGACAAATCAATGTGTGTTTTATGTTCCAAAACAGTGGTAGTTGGAACATAGTCTATGAAGTGCAATTATGAAACAATCATAAATCCGTTTGTTAAAAGAGTAGACCAGAGCTAAAGGAATTAGTTGTAAGTGCTATAAAAACAAAAATAAGAACTCAAAATCTATGATTAAATATGTTGGCAATTGAGTTATGAGTGTGGCAAGTTGTCATTGCTCTCTATAATAAACCTTTCAAAAGTGGGAGTTTTTGAAGGAAGCCTGGTTATAGCATGCACATCATCAATTTTTGATGAATTTGTTTATATAAAATAATTCAGTGTATCAAATAGACTTCCTTATTTAGAAATACAATGAAAGAAAAATCTTCAAACTGACCGGAAGTGTAACAGGCTAGCAAAAAATAACATTAGACTCCACTCCTTTCATATTTCTGTTTTGATAAAAGTACTGATGTTATTACATGTGAAAATTTCGATAATATTATTACTAAAAAACTGCTCAGGTATTTGTATGGCTGTTAAAAATTCACTTGCTGTGAAAAATTGATCTCAAAAAATTATTTCTATGAAACGCTGGATAGTGCTTCAAGTATGTTTAGCAAAGAAAATGATTTATTAGTTTATTGTAAACAAACATAGGATATTCGATTCTTAAATTTCTTCATTTACCAACATGTCTTATGTGCTAAGAGTGATTTAATCTCTCTTGATAATGTAATGATATTAATCAAAACAATTGTCAATCTCATATCATTGTAGCTTTTAAAATAGCAAAAGTTTGATGAGAGCTGTGAAAAGAGATATAGGCACTGTAGGCCTTGACCATATATGGGCTGTCATGCCATTGAGTTTCATTTTAGATATATAATAATATTTTTGGTTGAATGATTGGAACATACTTAAAAAATTTATTAACTTATTGGAAAAATCAGAATTTTTCTTCAAAATGTGAGAAAAATTTATCAATACCAATAGCTGTTAAATATTATGTGGCTTTCAAAAAAGATTTTTTTCCAGACATGTGAACTGAAACAATTGTTTGTTCTGTTAAAAGAATTGAATTTAAAGGCATAAATTGTACATTTATATTCATGATAGCTCTTATTCACACTTTTGACATTAAACAGCATATTTTCAGAATCATATTACAAATAATAATAAATATTTTTCAAACTTGAAAATATATCAAATATTTAGATATGAATGATAAATGAGATGAAGAAAAATTTATTGAAGAATTCCTTTCTGTAACTGATTTTTCAATCTAGGAATTTTCATCAAGATTTTCTCAATTCAAAGAATTGTCTAAGTGCTAAAGTTTATTATGTACCCTGATTTGTCACCAATCAACCTTGTTGGTAATTGAAGAATTTTAAAAGTAGATGATTGATTTCCAGTCAAGTCCAGTATAGATTAAAAAATTAATTGAAATAAGAAATCATCAGAATACTATCTAAATGAATAATTTCAACAATATTCATTGTTGTATGAATATTATTAAATTGAAAATTTTTTAAAAGAAATTTTTTCTTAACTTATTATTTTTCTGAACAGATACTTTTTAAAGTAACTGATACTTTTTAAATTGCATAATCACTGTTCAAGCAATTTTAGGTCCTTTTAAAGCTACAATTTATGCTTTTAATAATTGTATCTATTTCTATATAAAATGTCTTTTGAAATCTAAACCCTAGAGCCTTATTCCCTGCTGTTTCTCAGGCATTAATTGCTAGTATGTGTTAAAGTAGACATCTTACTCATAGTGCAGCATTTCATTAAGTATATGTCGTAGTGCTATATTTCAAAGGTAATTATAAAAAATGATATCAGTTGCATTTATAAAACCTTTATAAAATGACCTTTATTTATCTTTTTCATATTATTTCTTATATGAAAGAATAAAAATATATTAGAATTTTTAAGTCTTACCTCTATTATTATTATGAAGTATTTTAAAAAATCATTGCCATCATAACTTTCAAAATCGAGAAACTTCAAGTAAATAACACAAGTTGAATTCGTTTTGAACTTTATAAAAACATTAAACTTAATGAAACTTTCTTTTAAAAGGATAAGATATTTTAAAATTTGTTGTTACTTGAAATTTTAAGAAAATGCTATCTGCTAAATATTTTTTTTAATCTGTGCTAGAGTATTTTCAATTACATTTGTAGAAAAATCTGTAATTTGATTGGTATTTTTTCCTTAAAAATTTTAGAAATAAAATCACTTATTTTAACAAAAGCAAAAGATATAATTTTTGAAAAATGTGAAAAAAATTTTCATTTTAACATATTCAAAGGATACTGTCTGTTAAGTATTGTATTTTAAATTTGTTATTTCTTATTTTAATGAAAAATCTGTGACTTAGCTATAAAATTTTATTCTCTGAATTTTATATTTAATTTATAATATGATTGCAATATTTACTTATACTAGGAAAAAATGCAACTGAAGCATTTGAAGACATAGGTCATTCTACAGATGCTCGTGAACTTATGAAACAATATAAAATTGGAGAATTATGTGAAGTATGTTTGAGTTTCCAAATGAAAAATATTTCTTCCTAATATTTATTTCATTATTGTAAAATTACAGGGATGTTTATTTTCAAAATAAAATATTCCTAGAAGCTTTTATATTGATTATTATTTGTTTTGTTTTATTTTTTATTGATTTTTTTAATTTCCTTAATTTTTAGCATAAATCAAATTTTTAACAAAATAAATATTTTTCTTTCAATTTTCATAATTATATTTTTTCTGAAAATGTAATATTTTATGATATATTATCCTAAAAGTATGATTATAATCGGCAGACAAGAGTTGCTTAAGAATGTATTAAACTTTAGAATAAAGTATATAAGTAAGGTATTTTGTACAGTGTTAAAATATTTTTCGATACTGTATCATTGCAAAATGTTAAATGTAGATCCTATTTTTTTAAAATAGGATTATTCATTTTAACCATACTTTCATATCTCATAGTTAATTGTGTAGTTATTGCGAGCTATTGCAAAATTTTTGTAACATCTACAACAAAAATTTCTAAAGGATTTCATTGCTAGTGAGTGAATGAACATCAGCATATTTCCCTATACCTAGCCCAGAGTTGGGCTATATCAGTTTATTATTAATGAGCAATATTATATCAAAAGGAAGAAAACCTAAAAAATTCGCAAGGACGCATTTCAGTGAGAATACAAGCAAATTGGAGGAATGAAACATCTGCTCTTGAATAGTAGATGCAATTAAATTAGTGATCTTCCTCTCCTAGGAAGGGGTTATTTTCTTATTATTGCACAATTTTCTGAGTATTATTTTCTTAGATAACATGGAAATCTCCTAAGTACTCATTACAGTGGAGGTGCTTGAAGAAAAAACTATTTCCTATTTTTCATCAGTGAATGGAATCAAATTAAGGAATTTCCTCTGAAGAAAGGGCTATTTTCTTGTGATATTTTATTTAATAAAAAAGTCTAGTTAGTAATAAATATGATAAAATTCATGAGGTAACTTTGATTTGGCAATCCCTTTCTCCAAAAAATGATAAGACTATTTGTACCTCTTTCATTCCAAAGAATTGTCCTAAAAGACTGCAGTAAGTCTTGGCTATAAATAATTATCTGCGTATGTGACACTTAAGTATAAATAATTTTTTCTATGAACTTTTAAAATTATCATCTTGCAAGAATTATATGCCTTTCAATTTTTTAGTCCATAACCTCTTTTTATTTAAGTGTAAGTTCATTTTTTTCCCCTTAGAATAATTAAAAGCTATTTCATAAATAAAACAAGTACTTGTATCTTTTTTAAATATATAACCATAGATAAAATATTAGTATTGTTTTAATTAAATTTTATTTAGTTATTAAGATTTTTAAGTTCATCATATTATTTAAAATTACTAAATAAAAGATAAAAAAAAAAGTTCTACATTTTCAACAAATATTTTAGCTTTTTCTTTTGTCTATCTTCAGTTTTCTTTAATCAAATAGCAGTGTAAAGTTTGATAAAACAGCACAAATATCAGATGATTTCCTCTGTTAATAGAAATAAAGTTTATGTAACAAATGCACATTATCAGAATATAATCAAAAATATCTTATCACAATTGTTCAATTGATCTACATTCAATCTGTCATAAAAATTAAAAAGCTGGCTGTTGAAATTCCTTAAAATGTTATTTTTATCTTGAAATATTTATAAAATTGATAATTGTACTTCATCTTTATTTTATCTATTTAAAAAAATATTATAAAAAAGTGAAAATGTACTAATAAATGTGCTATTTGCTTTAATTATTTTAGTTGTTTCATGATACAATATTTATAAACTTCCTGTTATCAAGTTTTTTAATACATCAATATGTATATATATATATTATAAACAAGTGTTGTTGTGGCTTATCTTCTTCCTGTCTGATGAACTCAGACAAGATCCATCAGACAGCTGACCCTAAGGAAATCAAAAGACAAGAAGAGGAGACAACTATATGTCCTCTGTGAAATTTTTTCCTCTCTGTCATGACTTTGCTTTATTAACGAATAAGTGGTCAAATTAACTTTATTCTTTTATAAAAATCCTATGCTTAATGAATAACATTAATGTTTTTAAATTTTTCCCATGCAATTCAAGAAAGTTATTTTTTTCCAATATAAATTTCCTTTAGACATTTTTTATTCATTTTAAATAAAAACATGTCAACAACAATGTTTATTTCATTTTATTTTGTTAATAAAATATTGTAAAATAGTGAAAAAATGTTTTTTAATTAAAAATACAAAATATTTTTATATCTCCCTACTAATTCTTCTGGAAGATTTTGAGTTTTACTTTTCTCCAAATTTTTCAACAATTTGATTTTGAGAAAGGTTCAATAATATATTCTTTTATCAATAAATTTCAATTAATTAAATTAGCTACATAAATTAAAGAATAATACAGTAACAATCATCATTTTTGTTTATTTTTTAAAAAATAAGTAAATTAAAATTATGTAACACTTAAATTGGCTATCATCCTAAATGTTGAAAACACTTATCAAATTATTTTAAAATCAGATTATTTCCATTATGTGTAGCAGCATTTAAATTCATTTATTTACAAAGTCAATGAAAAATCCAAATATGGCTTTATGTAAAATGTTACCAATAATTTTGAAAGAAAATCTTTGAAATATATAAAGTTGATTCAAATAATAAAAAAATTTTACTTAAATCATTTGACTGGGCTATGAAAATGTTATTTGAAATATATTATCATGCCTTCACTAACTGTCATTTTTGCAATACATATATATTGTGATGTTTTTATGTTACACACACATATAGATTTTATATTGCAAAGAAGTAGAGAAATATTTTATAATATATATATATATATATATATATATATATATATATATATATATATATATATATCAATATATATATATATATATATATATATCAACAAGTTTTCGTCTGAAAATTTTTAATGGTCATTTTATGTTTCCTTATTTTATTGAAGTATATATTGTTGTAATATATCTGGAAGAACTTTTATTGTAGTTTTATATTTTACATGTGTTTTTATGATTCCCATTACTTAATAAAAGCTTCATCTGTGTAATATTTTTTATAATAGGATTTTTTTTAACCAGATCAACTAATTGTAGAATTTTTTTCTAGCAATTACCTAACTAGTAAAATTTAAAATTTACCACTCATCCAAAGGTATCAAATCTCTTTTTCCTAAAAAAATCTAAAAATAAATTTATCTTAATTATTGAACAATTTTTTCCATCCATAATATATTGCTTATGATTCACATGAAGCAATAAATTAGGAAGCATTGAATATATTATAAATTAAAAGATGTGTAATTTGAAAAATATTTTTGTCAAATCTCTGTGAAAATATCTTAATGTATGTTTTAATATATAGAACTTTATTGAAATTAATGACTAATCCCCCAAAGTAGTTAGATCATGTTTAAAATATTTTAGTAATGAAAATTGTAAATAATATATAGGTTAAAAGTACTATTATTTTGGTGTAATTATGTTGTAGTTAAAACTGCTATGATGGAAGTATTCCTAGTATATTTAATTCAATTTGATTATTTAAGTTGTGAAGATTCTAGGTTCTAATATTTATACATTTATTTATTTTTTTTAACAATTCCTTATTTTGTTTATTTCTAAGGAGATTGTAAAAATTATGTTATTTTCTCTTCATTTAAAATTATTTCTTTGTAATTCATATTTAAAAGAATTATAACAATTATTGTGCTGAGAAAGTTTTCAAAGTATATTTTCTGTAAAGAATCCAGCTTGAACTATAAAACAAAATTGTCTATTACAAAATCTCTTCAAGATAAATAAACATTGACTTAATATTTGCACAGCTGATCCAATCTCAAATTTCTAGATCAATGGTATTATTTCTTATTTAAAAGCTGAAATCATTTGGAAGATATTAGGGAAAAAAATTTCTGATATTTATAAATTTTATTCAGATGTCTATTTTATGTGTGATTTTAATTTTAATGTGCATGATCACATTCTTGATGTTTCTTAATTGTCAATTAATGTCTTATTTTTTTAATTGTTATCAGTTTTAATTTTGCCTGTTCTATTTGTCACTATTAATAAATTGAAATTTATAAGAGTCAAATTTAAAGTAGATCTTACAATAATATTTTATTCAATAATAATTGCAAAATTGTTTAAATTGAAGAGTACAGAAGTACTGCAAACTAAACAGTTACTTGCCTGGCTTATTAACTTTAATCAAAAAGGAAGAAATTCAAGCAATTTTCTTTTCACTCTTTATTGTAAACTTTGCTGGTTTCAAAAGAAAGCAATGTGTTTCAAAATAATTCTAATTGGAGAAAAATTTTTGATTGAAAATAATTGAAATCAGCTTTACATGAATATCATGTTTCCATCAAATCTCTTTTAATTTTGAAGTTTTAATCCTATAAAAATGTATTTAAACTATTTCTAAAAATTTCATAAACAGCTTGTTCGTTATGGTAGAGTGATATCTCTCAAACATAACTGAATATTTGTTCAAATATATTTTAATCTTAAGAATTTATTTGATTTAGTTTCTAAAAATGTTTTTTAAATTGGATTTTATAATAAATTAATATGGAAGTAAATTTTTAGAATATTTTATAATAGATATAATATACTCAAATTTTAAAGTCAATAAGGTTCTTTTTTAACCTATTTCTATTAAAAGATTAAGATAAATAACTAAAATAAATTTTGTAATTATAAAAACAAGTTATAAATAAACCATTACCTTAATTATTTCTATAGTTCACTAATGAATGTGAATTAATACTTAGTTTTTTACTTTTAATATTAAGAATAACTTTTGCATTACTTTTCAATTATTTTTTTATTTATTTATTTTATTTTTGTTTCTTGATATTTAAATCATGCTATGCCTTTCTACACAATTTCTATCTTAGAAGTGAATAATTGTTAATTTTAATAATAATAAAATATATAAATAGGAGTTGATTTCTTACATGTGTATATGTATATTCTTCCTTGGTTTTTCAATACATATTTAACCAATTATATCATTGTAATCCCTTATGGTGTATTTAGAAACTTATGTATTGAAAAATGCTTTAAAGTTTTCAACAATAATATAGAAAGCAACCTTAAGCCCCTTCAGGTGTAATATTGTGATATAATTTAGCAATTTGTTTTGAAATTACATCATAAAACTATGAATATTAAAATTAATTTAACTGAATATTAAAATTTAATTTAAAAAAGCATAAATTCAGCTCTTAATTTCAATACATTTTTTAATTTCTTAAGAGTTTCGCATTTCTTATTTTTTAAAATATATGAAAGGTAAGAATTGCTTTAGCTAATAAAATTATTATCCTGATTTTTTTTCAATCGTAATGAGTCATAATAAATTAGAAACAAATACTTCTGTTAGATCTTTTTAATTTTTATCTTTATATAATATTTAATTACTTGTGACTTATAAAACAATTTACAATTAGTTTCAAAATAACTTACAATTAGTTTCTAGCTAATCTCTAACTTAAAAAATTATTAATTTTAAAATTTACTTAAAATAAATGCTACAATATTTTGTAAAAAAATGTTTTTCCAGTAATAAAATTCAAACATTTTATATTTGATAATATTCATTTTCATGGCTTTATTACTTATTAAAACATGCAGAAACTTTTTTATACATTGAGTTATTTGTACAAGGACTGGCTATCTGCTTGATTATTAAATGTTATTAAATTTATATTTTGAAATATTGATTTATTTGTTTTCTGATTTTCTTTGCAATTAAAATAGCTCAACTTTATTTAATGTATACACATTTATTTTTATGTATGGGCCTAAAAGTTTATTTCTTTATTAATTTTCATTCATTTGATTTTTTCAGGAAGACAAGAAAAAAATTACAGATATTGAGGTATGTATTTTATACTTTTAAACAAATTATATTTATATATTCATTTGTTAAGTGTTGTATAATCAGCAAAAATTTTATCATTTATGTCATAAAGATTGACTAAAAATTTTACTGTACATATAAAATGATTAAACTTCATCATGATTTTTATTTTCAAAATGTTAACTATTCTATCAAATAAACTAAGTTCAAGATTATACCCTTCATGAAAAATATTATTGAAAATAACAATTTCTCATTTGGGGTTTTAATATTTGGAGCATATGATGTAATAACAAATGATCATGTGGCTAAATCCTATAATTTTGTAAAACTACCTAATGCACCAAAGTATTTGTGATGCTGTATCATAGTCTGTTTTATTTATTATTCACTAAGAGATGTATAAGTTCTAATAATGGTTTGAAATAAATAATATTTTTTTACTTTAACATAAAAATTAAAAAAAAATATTAATCCAATTTCATTCTATTGATGAAAGAAGTATTTTGAATAAGAAACCAAAAAATAAGAAACCTATTTTCTACTGTAACTTGATTCTGATATAGCATTTTGTGTAATATTTTAATTTTAACACAGTTGCTTTTTTAACTTGAAAATTTTCAAAAATATTACTTAATTCACTCTTCTACGTATAATTTATTCTTCTACGAGTCCTTTTGCTCTATTGTTTTTAAATATTTAGTATATTTATTTTCTTATTCTGAGAGTGGAGATCAAACAGTTTAATACTTAGTTATTGAAAACATTAAATCATTTTATTAAGATTTTATTTGCAATTTAACTTATTTATGTTATTTCCTAATTGCATTATTTCTAATCATTTCAACTAAGCATGTTGCTCACATTATTTTTTGATAAAATTTATTTTTTCGTTCCACAGGAAATTAAAAAAACAATGCTTTTTTTATCTTTTCTTGAAATTTTTTACAAAATTTTAAACTTTATTAATTATGAATCATCTGCAATTTTCAACTTATATACATTTTATATTGATATTTATTTTAACATCACCAAGCTGGAAGGGCTCTAACTTTCAGATTATGGATTTGATTCCCACCATGAGTTTGGATAACGGAGTGGTTTAACTTTTATTTTATATTATCCTTCATATGTAAAAATGCCCTTATCACAAATCTTGCTTCTGTGTCAATTGTTAGATTCTTCTAAAATTTATGCATAACTAAAAAAAAGTGAAGAATTCAGAAAAAAAAACTTGTCAAATCTTAAAATTCAACAAATGCCTAAGAAAACAGTATTTTATAATTTAAATGTTTTGAATTAACAATCAAGTTTTACTTAACATTAAATTTTTGCATAAATATAGCACAACAAAACGAGAAGTTTGAAGGATATTGTCTACCTATACTCTTTCAACATTATACAAACAAGCATTTTTGTTAGAAAATGTGATCCTTTGCATTAATCTAACATGAAATCACCATCGATGCTAATATATGCGAGTAATTATGTGCTTCTCTTTGACTAAAGTAAATGATCATTAGCAGATCATCAACTATTGGACTGTTTGGTAAGATTTTGAGATAATGATACTGTTAAAACATGGTATTACGTCAGATGTATTAAGTTACTCAACTGGAAACATTTTGTTTGAAAAAATGAATGAAAAGTGTTTAGAATTGGAACAAGTGGATTGCTGCAGTTGTCAATGGATGATCTGACTATTAACTAATCTGTTTTCATTAAAATGATTTTTTAAAAATTGAACAGCATTTAAATATTAATGTCAGAAGCTGCAGCCTACACATTCTAGACAATGTTTACAACCATGGATATTCATCATTTCCAGAGGTTGAAGTTACAGCAAGTGATGTTTATCGGCTAATTAAGGACTCGCCTGCTTATAGGGATGATAGTGGTTGCTTTGGGCTAGACATAAAATTTTGCAGATGTTAGTGGTTAAAAAAATGTAAGAGTTTTAAACAGATTGCTTGAAACGTTACCATATCATGAATTATATGTCATTTGTTCAAAATAAACTAACAAAAAAAGGAAAAGATAAAAAATTCTTAATTTTAATACCAGAATTTTAAATATGTGTAAAAGATGAACTTTTTTGTGATAAATGCAATTTTCTTATATTTATTACTCAGGAAGTAGAAGCTTTTCTTGCATTATATTAAACTGATAAACCGATGTCATTTATTATGGGGGATATTCATGCATTGTTGAAAAGTTAAATGCAGAAGTTTTTAAGTGAATGTTACTGTCTATTTTCTTCATTTAAACTTATAAGTATTGATATAACAAGTAAAGACAATTAAAAAGGTGCTAGTCTATTAAATGTTGGATTCGTTACAAAAAATATCATAAGGGAGTTCTATACAAACAAAATTTTAATACAAAAACAGAAAATTGATTTTGTTTTTTAATTGCAAATAATTCTTAGTATCAATAACAAAAAAGCTAATTGAAGAAAATGTCCTTTGAAATATTTTGCTATGAAACTTTCATATTTAGATTCTTAAACTATGATATGTAATGAATCAAGTAATTTAAATGTGTAAAATGTGATTCTGCTTTTAAAAAATCTCATAATTTTGCAAAAGTCAGAATTTTCATACCTGCTTGCTCTTTTAAACAATTTGATACTACCCAGCGACATGTTTTATTAGCAAAATTTCAATTTCAAGCCATTTAAATCATATTTGACTAATTATTATTTATAATGTTTAAAAGATTTAATTAATCAAATGTTAATTTTAAAGTATGCAATATTTTTTATGTTTTAGAAACGCATTGTGCTCAGATAATATCAATCTACTTTTATGTACTCATATTTACTTGTTAAATATATTCATATGAATTTATATGCAGTTAAAAGAGTTAATTTGTATTTAATTTTTTAAAAAAATTTTCTTAGATTTGATGAGTTTTACTTTTATATTTATGGATTATAAATTGCTTTACTGTTAAATGAATCTCTCGGTTTTTACTTTGTCTTGGATGTTTTTATTTGCATGAATATTTGAAAGAATGAAAATAAATAAGTTATGTGTGCATCATAAATTTTTAAATATTAACAACATTTTTAAATTCTAAGTACTTAAAAACTTAAACTTATCAAATTTTGTTTCATAATCTCTAATTATGACCTAAAACACATAGAATGTGATTTGCTAAGTTGAAATGCTTTTAGTCCTGTCAAAAGAGAAAATTTTTGTGTCAAAGATAAAATTACAAATTTCCTGTCAAATCTTTATATGTTTATTTGTGTATTTTTAATTTTAAAATTTTTTATTCCATTGATGCTCTATAGGCTCCTGTTAATTTTTTTTTTTTTTTTTTTTTTTTAAGAAAAAAATTACTTTCATTTTAATTATTTATGCTTTCTCCAATATTATATAACTTTTTTCCATTGTAACTTGTACCAAATTGGGAAACAAATGTGTGGTAAAATCTGTCAGATTTTTCATTCTATGTTATTAAAATGTTATATCAAAGTAATTTGATACTCTGTCAAGCTTGGTTCCAGTTTCTTAAATATAATTTGTTAAATTACTGATAGTTCTTATACAAAATATTTGCTGAATATATAAAAAAAGCATTAGGAAAAGAATAAATTCGATTGTATTTAACATATTTCTTTTATAAAAACTTTACTATCTTGATCTTAGAATAGTTAATTTTTATTGAATCTTTTTCATCCATTTTTAATTTAGTTTGATTACATTATAACTATTAAGAAATAAATTTAGGTTAACAAAAAGATTTTTATGGAGAATTAAAAGTTAATATATTTTTCAATAATGGGCAACTGGCTGAATATTTTGCAATCCATTTATATCCATGCATTAATAAAATATAAATTTACTATGCACACACGGACATATTATGCTCTTAAATGTTGAGTGCAATTTTGTAACTCTCATACATATTTAAAAAAACATTTTACTAACCAAAATCTTTTTTAAAAACTTAACTATTAGCTACATTAATCAAAGAGCAAGTTTTTTCATAATAACTAAATGAGCCACTGATTAATATTTGAAGAATTATAAAAAATATTCAGTATTTTTGTATATAAATGCAGAGTGAAAAAAGAATGCCAATACATCCTGGAAATTTTTGATTAGACTCCTGATAAACTCCTTAAAAGAACCTTAAATTCCAGGAGAAAAACTCCTGAAATTAGATCTTGGAAATCTGTATGAACCTTGATATAGTATATCAAGTGATATTTTATTAAAATTTATGATTTAATATAAGTCTGTCCAATAATCTTTGTTCTTAATGTAGTTCATATATGTATTTAGGAAATCAAGAATTATTAGAGATTTTGCAGTCACTTTGTAAAATTAAAGCAGAGTTGTTGAATAGTCTGTGCTACTTCTTTCCAAACTGATTTCTTATTAAATTAACTCACATGCACGCAAAATGCAACAGTTGAATTATAAATCTAAAATAGAGAATTTTCTTATTAGATAGCGATTATTTTATGCCTGAGAAACAGGAAAAATATGAAACGAAAACTGTTACTCTTATCTAGAGATTTAAATTTTCAGGGCACTAGTTGCTATATTTGTTTTGACCAGTATAAAAAATTTTCCAAATTATCTTGTTAAAACATCTCAAAAGTATTGCATCTCTTGTTAAAAGACAGGCAGAAATAAAAAATTATCAAGATCCATAGCAGAAAAATGTGTAATGTTATATCTGATTAAAAGTTAAACTATTAAATAATATTTAATTTTCCTTTATGTACTTCATTTATATGCTATTTTATAAGTATGTGTTTTCAGGACAATTTCTTGAAATATATACATTTGACACGTTTTTGTAAATTTGTAGGCATTGATTAAATAGTTCTTGAAATCAAAAGTTTGTAAAATAGAAAGATGTTAGGTTTTAAATAAAAAAGCGAAGATTCAAGATTATATCGTTTTTGGCTCGATGTTTTTGTTAATTATATTTTTCTTTACTAAACTACTCCCTCTGTAAATAAAGAACTGTTTAAAAGAAACTATATAAGAAACACATGAAAAATAAAATTAATACTTAAAAACTATTCATAGTTTCATTTTATTTAAGAAAATTCAAGCAGAGGAAAATTGTTTTATTTTAAATGTACATTTCTAAAAACATTTTTCCATTCTTCTTGCTCTAAGAGTTTTATTATTATTATTATTATATATTAAATAATGTACTTCAATTCTTTTTTGTATTCATTTACTTGTTTTACAGGTAGACACAGCATTTTCTTGTTAGATACCTGAAAGTTTTTTTTTTTTCTATTCTCCTGCATTATATTCTCAATTATTTTATCTAATATTTTTTATGTACAAATTACATATGTATCCAAAAATTCCTGAATTATAATTTCGATAACAATGGGTTTCTTTGTCAAAGTTAATGGATGAGTAAGTTGTCAGGTAAATTTCTTAGCTTTCATCAGTTACATTGATTAAATGTGCATGTCAAAATAATCTAGATATCGTTTTTTCTTGCAAAGTCTTTCTAACCACTGATCATTTCTTGTAAAAATACCTTATGATATTTGCACATGAAGGTATTGATTATATTCTGATGCATGGGCTGTAGAGGGGATTTGATTCGGCGGTAAAAATTCCAGAAATTGCTTCAAGAAATCCACGACTTCAATATCAGTAGTGTAGTTTGTTATTTGTAGTTTGAAGGATTTATCCTTTTTCAATATGAAAAAAAATCTGATGATAGACACAAATGAAAGTTAAAATGAGTTTGCAAAAAGATTTTTCAAGTATTTAGTTCATAAATTATGATTATATTGTCTATGGAACCATGATAATTAATGATCTACCACTAGTTCACAAATTGTTCATATATTAGAGGTTTGTAAAAATGAGCTTATTCTGTATTATCAATGCTCCTTTCTATATGCATGCAAAATATTGATTACAAATATGGGTTTTAAAGTATTGATTGTATTTTCCTGTCAACAGTATTTAATACCATTAGTCATAAAAGAATTCATTACATTAAATTTGCATTTATTTTCGTGGCATTGTCTAGTCAAAACTAAATAGAATTTATGTGCAATTTAATGTAATTATAAAGGTAGGGCTATGAAAACAAATGATATCTAAATAAAAATAGTTTTGTGTATCATTGTTGAAGAGTTATTAATTATCATATTAAGGATGCTAATTTTTGTAATATTTTAGCATATTAATGTTGATAATCCGTCACAAATACTTACTTCCCAAATTCAAATTTATGTACAAAGATACTCTATAAATGATAATTTATATTTTCGTTATTTTTAGGAAAAAAATTACTGGCCAACTGGTAACAATGAAGAAGGGTAAGTTAAACATAGTATTATTTATATCAATATTTATTTTTGTTACCTTATTTAATAAAAAAGTCAGACAAAATAGTCAGGCCAATATTTCTGTGTATTTATTGCAGTAAGATTAATCTTGGTAATTTCATTTTTTAAAGTTGCTTATCTCTTGGACCTTTTTAATAAGATTTCTGAATTGCCTTTGTTAATGTGCCCATTGATTTATAACCATCTTTAATGCCGTTTAATTAGGCTTAAACTTGATGAGAAAATGATAACGAATGATATGAATACAGAACAGTTGAAAGCCATGGCTCTGGAAACTTGGACATATTTCTAAAAAATTAATGATTATAAATTTCACAGGACTCTATGTTGGATAGGCATAGTGCTGGAACTGCTGCTATCTTGTGAAAGCTTTTTAACTTTTATTTTACTGCGGATTCATTTGCTACTGCATTGACTGCAAAGATTGAAGCTATTGCTGTAGTTGTTCAATAGCTATTCTTTAAGAAGTATGATTTCAAAAAAGCCATTTTGCTTTCTGATTCTAAATCAGCATTGTAAGCTTTCTTATATATTCTTATAGAATTACCATTGTGAATCACCACCAATTCTGAATTGCAGATTAATTTTGAAAAATCTTACCCTCAAAATTTCCTTTCAGTAGGGTACTGGTACACTGGCATTGTGAGAAATGAATAAGCAGACTTTGTTACTTAGAAAGGAGCCTTGGTAGACGTGCACCTTGAAGAAAATTTGCATTTCTCTCCCTAAAACTTTTAACAAATATTGGTTTTCAAGGAAATTTTTAAATTGGAAGTTAAAGATGTATCAGAGGTCAAAAGCTGGGTAATTCTTAGTGATAGCCTATGCTGTATTCCTGAATCACTAATTTGTCCTTATGAGCAAAAAGTAACTGTTGAGCAACAAATCAAACCGAACTTGACTCTCCAAAGAATTTGGTTGTTGCACGTTTTAGACTTAACTAGACATGACTGTTTGAACTTTCACCTTTTCAATATTTATGTTACTGATTCCTTTGACTGTACTCAGCCTATGACAGCCTTGCACTAAAATGTGGATAAGATTACGCTAAAATTGGCATTTGGAAGTGTGCTCTGCACTAAGAAATCTTAGATATACTGTCAAGAGGTATAGGAGAACTCGTGTTATGTGGTTTTAGTAATTTGATTTGCCAGATTGCAGCAGATATGTTGTCTGTAAAATTGATTTTCAATCCTTTGTGTCTGTATTATTTGTAATTTGTGTATTAAATGTGTACCATTTTTATTATTGTTTTGGAAGTGTGATCTGTATTGAATAATTATTTTCCTTGTAGATTTAAAAAAGGACTTAAGAAAATTTTTTTCCTTTTTTCATTGTCTGTTTTCGATATAAAGTTCTTTTGCTATTTATTTCACTCATTTTTTTTTTGCATTGTATTTTGCATAGTTTTTAAAGCTACATTATGTATATAAATGCATTCATTCATAATAGTGATTCTTAATTAAGAAAAACTAATATTTAATTGCAAGTTTTATTGAATTTTATCTCAGTAATGTCTTGTGTAAAAAATGTCCCATTTTACTTTGCTTTACCGAGATGCATTTATTTACTATAATTAATTCTGAAAAATTAAATTAAAAGCATGATTACATATGCTAGAAATACAAATTTTTTATTTTCTTAATGTTTTAAATATTTCTTGTAATGTTTCTTATAGTTAATTATTTATTTAATAAACTAAAAAGAATTTTTTTAATTTTAGATCTTGGAGAGGATGGATACTTCCTATTACTGCTGCTGTTGTAGCTACACTATTTTATCGTATTTACTTTAGCTATTTTGTCTGAAAAAATGAGAAAATATAATGAATAATATTGTACAGAGTTTACAAAAATATTGCAGTGATGAATTTGCTACTTTTTAAATATAAAAAATGTATTTCACTGTAGTGTTAGCAGCTTCTAATTTTGTACATTTCTACCTTTATAAAAATAATTATTTTTCAAACCTAATTGAAAGTATATTACTGAAATGTAAAAAAACTAAAATAAAGTGTTACATTTTAAAAAGATTTTATGAATCTTTGTAATTAAATAGCTGGTTCTATATTAAATGCTTTAATATACTGTTCTACAAAAGTGTTATTTATTGGTACTATTATATTATAAAGTTGAAATGGCAAATCATGAAGACGTCAATTTATTTCTTACATCTCATTTTGACTATTAGTTTTTTTACTTAAAATTTTAATTTAATACATTAAAGATATTTTATTTCACTAATTGTTTACTTTTTAATTTGTTTGATGTTCTTTATATTTAAAGAGTTTAAATAAGATTATAAATATTTAGTGAACTGTTTTTATTCATTCTTTGTTTCTTCAACAATTATAAAATAAATCAACAATTATTTAAAATGCTATTTAGAAAACAGGATTGTAAACTCAGTTGTGTTTAATTTTAATCAACACATTAGTTTGATTCTTAAATTTAAATTTGTTATATATTATGCATACTGTCATCATAAACTTCCAAATTTTAAGTATAAATTTATGTAATATATGTTTAAATCTTAAGTGAATCAAAATCAACCAGTCTGTAAATTAAAAATTTACTGCACAGAATTTTAAGTTAGTATTAGTGTGTTGTTATTCTTGTTTTCAACTGGAGGGAACAATTTATATTTGTAAAGTGATAATATTTTATTACTTGTAATGTATTTTATCTTTTCATAGTATATTCTTGATATTGTTCATTACCTGTGATGGTTGTCTTAACTGAAGACATTGTTGATATGAAAATTACCATTGATATTATTTAAGCTTTCTAACTTATGTGACTCATTTAATATTTTAATAAATTATCATTTTGCATTGTTTGTATTCTATAATCTATGAGTAAAATTTGTATGGTGATTTATTTTCTTTGCTCTTACTAATTTGATAGGTTAATGAAAAATGTTTAATATTTTTAATGTATGCACAATGTTTTTTCTTATAAAATTTCTCAAACCCCTTTCATTTTGCAATGTTAATATCTATTTTAATGTAATAAATGTATTTAAAACTTCCATTTGTTTTCTATTAAGTAAAAAAGTATATTTCCATGCAAAAATTTGTAACTTTGTACTCAAATATGTGTAAATAAAATCTCCGCTATGAAGATGGAATTTTAATTTTTTATTCACAATCACAAAATATATAGGTGATTCCTATGTACAAATGGCAGTATTTCTTGAGGTAGAAATTTTTTTCATGGCTCTAGCAGAGAGGCCTCATATCAATCATATTTTGAGAGCAGTAATGGACAAAATTAACTCCTTTCATTAGAAAATCTGTAACTCCTTTAAGAGCTGGTATGCATGGAGTGAAGCAACTGAGGAGAATGTACCATCCTGCACAAAATCCAGCCACAAAGAAGGATATGAAGATGAGAATAACTAGCCAAATTAAAAACCACAAAATACCAGCAGGATTACCAGTTCCAGCTCCCATCTAAAAAACAAATTTAATCGATTGTAAATGTATCAAATCTATGAAGGACTATATCTTGGTAGAACAATATTAATTTATTAAATTAATACTCTACTCAAAATGCTGATTTATAAAATTTTCTTCTTGCTAAAATCTTTTTTGCCGTGCATCATAATGAAACATTCAAATATATTTTTCGCATCTACGTATAGAATCTTTTTTTAATTACAGTGTATTATTTCACAGTGCAATAAAATTTTATTAATATTGCTTTTTTTCAACATCCAAGAAATACGAATAGAAATATTTAAACACTTTCAGTGATTATTATCTATTGTGTTACGTATGGAAATCATTCTTGGTTTTCTCTTCAAAGTTATCTCAAATATATAATCCATATGATACACAAAATTAACCATACCCTTATAAACACTGTGTAATTTGATTTCCCCAGATAATTTTATCTTGTGTTGTAAAACTTTCAAGATTAAAAAAAATTGATAAAGATGTCATTTTTAGTGTTGGTAATAAGCTTTTTTCCCTGACAAAGAATTTTTGATTACAATTCAAACAATCTATTTATGAACTTCATTATTCTTAACTTTTATTTATTTTACTGAATTTTATATTGAGAAGTAAATTCAACATCAAACCTAATTCTGTCTCATAAGAATGGAAAAACTAATAAAAAGTTATTAATCTGTTTAACATTATAATTCGCTGGATACATTTTTTTAGTGAATTTTTTTATACCAATAATATACAAAACATTTTCCTTTAAATTTTACATGACAATTTAATTTTTTTTTCTAGAAATTATGATTAACTTTCATATTTCAATTATAAACATATGTGGTATTTCCAGCAGAAAAATCATATCTGAATATTAATACCTAAATATAATTTAACATATGTCAATAACCGATGTGGGAAGTCTTTGGGGTGTACCTACTGAAAAATAAGTTCTCTTTTCAAAATTGTGCTTTTTAGGTTAGGGTCGATTAACATCCTTGAAAGCAATGGAAATGGAAGAAAAATTTTATCATGAGCCGGAATATAGCCACTTGTGTAAATTATCAAAATTCAAATAATTTTATTTATGATTGAAACTATTTTTAAGGAATAATTCTTGTAAAATATTGTGCAAGTTAACATTTTAATACTTAAAATTCCATATGAGAACATTGAATTTAAAACGATTTTGGCTTTAATTTTAATTCGTTCTTGTGTACTTCATTTATAAAATCTGAAGACCTGACTAAACAAATTAAGTTAAATGTTTCTGATCCTGAATTGCTTTAGTAAACTTCATTAAGTTATATGTATTTCCAGTTTTCAATGAGTAAAAATATAATTTTTTTAAAGGTTTTAAAAGTACGCACTATTACGTTTTGGTTGACAAATTTTGATCAAATAATTTTAAAATAAAGATTTAAAAAGAATCTTGTAGAATCAAGAACAGCATATTAATGCTGTTACAGAACGATGTAATAACATCAATACACTTTTTTCATGTTGAAACTTCCATTCTAGATGTGGATGCTTTAGCATCTCGTAATGGATAGCATAAAAGTTGAAAATGGATAGCATAAAAGTTGAAGGTTGCTGTAAAGCATTTAAACATAGATTGTGTTTTGAATTTCTAGAGGATTGTGTATAGATAATAGGCAAGATTCAAAGGTCACAAGTTGATAAAAGAAAACCCCTAAGCACTCTCGTTGATGAAAATGCATGCCGTTACATAACAACTGCCTCGAATTAAGGATATTTGCTTAGTAAAAGTTCGGATTCCACTTAAAGACGTGACTATTACATCTTGTGGCGATTTATATTTGTAAATTGTGATGGTGTAAATCAAATTCTTTGAAGTTTGTATACATAGGGTGTTCAGAGAGTAAGTTATAGTTGCTCTGCCAGAGATGGCCACTGCGAAAGAAAAGCGAAACTTGCGTAGACGATAATTGAGTTCTTCGGCTTCCAAGTGCAGCAATTTCATTCGGATTGTTTGAACCGTTGCGGCGTAGTACTAGAAACACAAAATGGCGCGTCAGCAAGAAACTTACTTCAACGTTGAGGTCCGCGGAGCAGTACGTTTTTTGCGGACAAAACTTTTAACGAGTTAAGAGATTCATCGTGAAATAGTGGCAGTGAATGGGGCACGAGCAATGTCAAGTCCAGACATGGTGCCAGCATTTCGAAAACGGTCGTACAGACTTAAGCGATGCGGAAACGCAAGGAAGGTGAGCACATCGGACATGGTAGAGCAGGTAAAAGGCATTATTCCCACCAATCGCAGAGTGAGCGTCGCATACATTGTGCAGCAGTAGGACATATCTAGTGGCAGTGCTCATTCCATCATCTATTGTTACCAACTGGATTATCGCAAATTATGTTCATGATGGGTTCCTTATTCTTTGAGTTCCGAACAGAAAGGAGCAAGGTTTGCAGCTTCTCTGAAATTCCTTAAATGTTATTTTGCGGAGGGCAATGATTTCTTAAGCCGCACCATTACGGATGATGAGATCATCACTTCCTTCAAGAAACGAAGCAAGTGTCGATGGAATGGAGACACGCATCATCACCTGTGAGAAAAAAATCCATAATTTCCCCATCAGCTTATAAAGTCCTGGCTACTGTTTTTCCCCCAATTGTACAGGAGTTGTTTATACCGATTTTATGTGGAAGGGCAAACCATTAATGCTGAGTCCTACTGGGAAACTCTAAGAGGTTTGCGCAAAGCTGTGAAAAATTAGCAACATGGAAAGTTAAGAAAAGGCATTGTCCTTTTGCACGGCAATGCAAGTCTCAGAAGGCACACACAGCACAGGATTTGCTTCGAAGTTTTGGATGGGAATTCTGGAAGCCTCCACTTTAAAGTCCCGATCTGGCGCCTTGTAAATTTCAAAGAAGGGGGAAAAAAACCGCCAAAAAGTCACAACCGAAGTGAGCGTATGCAAAACGCGTGCGGTCGGCACGCAACTCGAAACTACAATAAAAGGAGAGATGGAGACGCAGTTAGATATTAGCTGCAAGTGTTAGTGAGTATTTTTTTTAATATAGCTTGAAAAAATAACCAGGTTGACTTCCCAACTGGAAAAATGATCGAAAAGCAGGGGAGTCGTAGAGTGACCAATAGCTGAAAACGTAAAAAAAATCAACACAAGTGTCGTTTTCCGCGTTTAGAAAGTCATCTAAACCATAAATACAGTTAGAAAGGTTGTTGGTAACCAAACCAGGAAAATAATTGCAGTGGATGATCGATATATTGTCCTGAAGGCAAAAAGAGCCCGAAATCAATCTGCGAAAGTCCTTCCTCATCAGTTGCAAATAGCAACAGGATTTTGGAAGTTGGCTATCTGCAGCACTGTTTAGAGTGGTGGAAGGAGCACAAAATTTGAACTTTTCATCAATCGAGTCGTGTTCTACTTACGGATGAGAATCGTTTCAGCGTTTCAAGTTATTTCCAATGTCAGTTGATTTGGAGAGAGCTCAGGACGCCCGCGCGCATTTTCATCCCAATAACATCATGGAAAGAGACGTTAAGGCAATCATAGAGTTGTCACCTGAGGAAGTATTGTGTTGAGCGAGCTGAGTGATCTCCAAATTTTCATCAGAGGTTGTGTAACCAGAGATTTAATATGAGAAGATGTTCCTTCTCTAAGTCCGTCTTTTTCGAAGTGCCACTGGAGGAGATTTTTTTTTATGGATGACAATGCACGGCTATACCGGACTTATGTTCAGTAACTACTGGGAAGGTAGGATATTATTTCAAATGGGTTGGCTAGTGTATCTTAATGATTTAAATACTATAAAATTTGTGTTGGATACCTTTGGGGAGATACTTTGTGATATCACTATTACATTCTCCGGAGAACACTCAACAACTGAAGTATACTATCTGAGGAACTCTTACATCAAGAATAGCTGGACAATTTGGGGCTGACTATGGAAGAGACTGGAATTAAACATTGCAGTAAGGAAAAGGAATATCCCATACTAATTAACATATTTTGTTCTTTCTCATTTAGAAATAATCATGTGTAACGATCTATGAGTTTAACAAAGCCTTTTTATAACACCATTGTGTATGCATTATATACATAATGCTGTATGTATATAATGCATACAGCATTATATATTGATGCAAATATCAATATATAATGCTGTATGCATTATATATTGATATTTGTGTAACTATCCCAAGTAGCAAATGTTAATCGGCCAATATTGTAAATAAATATTATAAAATATTGTCTGACAATATTATACAATGTTAAAATGACCCCACCTAGATAATATTATATAATATTGTATTTCAATATTAAATAATATTGTTTGATATTATGTAATATTATTTGATATTCTATTTCGACGTTAAATAATATTCCCTGACAATGTTATTTAACATTGTATTTAAATATTATGACCCATTCAATTTCGACGTTAAATAATATTTAATTTTGACGTTAGATAATATTCCTTTATAGTGTTATTTATTGTTTAATTTAAATATCAGGAAGTAACTCATTTTGGTACTGAATAATATTCTATTCTGATGTGACTACTAAATAGAATTTTGTTAAACTTTTAAATATAATATTATTGTAAAAAACAGTAATTTTTTCCTGCGTTTATTAATTAAATATTGAACATGTTATTAGAATTTATATGAATACATATTTTAAATATTCTTTTCAATAAAACCTTTTTTTAAGTGTTAATGTTAAATTTTTCATATTTTTCATAATGAGAAAATGTGAAGCACAAATGGATGCGACATTTACAAATTCATTCTGCAATCATCAGTATGATTAAATGTATAAGCTTTTGAGATTTCTTTTTTATTCTCAGTTTTGCCATTGAATGTTTCAATACTTTTATTATTTTTTTTACAAGTACGTGCCTGATAGTGATCAGTATTTCAGTATGCTCATAATTGCGATTATTAAATATATATATTAAATCTTATGTATTATATAGATTTCATATTTTACTATAAAAAAATTGTTAAAATATATGTACTCAGCAAGATAAGTCTCCATGTGCAAATTTTCTTTTAAAATTAAATAAGCTTTTCAATTAAGCAAGTAATTAAAAAAATATTTAACTACATTTTGGTTTATAAATGCCAGTCAATTTATTTTGACAAGGTCCAAGCCTCAGACTTATATCATACATATAGTTTGTTAGAACCGGAATCTACATTAAAAGAGTAAGTATTTTCTAATTGTCTACTTGCTTTACGTTTAAAATATTTAAATTTACTACCTGGCATGATGAACCAATTTCTTGTAAAACAGTTATAATAAGAGAGTTAAAATTATAACAAAATATTTCATACAACAAATAACACTACTAATGATGAGATTAAACAACCAAAGGAACTATATTCCTTTGGTTGTTTAGGTTAGGTTAGGTTATGACAAAAAACTGTTTTGGAGCTTTATGCTCATAGGCTTATAGCTCGCATTGCGTAAGATTGAGTTTTTATTTTCCATTATTTATTAAACTATATAAAAATGTACATTTTTAAAACACACCTTGGTTGTTTAGTCAACAATTAACAATTCAAATTTCACTGCTCATTTATCTTCACTTCGTTTCCAGTAAACTTCAAATTGTAACAAGAATATTTAAAAATATTTAATAATGTTCGCAGAGTAATATTGTAGATAAGATATTATACAATGTTATTCAATAAAATTTCTAGGGAAAATGTATGCATCATTCATTAATGTTAGTAAGTTTTAAAAACGAGTTTCAAATCACAGTCTTCTAAAATAATTCAAGAAAATGCAATTTATAGACTATCTGAATCGAATAAATTTTTTAAATATTATATAATATTATTCAATATCAACAGATCAACATTCGGCATTTATCGGCATTCAAAATATTGGCCAACATTGACAGAACATTGGCCAATATTTCTGTGCTACTTGGGATGCTTTCGTCATCGTTTACATACTCACTGCTGTCTCTCATTCCCGAATTTCATGTTTCTGAGATTCATTTTTCGTGAAGTTATGACAAAAAGCATATTACTTATGTACACCTTATGTTACTTATGTTATTGCACATTGTAATATACTTTATTTTTTTCATTAATATTGCAGTTTATATGATATTAGAATAATTTTAATAAATATTTAGTAAATAAAATGATATAGTTGTAACAATAATTTTAGTTGAAAAAGGCTTGTAACCTTTTCCCATATTAGAATATACATTTATTCTGCGTTCTACAAATATTTAAATTTGTTCTAATATATATAAGAAAAAACAGAAGTATAGTAATACATAATAAATCTAAGTACTGAAATTTTCCCCTTACTATAATTAAATGATACAATTAAATTGAAAAAATTATATACTAGAAAAAAAATTTTACAGGAAAAAATTCTCTTTTAAAACTATTCACACGTTTATAACGAGTTTATACTAAATTATACGTTAAAAATAAATTGATTGAACTTATGAATTACTCACAGAATCCGATGCTGCTAAGTCCAAAACAAAAAATCACTTTATGGTTTTCATATACATGTTTTTTAACACATTAATTTTTTGTTTATTTATTTATCTAAAAATTTAAATAAAATCATTTATAATTAGGTTTAGCAATAAATTTAAGATATGTACAGGATTTGTGAATAAATATTAAGTTTTTACTTAGACGATGGCAACATTTGAGAAACTTTCTTATAACTTTTTAGTCTGAGAAAGAAGAAATTTATGTAAGATGGTGAACAAGATTATATTTATTATTTTAAAAAAGTCAGTATTTTTCCAATTATTAAGGAAAATTATTCATTATTTTTATTGATACAGTAATTTTCCCAAGTAGTTCTGAGTATTAGTTTTGTTTTCATCAAATTTTAGATATTTTAAGTTTAAAGAAAGTAATTTAAATAAAAAATTTGCCTTCTTTTTATATCTACTTTTCGAATAGCTTTAAACAGAAGTATAACAATAATTTTACTTTGAATTTCGCTTTTTTCATGTTACTACCAAATATCAAAACAAAAATAATTTAGTTTTTATTAAAATGTGCGTAAAAAATAATAAAATATAGATTTATTCACAATAAATGATGAAATTCTACAAAATATTCAAAAGTTAAGCAAAAAAGCCTATCTGGCCTAGAAAAAGCGAAGCCATAAAAACCCCATTGCATATAAAGAAAAATATTTAATTCTATTAAAATTTAAAAATAGATATAACCGTATTGGCTTTTTGAACGTTTTTGCTTCTTCAAACTTAATACTAATATTAATAAAAACATTTTTCTTATTTATCTAGTTACAACAGAATTAATTTAACATATTGTACTCAAATATTAAGAAGCCAAATTAGTTTTATTCAAAAAATGCATTGGAAAGTTTAGTTATTTTCATATTCATATAAAATAACCACTCATTACAACGATAATGGTAAAATAAGCTTTACAGTGTCGATTACAAAGAAACAAATAATATTGCAGTAAATATAGGGGGAAAGATCTTTATAACAAGAAAAGGAGTGTTCTGCGGGGGAAAAAATTATGCACCTCATATTAACATTTTAATACATATTAATGTATAAGGCAACCACTTATCATACGTTAATCCATGAATCAACATAATATCCTTAAAGAAGTGGCTTTACAAATTAGTAAAAATGACATGCTTATATATATCAGGAAAATAGAGACATAACTGAGTGCAATAAAAAAATTAATCGAATCAGAAGGTTGTAAAAATAGTAAAATTTTTTATGTAAATAATTATTTGCTTGAAGTTAAGGGAAAATCAATGATATTTCCAGGATCCGACAAAGCTTAATTGGGGTCAGGGGCAAAAACTTCTTTGCAGGCCCTCTTCTGCTTCACAACTGAAAACTTTGTATTCCATTTGGTGAACAATTCTGCTGGAGTGACAACGTAAAAGGAATTTTCTATTCGATTTGGGAGACCTTCTTATAAACGGGGCAACTGCCTTAATATCAAGCTCTGGTTATATCAATTTAATTTTAAACAAAAATAAATGCAATTTATGAATGAATATTCCAGCATGGGATAGTTAAAAAAAAGTTTATTTATCCAATTAGCAAAATTCAGTTGTAAAACTAAAGAATGATCCAATTTAAATCAAATACAAATATTCAATTTAAATCAAATACACACTTTTGCTTATAAATTGATTCAAATATTATAGTTGACTGGTTTAGTTTGTCGCCCAACGGTCATTTTTTGCTCACCAGAGCTAATAAGACCGGGACCTACGGTTTTAAGAGGATTCCAAGCCACTACATACATTTAAACCCAAGGTGGGATTTGAAACCACGAAATCTTAAACTGAAGTTAAGAGTGCTAATCATTTCATAGTTAACCAAAATAAAGAATGGCAATAAAAGAACAGAAAAATATATTTACTGAGAAATCGGTATTTAACGAATGATTTCAAGTATTATATAACTTTCGAAAAAATTCATTGAATAAACAAATTTAACTCCAATTTTATTACATCATTGATGCGCTAAATCTTAATAGAACAGGTAAATTTATAGTAAAATTGCAATCTGTTAAAAATTTGATTCTGCTTTGATTTATTTTATGTGAATATAATAAATGGCATTCATTCTATCATTACCCTTTACTACAATGTGATAGAAATCTCAGTCCATTTTTGGCCAAAATAATTCTTTAAATTTTCAGTTTTAAACTATCATGAGGAATTCCAGAAACTTTAGATTATATAATCCATTCAAAGACACATTTTCATAATTTTTGATAAGAGTATTTTACGATTTGGTTTTACATTTTACATCGCAACTGTCCACACATTGCATTGTGAATCTCATAAGAAGCTACGCAATAAAATTTTAGATTATTTTCATTTGTTAATTTTTAGGAAAAAGTCAACTTTTTTACTTAGAAGTTTAATACCTAATTTATGTTGATGTTATATTAATTCATTGATGTCTAAATATTTTTTAGAAAAATATAAAGATTGAAACAATTTTAAAAATTTTAAATTTAATTAATTATATTAATATTTATTAATAAGATTTGATAGAAAATAATAGAAACTTTAGTCACATATTGAATATATTCTAATCAATATGTGACTAATATAACAAATCAAAGAAAATTACGAAAATTTTCTCAAAAAGCATACTTTCTTGTGAGGTGGATTTTGTAGCTTTAACTGTTTAAACTACTGCTGTATAGATCCATTAAATCATAATGTGACTGATTAATACTTTTTTATGCTAGATATACCATTATATAATCTCTTTCATAAATATTTTTCAGTCATTGAATTATTTTTTAGAATTTAAATCATCAATACATTTTCACTTCTCTAATAACTTTGACATTTTTATATGCACACAAAGTTAAAAATTTAAACCAGCAAATTATTTTATATGCAGCTGGTCATTAAATATGCAACACCATTTATAAAAGTGAATAAAAAAATATGTATTACTCGCAAATATTTATTAGGGCATAAAAACAAAAATTATTTAATTTAGAAGCTCTTTGGTATCTTATAAGAGTGTAAAATTAATAGAAACATTGCAAAAAGGAATAAGAAAATATTCGCGTGACCCCGGCGAAAACGAAAACAAGCAAAAGTAAACAATAATTTCGATCAATAAATTAATATTTATATAGTTGATTCATATTTTTTATTGTAATATTCAAATAGACTTTATTATAAATAAAAAGATTTGTCAAAAATGAGCGTTAAATATCAACATAAATGATTCCTATTTTAACAAAATAATTAAACGAAAATAATTCCAGAAAACAATACAACTCGGAAGTTAAATGTAAAAATTAGTCAAAAATTCCTTTGATATCCATTTCAATTAATCTCACAAGAATTCAAATTAAAATGAGAATTTAAAACCAAGAATTTTAATTACTCGCGATGATATTTACACATCAACATATATTTTAGGATTTATTTATCTAATATAAAATTAGTTCTTCACACATCTTTACTTTGCTATCTCTCTTTCTGTTTATAATCGATAACCTAATAATTCAACTATATTTTTTGAAAGTTCTATATGTGTGAATTATATACTAGAAAAATTTAGGAATATTTTCTCTGTTAATTCTAGTCTGTTAATGAAGCGTAATTTAAATGGATTTTAAATCCAAACCGATTAAATTAAAAATTAGAATGAAGCCCATAGGAAGTATTTCCGAATTCAATTTTTCAAGATTCTAGATTATATCAAAAAGAATTTGGTACAAATTTTATAAATATATTTCTTTGATAAAAAATTAAAATTTTATTTATACATATTCAAAAAACATAAATTTTATTATTTAATACCTTAAAACACAAATAGAATTAATATGCTTCAAATTTATGATTTCCAGAACATAAAACCACTTTACATAAAATTTTGTGAATACTTTAACACAGAGAAAATCGTTATAGAATAATTTTTGAATAAATTTCGATTAATTTTTTCCTAAAACGATTTAAACATATATTACTAAAATAGTATGCGTTAAAATTTGATTACAAATTATTTTTAAAAAACAAGAAAAACGTACCTTTAATTAAAGTTTTTAAATCAAGCTCTAAATCTTAATTTCTTTGCTATAAGAATTTTCAATTACTGTCAGTGGTATTCCATCGAGAGTAAGTAATTTTTATTCCAAACGATAACAAAAGGTGTGGCGAATGAAATGTTTATCTCACAAACCGTCACGAGGATTTCGCAAGAAAGAAAAAATTGGCACGCGCTAGATCAGATGACTCTTAAGTTGTGGCTTACTGTATTCTACTGAAAGTTGTTAATCGAGTTGTTCCAGTGCAGCAGCAAATTTCGTCATAAAATTTCATGCAAGAATTTTATTCTTTGATAGAAATTCGCTTTGGAAGAATGCTTATAAACGAGTTCAGATTTAAGAAACTAATAAACATATTGGTAATTTTTAATTTCTTTTTTTTTAAATATAAGGAAAATGGAAAAGTATTTTGATAAAAATTTTCGAATGAAGTTCTGTTAAGCAAAGTATTTTATATTTTTAAATTATAAAAGAGAATAATCGGAAACTATTCACCCTCAAGTGCAAAAATGCACTTACAGATTCGTCTCATTAAATAAAATCACATTTGTATATATTCCCGACAATATTAAATGAATTTTTAAAAATGCGTGCTGATTAGTTTTTTTAAATATTCATAATTAGCAACTGTCCGATTTCTTCGAAAAATGTAGTTTTTATGTTTATTTTGATTTCGAATGTAAGTTTGACTTTACCAGACAATTCTTAACCAAAAAATAACATTTTCTACCAGAAAATAGAATTTTCGGAAATATGTTTTTCTCTAATCGTTATTATTTTAGTATAAAAAGGAAATTATACATAAAAATGAAGTACACAATAAAAATATAACATTCAATACATTTGAACCAATTTCCACCTTATTTTGTTTTTTATATGTTGGTCAATTACGCCTATGTCAATTCATTCTGAATATTCATGTTTTATATGCGAAATAATCACTTTCTTTTATTTAACCTTCTTACTTCCTTTTTCTCCAATCCTTAGAAAAAGAAAACAATATTTTACTTGAAAAACTAAATTGGTAAATTAAAAAATACCGATTATATTTAAACATTTGAAAATATGCAAGAACAGTGATTTAGTGCAACTGAATTGTGACATTCATCCTGCACTATATTCTGTAAATTAACAATAGGGCAAGATGGTGAAATTTGGTGGCTGTTTATGGTGAATTTATGATGTTTCCGTAGCCATTTAGAAAGATTTAGTGATCAAATTCATCTTTTAGAATACAACACAAAAATAAGCTCTATAAATATATTTAATTCTTTTAGCGATATTTTTTTCTTTTATTATTTTTCGATCGAAATTTTTCTCACAGTTGAATTAAGATCAGCCAAAAGATTAGAGTGAATAGCTTAATATAAAACTAAGTTTTTTCAAAATTTTAAACCAGCGTTTATAACAAACGTGCATTTAAAATTTCGAAAATTCGATGTGCATTGTTGTTTGCACAAATTAAAAATATAATTAACGCTGATTTGAGCTATGTTTAAAGTTGATTATGTCTCTATGTAATTCATTTAGATTATATAACATTCGGTTCTAATACTCTTTTCGCTTCAAAAAAGAGGCGTATGATTCTTTTCTCCTTTTTCAAAACTGTTATCTATGCAATGCAACAGGAAATAGACTTGTTAGTTAGTTAGGAAATAAAACTGACAGGCAAATAATCTTGGTTTCTGCTTACCATTAATTGATGATTTCGCTACTGTAGCAACAATAGTTATTGCTAAATTTATTAAAAATGAGTAATTAAAAGTCTTGTAATACATTAATATGAAACAAAATTTACTCAAAATAAATTAAAAGCATATAATGTATGAATTGCAGTATTTGTAAGTATGCGTTATTAAAAAGTCAAGACATTTTTATCATTAAAAATATGAGGTAAACTCATGAAATTGAGACATAAATTGAATGACAAGCGTATAAAATATTTAACGATCACCACTGAAAGTGTATGTGTATAAATAAAATTTTTTTTCTTTCATAATCTACTTTGAATAATATGGGTTAACCTAACGGCAGAATAGAACTGAAGTATTAAAAAATTTAAGAATAAGAAAAATTTATATAATTTTTTTTTGCTCTTAAAATTTAATAAATTAAAGTCATTGTAATCTTAAGAGTCAATGCAAGTAATGTTTTCAGATCAAGAGAGCACAAGAACCGATTATGATATATGTTACAAAAAAAAGAAATTTTTAAAGACATTTTTTATAATATGTTATATACTTAAAAATTTTTGAAAATTTTGTTTTTATTTCCTACTATATGCATAGAAGAAATTTAATATTATGCTTAATGACAGTAATAAATTATATTATTTGGAAAACTCAAAATTTATAACCGATATTATTAAGGAAAATCGAAATAATATATTGCTAATGTATCTTAAAGATTAATTTTTAAAAGATTATTGATAAGTAATATAAAATATGGTTAAAAAGCGATATGGTTCAAGTGCCCATAAGCAAATTTTTTTCCGCATTTTATATTCAAATAAATTTTATAATTTTTTTTAACTCTCTTTAACTTCATTTTGAGCATAAAATCATAATTTTTATTTAATATTTATTTTATTATATATATTAAGTACACACAAATACAAGCTACAATAAAATGATGTTCGACTGATTAGGAAGCGATTATTCATAGCATTATATGTATATACTTACAGATGCATTACAAAAGAAATAAAATAGTAATGCATATTTATTTTTAATGAATTAAAAAACATTTCTTATGATGTCATTTAGGTCTAGATACTCAAGCGATCTTCTATAGTCAATGGGAAAATGCTGTCACAGATCGAAGAAGTTGGCTTTCAAAGATAAGCTTTCTAAAATAATTAAAACTTGCTTAAGGTTAATTACACCAATAACTTAAAATCTGTATTGCTTACAATGAAATAAACATATTAGTAATTATATACTAGTAAGTAACACAAAAGGATATTTCATAATAAAAAAAATGTAGAATAAATGCTGCTTTTCGAATCTTATTGATTTTTTCGTTGCTTGCATGATACTGTTGCTTCAAACATCGGGATAACTATTTTATGGTATCCAGCTCATCGCATTCTACAATTGTAATCACGCATTTGAATTACTAACAACGTAACTGCTCAAATTTTTAACCTAAATGATTAAATATTAGGTTGGGGTATAAGTTCGTAGCGTTTTTTCCCAAAGCCTTTTATTTAAACAAAAAACAATAATTATATCAATAAATTAATGAATTATATATTCCCCGTTGCTGTTTACAACCTCTTCCCACCTCTCGATCAATTTATTGATGCCATTCCGCAAAAAATCGCCTGGTATGGTGTCAAAACAGTTGTTGAGCCAGATTTTAAGGACCTCTTTGTTATCGAAGGTAACGCCCTTCATATGGTTTGACAAGGAGCGGAAAAGATCGGTCGGAGCAAGGTCCGGAGAATACGACGGATGCTGAAGGACCTCCCATTCGAGTTCTTGGAGTGCAGCTTTGACGACTTGTGCAACATGGGGCCTGGCGTTGTCATGAAGAAGTATGGTTTGACCATGTCGATCAGGTCTTTTCAATCAAATAGCCTCCTTCACGCTGTGTAGCTGGGCAATGTAGAGCTCCTAGTTGACTGTGGCATTCTTTTTCAGCATTTCCCAGTGCACCAAGAGGTCCTTAAAAATTGGTTCAACAACTACTTTGACACCAGATCAGTCGATTTTTGGCGGAGCGGCATCAACAAATTGGTAGAGAGGTGGGAAGAGGTTGTAAATAGCAACGGCGAATATATATTTGATTAACTTATTGATATAATCATTATTTTTTGCTTAAATAAAAGTCTTTGGTAAAAACGCTACGAGCTTATTCCCCAACCTAATACATTACCAGTTAGTGACAAATCTGGAGAAGGATACACTAATAAAATTTGCCTTGCTCAATATATACTCTGGCCTTGGTGATCAGAAATATTTTCATCATTTTTGAAGACATAATTTAAAAAAATTACTACAATATATATATATAACCTCTCATTAATAACATAAAGAATATATTTTCGTCAGTGGAGATTTATTTTTTTTATGTAAGAAAGAATATTCAGTGTTAGAACCATCTCTTAATATGTTCTAAAAATCGTTAATAAGGCCAAAACTTTAATAAAAATTTTTGATTAACGTATATTTGCTACCACAAAAAGAGCAGAAAACTATTTGCATGCAGAATTCCATTTCAGCGAATATATTAATCATCAGACTTTCTTGCAAAAATTTCAGCGGGTTAAAATTCATTTTGAAAATACAGTATTACGCATGGGCAGGTGAATTCATGAGACAACGTATTTCAAAACAATGATTCATAATATGCACAGATAACATACCTATCTGTTTGCGTATATTTTTCCTGATAAGAGGATACGTTTTAAATATTGAGTACAAAAGAGTCTGAATCCCGGTACTCTTTTACGTCAATGAGATAAAAATCCTTACAAACAGAAAAGCAATGAAATCACTTGATTAGAGATAACATTTATTTATCTTTGCGTCAAAATTATTTTTAGTGGAATGATCAAATTAAATAAAAAATTCTATCACAAGTTATATCAGAACAAACTCTTAAATAAGCTTTGAAGTAAAATTAAAGAAAGTTTAATAAAGTATATTATCCTAAAAAAATGAAAAATATAGTATTAGTCAAGAATTCTAAAATCAGGTTTGAGGACGGAATCAGAAAATTATATTGCAATGCGTATAATTATTGAATCACTTTTGGCGTGTACTTTTAAGAATTCAATGATATACACAGAGCTGGACAATTGCTAAGGACGAATAACACGATCATCCATAGCAACCACAAAATGAAAGGAAGCAAACTGTGGAAAATTAGAATAAGAGCGGGATATAATAAGAAGAAGTATGCGTATGCAAATTTTTTTCCGGGTCTGTTCATCACGTGATAGCGTTCATAAGAGCTTTAAAGGTTTTGACGCGTGGGGACAGTTGTTGTTTCAAGTCAAAGTGTTACAGGAAAGATTTAATAGATGAACTTGAAATTTTTGGCATGTATTCCTGAAATCACTTAGATGATTTTATGCGTGGCCAAATTATTGGAAAGATCGAAGAAGGGCGAAAAATAACAGATGTTGCGTAGGAGATCGACATCGCTCACAGCGTTGTTTCACGGCTGTGGAAGTCCTTTAAAACTGCTGGAATGTGTAGTAGGTGGCACGGTGATGGTCGTGTTAGAAGTACGACGCCTGCAGATGACAGATTTATTGTCCTATCAGCAAAAAGGAACAGGCGCACCACAGCTCAGCAGGTGGCAAATCAGTTTCTTGCTTCCCCAGGAAAGCAGATCTCCCGAAAAACTGTTGCTAGACGTTTGAGGGGAGGAGGACTATACGCCCGCAGACCTGTTGTGTGTGTCCCATTGACCAGACAGCACCATACTACCCGTTTGCAATGGTGTCGTGAGCATCGCTATTAGACTGAACAGAACTGGGCATGCGTACTATTCTCAGATGAGAGTAGGTTTAGTTTGTCATCGGATTGTAGACGCCAACTGATCTGGCGCGAGAGTGGTACTACTTATCGTCCAGAATATATCCAGGAAAAGGACCGATATCCGACATGCAGTGTCATGGTGTGGGCCGGTATCATGATCAATGGCCGCATGCCCCTACATGTAGCTGCGAATGGGACTATGACGGGCCAACGATACATTAATGAAGTTCTACTTCCTCGTGTTCGTCTTTTCCGTGGTGCTGTCGGTGATAAATTTGTTTTTATGGACGACAACGCAACATGTCATCGAACACTCGCTGTTCAGGATTGTCTAGACAGCGAGGGTATTCAACGCCTCGTATGGCCATCACGTTTTCCAGATCTAAACCCCATTGAAAATGTGTGGGATGTTTTGGGGAGGCAAGTTGCTGATCGAAACTATCCTCCGACAAACAAGAATACCCTCATCCGTGCACTCCTAGAGGAATGAGATAAATCGCCTCAACAGCTGCTGAATAATGTTGTGCAAAGTATGATACAACGTGTGGAATGTTGCATCAAACTCCACGGTGGACGTATCCCGTACTGATACCTTTTTAAGATGCCTGCTGACTTTTAGATGCATTGTTCCATTTTTCCGCATGCAGCATCAAATGAACATTTTTTTTTCTTTCAGATGTTTCACAGCTTTTGTACTTTCCAGAACAATAAATATTCTTTATTCTAATGTCTGAACAGTGTGGCAATTATACTTATCCTATTAGGCCTCATGTCTCGCTTAATGTTATGCTACATTGCAATTTGTGATCCGTCCTTAACAATAGTCCAGCAGTGTATAATAAATAAAGACCTGTTTAAAAATTTATTCAAATGAAGTAAACACTCTAATTGGGTATGATGTTAATGCACATATTTTGATTAGTGTTATTCCTATAATTTTTATGAATAATTATTGAATTTGTATTGTTGTTAGAAGAGGTCCAATGATTGATTTTAATAACATTTTTTAAAATCTGTAGCATGTGAATATTTTTTTAATCAAGCTTATTATATGATGATAGACACAGATGCAGATAAAAATATTTTCAAAAGCTTACTTTTTAGTTATAAATTAAAAAACTTTTTAATATTCTAATAAAAAATATAGAAAAAGAAATGATTTCAGTATTCTTTCATTTCGCCGAAGCAGGTGATAGTGTAAACGAAATGCATTACCATGGGAAGCAAAATAACTTACAAATTGCTTTTTTAACATTATTTTTTTTAAATTTTTTATCCTTCACCAATATTTTAAATAACTGAAAAATATTTGCCTTCAAAATAACTTTTATTCAACAATTTTTCCTTTATCTGCTTTCGTGACTGGACCCCAAAAATGTCAACATCGGGTGATATTTGTGGTGAAATGGAATAGTACTATTATTTTGTATGATTAATTTGATAAATTCGTATGAGTAATAAATTATAATTATTGCTTTATTTCTATACATATCACATATTTTATTTACTTCATTAAATATTAAATTAATAAAAATTTAAAAGTCAACAAATAATATTTTAGTTTCGAAATTTTTATACACCATTGAACGAGATTCAAAATGCAAAAGCACATTTATTTAAAATGGTCTTTGATTTATTCAAAGACAGTTTTCTAGCTATTTTTTCTTTTTCTATACTAAATCGAACAAGAACAGACTATCTGGAAATATAGAAGCATTTAAGAAAACAAGACTCGGTTTAATTTTATTAAAATTTTCTTTAAAATTTTAGTCAGTTATCAATAATAGTTGTAATAGTTTGCATTATCGGATTAGTCAAACAGTAATTAAGAGCCTTTATCTTAACAATGAACTCGCATTGCTTTTTAGATCTTGTTATCTTTATATTGTTCGACTTGGCACAAGTGTTTTGCGATGTGAAATCTTTTCATGTGTTTACTTATTGTTCAGTATTATGAAGATCACAATCCTCCCTCTAATATTATGCCTTTTTTCAAATTTCTCTTTAGTAACAATCAAATCATAAGAAGACTTCTTAAGACTGTAAAAATGCCAAAACCTGTTATCAGTATTATATTAATGAATACATTTAAAAATTTGCTTAAAAGATAATGGATTCATGATTTTATTCCATTTCTCTTTCTTAAATTAAATTTATGTAAAGGAGATTAAATAATATAAAAAAGTAATATATCTGATTAAAGGTTCTTTTTTATGATTCCGATGTGCTTTTTCTACTTTTATGTTCCGTTTGTGAGACATTAAATCCATTTTTCAAGTGTTTTAATTATCTACATTTACCCTTTTCTCACTAAAATAATATCGACAAATTTTAAGATATAAGATATCATAAAAGTTCGTAAAAATCCTGTAATTGTTTTCAATACAATTTCTACAGCGTATTTTTAAAAATTTTAATAGTTATTAAATTTAAATTAAGTTATTGTATTGTAAAAGTAGAATTTGTGATATTTTAAAATTTATTTCATTTTTATAAAAAGACGTATTGATTATTAAGAATTTTTTTTATATACAAGGTGTGGCAACTGCTGTGGTTTTCTTTAGGAAAAAAAATGTTTATATTTTAAAAAAATGATTGCAGGCTTAGAATTAATTGTCATTCTACATTTTATCTTAACTGTGCAAATATAACAAATATAGCTGAAATATTCTTTCATAATGAAATGTTGAATATAAGCAACACACAGTATCCATAACTGGTTACACCATACGCGTGATCTCTTCATAAGTAAAAGCATCAACACTCTCTGCTAGCTTAATTCAGTTACTCGTTAAATTTTAATTTTCAAGACTTGATTGTGTTTTGAATTGAGTTTATTGAAATTTCTCACATTTTTAAGAAGGCATATTCTTTTTGAAAGCTAAGATAAAATGAATTACTTTGAAATTGATTTAGGATTGACTGTACAAGTGAAAATCAAAATACGCATCTTGGTGCTCTTTCGGTTAAACCACTTATAATTTGGCAAAAAAATCTAAACTTTGGTTTCTACAGCTAGAGGAGCAATCTATTAATTCGAAAATCATTCATAATGCTATCAAGAATTATATCGCTGCATTAGATGAATTATCTCTAGATGTTGTCGATGATATTTTGTTTGATCCGCCAAACGAAAATAAGTACGAAAAAATAAAATCAACATTGCTGTCAAGCCTATCGGATTCAGATGAATCTCGATTTAAAAAATTGCTTTCCGATATAGAATTCGGTGATGGCTGACCATCAGAACTTTTCCAGGTGAATAAATCAGTATCAAACGATATTAATCAATCCTTACGGATTCATCGGCTGCCGAAGCACATTAGAGCCATTTTATCATTTGTACATTTTATTTTGTTATAACGTAACTGGACATTCTATATTTAAAATTTCTGAAATATAGGAAGAAAGCCATAACTTTTCTTCTAAATATAACTTCATTAATATTCAAATATTCTTCATAAATAGCTTAACTTTAACAATGCAATTTCAGCGTCCGATTTTTTTTATCAGGGAAACAATATCCTAATATTACAGAATCAAAAGTCTTGTATTTTATGATTTATATTCCATTCGTAACAAAGGAAAATACATTATACTTTTTATTATACAATTAAAATAAAACTTTTATTCAGCTAGTCTATAAATGATTACCTTAACCCAGATAAGCCTACTGTCCTATATTCTACTGTCCTAAATATAGGACAGTAGGCTTATCTGGGTTAATTTTTAGAAGAAACGTTGCGATGTTAACAAGTTTTAGCTATTTTTTTAGAAGTGTAGCATTTCTATTAAGCAATTCTATTCATCTATTATATATATATATATATATATATATATATATATATATATATATATATATATATATATATATATATATATATATATATATATAAATATATATATATATATATATATATATATATATATATATATATATATATATATATATATATATTCTTTCAATTCAATATCCTGCTGCAGCGATATTCGTAAAAAGCATATACTGAGTATTATATACGCCCTGACATTTTTTAATTAATACATTTTTCTTAACTGATATGCCTTACATTATATGTCATAGGTCAATATTTCTCGATTATGCCATTAAAAGTCGTAATGTTTATTCCGATAAGGCCTTTTTTCCAAAAAGTAAATATTATCACATTATGTTCTTTGCATTCATAGTCTTTCAAAATAATATACGATCTTGATAAAATTTTAGAGGTCTATAGCATTTTAAAGAAATCTATAGGTATTGAAAACTATGGATATTTTAAAAAAATTTTTGAAAATCAAAGAAAGCTTTTCAAATGATTGAGCAATAACGATAAATTTGGTAATGGATCATTTGAATGTCAATTTTGTAAGTCATTCGAATTGTGCATTTTTACGACTTTCCTCAACTAGAACAGAAGCAATTTACTTGTTTTGAATAATGCATTGAGAAATTTTTTTTGAATTTCCTCAATGTCGGTAATATTTTGACGACACAATTGTTTAATATTAAAAGTTAGTCAAGCTTAAGTTCATCATAAAAATAGTGATTTCATTGGACAGTTAATAAGAAATTTGGTTTCTCTCAAGAATTTTACTCAGATCAATCATATGAGCTGATATATCAACTAAAAATGTTGACAGACAATGAAAAGTGAATGTTTCAGAATCATTGTTACTGAATGTTTTATTTAATAAACTGCACATTTCATCAAGTAAATCAGTGAACCTTTTATGTTTTACTTTAGTGAACTTAATATTAAAACTGTATACAATGAAGAGCCAAAATAGTATGCATGCTTCCACCATATACATTATATGACCCAGATAATTTGAAAGCATTATTCTTATGATTAATGCGTGTATAATGGAAAAGGCTTCTCATCTAAGTGACTTCAACAAAAGGCAAATTATGATGGCCAAAAATCACGAAATGATTACCTCCGAGACTGCGTGGTTCATTGGTTGTTCACGATCTTCGCTGTGAATATTTTATGCCAAATGAACGAATGATTGTAAAACGAGTAGAAGACACTATAGTGTCTGTCAGCCACACATCATTAATGACACAAGATGCCAGAAGTTTTTCCTCTTCGCAAAATAAGATTGGCGACAGGCAGTGACAGATATGGTAGCACATGTACTATAAATATATATATATATTTTGACTCGCATTATATTAGGTCAATAATTAGATAATTCTACTTCGAGAAGAAGACAACCGAGGACAAAAAACATGGCGGTTGCTTATATATATTCTATATGTTATAGCAAACCCTTTGAAACACACGAAAATTGAATGCATAAAAAGAAATGCTTTTTACCATAAGTTTATACTCATGTAATTTTATAATTTATTTTTATCTTCATTACAGTATTCAAATGATTAATAAGTTCATCAAAGATTACTGTATACATTTCACAAGATGAATCATAAATCATGTTTAATTTCAATTTCCCTCTTCAAAGTGATTAGGCAATTTCGTCCGCGAGGATCTAATGATGTGATATGTAAGTATCTAACTGAGTCACTTTTTGCTACTGACCTTATTTTATCAAGCAGGGAAACATTAATTTCAGGTGTATTAATGTTTATTGGATGTGCAACGTAGCGACATCTACTATTCAATTCACAGCCTTTCATCAACCTAGCACAAGTTCACTTATTTATCTCGCAGGTTATTTTACTTTACTTGCAGATTGCCGACACGAACCGAGTATCTTCAAAGGTACTCATTTTGAAACTTCACGAATCACAATCTACCCACAATCAACTTCTCTTAGAAACATCCTTTCCCATGATATATAGATGTACAGGAATGATGCGTCATTTATGATTTATACAATGTGTCCGTTAGATCAGGTGCCATCGGCATCATCAAGAAGGACACAATGTCAAACGGTGATGATCATACTTTTTGGAACTTCGATGTATGAAATTACCATGGATGGTGCATTTGATTATTCTATTATCATTTTAATATCTATGGTTCACAAGCCAACGTGAGAAAATAAAATTAATACCGCTTATTACCCTCAATAAGTCCTCACAACTTAATACTGTTCCAGATAAAAAAATGAAATAATAAAATTTTAAATATTTTCTTTGATTACCTCAATTTCTTCTCAACAAACCCGTCGTATCATTTGATTCTCCAATCCTAGCAGGACAATAAGTCGAGATATTGAAGAATTCATTAATATCGAATTTTTACCTGCAAATCAAATATTTAAGATGAAAAGTAAAGTATCTGTTTTAATTATCGATATTTCAATGTGAACTCCTTCCAACAATTTCTGATTTCAAAATTTTCAGGTATTCAACAAGTAAAGGTAGTTCATCGGTTGATAATGATTATTTATTCAACTGTTCGACAAAATTAATTAAAATTTTTAGCAAGAGTTTGAAATAGCTAAATACAATTTTTAAGTAAATTTAAATCCATCTTTGAATTCTGAATAATCATTTTATCAAAGCCTACATTTTTAAATTGGACAGTGGCTTAAGGTTATAATTTTTTCGGAAGTTAATAAAATGCTTTCCTTGGCGATGAATGCTTATGTCGTTCAGCTATTGCTTTAAAATGTTTATTTAATTTAAAAGAAAAAAATTTTAGATACTATTTAAATATAGTTAATTGCGTAAAAAAGTTTTTAACAATATATTTTTCATTTTGTCCATAAAATTTTTTCATTGAAAAAATTTCAATTTTTAAAAATTTAGTGCTGTTATCTATTATATTAAAACTATATTTTAAACTAGTTTATTATTATTATTTTTTTAAATTAATTTTAAATTTTAACACGGAATGCTTAAAACTAAAATAAGAATTCCATAAATTAAGAATGTTCTTATGTAAAAATTGAAATTTTTCAAAGTGTTATACTTAGAAAAAATCTGCTGGAAATTAAATGCTTATAATAAACATTTCCAGGATTAATATAAGATGTTTGCAGTATTTATTATTTTATTTAAAATATGCTACCATAAGAAACTGTCATTCCAGAAAATATGTCAGTTAATTATTAAACTTATTCTTCCTGGTTAATTGACTGTACTTCAAAAATATTTTTGGAACTTCGCAAGACATGACATCAGTTTTATAGCGGAAATTCTTAAATATATGGGATTGGACCTAAAAATATTGATAAGAAATCTATTTTTAAAAATTTTTTACAATAGTGAAGAAAATTATACATCACTTCAAGCTCCATGAACGTAATTTTTTAATAAGAAAAATTTATTATATAAGTATACATTAACCATGGTGAGATATAATTCACACTCAAATGTGATTACTCAATGATACTCAAATGTGAATGAAAATAATGTATATACTCAAATGATTAAAACAATGTTTTTCTTTTAGGGATTCCAATTTTTAATGAATTGAAATTCATTGAATACATTTTTTCGGATTTAATATCTTAGATCAGAAATAAAGCAATTATTTATTTATCAATAATTTCGAAAAATGCTCATTGTTCGGGTTCACCAGGAACAGAACAACTAAACATTACTTCTTAGCTCTATTAAAAGGAATAGTCACTCACTCGCACTTGAATCGGATTCTAACAATCAACTGTATTCGTACTCACTCGCACGTCGGACTCAAAGATACTACTGTATCCGCATGGCAGCTGGAATGCTGCATAGTTTTCATGATTTTGTTCCATTGAATGTTCTAGTTTTGTAATGCTATTTCTTATGTTGTATATAGCTGTAATAGAAGTTTTTGTGCAAGATTGTTATTTTCTTAAATCCAACACTACATCGCAATATAAAAATTGAAGGCACCGGCGAGATAAAAGGAGCGTTGGTTTCGGGTTTAACCTCAGCACTGCAATCGGTACAATTCTGGATATTTTCCTCATCGCACCTCATCTAAGGTCCAATCAAGATAAGCACATTTTTTTCTTTTTTTACAAGTTTGACTTTGATTTTCTGCATTATTTCGTAATAGAAGACAAGGATAAATTTGCAAAAAATAATAGAGGTAGAGCAAAAGCTTCTCTTACCAGAACTTAAAATTTCATTAATGATAGTCAAACATTAGAAAAATACGATTTACTAAATAAATTACAAAAAATTGAAAGTATTTATTTTGATTTTGACAAAGCAGACGCAGAACTTCCCCCGAAAAGTTTTGAAATAGAAGAATTTGAGAAAAAATATTATGAAGTACCAAAGGCAAACTACAAGAAATTGAAAAATTAAATGTTACTGTTAATATGCAAGCTACTACTGAAATTAATGAACATCAAACTCCAGTTTTTACTACTACAAATATTACTAATGATTTTAAATTACCGAGAATAAATATGCCGACTTTCAATGGTAATTAGAGACTGGATGTCTTTCAAGCATTTGTATATATCCTTAGTTCATAGCAATCAAAATTTAAACAATTTTAAAAAATTTCGGTATCTAAAAGGCTTATTAACTGATGTACCAGCTTCTATTAGTAAACTTATTACCATGTCAGAAAATAGTTATATAGACGCTTGGGAAAAATTATTTAGGTATGATACGAAAAAAAACAAATTGTCAAATCATTAATTAAAACATTCACGGATCAATCTTGTGAAGTTAATGCAAACGCAATTAATTTGCGAAAAATTGCCAATATATCTGATGAAAATTATCAAAGGCTGAAAATCTGTTGACCCAAAAGCTAATGAAAGGGTTGTTTGGCTAATTCATATATTACACTGCTGAACAATTCATATATTACATTGCTAAGGACGGATAACACTATCCCCCATAGCAACCACAAAATGAAAGTAAGCAAAATGTGGAAAATTAGAATAAGTGCGGGATATAGTAAGAAGAAGTAATAACAAATGTTGCCAGGGAGTTCGACATCGCTCACAGCGTTGTTTCACGGCTGTGGAAATCATTTAAAACTACTGGAAAGTGTAGTTAGCGGCACGGGGGAGGTCGTGTTAGAATTACGACGCCTGCAGATGACAGATTTATTGTCCTATCAGCAAAAAGGAACATGCGCACCACAACTCAGCAGGTGGCAAATCTGCTTTCCTGGGGCAGCAAGAAACTGATCTCCCGAAAAACTGTTGCCAGACGTTTGAGGGGATAAGGACTATACGCCCGCAGACCTGTTGTGTGGGTCCCATTGACCAGACAGCACCATACTGCCCGTTTGCAATGGTGTCGTGAACATTGCAATTGGACTGAACAGGACTGGGCATGCGGACTATTCTCAGGTGAGAGTAGGTTTAGTCTGTCATCGGATTGTAGATGCCAACTGATCTGGCGCGAGAGTGGTACTACTTATCGTCCAGAAAATATCCAGGAAAAGGACCGATATCCGACATGCAGTGTCATGGTGTGGGCTGGCATCATGATCAGTGGTCGCACGCCTCTACATGTGGTTGCGAATGGGACTATGACGGGCCAACGATACATTAATGAAGTTTTACTTCCTCGTGTTCGTCTTTTCCGTGGTGCTGTCGGTGATAAATTTGTTTTTATGGATGACAACGCAACATGTCATCGAACACTCGCTGTTCAGGATTGTCTAGACAGCGATGGTATTCAACGCCTCGTATGGCCATCACGTTTTCCAGATCTAAACCCCATTGAAAATGTGTGGGAGGTTTTGGGGAGGCAAGTTGCTGATCGAAACTATCCTCCGACAAACAAGAACACCCTCATCCGTGCACTCCCAGAGGAATGGGATAAATTGCCTCAACAGCTGCTGAATAATTTTGTGCAAAGTATGATACGACGTGTGGAATGTTGCATCACACTCCACGGTGGACGTATCCCGTACTGATACCTTTCTTCAAGGTGCCTGCTGATTTTTAGATGCATTGTTCCATTTTTCCGCATGCAGCATCAAATGAACATTTTTTTCTTCTTTCAGATGTTTCACAGCTTTTGTACTTTCCAGAACAATAAATATTCTTTATTCTAATGTCTGAACAGTGTGGCAACTATGCTTTATCCTACTAGGCCTCATGTTTCGCTTAATGTTATGCTACATTGCAATTTGTGGTCCTTCCTTTGCAATTGTCCAGCAGTGTATTACAGAAGGTTGATAGCGAAACATATAAACAATGGTTTGAGTTTTCAGCAAAAGTGGAATTTCTTACTGTTGAAATGTTTATTCAGTTTATAAATGATAAATGTTTCTATTTAGAGAACTTTAACGAATTAGAAAAAACTCAATTAATGTTAAAAGGTTTTTTGCTAACAAAAGTATCTAATGCATTATTTGTAAGTTAGATCATTTTCTTTTTAAATGCCTCAAATTTAAAACATTAAGTATCAAAGAAAGAAAGAAATTTTTTAGGAAAAATAATCTTTGTTTAAATTATTTTTCTAGTTTTTCATAAAAATCTGAATGTATGTCTCCATATCATTGTCGTTATTGCATCATAAAACAATTTGTGAAAATAAATAAAAAAAGTTACTCCCCATTTGCGTCTCGTTCCAATACTAGTTTTCATTCCGAACAAAAAAAAAATCTAACAGTAAATGAGATACCGGACATCGGGCATACGAATGAAAACAAAAATAGTAATATAATGTTGTGATTCAAAATAATAATGTTCAAACAACTTTTAGCTTATTGCCAAATGCATATGTGAATGTAATTGATTGAAATGGTCAAAAACGTAATATTAGAATGCTTCGTGATAGTGTGGTTCTGAATCAACATTGTCTGAATCTTGCATTAATTTATTGGGACTTAAAAGGAAAAATGCCCGTTTTCCTTTCAAAGGAGTCAGAAGCCACAGTTACAAAAGGTTTCCTTTGAAATTGAATTGATGTCAATCCATGATGCATCAGTGAGAATGCCAATTTTAAAGCATTAATATTAGATAAACTAACTGCTGCACTTCCAAGACAAAAATAATAATAATAATAAATGAGAAAGAGTTTTCGCATTTTCAAAATATTAAGTTAGCTAACCCAAATTTTCACATTCCGGATAAGATGTATGTTATTATAGGATCTGACTACTTTCTTCCTATATTACTTCCCGGTCAAAGTGATTTAATAGCTCAAAACTCAATTTGTGGTTTCCTCATATCCGGAAAACTACCGGAATCTACAACGAAGTCAAATTCATTTTTAAATTTGCATGTTTATGAAATAAATATTGATAGCGAATTAAAACGGTTTTGGGAGTTAGAAGAAATACCAAATTCAACTGACTCGTTATTCTCACATGCAGAGCAATTTGTTGAAACACACTTTCAGGAGAATTACTCTATTAATTCTGATAATCGTTTTGTTGTAAAATTGCCATTTTAAAAATCTAAATCTGAATTGGGTAATTCCAAACCAGCTGCATTTTCTCGATTATATGCTATGGAGTGTAAATTTGAGGAAAACTCGGAATTTGAAAACCAATACAAAGGTTTTATGCACGAATATGAAAAATTGGGTCATATGGAATTAGTTATACAAAGCTGTTTGAATAGATTTGAAAACGATCAATATTTCCTTCCCCATTATGCAGTGATGAAGCAGACTGGTACAACTGCCAAGTTAAGAGTCGTTTTCGATGCTTCATGTAAAACTTCCAACGGTAAACCATTGAGCTCAATCTTGGGAGTTGGCCCTAAACTTCAACGAGGCATTTCCGAAATTTTACAATTAATTTTCGATTTCCGGAAATAGTCTTTTCAGCAGGCATAGAGAGAGAAAATGTATCGACAAGTTTTGGTGTTTGATGAGGACCGGAACACTCATATAAAGACTGCATAGTCAGACAGAAATTGGAATAGTTTTCTTTCAATAATAATTTTTATTCTTTTTTTATTTATTAGATTTTTCTATAAAAATTAACTATAAAATCTGTTTTTCTTTAAGCTTGACATACCTACAGATGTATAGAGTTTATAACGAGGTAGGAATCTGATGGGGCAATTAAATTACTTTTATGATTTGATAAACCTCGCATAATAATTACATTATTTTTATATTCAACTCATTTCATTTAAATTAAAAATTTAAATATGGAATTTTTTTAAAAAAAATTCCTTAATTTATTTTCAATATCATGCTAAAAGTAAATATTCATCATTAAAATTGTTTAATTCATTTTTATAAATCATGCTAATAATATTTAATAGCAAAATAATAATAATACCAAATTTTATGCATGTATTTTAACAAAATGATGCATTATTCAAACATAATAAAACCAAAATTTTTATATACTGAATCTTTAATATTAAATAAATCTTTTAAAAATCTAAGTTTGATTAAAATAGTTTTAAATTATTCAAGAATAATTACAATTTTCATTTTTGCCAATTCAAAAAATAAATAATAATAATAGTAGCAAAAATGTTAAATAACACAATGATTTATGATTATAATTATATATTTAATTTATGATAAAAAATATGTAGGAATTCAAAACATTTCCCAAACCTGATTCCGAGTTTTAAGAAAGGAATTGCTAGTGATTTTTTTATTAGTATTTGTGAGGAATAAACATTAGTCACTTTTAAATTTAAATTTTTGCTTCAGTAGCACACGTAAAACGTGATTATTTTAGATATGATTATTGAATAATATAAATTGTTGCTTAATAATTTAAGTTTATGAAAAACACAATATTTATAATATAAAAATGAGGAAAAGGAAAATTATAGTCCAGTTTGAAAATAAATGTTATAAAAACTAATTGTAGGGTAAATGTTTTCTTTTTATAAAAGTTTTAAAACTATGAATATTCCATTTTTTAAGAACTCTCTTAAAATGTCAAATGAAAAATTTTACATTTGAAGTGGATTTCACAAAAAATCAATAATTTGATAAGATTATGCACTTATGTTATTTATAAAAATGCAAACAAAAGAATAAATTTTGAAAATTGTTTTATAAAAATGACAGAACTGCATAATGATATGTATATGTAACGGTGAAAGTTATAAATTGGTGGTTATTTATGATTATCGGAGATAATTCCCTCTTAACTCGGTAAATAAATTATATTGAATAGTTATATTAATTATTGAATATTTATCACATAAAAATAACCTATAAATGTGATATTGAATATCACATTTACCGGTTATTTTCATATAAAATCCCCAAATCATAAAGGATTTCAAATTTTTCAAAATGTTTTTTTTTTATTTCAACTAGACATGAATATAAGCAGTTACTACACTTTTTATTTGGACATGTATTGTCAAGTTTACAATTTTTCACACTTAAAATTTGCAATAAATTTAATTATTTCTAATAAATATTTTAATCAGTTTTTTTATCTTATTTTATGAAATACGAACATATTTTTAGATAAATAATAGCTTTTTAAGTAAAAATTTCAGGAATGTAGAGATTTTTTATTTATTAATTTTTTCTTAAATGAATGAAAGCAATACATTTTTAATTAAATAAATGACAACATATATTAAAGTTGAAATATTTTTAAATATATTATGTATTTTAATAATTAAAAACAGGAATCTTAATTATACTATACTTATTATTCAATGTAACTAACAATAAAATAATTATCTTTTAATCCATTATTAAAATTAATGCATTCATTTACTACTGATATTTTAATTCTTATAACTCATAATCCTTTTGAATAAATAAAATTAAGACCCCTCATTTTTATTTAAAGAATTGAAATTTTCGACGTTTAAAGATAAACACACATAACTTGCTTTCTAAGGCGTGTTATGGTAACTATATGATATTTATGACAGGGCGAAAAGCTATGAGAGCACACCTGTTTAGGGCCGAGGTTTTTAAATCTTGGAGCGGAATTCTTATGCTGTTCAACACTTCACCTCCTTAACAAAATATGCAGTTGACTAAGATGTAATTCATAGCTGAGGTCAAAATAATTTTAGATAATTAATAAAGTAACTTAAATATTTTTATGATTAATATATACATAATTAATTTCTAGATTAAGGGAATGGGGACTTGTTTTGCTTTGTTAATACCGAAAAACCTTCCGTCCGCTTCCCATTCTTAGTTATTGATGATCTCAGTTGATGTACGTGATTTCAGTAGCACTTCTATTTTCGTGCTGGATAGACGTTTTTTTGCTACCCCTTTTTTTAATGCTATGTATAAGCATTTTAAATCAAAATTCTTACATGTTAGGGACACTAAGAAAATGACCAGCAGTTATCTGACGAAAGAAAGATGACTGCTTGTTAATAAAAGTGAATAGTAAAAACGAAAATAGTGGAAGAAAATGAAAAATAAAGATACTAAGTAATGAAATTCAACAAAGTTGAAAAACTTATTTTTCCTATAAAAGTAAAGATAACAGTGATTTAAACTTTTATGTATATTTTGAAGAACTCTTTACTATTAATAGGCAGTCACAGCCACATAATAATTTCAAGCTTCTATTGCCTATCAAAACCACTTGAAGAAATCCATATAGTTTCGTGAAAAAGTAAACGTTCAAAAGAAATAGCATATCATTTAATTTACATTTTTACTACGTTGGGGTCTCCCAGAGTATTTCAAGATGACAATGGTCCCGAGTTTAGAAATCAAATCGTGGAAGCTTAAGCTATATCACCAGATTTGAATATTATACACAAAAGACCTAGCTACAGCAAGACTTAAGTTATAGTTGAACGTGCGAACCAGGATGTTGTAAATATGCCAAGCTCCTGATCTGAATGCAATATAAAACTAGTAATGTTCCAAACGATTATATTTTATAACTTATGAAAAATAGGGCATTTCATGCAGGTATCAAGTTAACTGCTTGTGAAGTAATGCTTGGGATGGCTTTAAAAGTAGGTTTAAAAACATCTTTCACAAATGATTCTATTAGTTATTTTAGAATGAAAGAACTTCAAATAGTTTAAGTTTGGTTTATTTGTCGTTCAACGGTCATTTTTTGCACACGAGGGCTAATTAGACGGGGACCTATGGTTTAAAGTGGATTCCGAACCACTACAAACATCCATGCCCAAGGTGGGATTCAAACCCACGAACTGTTGAACCGAAGGCAAGAGGACTAACCATTCGGCTGTCAGCTCGGCTCAAATAGTTTAAGATCACAGGCATTAATAGAAAAAGTTAATAACGCATCAGAATAAACAACGAAATGGAAGTTGATTCTAATGTGAAAAATAGTGGCTGTCCACCTATAGTAAATTTTTTGATTCAGAAAGAATGATGAAGTGATTCATTTTAACCAGACAGATATTTGAATAAGTAAAAAGTATGAAATAAGTGCTAAAGAAAGTTTAGAATCATAGACAAAAAAGATGTTGAAAATTTGAATTTTCTTTTGGTAATATTGATGACACAGTGAAACTACGAATACTCAGATGTAGACAGAAAAATTGATTCATGAATTTCATTAGCAGTTATATTAGAAGCTCAAAACAAATAATTTTATCATTCAGGAACAAAACAAGGAAAACGTTGATGGTGGTACCCCAGAAACAAGCTCACAACTTGTGGAAAAAAATCCTTAAAGATGTTCCAGATGAAGCAATATCATTTCGAGACATCTTTTTCTAGAGGTCAGGGATATGAACGATATATTTACAAGGGAAACTGTAAACCTGATAAGTGCAAATAAAAAAAATCTGTAAAACTGTATAATTGTCATAAGTCTAATACAGTAGACATTCATTTATACGAACACTCGTTTTTTCAAAAAAGTAACTAGTCCTTATCTTGATATCATACACATAATTTCATAGCTCCCATTCACGAGTTTTAAAAAATCTCTATTTTGCGAACTTTTCTAATGGTCAGCGTGCCTGATTGCGGATAGGGAGGTCCTGGGTTCGAATCCCGGTTCGGGCATGGATGTACTTTCTATCGCTATCTATCCTGCCTTTGTCCTTTCCTTGTATGAATGGTTCCTACCCTATAAAAGGGTACCTATGGCATGTGTGTACTGAGGAAGTCGGACTCCACACCCAAATATGGTTCAGTTGGAAAAGTGGAGCAGCGCACTCCATATTGCCAGCCTAGCTGGCACACGACAACAAATATTTTTTCAAATTATTACTTCAAAGGCACATGGATATCAGACATTTGTTGAGAAAATTTTTCTAATTATGCCCACCATCGTCTTTTCAGACATGAGGCGTCTAGCAGTCCAATACAATATTGCAGTTGATCCAGAAGGCGAGAGAGCTCAAAAGTCAACGCTGGAACAAATGTCAGAAACAGAGGGGCAACTAAAGAGATGCTCCCCAGTCATAGGTGAGGTGTCACAGAGAACACAAAGAGGTGTGAATTGGCCAGATTAATTTTATATAAATGGGCCTACAAATAGTCATGTCCAATAGTATTTCTAAAACAAGCAACACCCTCTGCCCTAGGAAGGAGGGAAAGACGGGAGCGCTGCTGACCATCCAAAAGGCGAGTATTTTCCTTCAACCAAGTTCCTAAGGGCAGAAATGGCTTCATGTCTGATTTTGCTCGCAAGAAGTCTGGGATTTCGAAGAGGAGCTGCATTGGAAGGTTGATGTAAAGCTGAAGCTTCCCTAGCCGAAAGGTCTGATGAAAAAACTGGGGTGCTGAATTCGAGTCCCATCCTCACCGTACGAAAAAGCATAGGAAGGGGGAAATTTTTCTCTCCTTACTGATATGTTCGAACATTGACTCTCGGGGAAACAACTATTTAAAAGTTTGAGTTCTGCTGCTCTGTAGTTGATTTCATTTGAACTTAATTTATGAAGTTGTGGAGAGAGAGATTGAGCCGAGATTCTGCTGAGGATTTGTAGCAGTTGAAAAAAGAACATGTTTATTAATAAAAATAAAAAAGAAAATTATAAAAGAAGCAGACAACAAATATTAAATAAGACGAAAACCCAACAAATATGGAAATGCAAAGAACAGTTTCTCGACCATTTTAAAATCCCAGAAAAGAACACTTGAAAAAGAAAACATACGATCCAAAGTACTTCTCGAAAATATTGTAGAGAAGCAAAACATCCTAAACTGAAAAAAGCTTTGTTTGCTCAGCTGAGAAAAATGAAGATTCCTGTTGATGATAATATTATTAAAGAGAAATCAAACTGCTTTGCGATGAAGTTGAACATAAAACATCAGACGGTTGGCTTCAAAAATTAAAAACAAGACATGGTTTGAGCTTTAGAAAATTGTACAGTGAAGTGCAATCAATGAAATGAAAGCGTTTTTAAGTAGAATCTTATTTTGCCTGCGTTTCTTATAGTGCATTCTAAATATTTTTTCTATAGTTTCCAAGAATCCAATTCCAGGAGTTTTCCAGGAGGTATCGACATTCATATTGAATAATTTTTTATTTTAAAAATTGTAACAAAATATGCATATAATTATGTCCTCGTAATATTTTTCAATTATATTTTGTAAGTAATAGAGAAATAAATTATTGCAAAAATTAATGAGAATATTTTTATTTAAGTCAGAAGTCTATCCAATGATTACTTCAAAAGCTTTCAATGAATTTCCAGCTGTAACAGAATTTTTATTTAAATAATCAATATTTTTTATATTACTGGATCATACATTGTATAAAACAAAAGATAATTTTCGAATTTTTAAGCATTTTCGATAGATTGCTATCTATTAAATTATTGACCATTTCAAGATGTGTATAACAATGTGTCATCGCAAATACATTTATTCAAAATATGTCATCTTCCTAATGTTTCATTTGATTTTCGGTTCAACAATTTTTTTGGGTGCTTTCTTTTTGCTTTCCTACTGTTATTGGCTGTTTTTTCCCCTCTCCCTATTTTAATTCATTTAAATATAAAATTTTGCTTGCCACCAGTAGCAAAACTATACATACTTTGCAATTATATTGTTGACATCTCTTAAGCTTCGCACATGATCATTAATGATGTGAATAGCCACAATTGATTGATTTTAAATTTTCTAATATCAAGTTTTTATTAACAGAAAACCCATTTTCAATAGATGTTGCATCATAAATATTAAAATTAGAGTAGTAAAAACAAATTAACTACTTTCCAGAAGTGACAATTTTGTCTATTTGAGAGTAAGTTAAAATAAAAGTATCTATTCTATCATTAATAAGATCAAATTTCTCATCAAAACAATCTTGAAACAGTCAGTTGTAATGATTTGAACTCTTCTACAAAATTACGAAATTCTCTTTTTTTCTACACTACGCAAAAGAAAATTTTTGTATGGCTTTTTCACAGTCCACTGGTCATTGAAAAGACACATTCCACCAGGCATATTAAATAATTTCATTGATAAACAAATCCATTCCATTTCACTGAAATTATATGCAATTTTCATCAAGGAAAGTATATTTATACCAAACACTTATATATTTAAATATTAATGTTCAGTGAATGTTATGCAATTTAAAAGACAGAAATAAATAGAAAAAGAATCAAAATACTTGACTAAACCACTTAATGATCCTATAAATGATTACTTTTTACTTCACTTCACACACATTAATCTAAGTACCACATCTGATCTTATCTGAACTGGATCACCGAGAAATTACTTTGGCTGAACTATATTTTTATTTTAATCCACAGTTATGAATCCAATCTAATATCGATCACGCCACCATCTAGTAGTAATATTCAGGGCTAATACTCAATTTGGTTTTTAAACTATTTCATTGAAAATATTAAAACAAAAACTCAAAAAATTATAATATTTTCTAATAAAAAATGCATCAAATAAGTAAAAATTCCAAGAGTAATTCACGAACTTCAAAGAATCAAGTCAAAATTCCAGTTCTACAAACCCTGTTTTATTTATAAAGAAAATATTAATTTGGTGGAAAAAATCAGATCGTAATAATTTAATGCCTAATTTTTCTTTTATACGAACTGTTTTACTGGACCCTAACAGTTCGTAAAAAACATCTCCTGCATATCCAAATTCTTATTTACAATTAAATGCTTTTAGAATATGGGTTTAGTTTGCTTTTGATATGGAATTGTTTTGTATATGTTCTAATAATCTAAATAATTTTCTTTATTCAGGCCTTTTATTTGACAAGACATAATTATCTAGAAATACTAATTATACATATTTTAATTCAAAGTTCTATTTTGAGTAGATAAAAGTTAAACCGTATTTTATTTTCAGTAATTTTAATCCTTACTTTACCTTTAATTCCTTTTAAAACATAACTTAAGCTATGGTTTAATGTATCTATTTTAAGATGTCCACTGAAAGTTAAAGTATAAAAGTACCCAATTATTTAAATTTTTAAATACTAGAAATAATATTGCACTAAAGAAATTTCTAAGGCATCATGACAGTATTAAAATTTTTTAGAACAAAATTTTAAATATTAGTTGGAAATATTTATTTTTTTGAATTAAGATATATTGTTACTCAATAAAATCTAAATTTATTACATCCCTATATTTAAAAATTGATCACATTCACCAACTTTAGTGGTGATTATGTCTAATCACCAGTAATTATACATAATCATTGAATTACATACTTTTACCATAGCATATATAACCTAGGGTTTTAAGTAAGGTACTGATCTTTCTCCCATTTCATCTTCCCTAGAAAATTTTCTATTGATATTCACAATGCATTTATAATTTTGAATATTCCAATAACAGCACTGTTATGCAAAAAAGTATCCAAAAGAATTGTATTTCAGCTTTTTTTCCAACACTCATGAAGCAATATTTTTGAAAAAATACTCTTGCCCCACGATTTTCTAACAATTTACTCTTATAAAAGCTGAAAGAGAATAAAATATAAAGAAATAATTATATAAAAATTCTGAATTATTAAAAAGCTTTCCTTATTTTATGATAAATAAAGTTTGCATTTTCGTTCTTTCTTTTATTAAATCTAATGCAAAAACACATTATATACATATTTATTTTAAATTTGGTATTTTAATAAAAGAATATAACATCTATTTTCTTTTTTTATTTCCAGTTTTTTTTGACCATTCATTCGGATTCCTTCTATTAAAATTTTTCCGAATATGAATGCCCAAATTAGCAGCTCGGCTATACACATCGTTTGTAGCAAAGGGGGAATCATGAGCCTCATAGTCATCACACCATGGATTTGTTTTCTTCAATGCTGCTTTAGAGAGTCTATTTTGAGGTATTGGTTGATCTTCACAAACAACTGGATTGAAAGCATGCTTGCCTCCTTTTGGTGCAGGTAAAGAGAACTAAAAATATGAAAATTACATAATATATAAAGAGATTTAATATAGAAGACAAGGATACAAATAAAAGTTTAAAAAGTATGAGAAAATTCTTTGCTACTTGGTACTAAAACATATACAAGAACATAGTAAAAATATAGCATAGACAAAGAAAGTAATAATAAACAACAGTCAAAGGCTCAAGGAATACAATTGTAAATTTAAGAGATTTTTTATAAAAGCTATAAATGATAAATTTTCACTTCAAAACAATTCACAAAGAAAAAATATTACATTGATTTTCTCATTAAATATTTTCTTGAAGAGCAACAGTTTATAAAAAAAACTATATTATGAGTTTTTAATCAACACATTATATAATCTTAAGTTTTTAATCTAAAATTAACATTTTTAGCGTTTTTGGTATACTTTACCATAAATTAGAGAATACATTAAGTAAAATCAATAAAATACGGAATCAAACACTTAAGTTTATGATAAATGTTTATAAATTTATTATAAGCATTTAAAAATTAACATGTGCAACTTAAACTTTTTCTGCTATTTTAACAATATACATACTTTTATAAAAAGGCTTGTGTAAAGTATTTTCTATTAATGTATTATTCCTTGAGATCTGTTGTAATTACTAAGGCAATATAAATCTTTAGTTTTTTGAGGAATTCAAACAGAACCTAAAGCAAATTTCTGACTCATCTTTTAATTTGAACAAATAACCAGATATAAACAAACATCAAAATAAGAAAAACACTTTACATTTATAAAGAACCATTTATCATTATTGTGTAGGACCTTTGGCATAAAAGCTTGGATTTGCCTAGGAATCTATTCTTATAAAGGCGGATTTTGGTATTTATAGAAATACTCATTCTGTATTGAATACTCTGAAATAGATCATAACAGTTTGTTAACATGAATTGGGTGATTGTGTAGGTTAAGGTAAATGTTTAACTTACTCCTTGTATTCATCAAACTATAATTGAAATAGCCCCACTGCATGGATAGATGCAATAAACAAGAAAATTCTATCTTCTACAAGAAACAAAGTTTACTTCATAAATTGGTTGGTTAGATTTTATGGTACAAGGTCCAAAAAGGGCAAGATGTTCCTCTGCATCATAGGAATAATACGATCAGTTAAAATTTCTCACCAGTGATCCTTTCTTTCAGGGTTATGATTAGTTAAACAAAACCATGACATGGCTGCTCATATGACAGATCCATCTCCATGCTTAAAAGTAGAAAGCAGACAATCACAATCATACACTCTTGCAGGGGCCTTTCAAACATGAACCTGTCAAATTTTATATTGTAAGAAAATTTGTGAAAAAGGTGATTCATCAGAATATACTATTTTCTTCCAGCATCATAATGATCAGGTTTTGTGGATGTCACACTACTGTAAACAATGTTTGGCATTAACACCAATGACAAATTGCTTGGGAATTGCTGCTTTGCAATAAATATTCTTTTTATGAAGGTACCTTCTAATTGTGATCACTGCCACTAGAGAATCTAAAGGCTGATTGAACTGTACAGTCGCTTTTGCTACAGTTGTTTATTTTTCCGAGATTACAATCTGCTTTAATACCCAATGATCTTTTTCACACAAATCCTCTCTTTCTGTTCATTATTTTGTTTTATCAAGATTGTCAAGTTGTGTTTTATGCATGCTGTCATTTAGAAGCCATATCTTTAGAAACCCTAAAAGTTGGAATGTTTCGGTTATATTTGCTTTAGCTAGATATCCTCCTACAATTTGGTCTAAAAATCTGAGAAGTCCAACTTTTGAAAAAATCCAAGATTTACAAAGCTGCAGCATACTACAATATATAAATTTCTATCACAAAATATTGATAGCTATTATAATATTTTAATACTATTGAAGCACATTCAAAAATCTCACTTTTATTCACATATGTTTCCATTTTTTGATAACCACTTCTAAACATTATCAGAAGCAAAAAAGTTGTTTTATATGAAGTAAGATATAGTATTTTTAAATCTAAACATTTTATATTAGAGTTCTAAAATTAAAATAGTAACTATGATTTTTCTTCCAGAAATTTTCTCTTTTTAAAAATTTTGTATAAAATTAACTACATTGTTTAAGATATTTAACTTCAGATATATATATATATATATATATATATATATATATATATATATATATATATATATATATATATATATATATATAAACATAGTAGAATTGATTTATTGATATACAAGTAAAAATAAAGAGTTTCAGTTAAATAATAACCTTATATTTAAGAAAATAAATAATCAGCATGAATTTCCAATCTATCACAAAAATTATTTTTTTAATGAATATTTTAAAAATATCAAAGTAAATACTCTGATTACTTGAAATCAAGATTTGTTAATGAAGACATACCATATAAAATTTTATAAGTATTAATCACCACATTAATTATAATTTACTATGAGATGACCTTGACCAAAGGAAAATATAGTTAAAATAAAAAAGCTGCAAGGGCATCACACTAATACTGGTGATCTTCACATCATATGATTGATTGTGCAGGCTACCCAATGCTGTATAACATTCCGCAAATATATTTGCAGATGGTTAATTAATATATTTATATGTAAAAATTCACACCAAACATTACATGAATAAGAAAAAATTTTCTTATCTTCTTAGAGTCTACTTTTAACACACAAATAGCTTTCACCTATAAGTTACATAAAGATACAGAGCAGTGTTTGGATTTTTGAAACAACAAATTTATTATTTAATGTTGTTTAAAAATGCATTTTAGGGAAAAAAAACTAGTTTGAATATGAGAGAGATATGTCAAACAACTATTAATATACTATATTATAATTTGATGCAGAATATAAATCATAATTGAACCAAAAATTTGTGAAAAATATTTAAGCAGAATGGGCTTTTACATATAAATTTGACAATTCTATAAAATTTAACTGTTTACCTTAAAAATATCATATATAATTTAAAAAAATTTAATCATTAATTTTTAAATTTGTTAATTATTAAAAAATACATATTATCAAAATATACAAGAATTAAAAAATTAAAGGGTACAAAATTCACTTTAACTCTATATAAACACATGTGCCCACATTTTAATATTAATAATATTAAAAAATTTCTGCACTTACTCTTTTTCCTCGGATATTGATTGGCTTACGGAAATTTATGTGAATACTTTTTGTACCATCCTCATTGACGGTTACAGCAACTCGTTTTAAAGTTTTGTTTCCACAGTTAGGACAAAACTTCTTAGTCATGTCATTAGTAGTTCTATGGAATGAAAATAATAATGTCAAGGAAGAAACATGACAAATTTACTTCTATTAATTTCAAATAAACTGAACAAATTATTTTAAGACTTTCACATATAGAAACACTTACTTAAAACAAGCATGACATCGCAAAATAAAAACTTTAGCTTTTTTTATTAACATGCCATCTACAGAAATAACATTAAGGCCCATTTGAATAAGAACATTCTGTAAAAATAGAAAAAAATTATAAATCTCTTAACTTATTATACAAATAAAAATGAGTAAAGATCATTTTCAATAAAAATCTTACAACTGATAAAAATTTGTTTTACTTTTATAATTTCTTCAAAGTATTAAAAACAATAATGCAATATAAACATAACTTTGGCAAAAAGTTATTTCATAAATAATGTATTATTTAGTGTATATTGATTAAGTTCGTACAGTTTCAATGGTTTTAGAGTGGTTTATTTTATGTGATCCAAAGATATCTTTATGTAATGGACAGCCTAACGGGAAAGAACTGTTTTACAGCACTTTAATATCCATACTATAAGTTGCCTTCCACAGGGTTTTTACATTTGTGTAAAGGGAAAAACTCACAAAACACAAAATCCTATCAAGAACCTACCCTAACATACATGCATGTAGAGTGTTGAAGCACAACATCCCTCTCCCAGTATTCAATAGTGGCCAGGATCCAACTCTCGATTTTTTGCTCTGAAGAGTAATTTTTATTACTATACCATAGAGAGTTTAAAAGCTTCAATACAAATTAGAATAACTAATGGTAAGTTATGAATAATATTAGATAGATCAGATAACAATATGAACATCTAAGATTTAAATTTAATAAGTTCATATTAAAAAAAATTATATAGAAGTACTGTGTTTTTACTTGCTGTTTAGAGATCCCTGTAAATCTTAAACATAGTGACTATTTAAAGATGGCTCTGCATTGTTTAAAAACACTAATCTTTTTAATGGAGAATAAACTTTTAATAATTTACAATAACATTAATATTAAACTAAAAATAAAGAATTAAAGTATTTAAGGCCCTTCCATTATAAAAACTAATACAAGTCAACATTTTTCAGTCATGTATCAACAAGTTTAAGATATAAACTGTAACCACTATATGATTAGAAAGCTGTTTCAGTTTAAATGTAATTTTACAATTTCTCTGCCATAAGAGTCAAAAAGTAATTTAAAATTATTTAGTTTATGAATATAAAGCTTTGAACATAATTTATAGAAGCAAGAAAATAAAATAATGGTAATATTTAATTTTTGTAGCTTTCAACCATCCTAGATTTTCATATTGAACAATACTATTTAATGGCCATGTATTTTGGTTTAATAATTTGTAGTTTCAATGAAAATTTATTTCATATGGAGGTATTATTGCAAATATTTATAATTTGTAATTACATGGAAAATTTTGAATGCTCAATTTTGTGTGTAGTATATAACAGCTAACAATATTAATCTTGAAAAAGAATTAAATTTTAATTATTTTAGTGAAATATATTAGAATTATACTAATGATTTACAAACACCAAATTATTCTTCAGTGATAAAATACATATTGACCGATGTAAATGATATGTATTATATCATTAAGAATAGTTTTATTGATTGTATTTAATTTAAGATATAGATACTAAAATGGATTTAGTTCAATTGAAAAAGCAAATTATTTGATAGATGCAAAAAAAGCAAGGCATTACTACAATTTTTTCCCTATAATAAAGGCAAAAATCAAGAGCAAGAATGGAATTAAATTTAAAAGAGTCAGTTTAAAAATAAAATTTCACCATTCAATAAAAAATTTATATTAACCTCAGTAAGACTTTTATAAAGTTTTATTTTTTCCCTTTAGTAACTTTAGGATGTATGTACACATAAATAATGAAATTTTATTTACCTGCACAGAAAAATCTGTAGTGACACATGCAACAATAAAAGATTGCTGCAAAGATAATGCACCCATCTTTTTCTTAATTTCAACAATATTACTAGGAGTAATCCAGCTATCTGCATCAGGATCATCAGATTCTTCACCTTCTCCACTGGAGGCAATTACATATTCATCATCACTAGAAATTTCACTTTTAGCATTTTCAAAAATTTCTTGATCTGAAGAATCAGATTCTTCTTCAGTTTGATTAATATTATTATTGAGAATATCACCATTAGTAGATTTTGTAGAGGTCTTCTAAAATGGAAATATAAATAAATATTTGTAAAATATAAAAACTTTATTTATTACATTCATATAATTTTTTTTTATGATTATTTAATATTTTAGATAAAAGGCTTTCTCACAAAAACAAAATTACAAATACATTAAAAATGCTAACAAATTAATACATTAAATGCTAACAAATACAAAATTTACAGTTTCAAATAAATATCAAATGAAATTTAATAGTTAAACTCCAATAAATGAAAAACACATTGGTTATACTGAAATTTACTACAAAATTCCAAGAAAATAGATTAGAAATACATATATTTTCTTGGGATTTTGTTACTTCTTAATTCATTTGTTTTTCCAAGTTATAAAAAAAGAATAAATACATTTCTATTTTTTTATTCTTTTAAAAGTCATCATGTTAATTCTTTAGCTTTTTTTAAGAGAAACAAATTAAAAATACTCTAATCAGTTGCATTAGTTAAAAACTCAACATTATAACTAAGTAATATTAAATGTACTTGAGTAGAAAGAATACATTGATTTATTACTCATTAAAAACACAATTTTATTACAAAATAAAAAATTAATACCATTAATAAAGGACAAAAAGCTAATGGTATTTAAAAATGGTAAAATACCTTATATATATAAATATAACACCTGATATATTTAGAAATTTTTTCTCAAATAGAAATACTGACATTCTAATAAAAAATAAATGTATTCATGATTTAAACAACAAAATAATATATGTTGTGCTTAGATTATTAATTTCAAATAATAGAAATAGCATAATGTTATTGATTTTACAAGCTCTAATAAATTTTTGTAAACAATGATTTGAGAAACAAGAAAATGTATAAAACAAAGTGATATTTGATTTTAAAATTTTGAATTAATCTACCATCAAAAGGTTGAAGTTTGGAAATAGTTAAGAATTAAAATTTACAATCTAAAATTCTTGAAGTTGCCCTAGTATTAATACCTTATTTTTTGTATTCCTTATAAATTTTTATAAATTTACAAAAATTAAGAAAATTTTCAGTTCATCCTTAACAATTAAGTCTCTATTAAATTTATAAGCAATTCAAATTAATAATCTTGAAAATTCATGATTATAATTTCCATGAGTTAAATATTTCTAAATGTTGTCATAAGTTACAAAATCACCAGATATTTTCTGTTTTTTACCACATGTGGCCACAGAATTTAATAGAATAATTTAATATAAAATATAACAGGCATTGTAGTAGGACTTACTTCAATAATTAACCAAAAAAATTATAGCTATATTAATATTGCAGAAAGTTAATTAAAAGATTACCTCTTTTGGATAGTAAAATCCACTTATATCAACATCAATATGAGCTGGTTTACTTGTAACCTATGTGAAATAAATATACATATTGAATGCTTTCTTATTAAATTAAATGCAAACTTAAAATAAAGATGCATAAAGAATACTGTATATTTTAAATGCACATTTATATAAAGGTTTATAAATGCAAAGAAAATATTACAGAGGAACAGGAAAATATGCTAAAGAGAATTGAAATTTGAAAGGTTGATGAAAGTGAAAATCTTGGATAAAATTATGAGTTTAACTTTCATTTAAAATACTAAGAATATTTTTAGTTCTCTTAACTAGGGACGCATAGAGGATAATGTTATGCTCTTTGGAATGGAAGTTCCAAGTTTAATTTCACTTATTTATGTATAACAGAAAATATATTATTACATGTATGTTTTGGATGTGTTTTATCATCCTCCAATTATTATTAAAAGATGTGAAAAAGGTTAGGTTGAAAGACAATTTGTGGAGGATTTCCATATATTTTAGAAGAGCTTTTGACTGTCAGGCTATCAATTATGCTATATTAAAGTCCTCTTTGCTCATGTTTCAAAATATTTTCATTAACTAATTTAAAATAAAATATCTGAAAAAACCAGTGTTTTGGGATGTTTTATCTTCTTACATATTTTTAAACAATAAGACATTTTCTAGGCACGTATATTATATTAATAAATAATTTTCTCAAGATTTTTTGATATAATTCACTTATTTTTTTTCTTTCACCACCAAGTATTCACAACTTTTTGTAAAAATGCCATTCACTGTTGCACACCTATTTATTACAAATTATAGGTTATACATATGATAATATTGCAATTATAAATAATCCTCTCCCATGGGATTAATGACCTTGCTTTGTGTTCTTTTATATCATGATCACAAAAAATTCTCATTTAAGGTAACTATGCTCAGGATTGCATAACTGAAATATGAATAAAATTTAATAATACAAAAACTGTTAAGTGTCCAAGAGTCCTACAAATATTTCTGCAATAATTTTAAATTTATAGGATTGAGATATGCCCAAAACAAAAATAAAATAGTCTTCATATAGTTTAACAGTGAACAGAACTGATCCTCTAATATTTTTATATTTATATTTTTCATTCCAAATTTTAAAACACAATACTAAATATTCAAAAACTTAAATTCAAATAATCCAGTTCCACTGAAATTTAGACAGTTATTAAAAAATCATTTATATTTTCTTTCAAAAGCAAATTTGAGTAGCAGTTCACTTGCTTTAATAGCATCTTTGTAAAAACACGAATAAGCAAATGGATGCAATAGATTTAATGTTAATGGTTTTATGTATTTTTTTCCTACATTTATTTTTCACTTTTAATTTTTCTAAAATAAAAGATTCTCTAGAATTTCTTCTAACATTAGATTTATAGAGGAATTTAACAGTATTTTTTTAATCACTTTGACATTAAAGTTTCAAATTAAAGTGTGGCTATATAAAGGGAAGATTTTAAGAATGATTATTTTTGCAACTGAATCAAGCTAATCATAAAATCTGTTTACACTTACACAGAGAATTTTGAATTGTAATGAGTGACAACCATGAGAAGGCTTTAAATTGATATTTGCAGAGAATTTGGTATAGTAAAATCAAGTTGACACCATGCAAGTGAATAATGAAAACTATTACTGTTTTTCAATAGAATGAATTGAAATTTCTTTTGTGTATAAATTTTCAAGTTTAATAGGCAGAATATAAATACATTGCAGAACAAATTGCTTAATGACAAAAGCAGAAAAATTACAAGACCTATGAAATATACATTTCAATGGTATCTAGTAACTGGATAAATATATTTTAAAATGCACAATATTGTGAATTCAAAATATATGGAAAAATATTAATAACGATATTTCTAATGAATGCCTAAAATTAGTTTGGCTGAAACAATAGATAAGGAAGTTTTTTGCCCATTTAACTCTGGGGAGAGAATTAAAACTAAAAAAAATATCTACTACTAAGCTCTCTAAAAATGGTTTCAGTCTTGGTAAGCCCAAATAGAGACAACCTGGATATTGTGAACTTTAGCTGTTAGTGATAACTTTTGAATTGTCCCAGGCAGAGATGCAATACTTGGACACATTACTAAAAGAAAATTAAAAGGTGCTTTTCCTGTTAGATAAAATAAATATATAAATAAAAAATAAATAAAAATAATTGTAAATATTGAACTTGTGTTTCAGCCTCACAACAGTACTAACCATTTGCAATATAAAAAGCTGTTATCTTTACCTTAAAATGCAAATATTACACAAGCTCTATCCAACAATTCAAAATAGGTTCAACAATAGAAAGATTGGTTAATAAATATCTAGGATTTTATTTACTTTTCAAGCAAGACTGGCATAAAGTTGATCCTCAAGCTGTAAGAAATATATTTCAATAAGCAAAATTTGATTCAAAATAATCAGAATCATCAAATTCTTACTACATTTCTCAAAAAATTAAGCAATTTTGAACATAGAAACTTAATGATTCTTCATGATGGTTTGGATGCATTTGAAAATGACATAATTTGCAGATGAAAATTTGTTAACTGTTAAAAATTAATATAAGCAGAAATTATTCATGAAATAAATCATCAATATGAAGTCTATGAAACTGATGAAGACCCTGACTATGCATTACAAACTGCTATATATAGCTCAATAGCTTTAAAAGTAGTGAAACATGAAAAATCAACAAAAAAAAAAAATAAGCAAAACTGGTATTACTAAAAATAATTTTTAGGAAGCAATGATTTTCAATTAAAGGGAACATTACAGTCACAGCTCGCTAAGAGGATAAAAAGTGTTAAATGTGGTAAAATTGGTGATTGTTTTCCAGTTGCCAAATAAATTCGCCAAAAGCAATTAATTGCCAAATGTTGGTTGATATTGGCATCATATCTTAATGGAATCAATTCATCACTATATGACATTTCCACACTTAGCATGTGATAAATATTAAATGCAAACTGCTTACAATACATATGTCTGTATATTTGCATTTGAATTTTGTAGTTGTGTTCATCTTTATCTAATGATAGCAATTTTTAAAAACAATTCAGAGTCACAAAAAATATATGTGTAGTTTCTCAAACATATAAACAAATCACATATATGACATGACTTTGACTTTACAAGAAATAAGTCAGCAGAGTTAATTAAACAAAATTATAATTCATATTTATGGCATTCACATTTTTATTTTTAAATTTAATGCTGGAAAATTTATTTTGGAAATTTGAACTTAGTGAATATCATCTGTTGAGATGGATACAAATTATATGGTATTAAATTGCACTTTTTCAGAAATATTTGATAGGATGATATATATTTATTACATAACCATTAAATGGACTCAGAAAAAAATATTTTTACATTTTAATAATTTGTAAAATTCTATTTAACAAAAATTGATTCAGCAAAATTATTTTATCAAACAGATATCTAATTACAACTATGTGTTTACAGATTCTCAAATTCCTTATTATTTCTAAGAAGTAATCAAATGTAATTTAAATTAAAATTCAAATTTTATAATTACATTATTTTTGTCAATTTATTTCCTGTCTTGTAGCATATTTCATTCAACTTATATATAACAATATTTACATAAACATAATAAGTAATAAATGATTAATCTTAATACCATTACTGCATCCTTATATATCATTATGGTTAGCGATTTAAAAAAGTTGCCATCTTAATCTCAATTTCTTATATTGTTGTTATCCTTTACAAAGAACCCATTCACATGCATTAGGGTTGCTAATCAAACTCCAATATTTACATCACCCTAAGCTTGAACAAAAAATAATCGCCAAATGTCGCTATTCTGACCGCAGTGTTCACTTTCACCGATTTTCTACTCAAGCATTAAAAAATTGCAAAAATTTTCTATCTTAAATTGAATTTTGATATAGTAACAAGATTAACTGAACTTACCTAATGGAATAAAAGTACTTATATCAAACAGAAACATCATTTTATATTATATAATTTATATATTAACCTTCTTTATTATTCCACCTCAATTATATAGTACGACCACCAGGAGATGGCGGGTGTGACGTTAGAGTCATATGTTACCAGAGAAGTCTATTTCAACAATTTAGCGAGCGGAGGAGGAAACGAGGAGAAAGCGCCTCAATCTAGGTTACCTTATTTGGCTAATTAGCATCTTTAGATGTAGAATGAAAATATAATATATAAGTGTTATGCTTTTTGAAGAATTCAAATACGAGAATTGAAATATATAAATATATATATATTAAGTTATGTTAGAAAAACATTTAAAATGAAAATATTTTTTTTTTTGCTATGAGAATTTCATTATTAGATAGATTTTAGAATTTATTTTGTTCACAAGAACAGGAACAATACCTGTTTGTAGGCCAATAAGTTAACACCGAACGATAGATAATTTTTATGCCCAAAATTTGTATATTTTCATTGTGTTATCGCAATAAATTTTGAGAAAATAGGGAAGGGTGAGATTTTCTAGAATATGCTTGTTAAATTAATTTAGATGAAGACATTTTTACATAAGGAACGTCCATTTTAGGCTAGAAAGAAACTCCGTAAGTAATAAATTAACTTTTTACAGCCTTTTTTATTCAAGATACATACATTCTTTGCACAGTTCTAAGAGAAACACCAGTAGCAGCCGCAGTACATTCCTGTGCTTTCAGAATTGGTATCGATAGCGAAGTAGACTTTGCTTCATTTTCAAAAAATATATGCACGTTATTAACGATGTTACGTTCTTTAGAACAACACATAATTAGAGACATTATGTGTGTTTCTGAAAAGAACAGTTTTAATACAATCAAAAATTCTAAAAATCAAGAGCGCTGAGAATACAACCTTCTAGGCTAAGTAGAAAGCAAAGAATGAAGAGGAGAAAATCGTGTTCTTCGCCAAAGAAAAGAACGGCTGAAGAATTTGTTTTAACCCTAAACTGCGTGATCATTTTACTGTCCAAACCTCTGAAAGAATGAACCCTTCCACAGGACACAGATATCACCCGCCTTCTTGTGATGGTTTAGTAATAACATCATGAATGTTATGGTCTCTCTCTAATGTCATTAAAACCAAATCAACCATAGAAACGAGCAAAAATTGATAAGCAGTCTAAGAAATTAAACTTTCAAGTATACTTTAAAAAATAATTTGAATGCTATTTGATGAAATTATAAAGTGCAAATCTCCTTAATTTTATATGAAAAACATATTTGACTTCTATGCAATAAATATACAATGAAATATTTTTTGAGTGTCATACAGTGTCAAAAAGAGCAGATTAGTTAAAATTTTCTGTCTTTGACAGACTTACAATGTTTTAAAGAAGAATACTACATTATTATTAATTACATTATTAGAATACTACATTAAAAAACACACAAAAATAAATTACAAAGTGGTACATATAAGAAAGTTTTCCTTTTGAGACAAAATAAATTAATTTACAGATTATTTAAAATAGTTTACTAAATTACAAAGTAATCAAATTTCCAAAAGGCAAAATCAGGTGCCTGCAGAAAATGAGATATTTTTTTAAAAAATTTACAATGTATTACTTAAGAAAACTTTATTTTAAACAATATTACAAAATACATACAAATGATAAAATGAGCAAACTTTTCTAAAAATGAAAACCATTGTAAATAAATTATTTCTAAATACAATATATTTATAATCATTAAGTAGATAAGGACAAGTCTTTGGAAGAATTTATAATTTTATTCGTATTAAATGTAATAGATATATGATTTAAAAAATAAAGATTTTAAATTATATGTAAGATCAAAATGTTACCTGACAAGATGGTTCTTTATTCAGATGATCTACACCAACATGTTCTTTCTCTAATTCATAAGTCAATGCTAATATCTGAAGATCAACTAATGATAAATTAGAGTAATCACCAGTTTTTTTAGAAAATTCCAACACTGTAACAAGAAAACAAATTAAATTTAAAAAGAGATATATTCATTCCAACATTTTTTGACTCACTTTAAAATTGCAAATGAGTTAATGCAAGTTTTTAGTTATAGAATCAGAGGGTGAACAGGCCCCTTCCAAATAGTGGAAAAATTAAACAAATATTTATTAGTTAAATTTTGATAATTTTTACACTTTGATATGAACCAATACTTACAAATTAAATTCTGTACCCAACTTTTCAAGTTGAATGGAATAAATGGATTAAAAATTTTTTTTCTCAGTATATTTTTAATATAAAGGAAAATTTATTTGAGAAATCTACTCACATTCATGCCACACTGAAGTACATTGTAATGTTTTAACTACTTAATGACAATATAATTTTCAAAAAAATAGTCATAAAAGTGGCTATTTTTTTATTCAAAAAATTTGAATAATATAAAATAAACTATCACCAATTACGTTAAAAATAGCTCAGAAGAAAGAATAGAATGCTCTAATATTTTTAGTATGTTTTGCTCTAACAATATATCCTAGAAATATCATGGTCAAAAATTAACTCCATGATTTTGACAGAAACAAGAAGAGAGGGGTTAAATAACTCAGTGATCAAAGGCTTGATTGAATTTTTTACAAATTTTAGCAAAGGAATATATTAAAAAATAATTAATGGGATCTAAAATAATTCGAGATTTAAAACTCAGTTAATTTTTTAATTTAAAATTAACAAATGAAATTTTTTAAGTAACATAATTTTAGATGTATATTTTACTTCATGCTTTTATTTTATCATTTCATTTATAAGGGATTGTATTTTAAATAAAATACTTTAATATTTAAATCAACATAATATTTAAGTTGCTTATAGAAATACGTATTTTACAATGAAAATGTACTTATAGTGTTTCTTTTTCAAGAAAGGTAACAAATTCTAAATGACTTTTCCACAGTGAGAAAAATAGATTACGTACTTTATTTTAAACTTAGAATGTCTTGAATTATTAAAACATGCAGTAAAATTTTATTTTTCAAAACAATTTTATTTACAAAGAAATTCTTTTCACCATTACTAAAAATATTTTATTATTAGACACAAATAAGATAAAATAGGTTATCTCTTCACAACTAAGAAATACATGAAATATAAGCAAATTATGATTAATACAAAATGCTATAAAATCTTCAAAATATTACCATATTTGTAAGCATCAGGTGATGGTTCTTTAACATGCAATTTATATGGTAAAAATTGGAGTCGCTGTCGAGTTGCTTTGTCTTTAATTTCTTTCACAGCTCCATCAACAGTGTAAATATTTTCTGCATATTCCTAAATTCATATTATAATAATTAATAAATATATAACACTAAGCCAATTATTAAAAAATACAAAATATCTAATTATTGAGTATATATACATAAAGGCATTAATAATGTTTTACTTTCTAAAATAAGTTGCACAATAAGTCATGAGAGTCATTTGACCCCATTGCTTCATGGATTCTTTTTGTATGTGAAAATTAATTTGAGAATTATTGTGTTTAATAAGGATTCCAACAAATTGAGTTGAAGATTTGAACAGTGAAGTTAGCAAGAAGTGTGTGTGAGTATGATTATGAATGATATGATATAAATTTTTATTTTATAACTAACTCTTTTTTACTACATAACTTTTTATTGTGAATAGTAAATATCATGAAATAAACATTAAAAAATTAAAGTAAGAATAATACTGACTAAATGATAGCAAAATACAAGTCATCTCATAGACATTTCCTTTTTCTTATAAACATGCCTTCTAACATTATAGGGTATGTTAGAAGGGTATGTTAGGGTTCTAACATTATAGTCCAGGGCAAGTGAAAAGGTGGTCACCAGTGTCAAGAAAAATTGGAGAAGGCTATAACAGATTCAGTGCTACCCAGGGTGCACCACGAGGAGGCCTGGCACAATACACCCATGAAGATGGACAAACAGCTGCTTCAGCTGATAATAGAAAATGGTTTGATAATTTTTAAGAGAAAACTTCCATGAAGTATATAATAAAACAAATCAAAAAGTATCAATTTAATCTCAAATAAAGGTACATTCTTGAAAATCATATTTCTGTTAGTCATTTTATCTGTTTTGATTTGATATTAATGATGTATTATTTACATTCACTTAATGAGTGAGGATGATATTCTGCTGCACAGTTGTTTGAACAATTATTCAGTTTTTAAAAATACAAATTGTGTTCCCAAAAAATATAAACTTTAACATCAAATTAGATAAATATTTAACAATTAATTTATTTACTGTATGTAGAAATACAGAGTTAGAAAAACATTTTTTAAATGTTATGTTAATAATAGAAAAAAGTGAATTGAGTTTTCATTACAAGAGGATTTTTAATCATTTTTTTACTTTTGAAATAAATATTATTTATGGGTATTTTTTTACCAGCATTTACACTTTGAATTTATTTACTGATTATTTTAATACAAACGTATTAATACTAACATTTACTCCAACTTTAAAAATAACCTCTAAATGTAGGATAAGCAGCCAATGAAATGATTGTGAAAAACAATTAAGAAATTAAATAAAATATCTTCTCTTACATTAAATTCAAAATAGTTAAGATTTAAAACATTACAATAGAAATAAAAAATAAGCAATACATTAAATACATGAAAATACACATTGAAATTGATGATTAAATATAAATGCAATCAAAATCAAGTAATCATGAAGATTATTAAACTAGGAAACAAAATTTACCAATATTATTTATCACATCATAATTATATAAATAAAACTACTACTTAATTTTCATAGCTTCTGCTATCTCAAAATGTGGTACCAAGATTACTGACAAGTAAAAGATTTTGAATTATAATTTACAGCTTTTACATCTGATTGTTTTTTACATGGCATTTTAAAACACTTATTGTTCTAATATAATTTTTCCTAAATAAATTGCTCCTGATTTTACTCTTAACTATGATAAGGCAGGTCTTAAATGTGTTTTTGCTTAAAACTTTTCATGAAAATATTTAGATGTACAAAGGTACGTCTAAATATTTTCATTCTTATAAAAGATTTAATTTTGTGTCCCTTTATGAATATTCAATTATGAAATAGCACATTTTCCTCTAAGAAATATTAAATGTCTCCTCAATCTCTTCACAATAAATTAAAAATATCAATATACATTTTCAATATTTAATCGACTGAGCGCCCACAATGTATTTGTCTCGCTGCAACAAATTTGTCAATCAGCAGTCAAAGATTTTTGGGCGATTCAACTTTAAAATTTAATAATCTTTGAATTGAAATTGATTTAATACGATGTACCTAGATAACCATCTAACAATGTAAAAGAAATTAATGTCAATTTAAAAGTTCTTCGTCCTTTATTTCTTCAAGGAAATTTTTGAATTGTCAATGATTTTTTTCAATATAATTTAAAATATGCAACATTGTTTTCATAATATCAGGATATTTTAAATATTTTTAATGAGATATTCTCTGTGAATTATGCAGTGAATTAGTATGAATTGAGGAATTTGAGAATCATTTCTTAAAAGCCCAATAAAAATAATTTTTTTACATAGCATGGTAGGAGCTCCATCAGTTGCAATGCTTACAAAAGTTTATTTAGAGGCACATCAAAAGTTTTCATTAAAGAATCTAATGCATTTTTAATATTGACACCAGGGATTGACATTTAAAATGTTACTAAATCTAATAATTCTTTTTTAACAATGAAGTCAGAAGAAACAAAATGTATGGAAACTGCCAATTGCAGATGATCTATCGAATCGATATCTGTCACTTCGACAAGGGCTAATCTGAATACAAGACAGTTTCTCAAATCATTTTTAAATTATATTCAAGAGATGTATTAATTGCAACTTTGTGTCATTCAGTTGTGTATCCCGAGATGGGAATTTGAGAAATAACTTTGAGCAAAGCTGCATTTATATCTAAAATTTTAAGTACACTTTAAAATTTTAGATCTAAATAATGGCAGCAATTAAGTTTTTTTTAATTAACTCTCCCTTTCCATATGAGCGTCTTGCATGAGCAACATTCCAGGCAATAACAAAACTGGATTTAGTCACACTGTTAACTTGATTGCTAAGGATCATTAAAACTGACAATCTACAACAAAAAAACCCTGCTTTTTATTGGGATTGAACATTAACACTTAGACTAGATTACTGACTATTCTGCATTTATTTTAGGTTGAGTAAAGGAAAATCAAATGATATCACATCTATCATTGAACAGACTAATGCAAGCCAAAGTTGTATGCAGACCAATAAAATAATAATTCTACAAAATACTGGAGTTATTAATGCTTTACTTTTTCAATAGTCAAATCATATTTTCAATTGTGACAAAGGATGGTAATTTCTAAATCACCTTAGCAATGAGACATTAACTGCAGCAATTTTTTTGATATTCTACCACATAGTCCTGTCTTTTAGAAAGCGCGTTGGTTATGTATAAAATAATTTAAATGTGCAGATCTTCCTTAATCTTAAAAAAAAATCGAAATAGCAGTTGTAAAATCGTAATACAGCTGAGTGGCGGTAAAAATATATTTGAGGGTGCCCCTTGGCGATTTTTGTTTGGTGCCAATCCTGTTCGCACAAAAAGCTGTGCAAACAGTAATGACAGCCAAAACACAATGAAATTTCAAAAATAATGCAGTAAGCCCATAAAAAAAAAGAAAAAATTTACTCACTTTATTTTGTTGGAATATCCTCACTTTGAGGTACACAGAATTCTCTAATAGTACCTACAGATATTGCTTAAATTTATACTGAGAAGAAAACCAATCAGAACTGTGAATGGATTTCAGAATAACGTTTAGGGTTACCATAAATAGAACAACATCGCCCAGCTTAGCAATAAACTTGGCGAGAATTCAAGGGGCACCCTCAAGTATAGTCTAATCCTGAGTTGCTTATATTTATTGACATAAATATAAGAGAAAAAGAACTTGTCTCATAGTAAACAGAAATTAGCTATGTTCAGGAGATTAGAAAAGGCAGCAAATTTAACAATGAAATTAATTATAATATGAAAGCCTGCCAGAAACATATTACAAGACTATTTTAGACTTGATCAAAATGTTTTATATACTTTCTAAAACCCTTATGTTTGTTAATAAATGAAACACTTTTTAGACCTTAAATATACTTACATGTACAGGAGAATTTTTAATGAATGCACCAGAATCAACAACTAAATGTTTCACACGTTTAGATTCCATGCTTTTTCTAAGTAAAAGAAAAATATTCGAAATGATCCAATGGAAGTAAACTATAAAAAGTCAAATTTTTAAGAGCAAACAAGAGGCATAACACAAATGAATTGAAAATTAACACAATTTTTAAGATATTTTCTAGGTACTACTGAACGCAACATAATAATAAACACATGCCTTTCCTTTGTATACTATTAGAGGAATTTACAGTACAGTTGCAGTTTCTTGTGAAATAAGACATTTCTTTAAATTCTTCTTTAGTAAGTAAATTTATTATTTTGTAACTATCTTTTTACAGTATAAAATAAAACTGAAAATTAACATAAGTATTCAAATATATTCAAGCATACTTTAGATAACTAAGATTTATTCAGCTGCTTATGTATTTTATTTTCTTTCAATAGGTTCCTCTTGTTCTTGAAATTGGCAATATTTAACTTTGTTTGTTTTCATTTCGGCACACGTCCGCTTAGCAAAATTTATTTTGTTTTCCTTAAACAAAAATGATGAAATGGATCCATCACAAGTTGAACGATTAAAAACTGAACAATTAAAGGTGTTATCTTAATTCGATTCTCTCTTTTAAAATATTGAGCCTATAATCATAAGATTATTTTATAATTTAATTAATGCACTGACTTATCACAAAATAATTAATTTAAATTTCCTTAAATTTTAAAAACAGATTTTGTTTATTTGTGTATAAAAGTGGATATACTTTTTATATTACAATAAACGCTCCTTCTAATTTTGTTGATAAGTAATTCAAGTGCAAATATCAATTTTGATTAGGCCGACTAGTTAAAATTCAATAATTTTAAATTGCAAACAATATAATTTTTTAAGTTGTTGCAAAGTGTAAATTGACTACCCGAAAATAGTTCATAATGCATATAGCAAGTTTTTCAGGTATTTTGATATAATTATGTCTCTCGACATGCTCAATAAATAAAACGGCTTCTTTACAGTTTAGAGCGTTCCTGAAATTTGGTTCTTCCTTTGTCGTTGAGTACAAAGGATTTGTTTTAAAAAATGTTCCTATGTTGTGTTTTCTAAATCTGTTTACATTAAATTATACATCTGGTTTATGTTTTTTTCAAATTATTTTAATTTATTATATGGCTGCTTATCATCCAAACTAAAAAAATTATTGTTTTACTTAAAACCACATCTTCATTTTCAGTGTAGAAAAACTGACGATTTTAAATTTTCTAATATTTAATTAATTAAAAGAAATGAATGCATAAGGTGTAATTCATATACTCATTTTATCCTGCATTTATACTAAACAATTACTGTAGAAAATCACTTAAATGTTAATCAATAGTTAAAGTTGTATGAGAGTCTATACACTTGGCAACAAAATGAAAAAAAGTTCCAAGCTAGAATGTGATGACATTGAGTGAAAATGACCCAAAAATGTAAGAAATACAAAAGTAATCAAATATATTTAAAATTGGTGTAAATCACAATTATCAACAACTAAATCATTCGCACCAAAGTAGTGGGCTCTGCTAGGATCCAATTACATCTATATGAAATGTATATGTTCATTTATGTTTAAAGGTAATTGAGGATGAAATTTAGAAAAAAAATTTCAATTGGATTTTTTACCAACATATTTGGTATTCATAAAATTTTATGTTCCTAATTGATAATACTGTCTGAAATTTTTAAACGTTAATTTCTGTCAATATTATTGATTGCGGAAAAAATATCTGTGTAATAATTCTGTGAGGACAGAAATGTCTTAAATTAAACATCAATCCACCAATGGTTGATTAGAATATTTGTATCTTAACTTATTACAACATAGCATATTATTCATTTTTTTTGGTTCATTTAAATTATTATGACTTGTGTATCTTACATTTTAGTCGACCAAACAATCAGGCATGATCAGTGCAATGATATTCTATTTATAAGTTTTGTTTCTTTCTCAAATGAGTGTATGATAATTGTTTGAAATCCTACTTAAACTATAAGTCTTAATTAAGTTAACACCTGTTTTTGTAAAGTGATAAATATCTCTAATAATTTATAAAATTTTTATGCCGACTAATGGTGGAATGGTTAGCATCCCTAACTTTGAAGCAGTAAGTCCCAGGTTTGAATCATGATTCAGGCATGGACGTTCCATTCTCTCCCTATGCATTTTTTGTTATTCTCTCTTTTTCGGGGCAAAGATTGCATACCCCACTGTAAAAAAAAAAAAGTGCCATCACCTTTGCCCCTTGTATTGCTGAATCTGATTAATTTCTAAAAAGCAGTTGGGCATTAGAAAAAAATTATGAAACTTTAAAGAAATTGCTTGTGATTTTATCTGATTATATATATGTGCACAGTGATGATCAAAATTATGGATATAAAATTTTTGTTTTTTAATTTTATTTGCTTATGGACTTGATATTCACTTGAATGCAAATAGTTGTAAATCAAGTTCAGGCAAATTTAATTAAAAGTTCAGAATTAAAATATCTGTTTTGAAAAATTTACTCGTTTTAATCTAAAAATCAAGCACAGTATGTCATGAATGTTAAAGTATATTATAATAAAAACATACTAGCCAATCACAATTACTGTACAGTCAGTAACCAAATTGCATTATGTTTTGATTTGTAAAAATGTTATCTTGCTGAAATTAATTTTTCAGAAAGCGACATACAACTTTCACTAAATAGAATCAAATTTTTATTATTAATCCTTTTTCAATGCAAATAATTAAAAAGAGTGTCACCTTTGAGAACTGAATATGCACCTGTAAAAAGCAGAATTTCATATTGAGAATGGTCACTTTTAGCTGAAATTGCAAAACAAATTGGTAAGTCAGTGACTTTATATGGTGTATGAAAATTGTACTTACATTGTAAAAAAGTATATCAGTTTAAAATAAAATATCAAGATTAAAAAAGGCACAAGTGCTACTAATGATAGAATCATAAAAGTTCCATGGCTTAAAGATAGAAATATTTTGTAAAATGCTGCTAGATTCGAAATTAATGCAATATGTATTACAGTTAATTCAAAAACAATAAGATTACTAGGTTTTGGACTAAAAAGAAGGCAAGAAACAAATTTAGTATGTCAAAAAGTACATTAAGTGGGGTAAAAAAAAAATCAGTGGAGGCAAATAATCTGGAGCATTAAGTGCCAAATAACACTTTTTGTTAATAACGTGTGAAAATATGAGAGATTTGGTTAAAATCTCTACATCTTGATTGTGTTGAAGTAACTACAAAGAACTCAGCAAATGTCATAATTTGGACATGTATGTCTACAGTTGCTGTTGGTGTCCATTCAATTAATTAATGGGATACTGAAGGCAATAACATTTATATTGATACTATCTTGGAACTAAAATTAATATTTTCCATTAGAAATCTCTTTAATAAAGAAAATTTTAGCCCGATTCAGCTCCAAGTTATAGAGCAAAAATATGCGAAGAATATTTTAAAAATTAAGCCATGAGATATTACCTTGGTCAGGAAACAACTTTGTGATATGAATCCTATTGAAAATTTATGGCGATGTTTGAAAGTCTATATCAAAACTAGGTGACACTATGCATAAAATAAAATCAATGTTTGATTTTAACAGGATATATACTTTTTAACTATGAGTAAAATCGATTCTCAAATTGAAACTCTTCTATTGGATCCCATTTATAATATATTCATGACTTTTATATTTTAAAGAAATTAAAGAGTGGTTATGTAAATAGTTATTTTAATTGTCTAAATTCTGAAAATGTAAATCTTATTCTTATAATTTATATTAAAAACAGTTCAAGTTGACACATTGAAGTTTGATTCTACTGAATAAAAATTTGAAAACACTGCATAATTATGGAAAGATCTAGATTATTATTTAGGAGCAGAGAAATATAATATTTTAAAAGAGATTTGTGCTGAAAAACAATAAAATCAAAAACACAATATTTCGGGGTTTTTTTTTATATTCTTAATTGCTTTTTCAATTCTGCTATCAATATATAAACAATGATAACTAAAAGGAAACTTAAGATTTTGTGCATGAAAAGTGCAAATGAGGGTTTTTTGAAAAGAAATAATTCATATATGTAGACATGTTTTGATGCATAAAAATTTTGCTTAATATCTAACATTTTAAGGTGTTTAATATGAAGAATTTCACAAAGTAATCTGTATTCACTATTTCAATAATATTACTAATTTAAAAACATCTTGAATATATAAATCTCCATTTATTTTATAAGTTTTCTTCAGATAATTTTACTGTCAAAATAAAATGCTCTTTTTAAATTAGTAAAATTATATCTCAACCACAAAGAGATTTAATTATAAGATAAAATACAATGTATTTAATTAACTAAGCTTATATGACAATAGGAAATCTGACAGACAAAAATAAACTAACACAATAATATAAACATTTATTTATGGAAAAATTATTAAAAAGCTTAATAAGCCTTAAAATTTGGAAAGGTTAATACTACTCCAAATAGTATTAATATTTCCAAATTAGAGTATAGAGGAATTATAATGGTTGGAACAATTTGAGCATAATTTTTTTAGACAATTTATAATACTAATCCTATAAGTTTGAGAAATAATTTATTTATATAAGTTATATCTCAACCTTAGGGTTAGTATTATAAATTATCCAATCTGCCAAACAATGATACCATCTGTTAACTAATTCCAGATTAGTGTTCAAAATTATGAAGAAAACTCTGGAAAAAAATGAGAGAGAAAAAGAAAGATGCAAGGTTAATTTACAATCCCATTCTTTTTCAAAATTTCCAGTTTTGTTTTGCAACTACTGATACGGATGTTTTACGGTGACAGCTAAAAGGAAAAAAAAAAAAAAAACTCACACAATAAAATATCAGTATATCTGTCAATCTTATTAAAGTAGTGTTCCTATTTAGCAATATTTATAAATTTTAATAAACAAGAGATAGTGTATATTCATTGTCTATCTCATCTTCAAAAGGGTTTTTGAAAAGATTATTTATGGAAAAAAAGTTTTCATTTTAGATTTTTTTAAACTATCGTTACATATAAATGTTAAACATTTATACAAAATTATAACATTTTGTTATTTAAATTCCATTATTTTAAGCATACAAATTTTTATAAATTAAATTTTACTTAATTAAATGACTAGAATAATTTATTATTATTTAAAATAGCTCAAAGCTATATTGAGAATTTCGATTTTTTAATATAAATCAACCATCAATTTCCAACTCATCCTTTTCATATATTTCTTTTTGAATTTTGATGATGGAATTAATTTATTAATAAAATATTGTGAAGTATTTAATTTTATAACTCGGCTCTTTTCAGGTATTAATCTTAAGAAAACTCATGATTTGATTTCAGACAATAACAATTATTAGCAAACTACGACAAATACATGTATACATACTTTATTGCATATGAAATTTGTGATACATTTATGAAGATGATTATTCCAAAGTTTCATTTTATGAAGATAATATTGATTAAGTTTCTTAATTTAGCATTTTATAAAAATTTATAAAATTAAAAAATTGAAATAAAAAGAGTAAAGGATTTTTAATGAAGGATACCAAATAATTGGATTTAAAAATATTCTAACTATACAATATTATTTTTAATGCTTTAAAAATTTAAACCTCTCATTTCTAAAATTGTTTTATTCCTTTTTACTTGAAGTGATTTTTTATGAGAAGTTTCTTTATTTTTTCTAAGGACCTAGAAATAGATTTGAAGAATTATTAAATTTAAACTTATTGGTAAAACTGCTACAGTGTAAGCAAGTTTTATGAAAAACTTATTACTGTATTTTCCTGCATATAATCCACAGATTATGTGTGAAGAAGTTTCCAATTTCATCATGTGTATTATACACTGCTGTAGATTATCTGATCAAAAACATTCTCTATCAGAAAAATTAACAATAAAGTTTTGAAAAAAAGTGCCATTTATGTATCATAAAATATATAACAGATGGTCCCCTGACTCAGTTGACTTATTTCATCTAAAATTAATTTTCTCTATTTATGCTCAAGAACAAATATGATTCCTGTCAAAGACATTGCTTTTGCAAAAACAGTTGCTGTCATCATTTTGTTTTTTGTATTGTCCTGAGTTGTTTTGTTCTGAAAACTTTCAAATTCGTATATCGTCATGTTGGAAGCAAAAAACATATAAATCACACAGCAAGTTTTAAACTATAAGCTATAGAGAAGGCAACAAACATGTTAGGTGTTTAAAAAAAATCATATACTCTACAAAAGAAATGTATCCAATACACAGATAATTAATGTTTTTCTGTACAATTTATTATATTTTCAATTATGCTATGTATTTTTTATTTTATATGAACCCTACGTTATCATCAGTATATATTTTCGACTGAAAATTGCTGCAGAATATATGCCACTGTGGATTATGTGACCCTTTTTTTTTCGTTTACTCAGAAAAAAGATTTTGTGGATTACATACAGGAAAATACAGTGCTTAAAATATACATTAATTATTTTTTTCTGATTTTTCATTACAGTCATTGTACTTTTTAAGCTTCTAAAGCTCAATGTTCTTTTGAAATTAATATATATTAATATTGCTCTAAAAATGAAAAAAAAATTTATAAAGAATAGTGCTATGTCTTTTAATAATCAAAATAATTTGCCTTGTTTATTTTTATATGAGTTGCAAGTATGTCAAATTATGCAATATTTATGACTGATAGTATGATGCTCTTCCAAAGCACAGGTCTAAAGGCCTTTGTCCCATGGGGCTTTCATACCACTGAATTTAGTTTTTCTGCGATACTTAAAAATGATTTTTTTTTTAATTTCTTGTAATCTTATTGTCAGGATAAAGGTTAATTGTTAGTAGTGTTTGTTATCACATGAAAGTTAGCTGTTCTTGTTGTGATGAATTTTAAGGAATATTTAACTTATGTTATTTAAAAAATTTGAGCATTTTTATTTAATTGAGGCAAAAAGTACATGTTTAGTTAAGATAAAGGAAATTTTACTTAATTGTATAATCTTTCTCCTGACTTCTGGAACACAAAATCAAAATTATTAACATTTCTCCTTCTCATAGAGAAATTATTTAAAATTACTAATTCCTTAAATATTCAATTTAAAATCTCGATGTTATTCTCCTTACTTTTAATAATCAATTATTTTCAAAGTAGAGTGAAAATTAGAATTATAAATCATGTTTTATTATGCTTATTCGCACAAAAATGTTATATTTATAAAAAATTTTCAATTTTATTTTTTCCTTTAATTATTATGATACATTCCTCTTTGTAATCTACTTACCATAGTGTGCTATTTTATATATTAATCTTTTTTATTTTTGTCTATTTCAGGGTCTAAGTCTATGTGAAGAAAAAATAAAACAATGGTATATTTTGTTTTATTATATATATTTTTACTGACCATTTTTCATAATTTATATATTAATCTTTTTAATGTTCTAAGTCTACTTCATTTATAAGATATTTATAACATTGAATTGTTATGTATCAATTATCAAACTGTTGTGTATATTTTAACACAAATTATTTTAAAACCTTAGATAAGTATGTAATACATCTTTAGAGTCTCCAAAAATTTTTAACAATTAATTTAAACATATTTTGGATGTACTTGATATAAACATATCCTGAATAATAAATTTTATTTTTACTATCAAAATTAGAATTTATATGAATTCCAATTTGTTAATAAAATATCAGCAATTTCTAGTCACATCTGTGATTTTTAATGTTCTAAGTTTTGTATTAATGTAAAACTGTGATGCTTTATAAATGAAATTTAAGAGTGCTCATTAATGAAGTTTAATACTAAAAAAGGCTTTAAAACCTGAATATTAAATATCTATAAGATCTAAATGGTACATGAAAATTATTTCTGATTTGACAAAACTAATAATTACATTTCCAGCAAAGTTGTTTATGTATACTTTTATATGCTCAAGGAAAATGTTAAATTGTGTGGGGAAATATATGAGGAAAATTATGTTTCTCCAAGTCAGATTTTGCAAAGTATTTTGGGATTTAACATGCTCTCAATTAATAATAATAATCTACTATTAAATGTTGAACCTCTGTATTTCAATTTTTTTTATTTGCATGCTATTGTAATTATATATATATATATATATATATATATATATATATATATATATATATATATATATATATATATATATATATATATATATAAATTAGAATCTCAGATTATATAAAAGATTTTGATTTATTTAAGTTATTATTTTAAAATTTTATTTGTGCGTGATGCAAATTATTTAAAATTGCAAAAATTGTATTTTATATTATATTCTTTGATTTTTTTTGTATGGTAACATAATTATAAAAGCTAAATTAATTTATTCATTATTTTTATTTTGAAATTAGGGAAAAATTCAAAAATGATTATGAGAAGTTGAAGCAACATTTGCAAACATTACCTGATGCATTAAGTTATGACATTACAGTAAGTTAAAATATTTCAACAATAGTTATTAAAATTTAATCTTTCTAATATAATGTCCCCATGAAATAATTAATTTAACTATTCTCTTTTGGTTTCTAAATAGCTTTGAATATAGTTTAAAAAATTAAAATATATAAGCTATGGAAATTTTTGTTAATCAGCCAAATTCAAATCCTCCACAAAAATTTTTATTGATTTTAATTATTGAATAAAAATTTTCCTTATTGAATTAAGTTATTTACCATGTTTTTAGTCTGTGTATCACAGAAGTACATGGGTTTTTTTAAGAATAATTTTAAATTAAGAAAATTTATTTAACATCCAATAAAAAACATAATTTTTTTAGAATGACAGTAAAAAATTTTATAAGTATATTGACATTCTTGATATAGCAATCAATTTTGTCTTTTCTGTTTTAATGACCTTTTTGTAGATATATTTATAGTGTTTCAAAAAATTTTGAAATTAAAATATTTTAAGTTATTCTTTTGAAATATATTTTTTAATTCATAACAAATAATTATATCAGTCCAAGAAGATGGTTTCGAAAATTATATCATTCTTTCATATATAATTCTTGTTTAAATGAAAGGTGACTATTTTCAGAAATAAATTTTTAATTGTAATGATAAATTATAAAATTGTATAAGAATATTTAAAAATATGTAGGAGGAAGGTGTAGTTTTCTTATATTAATTTAAACATTTTTGATTTATATCTTGCTATAAAAAGTTTTTAAGTCTCCTTGTTAAAGCCATTAATTTAAATATATGCTAAACAATTTATGAAAATATACAGAGTGCTCCAAATTAAACTAGCACTTTAAAGAAATCCTTTCTTGGGCAGAATCTGCAAAAACCATTGGACAGAATATCATAACTATTGGAAAATGGCTTAATGAGATGATGGAATTTCATTTTACCAAATCACAAAATTAGTTTCAAACATCACCTGTCTTGAGCATATAATATATTTATACAAACAGAATTACATAATTAATATATTTTATGTGAAGAAGACATGTTCAACATACTGATCACCATTATCTGCTACTGTCTAGAAGCATAAACTCACGTGTTCAAAACTTTTGAAACACTGCAAGCCTTGGAATGTTACACACATATGTTATGCTATATATAAGATAAGAAACAGATGCAGTGGTATTGTGGTAGATTAAATCTTTCATGTAATCTCATAGCCAAAAACTGCAATGATTTTAATCTGGAAGCCTAAGTGGTTGGAAAGAAATGGCTGATGATTTTGTTTGCAATATGATGAAGAAGCATTTTTTAACATGGTTTAAATAATCCTTTAGGAATATTGTTGTCAAAAGACACTACCTTGTTTGGGAATCCTGCTTCAATAAAGATACATATCTTGGTTTGTTAACAGGTCATATTACTGGACCTGAATCATAAGTCTCATTGAAAAAGGGTGCTCAGGTTGAATAATATAGTAAAACTGCACTGTACTTTACATATTTAGAGTGTAAATTGTTTATATATATATATATATATATATATATATATATATATATATATATATATATATATATATATATATATATATATATATATATATATAATGCTTGTTATTTTTCTGCCACTCAGATAGATCAAGATTCTTGTTAACTGTTCTGTCCAAATGGAAATGTGTGTGTGTGGGCTCTTCATCTACAATATATTCCCAGGCTTGAATATTTTTACTATGCAGACTTTAAAATTCTTCCAGTTATGGATAACTAACAGCACTGGTGATTTTGAAATCCTAGATTTTTTTTTATTTGTGTAAAATTTCTCTTATCATATCTGTGTGTGACACCCATCTTGATACATCCGATTGAAAAACAATAGTTTCAAGTACAAACATCACAAAATATTTGGCAAGAAGTGATCAATACTTAGAATTACCGTATAAAATCAAAGTTTCTAATGTAATGCACTAACCAATCTATGCTAAGAATGATGTTGCAAAAAAACAATATCTAGGTTAATTTGATGCTCAGGTTCTTTTTTACCATTGTAACTGTAAAAGATAAAAAAAACTTGCATCAATGAATGAGGAGTTAAAAGAACTTTCAGATATCAAACTAGAAGAAAATGACCTAGTGCTGTGACTCCACAAGAAGCAAATAAAGCTGAAAACATTCAATTCCATTTTTGAGAAAACATAGAATTCCTTTTCTACTGGGAATAAACAATTAGGTGTGTTTTTAAAAATGTATTAACACTCAGTTTTGAAGAAAAAAGAAAAAAAAATACTAATATTATTGATGTTAAAAATAAGCTTTACTTCTGATCAATAAAATTAATGTAAGAATTATTTTTAAGTGCAACTTTTGTTAATGTATACAGTTTTTATACATTGCATATATTAAATAACCTGTTTTAATTATACTTTATAAAGAAAGATCAGTTTGTTAAAAAAAAATTAGCTGTACTAACACTCATATTTTCATTTACAAACTTTTGATTTTACAAACTATTTTGCTTAAGAGTTCATAAAAACAAGTGTCTTCTGAAAGAAGTAAAAAAAATATTGCTGAATCTAAAAGGAATGAAAAAAATTTAAAGAAGTGGAAATATATTCACATTTCTCAAGAATTCATACTTTTTTTAATATGACAGGTTTAAGCAAATTTTGCCTAAGATTTGGCTTTGTTTTGTCAAGAACCTTGTTAATAGAAAAATGGCAATATTTATTATATGTAATAGATTATATAGATAATTTTTATTCTAAGTGTATCCAATTAAATTTAAAATATCTAATAAATCTTATTCTCAGTATTTTACTAAATTTACCTTTTTTAAGTGCTGTCCGTTATTTTTACAAATTCTTGACACTTGTGTATTTTTCTTTTATTTTTATAAATTCATTTCCTTATATATATTTGTTCAAAGCTTAACAACATAACATTATATATGTGTGTGTATATATATAATACACATAACTGCCTACTCTACTGATTTTATCAGGAAACTTTTAATTTTCATCCTTTCTCTTGATTTCCTGATAATGTGTGATAATCTACTGATTTTTGGCAGTTTCAGTGAAACAATTAAAAACAGCTGAAATTTTGCCGGAAACAATGTCTATTGGGTCGTTTTAGTAACTTTAACAGTCATTCTATATTCTTATAACAGTAATTTCTGTACTCTTAAAAGTATTTGTCACTAATTAAAATTTATTTATCAAAGTATTTTATAGTTTTATGTAATTTTATAAGTTTAATATTTATAAATTGCACTGGTGTAATAAAAATTGCCCAACAAAATAAATATAGGGACATAAATATAGATGTTTATTCTTTTACATGTAGTATATTTTTTTATTTTTCATAGTTTCTTTATGAAGTTGATGCATATTTTATTTAAATATTAAAATTAACATAAAATATGTTTAACATAAATTATTCTTAGAATGTATAATCTAAAGAGTAAAATTGTTTTTTCTGCAGAACCACTGTATTAAACATTCTGTTTCAAGCAAAAATGTTGCTAACAGTCTCCTGATATTTTTCCCTCAAAATCTTTAGTATCTCCTGATTTTTTTCCATGGTTGGCAGGTATATATATATATATATAATTTTGACAGTAAAAGTATTTCTTACATAGCACAGAGGTATAGATTCCTCTTTTCTAATATTTAACTCAGTCTCTCTTAGGCATTGTAAGACATAGCTTTGAAGCTATATTTTATGATTAATTTTCTTACAAATAATTTACAAAATTTGATTTAAATATTATGCAAAATAAATTAGTAAAACTGTTTGGAAAATAGTATGAAGCAAAGAAGTTACAAATTTAGAAATTGTTCTTTCAATTTAATTTATTGAGAATTATAAATAAGTATTCAGAATTTTGGTATTTATAATGATTGCTTTGTTTTATAATGAATTCAGGAATCTATATGTATATATTTAACTATATATTTATTGCATAGGGATTTTCTTACTTCTTGTTTTTCAAAATACTCAAAAAAATGTTGTGTACTATGTGTTATGAGTAAACTGCTGTAAAATTAATTTATTGGAGTATATTAAAATAAAATATATAATATAATTTAAGATAAAGCATAGATTAGATTAAAAAAGTATAATTTTCTTGTAATGTTTTCTTTTTCTTTTATTGTTTTTAAATAAGTTTTTGATATTATTTGTAAATATGTTCTTTCATTATTTACTTATCAGTTTATTAACATTAGATAAAATATCATGTTAATTTTAATGATTATATTAAAAGACAGTATTAAATGTGAAACACATATGTGTGTATTTTCAAAGGTAAGTCTTGTATTTTTTTGCTTTTTTTTATATATTTTCTAATTTTTTTAAAATTTATACTCAGATTTAATTTATAAAAATGCAAATATATAATATGTATTAGAATCATGAGAGGAATTCATTAATGAAAGTAAGTTTCTAGTGATTAATTAGGAATTCTTACATTTAATTAGAGACTTGCAAGGAGAAAATAATCATAATTTCACTTATATTTATCAAAAATGCCTTTCAGATTCTTTCCAAATGAAATTATTTGCATTTATCGTATATTTCTATGATAAGCTTTAAAAAAATTATATTGCACCTGCTATAGCAAATTTTAGTCCTAATAATGTAATAAGAAAATTTCTATAAGAATATTTGATATACTGTTCTGAAACAATTATGAAGTTAACATGTTTGCAATTAAAAATTTTACACAAAAAAATATGTAAATTTATTAAAAAGAAACGAGAAATTTTACTAATTGAAGTAGATTGTACTAATTATCTTAAGTGTCTGTTGAAGACATTATCCAATTTAGTATATTTTGTACAATTTGAAATATAAAATCAAATACTGTGTGTCTTATTGGTTATTTTAGTTCCATCTTGAAGTTTCATCTTTAATTGTCATTTAATTACCTGTGTGTGGAATGTTTTACCTTTGCATATGTGGAATAATTTATCTGTTTGTAATAAATTGGCAAAAGATATGATGAACATAAATATCTCTTGCACATCATGAAGATGCAGATTAATATCCCATAAACTAATTATTATCACATGAAAATCATGTATTGGAATCTTGTCTTTTAAATTGTGTTTACTCCATGAAGCACATTATTTTGGCCATTTGTGTGATTACTAATTTTAAAAAAATGTTCAAGGTCAGTTTTTATTGTTTTTAAGTCATTTAAATTTATTCAGGACCATATCAAAATTCATTTTAAATATTGAATATTTATAAATGTCTTTATAAAAAGATAAGAGCTATATATAATTGCGTGGCATGAGATATAAATATTCTGCATGTTTTAGTTAACCATTTTTTACTATACAGTAATTGTATAGTAAATTAGTGGAGTAATTTTCTGAATAAACTGTAGGTTCCATTTGGTTCCAATGCATTTTGTATGGGTAAACTTGTTCATACAAATGAAGTGATGGTTTTGTTGGGAGATAATTGGTTCGTTGAAGTTTCAGGAAAACAAGCTGTTGCTATAGCAGATAGGAGAATTACACGTAAGTAAAAGGATTTTTTTTTCGTTCTTGTTTAGTAGTGCAGTGATTGATAATGACTAAAATATGGTTACACATTATTTTCTTGTAAAATTTGTGTGATTTTGAGGAAGCATTATCATTTATTTTCATATTATATTATTTAGTGTTTTATTTTAATCTATAATAAAATTATTTGTCTTAAAATACTCATAGCTGATTCCAGAGAGAAAAAATGAATATATTTTTAATGAAATTCTTAAACAAATATTTTTGTTTAGTAATTTTAATAAAAATAAAATGAAAATTTGTGCTGAAAAGTAGTTTTGGCTAAAAATTTTAAATTTCTTTCATCATGATTGGCTATAAGCTTGAAATTAATATAAACAATCTGAAAAGAATATTTTATATTATTATTGAGTGAAAACTATTTCGTGTTAAATGTGTAAAAATTTTTATAGAACTGCTTAAAGTGTGTTATTGATAAGCCTAATTTTAAAAGAGTAATTATTTTATAAATTTCTCTATTTTATTTTCACAACTGGTTATTTGGAAACAATAAACTGTTCTAGATTATTCTTAATGTTTTTATTACAATTTTTCCCATACTGTGTAGTAAAATTTCTTATATTATGACTTTCAAATATCAATATTTATTGTTATTTAAGTAAAGAAAGATTAAATTTGTTGTGAATAAATTATATTTGTTAGTGCCTGTGTAAGGCTGTGTGCAATTGGCATTGGTTTAGTTAATTTTATAAAAAATATCTACCATATTTCTTAAAGTGCATTCTATTTTTTTAAATTTATTAGAGTACACTAATAAAATGTATTCTAATTAATATTGTCTAATGAATTTTATTTTCTCTGCAATGTATATTATTTAAATTAAAAAGAAAAATGTTACTGTGGTGTTTATTTTTTTATTTGAGGGAAAAAAGGGATTCCTGAAAATAATGAAATAAATTATCTTTTTTAAAACCTGTTATTCAAAATGATTTTGTTATCTTTTATCTTAGAATGCTCCAGAATGTTGGAAGATTTGTCAAAAGAAAAACAACAGTTTCAAAATTGGCTAAATTATATTGGTGAAGTATCGGTAAGTAATTTGTATTTAAATGCAATGTATTTTCAGAGCAAAAAATATTCTTTTCATAACAGCCAGGAACATATTAATTATTTTATATCAATTTCATATACTTTATAATTTTGCATGAAAATCTGAATAAAATTTTAAACTTTGCATAAATTCTTATAGTGAAGTAGAATATAAATATATAAGAAATAATTAAAAATATCTTGTGTGCATAATTTAATTGTCTAAAACTATTATAGGTAATCAGTATAGATATATGACATAACAGTATTTATTTAAGATTAATATAACATGAAATTATGTGAAGAGTGAAAAAAATATTAGGTAATAATTTTCTCATTTCAAGCTAACTATTGTTTATTTATTTTTTTTAATAATTTTAGATTTGTCTATTTATCTAATATATATAATTTAAAAAGCCATCATTGAGGAATGATTTACATTTTGTTTATATATAAATATACTAATTTATAATGTACTTAGTATAAATTTAATATAGCATGTATTGCTTAAATTATAATGAAAAAATAATTAAAATGTGTTCCAGCTGTATATTTTAAATCTGACTTTCTCTGTCATATTGTATATTAAACTACTTCCAATAAAAATTACTACACAAGGAAGAAATCCAAAATACAGATCTACTATTTTATGTTAGTGAATGGATTGAATGTATTATTAAATGTTCGATCCTAATTCATTTTTGTTTTTATATTTATAGTCGACGATATAAATTCTAGATTTCTCTCTCTAAAACATTTAATGTCTTCCTTTAATATTAAAAACATTTTTAACAATGTTTTAATATTTATATTTGGATTAGATTATACTTTTAAAGCTTTTTCTACACTTGTATTTCTTTTTTAAGAATATTTCATATTTAAAATGCATTACTATAAAGTTGAAAGATTTGTTTATTTGAATTGATTTTAAAAGATTGTATATCAGAAAAATGTTAGAAATTTTACCAATATAATTAAAATGGTTGTAGTTTGCATGTGTGTTATCACTAAAGAACTACAAAAACATGAAGTAAATGCATAAAAGTACTTTTAATTTTAGAATGAAAATTTAGTTGAAATTGTTGAAAAATATGATGAAGAAGAAGAAAGGAAATGGAGAGGTATGTATATTACATTTACTTAAGTCTTACAAAATTTTCATAATTCATATTCTCGGGAAGATGTTTAGAATATAATCGTTTTTCTTGCAGATATTTATGTTCAGACATAGAAAGAAAAAGATTTATATTTTCCTTGTTTTCTTATGTAAATAATGATTCTGTGAGGAAAACTTTTAAATTTTTATTTCAAATTCCCACATAATTAGTTATGATGTCTTTATATCACATCTCCTAGATATCACTGTAGTTTACAATCTAAGAAAATAAGTGTAAAGAATGTTCTAAATAAGAAGTATCCAATATTTTATGTTTCCTTCATACTTTCTGTTAAATAAATTTATTCATTTCAACATTATTTTGAGAAGACAATATTTTCATACTTTGGACCCGTTATTTTTTCATGTTTGATAATATTGAATATTTAGGTTGCTTTTAAAAGAATTAACTATTTTGCTTTTTATTTTGTGTATAAAATTGTCATTAAATAAAACTTATTATCCAATAAATATTAAAGTTAAAAAAATACAAATATTTTGTAAACGAATTGTGATAGTTCCATGGATTAATGTGAATTGTTGAAATGAAGTCCAATTAAATTTATTGTAATGTGTACTTCCATGTAGTGGACATATTTTGATATAAAATTCAAATAAAAAGCAGATTTCATTAATATTATTTGCTTGCATTTATCTTAATATTTTGAATCAAGTTCACATTAAAATTTTAAAAGAACTTTATGCTCTTATTTAATGTAAATTAAATTAGAAACAATCTTACATTTATTTTTATATTTATTCTTTGTACTATTTAGCCTTAAAATTTTTTAATGCTAAATTTTATAATTGCACATTAAATTACATTGAAATTTATTACGTACTGAATTTTAGAATTCAGTAAAGCAATTTCTTATTGATACAGTTGCATTTAATGAACTGTTTGCTGCAAATCACTCACTCATAACTATTTAATCAACCACATTAAATATTAGGCTATATTTTGGTATCACTAGTACATTTTGTAACAGTAATTTTTTTCAAGTTTACTTTTTTATTTTTTTATAAATCTTTTTTATTTAAACTTTTTTTAGTGCTAACGACAAAAAATGACACAATTAACACACATTTTTTTAATGATCATTCTAACAAATCAAAATTTATGTTTTGATGATAATTAATTATGTTAAAGAATATGTTTCTGAAAATACCAAAATAATTATTTTATTAATAAGTGTATTTATAAAATAATATTTTATTAATAGTGTATTTATAAAATAATTTTATTAATAAGTGTATTTATAAAATAATAGAAAGCCAATTTGATGTGAAGTCATTTTGATTTTAAAAAATATTCAAATCATTCAAGTGGATTGATTGATTAAGAGCAAAATTTATATTAGTACTTTATTAAATAATTTTATTACTAATAAAATATAATATTTTATTTTTCAGAACAACATTCAAAAAATGTAAAAGCTTATCGTCAAAAACTTGCTGAAGAAACGCCTAAGTTGCAATCATCTGAGGAAGAACCAAATGATGATGATTACATAGCAAAATTAGAAAATCTTGAATTAAAAGAAACTCCTGACCAATTTGAAGTGTCTGATTCTGAAACAAGTAATCATGAAATATCTGAACAAGAAGTTACTGAATTTAGTGAAAGTTTTCATGAATCCATAAATAACATGGCTCAAGGAATTGGAGTAAAAAACAGTAAACAATCTTTAAAGTTGGATATTAGCCTCGCAAATGATCAGTAAGTATAAATTGTACACTCTGGTATTTTGATTTCTTTTTTATTAATCATTTTGTGTAAAGAAAAATACAAATATTCTTAATCACTGAATTAAATTTTTTTAGATATCCTAATTTATTTTTAGAGCCTTACTGCAAATATAAATTTTTCTAAGAGCTTTTTCTAGAAAATAACAATAGAATTTTTTTTAATTTAAAACATAATCAAATTATACTCTGAAAAATACAAATGGATTTCATTTTTATGAATTCATAGAGAATAATAAAAGCATTCAAAGTAAAATGTATACAAAAATGTTTATTTTCATTTTATTGATGAAAAATCAAATAAAGCAATCACTCAATAATTGTTGTTTAAAAATTTACATTTTTAAATATACATTTTTCCTTTTTTATGTAAGAAATCATTGTTGCTTTCCTCAAAATATCTCAGTCATGTTCCATTCAGCTACTTGCTTCAAGCAGTTATTGCACCCTTTAATTTTCTTGTTTAATCTCAAAACTCTTTAGCATTCTCATATATTATGTTTTCAATACTATATAATATCTCTTCTGTACAAATTACTTCTGGTTCCACATGCAAAATGTGATACAATGAAATCTCATTTCTTTATTAGCAGTTAGCTTCTTTCTCAGAATTCATTCATGAATAATTTATTCACTCAAGTTTTATAGCTATTCTTTTCTTTTCTCCAATTATTGTTTACATTTTTAATAAAGCATGTATGTTTAAATGCTCTGATATTACCCTTTGTTTAACATAATTCTGAATCTTGTTTGATAAAGACATAGTACCTTTAATGTCAGTTTCATAAGGCAACTTCTATTTGCAAGAATACCTGATGATGTTTGTACTAGAAACTGTTGATTATGTTCTAGTTCTCATGGGCTGTAAAATGAAAATTAAACTAAGTGGGGAGACTGTATGAATCATTTTAAAATATCCAGAACTTAAACATGAGCTGTGTGGTTATCCATAGATAAGACTTAACAATACTCTGATAATTAAAAAAAAATCAGATTATAAAAAAGCGCAAATGAATGTATAAAAATGAGTTTGTAGGAAAGGGATTTTTCAAAATTTTTGTTCCTAAATAGAAATGAACTATCATTATATTTAAATTTAAAGATCATTATAGGACATGCCAATAGTATGTAAAATGACACATATTCATAATTTAAAGGTTTGTATAAAGAATGTCTACTAATATTAAAAAATACATTTTTAAGCTACTGATAAGTGTGAAGATTTGAATTTGACTATTATTAAATTTCATTTATTATGCTTCTATAATTTTATATTTTGCTATAATTTTTTTAACAAAATAATGCAATTAATTTATGTATTTTGTTTTAAATATTTACTTTACACAAACTAAAATTTCATAATCGTGGATATAAGTAATAAAAAAAACTATGTACTTTAATTTTTGAAGATAAACATTTTTTTATGGTTTAATATATGGATAGTGATTTTTAAATTAATCCAATGAAATAAAAAAGATAAGATCAAAAGCTTAGTTATTAAAAATTTACATTAGTATTTAAATATTTTAGTTACTAAAAATTTCATGTCAAATTATAGGTGAAAAATATACTTTAATTGTTTGTTAACATGGTTGCTTTTGTTTAATATGTTTAAAGTAAAATCCCTTTTTTAAACCACAATTTGTTATTTGTAATAATTTTTTTTTTTATCCTACCATGGTTTTTCAACCATCAGTCTCTGTCGGGCAGCCCAATACAATCTTGAGGTCAATGAAAAGTCATCTTCCGCAGAATTTCTAACTGCGACGTCCGAAAGTACAGGGCAAGTGTAAAGGTGGTCACCAGTCATGTCCTCTAGTCCACAAAAAGGGCAGATCGGAGAGTCCTTCAAACCCAAACAGTGAAGGTGTTTTTGCAGATAATCATGCCCAGTTTTAAGGCGAAAATTTGCCACTCCCACAGCTCTGTGGAGATTGCACGGAATAGGCTTTGTTAGTAAGGAAGTCCATGCTTTCCCCTTTATGCACACCTTGTAAACATTTCTACGATAGGAGGCTATATTTGACTTAATAAGCCTTTTAACAGTATGGTACTCCAAGGCTGGAGAAGGCTGTTGTAGATCTGAGCCAGCCTTTGCCAATTTGTCAGCTGTGTCATTTCTCGCGATACCACAGTGGCTGGGTATCCATTGAAGCACAATTTGACGTCCTTCTTCCAGTAGAGAACTAATTGCCATTTGACAGAGATAAACAGACCCAATACTGCTAGGAGCAATTGAAGAGAGAGACCTGATGATGGCCTGAGAGTCTATAAAAAATACTATGTTATTCTCATTACCCTTTCTGATCTCTTCAAGTGCTAATTGCAGAGCAGCCACTTCACCATTGTAGCTATTATAGTATTTCTCAACAGCCTGGTGAAGCCTAAAACTCTTAGAGTATACTCCTGCACCTGCATTTCTAATGGCATCCACAGCTGAATCATCTGTATAGACATGGAACCAAACAGATCATGGATAATGCTCATCGATGGTAGCTGGGGTGGCCATCCTTAGCTCAGAATCAGTGGAGACCTTCTTACTAACAGGTAGTATCAGGTCTAGACAGCAATCAGCTCTATAAATATGGTTTTGAAAGATAGGGGGTCTAAATAAAGGCATTCTATCTGCATCCGGGATCTTATACCTATCTGACAATTCCCTGGTCAAAGTCAAAAAGGTTCTCTGTGTTTTCAATCTTGGGAAAACAGGAATATAATTTTTCCAGAAACCATTATCCTTTAGAAGCCTTTCGGAGAGTTTCAGCGCAGCGCTTTGTTTTCGATCTGCCAAAGGTTCCAACCCAGTCTGAATTTGCATTGCCTCAATAGGTGTAAATGAAGCCCCACCGGAGATAAGTCTAAGGACATTATTCTGAACAGTCTCCAATTTTTTCTGGATGTTATCCGATGCAGTAATCAGGAGTTCAGCTCCATATTCAGTTGCAGGTCTGATGTAGGACATATAGGTGATACAGAGTAAGTCTTGTGAAGCTCCCCATTTCACTCCTGCAAGTCTATTTAAAAGTTTACTTCTGGATTTTCCAATGTCTATAACTTCAACAGCTTGGCTATTCCAACTTAACCTTGTATCCAAAGTGATGTCCAGATATTTGGCTCTAGCTGTTTTACACACAGAATGGGGACCATAATATCCATTATTTGTAATAGTATATATATATATGTATATATATATATATATATATATATATATATATATATATATATATATATATATATATATATATATATAAAGCTAAGTAAGCACCAAAAGTTTTTCTCTTAAGTATAGTTATTATATCTTAAAAAAAATAAATACTTTCTAATGATTACTCAATTTTGAAATTTATAGTGCATGACTTAAAGTCATAATGAATAAAATTTAAAAACTGTTATCCAGTTTAAATTTCCAGTAAAACCAGTTATTCAGTAAAAAAATTAATTATTATTTCATTTTCATTGTAATTTTTTGGTGTTACTGCATTTTGCTTCTCTCTTTCTCAGAAATAATTTTCATGAAACAGAATCCGGTGAAGACGATGGCAGTAAAAGCGATGATGTAAATGCGAATCTTGAAAATTGTAATACTGGTTCCAATGGAAAGCATGTTAGATGGCAAGATCAATCTAAACAGATTATTAAAAAAATCACTTTTAAGCATAGTAAAAGCAAATATCATACTCATCCAAAGCACATTGTTAAAAGACAGGTTTGTAATTACTAATTTCAAAATATTTTGAAATATATAATGCTGAATTCTTCATTTAAACCCTTTATTTCAATAGGATTCTACTGAAAATGATGAAGTACAACCTCTCATACAAAGCCCTTCAGATATATATAAACATTTTGGTAGTCTTTTTCAAGCTACATCACCCAAATCAATTTTAAAGGTGAAAAATTCTCCTTCAACTCCTGAAAACAATCAATCATTTTTTCCTGTTGATGAAATCGTGCCAAAAGATGATTCTTACAGTGAGAAAAATGAAAATTTTGTTAATGTAAGTATATTTTTGAATGAACATTAATACATTCATACTCAACTACATGATATTGACAAAAATATTGCAGATTTTTCAGCTATATAAGGTTTAATAAAATACATGGATAACCAGAAATTTTTAATTCATGTCAGAAAATTAAAATTAATGAGTGTTTTATTTATTGTAATATATTAAGTGAAATATCTGGTCAATACTTATTTACACATCACTTCTACTTGATAATCCTGGCTGTAAATTTGTTATGCTTTTAACAGGTTGAAACCCAACAAAATATGGAAAATTGCAATTTGAACAAGCCCATCACTATAAATGTGGTACAAGCTATTTCTAGCGCAAAATTATTTTGTTTAATTTGGTATAATGTATTTCTTATTGATTTTGTAATATTTTTATGTATTGAATATTAATGAGCTCTTCTTATTCACCAATTCATGAATACATTATTAATACCAAGGCAAATTAATCCTTTCCAAGAGCAATTCACTGGGCTCAATGAGATTTTTTTAAAATGTTTTAATTTTACTTTCATTTAATATTTTTTAATAAAAAAAATTTTTTTCCCCCAATTTTGTGATTACATGTGTATGAATATAATCACATACTTTTGGCATTCCTTTATTCATACTGCCATTTATTTGTTTAATCAATTAAAAATTTTTTTATCAAAATTAAACTCATCCTTGTGTCTTAGTTCTATTAAACAGAAACGCAGAAAAGAAATTCAGTCATACAAAATATAGACCCAAATTCAAGCCAATAAGAAAAGCTTAAAATATTCCCTCGGTTTAAAAACAAACATTTATTTAATATTATATTTTATAGTTAATGAACAAAAATTTGACCCTAAATTATCACGGTTCCTGGTTTATCATTCTCTAAAGTGTTAAATATTTTAAAATTATTTAATAGTTTATTTGAATTTTTTTTTACAAAATCAGATTAATAGAGCAATTTTTTTAAAATAGTAGAAAGGAAAAAAGTTTAATAGTAAATAATTCTCACCCTTGCAATTTTTTCTTTTTTGGTGATAAGTTCTCAAGCAATATAGATATTTTAATTCTTGGGGGGGGGGGAACCTTGCAATTTTTTCGAATTTATGTGCTCTAGACCTTGCAATTATACTCACACTAATGAAATCTAGGTTTCCTATCTTTAATATGAACAACATTATGCATTCTTATGATATGAGCTGTTTCGTTTCATGAAAACTCATACGCCGCTCAAACTGCAGATGCAGTGTGCTGAGGTTTAAATATAAAAATTTATGAGAGCTAAATTGCAAAATGTTTATTGTAAAACCCATTAAAATTTTTGGTTAAGTTTTTCTGAAACTTTTATAACAGATAAAAAAATTGTATGGGATTTATATAGAATTATCTGATTTCAAATAATGAACAAAATTATTGAGTTAAATCTCTATCATTGAAATCAGATAATTCCACACAAATTTGAAACATTCCTTTATTAATATAATACAAAGTTACGCTTGATATAATTTATTTGATTTACAAGAAATTGCTAATTGTTTTTCCTTACTCAGAAAGCATATTTCTAAATAATAAAGCTTTACAAATTTGAGCAATATAGAACACTCTTGTTTTTCTACAAATGGAATTACAGGTAACCCTCCTATAACACGGTTTCGCTATAACACGATTCGTAAATTGCGGGAAAATTCCTACAGCACGGTTTTGTTCCAATGTTAGAGGTTGTTATCGGTCGGCGGCAACCCTGGATGCAAATCAAATATATTTTGAGGACGCTAGCTCTGATGAAGATTGTGCAGTTAAGAATTTTACATTAAAAGAATTACAAGGCCTATGCTTAGCGGAAAATCTCGAGTCATTTTTCTTGAAAACAGACCCTTCCACGGAAAGAAGTCGAAAATTCAAAAGGGAGCTGCAAAACTGTTTAACTCCATACCGCGAAATTTACAATGACCTAGTAAGAACTAGTCAGCAAAGTTCGATTACAGATTTTTTTAAGAGGGGAAAACATACAAAAATTTGAAATTGAGAAAAAAGTTCTGAAAGTGAAGGTGATATCGTTCCACCCAATAAACGCTCTCGGTTGATTGTACTGAGTAGTGACGACGAATAAATTCATTAAATTAGGGTTGCGTTAGATTAAAAAATTTTTTCTTACTTTATGTTGGATATACATTTATTATTTAATAAAAATTAAGTTGTTTATGTCGAATTATTAAAATATATTTGTTTTTAATAAGTTTTTGGAACGTAACCCCCCTTTTTGTACTAGTTCTGGGTCTCATACAACACGATTTCACACAACACGGCATTTTCTAGGAACCTAACTACCGTGTTATAGGAGGGTTACCTGTAGTTGCTTTCATTAAAAGTTATATTTGCTTAACTGTTTATCAAATATACCTTCAAATTGAAATTCTGACACTATCCTAAACATTTGATTGATAAATTTCCAATTAAAATAGCTTTACATCCATTGTTACCTATTTGACTAAGTGTGGTTAAGACACTAATGCTTAATTTTTTGCAGGCTTTTACAGGTAGAGTCTATGAACATTCTAGTCCCACCCACATAAGCGAAAAGAAGTCATCGTCCAGACCAGTATCTCATTTCAAGAACTCTCGAAAGAATCGTAAAAGATAAAACATGTCCAGTCAAAAAATGAGTTATATTTTAAATATAACAAAATAAAAGTTTATGTTTGTAAATTTCTATGAAATCTTTAATTTTTTTAAAACCTTAATTGTATGTATTTATAAGAAAAGAACTGATTACAATGGTTGGATTAAATATAATTCACTGAGATAGCAATTTCATACACAAAGTTATACCATGCAACCACATTGCCATTGATTTATGCTTGGTGTGTAGTAATAAATTTATATTAATGTAATTTTTATAAAAAAACTTACTTCATACATAGTTTTTCAAAACCACATAGAAAAGAAAATCATATTAGCCACAGAAATACATTACTGAATATAAGATGTTTTTAGATAAGTTAATAGAATACTTAATTTATCTATTTCATGCAATGGATTTTTTATCTATTTAAAAAGCAGATTTTTAAAATCGAAATAATTTTGCTTTTTACACATCTGTGGCATTCCAGTTATCTGACCAATTTTCCAGGAAATGAACATCTCATAAAATGCAATAGCTTTCAGATTATTAAATCAAATTTACCCCAAAGTTTGAATTTCATTGAAAAATATTTTGACATGAAATACAAAATTCTAGTTTTTAATCATGTACTAATATTTTCTTCTAATAAGAAATTTAAAAACTAAGTGCCTGGAATTTGATAAAACACTTGTGCATCTTTATTTTTACTTATAGAAATTATTGCTTTGTATTTAAAAATGCCATTACAAATAGCTGTGTTCATAATAAGTACTTAAAACAAGTCAGTGAAAATCCTACTATTACACTTCATTTGTGGAAACGGAATATGAACACTTTTATGGTGTTAATTGTTCAGGATATAACAAAGGCCCTAATCAATAAAAATTTTAGTATTATCAGTATACTATTTGGAAATAAAATTGACGTACAAGTAATTTGATAACTAATCATTAGCACTAAAGTAAATATAAATTCTGTAATCTCGCTACTGAATTCAAAACATTCAGAATGTATAAATGTTAAAATTGTGTTTAAAATAACAATAATCAAGACTAATCCAAATAATAAAATTTGAGAAATTAAGTACCTAATTCTTTATAGTAGTAAATTAGTGTTAATGAACCAAAAAGTTTGCATCCTTTAACAATTAAACTGCTCAGATGTTGCATGTACAATGCCATAAACAAAAATTATTGCTTAACATCTCAGCCAGTGTAGTTTCACTGCAGTCATCAGTTTTGGGGCAGCCAAGTCACACATCTTGACAATGAGAATTTACATGTGATCACATTCAGGCTGCCATTTCAAAGCCTGCAAATGCTATCGTTTGCTTTAACCTGGACGTTAAGGTCATTTTCCTTTTCACGATTCTCAATGAGTTGACCATTTGCAATGTAAAATCAAATTTCTTGGACTCTTAATCCATTCTAAATCTTCAATACTAACTTCTGTACATCCAGTAATTTTCAAATTAATATTTTTGAATACCTCAAATGATATCCCCATTCTCTCATCTTTTAGTCTAATTAATTTTTTTGAAAGTAATTCAGATAGTTGGAGTTCCACTGTATTTACAATTTAAACTTAAAATACTTGGTATGTTGCTTTCTTATTTGTACACAAGTGTTTTCTAATTTTTTTTTATGAATTTGCTTAGTTTTTAGATATTTGTTAAGTTTTTAATATATTGAGCCATGAATTTCACACATTAATAAACGAAGGAAAAAATTACTTTTTTTTAGAACTTTTTTTATTCAACTTTTAGTAACAATTATACCACAACTTTTTGTGCTAATTCTTTAGCTCTGTTTTTTTCTATCTTACTAATTCGAGCAGCAGATTTTGCGCCAAGAATGCCACCACCCCAGTGCTTGCGAATCTGAAAATAAAATAACGTTAAAATCAATAAAACTTATCTTAAATGTCTCAATGAATTACAAGTTCTGCTTTAAGAAAATGGAAACATTACCTCCTCAGCTCTTTCATTATAATTTGTCTTGACAGATTCAACAAGTTTGTTCAACTGAGATCTATCTTCACTGTAAAAACAAAAAACAGTGATATTTTTATAAAATAGTAACATTATATATTTATAATTAATTTTATAGGATTTAATTAAAATAACAAATAGATATATGTACAAAAAATTTGACTATTAACATTTCAATAATTGGCAAATAAATATGGTATATCTCTAAAATATTTTATCTTCTAGCTTTTACAATAATAAAATTAAAATTGGGTAAAGATAAAATAAGATTTAATTGCATAATAATAAAAATATAATCACCCTGCCAAAAATCAGATTTTTATGGGTAAGTTATCTACAGTACTTATCAGAATGGTGCATGAATCATCATACAAGGCAGGGTAAGATTTTCAGTAAAAATGTATTTTATAAAGTCTATATATTTACAAAGACTGATTTAGATGAAAAATACTGTAAAATAAATATTATAACTTTGCTAATGATATTAATTACCTACATATCATACCTAAACCTCGTCATCCTCAAACCTCATCTCAAATCATACATTAACCTATCATACCAAACACAATACATTTTTGCATTACAGAAATGTGATTACTAAAATTTTTAAGTTATTCAAAACTCACTAGTTTTTTTAATAATACTAACATTTTTTATAATAAAAAATGCATATTTACTAGAATCATAAAGTGATAAACATAATTCATTTGTAATATATTCATAAGGGATCAAAGAAAATTTTAATTGTACTAATTCAAATGACTTTATAAAGAAGTTCTGGGCTTAAAATTTCAATAAGTTTAACTAATATAACTTGGTAAAAATATTTAACATAACATGATTAAAATAACTAATCTCTATTAAACTAGAAATTTTTGTTTTTTAAATGTGGAGTTAAGCACAAATGTTTGAATGTCAATCACTTTTTGAACACAAAGGATACTGAGAGAAGTTGCATTTATCTTTTTATTGCATATACACTAATTTTAAGGATTAGTGTATCTAATTTTTTCAGGGACAACATATTTTACCTCAGAGCAATGTTTAATCCTGCCAGTTATATAAAACAAACTACACTTGTATTTAAAATTCTTTCACCAAGCCAACTAATTTCCAGAATGGCCCCAATATAGCCAAATTATAAATTTTTAAATAAAAAATTTGCTATAGGAATATTAAAATGGTATAACTTTAAAATAATGCCTCTTCTACATTTTACACAAAAAAATTTAATTGCATAATAATAAAAATATAATCATTCTGCCAACATCAGATTTTTATGGGTAAGTTATCTTCAATGCTTTTCAGAATGGTGCATGAATCATCATACAAGGCAGGGTATTTTTTAGTATCACTATGTAAAAATCACAAAAATATTGTGAAATCAGGTTTTAACAAAATGCTTTCCACAAGTTTTATTCAGAATAGTGCATGTGCACAATAAAAATATAATCATTCTGCCAACATCAGATTTTTATGGGTAAGTTATCTTCAATTCTTTTCAGAATGGTGCATGAATCATCATACAAGGCACGGTAATGTTTTTAATATCACTATATAAAAATCAAATATAAAAAACATTGTGAAATCAGGTTTTAACAGAATGCTTTCCACAAGTTATATTCAGAATTGTGCATGTGGATAATAAAAACATCATTCTGCCAACATCAGATTTTTATGGGTAAGTTATCTTCAATTCTTTTCAGAATGGTGCATGAATCATCATAGCAGGGTAATGTTTTTAGTATCACTATATAAAAATCAAACATAAAAATATTGTGAAATCAGGTTTTAACAAAATGCTTTCCACAAGTTTTATTCAGAATGGTGCATGTGCACAGTAAAAATATTCTGCCAACATCAGATTTTTATGGGTAAGTTATCTTCAATTCTTTTCAGAATGGTGCATGAATCATCATACAAGGCAGGGTAATGTTTTTAGTATCACTATATAAAAATCAAACATAAAAATATTGTGAAATCAGATTTTAAGAATGCTTTCCACAAGTTCTATTCAGAATGTTGCATATGGTGCATGAATTATATTCCATAAAGTTAAAAATATTCTAACCATTAAAATTGTACATATATAAATACAATGCATTAAATCAGCTATTCCAGGTTATGCATGATATAGCATGAATATAAAATAACTAAGCTGCCTGCATCAGATTTTATGGGTAGATTATCTGCACTATTTTTCAGAATGGTGCATGAATCATCATATAGCAAGCTAATGAATATTATCATTAACATTAATAAATACATGACACTCATCCATACAGGTGGTAATCAAAATTAAAAAACTTTTGACTTATAAAGAATCCTTTATTAGAGTGGTGAACAATTACCTTTAACATTTTAATACAGCTATGATTTGCCTAGTAACAGATTCATAGAAGTGCTGAATGTTAGTGCTCTTTAAACAAGATCAAACTATATTCTAGACTGTATATTTTATTATAAAATATTGAAGTGTATGGAAAATTCAGAGTGCATTAAATATTTTGAGAATACAGCATAAACGAGAATAGAAAATTAGATGCATTTATTAATTATATTTTAAAATATAATTTGCATAAAATACATTGAATTCTGATATCATGAGATTACGAAAATCAAAAATTTTTGGAATGATAAATGAATTATAAATTAACAATTTGGTATATTCTTTAGGTATAACAGTTTTTAAACACAAGAAATTCAAAGTTTGAGACGGTTTTCAGAATAGTGCATGAAACATTTTTATGGAGAAAATTAAGAATTTTCCTATATTACATTCAGGACATCTTGAATCGAAAATAATTTGCAAAGTATGTCGCTTTTCAAATGTGCAGCAAAACATTGAATCATTTAATTTAAAAATCTTTGCTAAAATAAATATTTTAAGAAAAATTTACCTTACAGCACAGTTCCTTAGGATTTTAAAATCCAAAAGATTTACCAACACTTCTAAAATGATCCCTATTAGTTTCTAGCTATTCTAATAAAACTAAAACTTAATGGAGTATCATTCACAAAACTTTTATAAACACTATAAATTTGAAAAAGAAATTTAAAAAAAAACTGACACGCTGTTGTTGCATGCCCCCAAAGGCCAGCAGCGCCAGACCAGGTCCATGACGTTATTCACTTGAGGCTTGTCAACCAAGTCCTGCCTGGAGAGCCCTAGGCACTCAGGCGAAGCCTGCTCAGTAGAGCAATTAGTACAGGTTTCAAAGGTTTGGGAACCCTCAGAAAATTTTAGAGTTTTAAGATGTCCTCTTCGAAATTGGGCAAGAATAAATTCATGACGACTTAAGTCGTTAGACAGGGAGCCTCCAGGACGGGAACAACTGACATGCAAATAATCCATACCAACAATCGCATCATACATTTTGTGGATAGAATCTGAACTCTTTATATAGTAAGTTCAGTTATATTGAAAAAAAAATTTTCTAAGCTAATGACATCTACTTTTTTAAAAAAATACTGAATACAAGAGAAATTACAAATACATAAGATTGTTTTGCCACAGTTCTTTTTCCACAAATAAAAACTAGAACAGAATATGTACCACTGAAATAACTTGCTGGAATATTTAAATAACGAAACTACTTAAATATATTAATATACAATTAAAATAATTCAAAATTACTACATTACACAGATAAATAATGTATACACTTCAATATTTCAAAATGACTTACGAATTAACTGTTGTAAGTGCAACACAAGTACAAGTTTTCCTTCTGACAACATGTCCTAATCTAGACTTATTCTTCACAATGCAATATGGAACACCCATTTTTCTGCACAAAGCTGGCAAAAATAAGACAAGCTGAAAGAAGAGATTATACAATTAATTTTTTACACAAATTACTTCAAACTTGAAATTTCAATTAAATGAAATTTAGTTTTTAATTATAGTTCATTATTACTTTGGTATTCATTTAATAAACAGAACATTAATTTAATAACAAAACATTACTTCCAATTCAAAGAAATTCATTAACAAATGCATTTAGTTAATTATGAATAATCTAAGGAAATTTGGCCTTCATAATCCATATTATGAAATTAGGGAATCAATAGGAATATGCATTTGAACATATAAATATACTGCATAGAATACATACAATTGTAACATAAATAATAACTTAACCCTTTTTCATAAATTAATAGATTTACTTTTTCAAAAACACACATGGAATACTTCATTATTAGATTTTTAAATTTTTTAGAATTTAGATATTGCAAATAATCAAGCTGTAATGAATTGGTCTTATTATTATAAATCTAAAAATTCCTAAAATGTTTAACAATCTTCCACCAAAATTCAAAATTTCATGAACTTTTAAGTTACATCTTAGATTTAAGCTTGTTAATTGAATATAAACATTTAAAAAAGTTAGCAATGGTTCATTTCTAATTTTTTAAATACATTTTCTATGACATTCATGAATGATACACAAGTGTCTTTTCAAAATAAATTATATGAATTGCATTTACTTCAATAGGATCGACATCATTAGCAATAACAACCAACAAAGCTTTCTTCTGTTCCACAAGACTTGTAACTGTATTTACTCCTTGTCGTACAACAGGAGCTCTCTTAGTAGGTACATCTGCTTTACCTTCAGCACGCAATTCAGCCCTTTTCCTCAATCGCTCTTTTTTCGCTTGAGCAGTCTCGGGTCTATATTTATCCAATAGCTTGAACAATTGAGTAGCTAAAGTTATAACAAAATGACAAATACATTCTATAAAAACATAATTCATACATGAATAAACATAACAGAATTGAAAGCATTTATAAATTACAATAAACAAATCATCAGAAATAAAAAATTAAAACAAGAAAAGTCTAAATGAAATTTAAAAACTCTGGAATAAACACATTATAGGTGAAACTGATATTGTCATGGCCAAGTAGAGGAGATGTGGGTATTAAAATTTAATTAGCAACCCAAAATGGATGCAAGTCATTGAAAGAAATCTGGGTTTTCACCCCATTGCCAGGCTTAACACACTTAATAAGAAAAGAGTAATAACACCATATAAATAAAGTGGGATTTCCTTGGATTTCAAATTGCTAAGCCTAACAGTAAACCAGAAAAAAGTAACCATACCAAGAATTGATTAGTTTCCATTTAAATAGATTTCAGAATTCAAAGAAAGGGAATAAAGTCGCAAAAATTATTAGATTTACCTTGCTATCCAATCCAATAAGATCCAATGAAAAATTAAGAATTTCGGAATAAGTAAATGATTTTTTTAATAAAAAAATAAAAAATCCAGTAATTTAAGATAGACTGTTACAAATTATTATTACATAAAGGTAGACATTTTCAATTCTATACATTACGTCAACCATTATAGTTTAAACAAAAATATTGTTTCATGCTCCAATGTCTCAAATTTAACAATTTCTGCATTAACTATTAAATTCTGAGAACAAATCTGAATTAAATTAAATAGAAAAATTCTATAGTTATGTTTATTAGAAATTTAAACACATAAAAATACAACTGAAGGAATTTGGAAAATGAATTCTGGTTTCACTAATTATTGAAAATTTAAATACTTAAAATACAATTTTAAGAATTCTATGCCTGCAGAAAACAATTAGAATAAAATTCTTACCCTTATTTTTCATCAAGTGCTCTACATGCAAAGCAAAATTGAAAATGAATATCTGTAGCAAAATAAAAAATGAACATGAAAAAAGAGGATTTAAATTGCCACACTTTACATTCAAAATGAAGAAAGAAAAAAATTTGAATTGTGTGCAAGTATTTCATGATGTGCGAGGAAGACATTCTGTCGCTGTATTTGGTGATACACTTGGCAGCTTAATGCTTTTGTAGATTTTTTTGACGAAATAATTTAGCAAAGGGAAAAAATCACCAACTTTTATCAGATTTGGCAAATTTTGCGCTTGACAAGCTGTGATTAATACTGAATTTAGCCGAAATACTACATCATAGTAAAAAAATTTCATTTAATATACAAAAATATTTCTTTATAAATATAAATTAAATAACATAAAATGCAAAATATTACCAGTTTGTCTGTCAAGAGCTTGAGTAAACTGATTAATAGGAGGAGGTACTTTCAAACGCTGGTACAATACAGCTTTTTGTCGCTGCAATCGAATATATTTAGGCCATTTAACAAACCTACTAAGATCCCGTTTTGGTTGAATATCTTGACCTAAATTTATCAAAGAATATATCATAATATATAAATAAGATATATAACAAAAGAAAATTTTCAAAATTTAAAATTTTTATTCAATTACTCATTTGTCTTTAATTAGATATGATAATCATTAGTTAAATTATACAACTAATAATGTAGACACATTTAGGTAATGAATCTAACTCACATATAAAAATTTTTTACCAATACCATTTTAAATAATCAACACAAAATTAAGAAAAACCACAAAATGTGTTAAAAATTTGACTTTTTTAAACTGAAAAAGATCATTAACCCACAATCCCTTTTTTAATCGAAACTGACATAAAATTTAAATTTTAGTCTTGAATTAACTTAAAAAATATAGATCACAATAAAGCGTTTCATGGTTCTATACTAATTTTTAAATTTTGCTCAAGATATTTTAAATTAATTTAACACATTAAAGCAAGTCCTAGTTTAGCAGTTAAAGAGTTAGTCTAAACAAAACACTGTATAGTACTTTTAAGATTATTCTTCAGATAATACTTTTCTTCATTTCAACTTCCAAACTGATTTTTTTTAATCTTGCCCTTCAAAAGTCCAACATGAAAAATTACCCACAAACTTTGTAATTTCTTAATCTTGTGTTATTTTTCATTCTGATCACGATTCTTTGATGAAATAATCTGTTTATCTTATACCAACTTTCATTGTTTTATTTTAAAATCATAAACAAGCAGTAATTTGATATATAATGCTTACAACTGAGTACAAAGATTTAATCAATAGAAAAAATATTTAACACAAATGTGCTCAATTATATTAAAAAACTTACATTAGAGTAATAACAGAATTCAAAATTCCAAATCAAAGTTGCTTAGAATACTATTTAATTAGTGATTTCTAATTACAATTAAATATATCTTTTAGACTAGTGCAAAATCTTTTTTGAAAACAGGTCTTACTAATATGAGCATAATATAATTATAAAATGAATACCTCTAGTTTCCAGAGCAGCTAGGACCTAGCAGCTTTCCTTTATGAAAAAAATATATTAAAAAAGGCAACAATAAATGATGTCATTTTTCATATAAAGCCAGACAACTTTAAATGAAGTAATTAGTTTCCACACATTTTGAATCTCTTGAAACTCTTTTGTCGTATTCTCTTATATTAACTAATTTCTAAATTAACAAGTAGCAATAAAATATCGGTTATTGAATAATTTAATTCTTAAATGATTGCATTATTAAACAATAATATGTATTATATTTAAATTGGATACTAGAGTTGAATACTTAGTAAATGGCTATAGTTTAGAATATATTCTACAAAAACACATGGTGGAAATTTGAAAATCTTTTAAAAGATATCCTCATGTGGGGATTTAAAAATTACCTTCCTGTGGATCAAATTTAACATCAACTGGTTAAAAATGTTTATTGCGCCTAAGTTTTAATATATTTTCATAAATGTTAACATCTGCATCATTGGTCACTGCCACAGGCTACTAGCTACTCACCAATGCCAAAATTCTTTGGACGCTTTTCAAAGAGTGGATTCACAACTTTACGAGCTTCAATTTTTTTTGCAGCTAAAGGCGCAGCTGCTACCTTCTTCTTGCCCTTCTTTCCTTTGATCTATAATAGAAATTTATGTTAAAACTATCACCATCAGAAATAATATTTAGAAGAATATAAGGAATGACTTCTATAAATATACTTGTTACAGTAGCTATGAATAAATCTTAAATTTACATGCAATTAAAAGTAACAATTTTATTAATGAAAATAATTCAATAATTTTAAGTAATATAATAATAAATTTTAATAATATAATAATGTTAATTTTGATAATAAAATAATTTTATTATCAAATCTATTCAGACACGTAAGACTTAGGCCTTATGTGTCTGAATAGTTTCCATACTAATCTGTAGTTACGAAGAAACAAACATTCTTGACAGAATAAAAAATTCGCAGGATTGATGAGATTAAAACTTTAATTTTAGGTTGAATTATGTCTTTTACTCAATATTTATTCGAAATATAAGTAATAAGAGTGAGATGTAACACGAGATTGAGATTAGGCCTAAATTCAAATTAATGAAAAATGCACATCAACGCTTCTTGAAGAAAAAGTACCTTATAAAATATGAAATTATGTATTAAATAGATCTTAGGCTAATAGATAGGTTATCTAAATTCAAAATAAGGATAACTAAACAACATAAAGTTCGCCTCTGGAAAATTTTGGGATACCCACAATGAGCTATTGCACTTATTTACATAATAAACGTTAAATACTATGAATTAACGTAGTGAATAAATCTTTAAAAATATACCAAAATGAAGAAAAGAATGATTTAGCTTACCTTTCTTTGAACCATTATTATATCTATTAAAAGTTAAGAAATAATAGAACCCGTTCACACCCCACGTGGCGGCAGCTAGCAATATGGAATACTTAAAGTGGAAAATTTAGCGTGGTAAACCCTGTAACAGTCACAGTGAATCACTTTGTCAGTAGTTTTCCGTTTGAAAACAGTTGCATAGCTATAGTTATCCTTCATTTATATATATATATATATATATATATATATATATATATATATATATATATATATATATATATATATATATATATATATATATATATATATATATATATATATATATATATATATAATATATAAATGCAAAATCAGAAGTATAGCTAAAAGCTCAAGAATACATAAAATATAAATGCAAAGTTAGACATATAATCAGAAGCACAAGAATACATAAAATTTTATGTTTTAAGATTAGCAGTACATTTAGCGCAAAAGCAGCTAGAATAGTACTACTAAGATATAGTTAATAGTATAATTTATAAAATATGCAAAGAATATAACATAATGAGATAAAATACAATGAAAAATGCCAAATAGAAAATAATACATTGAAAAATTAAATGTCAAAAGTAGAATATCAGATGGAAGACAACACATTGAAATATTATAGCATTGAAATATTAAATGGAAAACGATATATTGAAATATCAAATGGAAAATAACACATTAAAAAATACAATGAAAAGAATTACATTGAAAACACTTTAGAGAAAGATAAATATAAATGGAATAAAGTACCAATATGGCCAGCTTCATCAGGGGGTGTTGACCACATTGGCACAAATTATGGCTTTTCTGCAAGCTTTTCTGCAATTTTGAATTTGATTTTTGGTATGGCTTTGGGGTGTGATAGCTTTTTTAAGACTATGTCTTGGGCCATTGCAGAAAAGCCATAATTTGTGCCAATGTGGTCAACACCCCCTGATGAAGCTGGCCATATTGGTACTTTATTCCATTTATATTTATCTTTCTCTAAAGTGTTTTCAATGTAATTCTTTTCATTGTATTTTTTAATGTGTTATTTTCCATTTGATATTTCAATATATCGTTTTCCATTTAATATTTCAATGCTATAATATTTCAATGTGTTGTCTTCCATCTGATATTCTACTTTTGACATTTAATTTTTCAATGTATTATTTTCTATTTGGCATTTTTCATTGTATTTTATCTCATTATGTTATATTCTTTGCATATTTTATAAATTATACTATTAACTATATATATATATATATATATATATATATATATATATATATATATATATATATATATATATATATATATATATATATATATATATATATATATATATATATATATATATTGCATTACATTTATATAGACATTTATACAATTATGTGAACATATTTGTATGCATACTGTCATTAATTATCATTAAAATGTTTTTTTTATTTTCAGGCTATGAGATAAAACTTAATTTTAAGTTGTTCTGAGCTATTTGTGTTTTTATGTGCTTTTGATTATGTTTTGATTGGAAAATACATTGATTTGGGCTGTGTATATATAATATATTATAGTATACATATATGTGTGTGTGTATTTATACAATACTTATGTATTTTTAAATATGTATATTATTTTTAGTATTTGCTACGCATAATTTCAAAATATCAATTTTTAATTATTGTTCAATAGTTAAAAAAGGAAAATTTTAACAGAAACTTATCTTATATCAAATGGATATTTGATGAGCGAAAAGAATTTTAATTTCCAGCAATATTGCCATTTAGACCTAAAATTATTTTTGTATAATATTGTACTATAATATAATATTATAACTGTGCATGGTCAAATTATTATATCTTGCTTTCAGTAGTGTAGAAAGTATAACTGGCACTCGGGTACATTAGCTATTTTGGCACACCTCCCTCCCCCACAAAAAGAAGAAATATGATATACAATAAAAAAACACCAAAATACAATGTGCAAATAGCAAAATAATAAAGTACATACTTTAAGATAATTTGAAACATGGATGATTTTAAATGCTTTCGTTCTAATGGTTAGCGTGTCTGAATGTGGATAGGGAGATTCTGAGTTCGGATCCTGGTTCTTTCATGGATGTACTTTCTCTCTCTCTCTCCTGTCTTTGCCCTTTCCTTGTATGAATGGGTTGTGAATGTTTGCCTACCTTATAGAGGGGTACCTATGGCCTTTCTATTTACTTAATTGAATATTTTCTGTATTTAAATGCAAAATAACAAATTTATGAGTTTTTGTGATTTTTTTTCTCAAAAAAGTATTGAAATTAAAAAATTATAATATGGGAAAAGTATGAGAGACAGAAATCACCAAATCAATGATTAAAATAAGATTATAAAGAGATTCGATCTACACAGAAAAGACTTTTCCATGAAACATTGGGTTTTTTCCTTGAAGGATAAAGCTTCGTTGAGCGTATTTTATATGATAAAAAACAGTTCTAAAAAATTGGCAAGCTGCGTTAGTTCTTTCAAGAGAATTTTCAATCGGCATAGAAAAAGACTTTTATGTCTTTTCTATGCAGTTGTTTTTTATGCTCTTGCAGGCTGTTTCTGTAAACTGATGTTTTTATTAATTTATAAATTTTCATAGATGCGAAGTTGAAAACAGTGGCGTAGAGAGGGGGGGGCAATCATGCCCCGGGCGCAGCTTGCAAAGGGGTGCCAAAATCATGTCAAATATAAAAAAAATTTCCAGAAAATTTCAATCTTGATTTGATCATAATATCAATTTTATTCGAAGAAACATGTTTTGCCTTTTATAATTCTTGTGTCATGTCCAGAAGAAAAAATGTCATGGAAAAATTAGACTTGGAAGAGAGAAGAGGTTGTACATGAGAAATGACGAGTAAAGAGCTGATGGAGCTTGCCATAAAAGAAACACTTATTAGATTTCGTAATTAATAATTTTTGCATAGCTTAATTCTTTTTTAAAATTGTGTACTTTTAACCATACTTTCGATTTTTGATTCTTAATAAGCTCGATTGTCGTTTTTCATTTTTTTTAAATCCTTTTTTTAAGTTGTATATTTTGCTCAATATTTGTGATACTGTTGTCTTGTGCAACAAATCTGGTAAAAGTGTAAATAACGAAAATACTTTAATTTTTTCATATAAAATTTCTGGAAAATTCGATTAGTCAATTCCATTTTTATGCATATGAGAAATTTTAAATTTGGTATAAAGTTATTAATCAAATTATTTGTGTCAATGTTATATGGTAATTTTTGGATCTATTATCTCAGGAAGATTACAAAAAAGTAAGCACATGACCTTATTTAATTTTGTAAATACACGAAGATGCACAGTTCCTTTATGAGTCCTAACTGTTATACAGGCTAAGTCAAGTTTTATGCTAGTGAAAGTGGTAACAGTAATGTTAACAAAGCAAATAAATTTCTTGTACTCGAAAAAAAAAGTTCAATGAATATCCACAGACTTTTGACCCTTCTGGATGTGATAGTTATTCAAAAATTCAAAACGTCAAAATTATTTTCGAAATTTTAGTGTTCTGAAATATTATTTGACTTATTATTTAATTTCTCATAAGAGATGAAGTTATTTTATTTCACGAGTAATATATTTCGTTAATATTTTTGATTTCCTTTTATAATACAAAATGTGGAAATTTAATCTTTTGTTGACTACAATAACATAGTGAAACCTTACTAGCAAAAAAGAAAATTGCATAAAATTGATATATTATTTATGAAAATTTGAAGAATTTGACTTAAGTTATCAAGAAGCGATATAGAAAGATCAGTTTCAGTTTTTATTGAGACTCTGTGAAATTATTATCCATTGTCTAAAAATAAAAGTAAAAACACATGTATTTTTATCTCAAGCTTTATTGTAGCCTTTTAGTTTAGTGTCGCTTTATACTCGTGAGAAAATTCTTACTGAAAACGTGTTTCCTATTAGTTGTCCCCTTTGGCCAAAATAATGTGTTTTGCAGCTGACTGACCTTCAACGAAAGGGGGGAAATTTTTCTCAAAATAGCTTTGCAGTATGCAGTATCAACACCCCTATGGGGAATTGTCTTCCTGGAATCGAAATGATGGGGATCGAGTACTAATTACCTCCAAATGTTAGGAAAACACATGAACTTCTTCCCTTTGCACAGTTCACATGGTTAGTATATCATTTCTTCACTAGCATCGCTTCGTCGGAAACGAAAATTTAAATTTTTGAAAATCGGTAGTTTCAACCTTAAAAATATTATAGCAGTAAGTTATATTTCTGTCCACTATGTGTTTCTTGTAAATTTCAATATTAATAGATTATACCAGTGTAAATATTTACTAGCATGCTTGTTGAGTTTTGAAAATTAAATATCAAATTATTCATTACTTAAAAAACTATGCATGTAAAATTAATTTATTAATGTTTAAATGTATTTATTCGGGGAAATAATTTTCATTTGTCTTGTAATTTTATTGGTTTTACATTAGCACCTTATATTGAAAAATTCTTTTTTCAAATGGTAAAATTTAAGAATCTATATAATTGTTTTTTTTTCTTTTTAAATGTTTTCTTTTGTTTTCCTTGTATGCTTAAATATACAGAATAAATTTTAATTAATTAGTTTAATTTATATGAAAAAATATTTTTTAACTTGAAAAAATCCCTCAAGAAAATTTTCAAGAAATTGTGCATATTTCTCATTCTGTATTGTAAAATTTTAAAAATTAGTGTTGTCTTTAAATGATATTTGAAAGAGAAAAATTTAAGCTATTGCATGAACAGTACTTCCAAAATGATTCATAATAGTAATGAATTTTGATTTCAATAAAAATTAACTCATATTTTAATGATAAAATATATTTCATCATCTTAGGAAAATAATTTTATTAAATATATTAAAAAGATATTTAATAAGAAACGTTAATAAGGAACGTTGGCGAAATATATTGCATCGAATATTAGCATGCATGAAATATTTGATAATTCAAAATCTACCTCTACGAGATCATGTTGAAAATATTACGCTTGAAGATGGTACAAATATCGGAAATTTTTTATCTTCACTTAAACTTGTAGCGCAGTTTGATCCACTCTCAACTCATCTTAAAAATGTCATGGAAACGCCAAAAACTATCTCATACCTATCACCAAAAATTCAAAATGAATTTATTCACCTTTTGGCATCCACAGTTCGAAATCAAATATTAAGTGATATCAAGCGAAATAAATATTATGGACTTTTATTTGATTCGACTCCTGATCTCTCTCATCGAGAACCTATGTCCCAGGTTTTCAGGTACGTAGATATTGATTATACTAACAAAAAAATTTCTATCAAAGAGTCTTTTTTAGGATTTATCGAAATACATTTTAAAGATGCAGCCTCAATTGAAAATACAATTTTAGAAAAATTAAATTCTGATCAGATTTCCTTAATAAACTGTAGATATCAATGTTATGATAATGCCGCAGTGATGTCAGATCACATATTTGGAGTTCAACAGAGAATTATAGAGAAAAATAATCAAGCATTATTTGTAAATTGCGATAATCATTCATTAAATTTAGTTGGAGTTACTGCAGCTAAGCAAGATCCAGTCATCATAACATGTTTTGGAATAATTGAAAAAATATATTTTTCTCATGTTCAACATTACGCTGGGAATTAAAATCTTTTTAAATAAAACAGTTAAACTTAAATCTGAAACCCGATGGAGTGTTACAACACAAGCAGTTAGTGTTATTGTTAATGGGCTGGAGGAATTAATAGAACTATTAGAGAGAAACTAGCAGAAGATATTACCACCACAAATGATACCAGAAATGAAGCTACAATTTTATTGCAAAATATACTTAACTTTAATTCATTTCTGGCATGAAATCTTAAGAAGAATTGATCGTGTACAGCTCAGATTACAAGATCCTAAAATGAATTTTAGTGAAGCTTTTCATGATCTTGAATCATTAGAGACAGAATTTGCAGATATTCGAGACCAGATATGCAAGGAGTCAATAAAAAAGGCTGAGTTCTTTTGTGAAAAATGGGGTATTCATACAAATGCCTGTGTAAGAAGACGCCGAAAAATGCCTGAAGAATCATCTACAGATGTTGGCCTCTCAGTGGAAAAGGAAATTTCTCGTGTTATGAAAAGCGTTGTTGATCGTCTGCAGCGAGAAATGCACATGCGATTCATATGACTAAGAGATCTTAATTCCAAATTTGGATTTTTACTTGGTATTGAAAATTTATTTAATGATGGTAATTTTGATAATGAACTCGAAAACAATTGTAAAAAATTGGGTGAATTTTATGATACAGATTTCAATGGAACAGAACTTTAAATTTGTGACTGCAAGATGTTACTCTGCAGTAGAAAAGAAATTAAACTAAAAACTTCATTAGAACTTCTAACCTTCCTAATCTCTTACGGAGAAGATGTTTTCCCAAATATATGAGAATCGCCCTTCAAATACTCTTAATTATTTCTACACATCAATAGCAAGCTGTGAACGTTCGTTCAGCAAATTAAAATTAATTCTGACGCATTTACGATCAACCATGAGTCAGAACCGTCTAAATGATTTAACATTTTTAAGCATAGAAAAAGAAAAATTTGAAATGATCAACTTCGATGAAGTAATTGACCAATTTGCATCAGCAAAAACAAGAAAAATTTATATAGTGTAATGTATGTATTATATTATGATTGTAACTAATTACTTCTACTTATATCAATAATATATATTGAATTTCATGTTTAAAATTTTTTTGTTTTTTAAAATAATTGTATTAGTATATAAGATAAATAATATCTCTTTAATTAAAAAATTCGAAATCATTTAAGTCCGATTATTCCTTTGACACTTTTACGAATTCAATATAAGTATTTTTTTAGCTAGAATTGATTTTTGTTTCAAAATTGAAGCTAAGCCTAAGACTTTAAATTAATATATTATTAGCCAATTATTTTATAGAAGGTAAAGCATTCTCTTCTTATTTGCATTGTATTCTTGTTACAAGTAATCTCTATTTATTATAATGTATTGTATGCAGTTATAGCTTCTATTATTTAATACATTTTTCCTATATTTATATTCTATTACTCTTTTTAATTTCGAGGGGGCTTAAAAAAAAGTATCGTACCCGGGCGCCAATTATGCTCACTACGCTACTGGCTGAAAAATGATGTAAAGTTTCCTGGATTTATGTTGAGTGTTTCTATTTTTATTAATACATTTATTTAGTTTGGGTCGAGTATGCAATGCAAACATGTAAACTGCTTTGCATTTTGTAGGAAAATGCATCTCATTAGTAATGTCTGTATAGTTAAAATATAAGAAAAAATCATGTATTCATAAAATGTTTCAGTTTTATTTCTAGTTGAAATAAACAAATTGCCAAATAAAGTGGCGCAGATATAAAGGAACCAAATGCAAAAATTTATTAATTTTATTACCAAAATATAAAATTTATTTATTTCCTAATGGAGATTTTTCATAACTATTACTAAATTCCCATATAAACTGTTGCATATTTTTTTAATATTGAAATTGTAGTGTTACGGAATAATGCTGTTTTTTTTTCCTAGTTAATAAACTGGGAATATACTTCTCCATTTATGCCCATTATATTCTTTATCGAATAAAATACTTCAAAATTATAAAATTTAATCAGAGTTTAATATACCTATATTCCACCTAAAGTCAAAAGTTAATACGATGATTAAAAATACTTTCATTTTTTTATGCGGATAAGTATGTGAAAGAAGGCACTTGTGTTACTGTTTATAAAAGCGTCTGTCAAAGACAAACTTAAAATTGATTACACAACTTAAAAAATGTAAAAATATAACCAAGCATAGTTATTTTTTAAAGTTAATCTACTATTTTATTAATAGCAGTTATCTTTGTCACGAATTCTAAGTAAAACGGACGTTGAATACCATAATGTGAAAGTTACAGAAATCTCTCGATTACGAGATGTGCTGTAGATAAGAAAAATTACTTATAGAACGAGATATGTTTTTGATGGTGCTCAAGGAATTTCTTAACATATTCGGAGTATTTTCATATCCATAAAGGTTCGATCCAAAAGTTGTGTGAGATTCATTAAACATTTTCTGGTAAAAACATACTATAAAAGTGATTTTTCGAAGCCACAAGTAGCACTTTTTCATAATATATAATCTTGATAAGGCTAACAATTTTCATACCAAATGTTTCTTAGGTATGAACGTGTTTTCTATGTATATCTAATGAACATTGATCAATTTTTTTCAAAATTAAATATTGATTATTCAATTACTTATTCATCAAAGCATTTCAAAGCACTTATCACCTTACATTTTTTAAGTTTTCTCAATTTTTAATTGAAGTTATCGACAATATTTGAAAACTATAGATTCTTAATTTTTGTATGGAGACTACTAAAAATTTCTGTAAATTTACTCATTTTTTAAACTTATCCTCGTTTAATATTTCGCTTTTTGTAAAATGCTAACAATAATTCCTCTTTTATACTATAAATAGTAATTCATCTTTTTTTGTGTTGTGCGAATGTAAGTATATAATAAGTGAAATCAAAATTTATATTAATGGTTGTATAAGCAAAAACCCTGTACGTCAATTGCTTAAACCTATTCAGAGTAATCGATGTCGTTGATAGTTATTTTCAAGATTTTGTCAGTCTTACTATAGATGAAAATAAAATCTTTCTCAGAAACTCTTGTTGCAGAAGTCAAAGAAATTACTCCTTAAAAATGTATATTTAAAATAAAATTTTCAATTAGAAGGATAAATACTGATTTTAAAAATCTTAACATTGTGATACATTTCTTGCATTTATACATTTCTTACATGTATGATGCGTGTTAAGAGTTTCTGTTTCAGTGAAGCTGTAGTCGCAACTGCTTGTGATGAGACAATTTTCTCTCTTACTCTCGAAATAACGGATATATTACCAGATCTTGGTATCGCAATTTACACATGTATTCTAATAAGTCGTAATTGTTTGTAACATTCTTGTCCACTTATTTTTACGATAACTCTATCCCTCAATACATTTTGCTTTAAATATAAATATACATTTATAAAAATTAAAAATATTTTAATTTAAATTATATCGTTCACTCTACAGTCAAGTCTAGACGAGACAATTTCTAAATTCAAATGAATAGGGAATAGAACCAAGCAATGTTTTTCTCTTTATTCTTAAGTTTCTGAATAACATTGGTATTCAAGATTTAGCACATTTAGTTCTTAACTTTTCGAACAACACAGATATTCAGGATTTAAGACAGTATAAACGAATATTATAAGTACCACTATACTTACAATTATGTAGTAAGACAGTTTAATATTGTATGATGTTAATATATATATATATATATATATATATATATATATATATATATATATATATATATATATATATTGTTTTAAATTATATTGTATGCTATACTGAAAACTTTAAATTATATAGTCTGTAGATATTAAAATCTTTGTTGCCAAGTATAGTGTATTGAATTTTTTTCTTAAAGTAAGAAAACTTCCTGGCTTCTGTAGCTTTATTTTATAACGTATTCGATTTTTTACTAACTTATTTAGATCAATGTAACTTTGATGGATCTCTGAAATACAATTTTCCATTACTATAGTTTTGACTCTAAAGTTTCATAATCTCTTCTGTTGTTATTAGATCTCTAAACATACGAAATCAAATATAAACAGCTACAATTGTGTTTTCTTTGTGAAAAGAACTTCGATGCAAAAAATACAAATACTTTTATTTATTATTTTTGAGTGTCAGTTGTTTCAATTTGTTCTCCGACGTGTTACGTTTTGCTTTTGTGTTATGATACCTTCCAAATGCATGAAATAGAAACGGACGTCGCATTTATGGACTTTTCACCGCATACAGTAAGAACAACTTTTTCAAATATATTAGATTATGATGATAATATTTATTTAGCTATCTTACTAGCATCTGAATGCGGAATGAAAATTGTTTTGATTTTTCTAAACAGTTAAAAGGATAAAAGGAGGAGTTCCAAAACAATCCTTTTATTTAAAAATCGAACTAAGCCAGATTATAACGGTCCATGGAAAAATGTCAGTTAAAACAAATAATCCAGAAACTGTCACGGAGATTTACCGTATTCGATGTATTCTGGGAGTTGCTGTAACTCCTTAAATTCAAGAAGACAGTTGTACATCGAAATTCCGACTAATAGCTGGATTTAAATCTAACAGGGGAGAAAATAAACCGAAATAAGTTAATAGTTTCAAACACTCAATGTTTCCTAAAGAAACGATCGTCTAAGCTTTCTAAAAATGTACTTATCATCATATTTCAATGTACCAAAAGAAACTAGTTTATTCTATTTGAAATTAAAAATGAAACTTTTTGTTAATAAAGTTCACCATTGTGGCACGTGTTTTAAATTCCCCTATTCAACAAAATGATTCAAGCTGCAAACTCTAATATGCAGACAGTTTGGTTCAGCACACGAATACAAAACATGCTTCTCTAATATGATTACATGTGTAAATTGCAGAGGCAACCATTTGGTTGGTTCTTTATCATGCCCATCTTGTCTTAAAAAATTACACAGTTCAAAGCAGAAAATCGTTTATTATTCATCGAGGTGAGATGACAATTCAAATCACCAAAAGATTCTATAGTACGTATAATCCATTCATTACAACCTAGTGTAATAGACAAGAGAGTTATCGACGAAGGTATCAACATACTTGCATCAAAAATGACAGAATCATTTAATAATATCTTATTGAAAAAGACCACATTCTTTGAGATCAAATTATAGTTCTACAAACTAGGGAAGTTGAAATGATTACCAAAGTGTTCTCATTATTAAATAGCACAATAGAAACATTTGCACTAAAATCGCAGGAACAGTCTGGATCCCCTTAACAAAAAGGCTTCCTGGAGAAGTTCTAGGAAAAGATCGTCCCAAAATAAAAGTGGATCAAGTACTAATCTAATTTTATAAATATCCAAAGACGAATATTGTGATACAACATTTTAAAGCACTTTTATTTTATTTTATTTTTGGCTTTTTTTCTCTCATTTTTCTACATCTTCATACATAATACGTTATAATTTAGAAATTATGAATTTTGAAAGTTTCTTTTCCTTTTATAATTTGTTAATTCGAGATATTATTATTACCATTTGTGAAAAATTTTATCAAAATACTGAGATAGACAATTTATTTTAAATTGATATTATTTTTAAAATATTGATGCTGCAAATGATATGCAAAAATTATATAATAGTTATGTAAAGTAAGAGTAATATCAAAAAATGAAAAAGATAACCTATTCCGCTTAATGTTTTAGAAACAATGGATTATATGAATTGGAAAATAAAGATTAAAATAGAAACTTTCTAGATAATTCTTGAAAGAGTTTTTCTCTTACATAACAAGATACAAGCAATTCGTTATATAAGACTTCACAAATGACTATTCAAAATATTTTGTTGCTAAGAATGAATGTAATAGAAGAAAGAAAATAGATAAGAAAAACAAACTGATGGAATAATTACTTTAAAATTATCATTTTTGATGCATAATATATGTTTAAGTTTTATTTTTATTTTAATTTAGTTTTCAATTAATTTTTATTTCGTGCCTTTAACTACTTACTCAAGAATTTTTTTTTTTGAATTGTAAACTGAATTTTTTTTTATTTATAGAATTTAATTTATATTTAGAATAATTTCGGACTGCTTCTAAGTTGCACAGTCACTTTTTGATACTTCGATTATGCTTATCGCAAACATGTTCACTGATATAATCATCAATTTAAGTCCTAATTTAAACTCTATTTCCTTGATTTTCAATGCCTGCTTATTTTTTAAAAATACATGCGTTTAAAAGATATTAAGAACAAAAAATTAAAATTGAAAAATAATTCTGCAGTTGTAATTGTTTATTTTAATGCCATCTAAGTAATCTAATTTTAAAGCACATGATCAGGATGGCATATAAATCAATAGTATTCACTCCCTCAATTCATAAAATTTTGAGCAAGTTGTTTTCTTTTCTTTTCTTTTTTTTAACAATAAATCTTGCAAGAATTAAAATAAGAATATGTTATAAACAAAACTTTTATAACATATTCTTATTTAATTCATGTATTTATTTATAGACTTACTATAAATACACTGGTGTGCAAAAATTAAGGACGAAACGGTTTTCTAGTGCAGTTTCGCTCAGCAGTGCTCCAAATCGATAAAATTCGTACCAGAACATTCTCCAGATGTAAGAATATAGAAAAAAAATTCCAAATGATTAAAAAGGAACTTAATTGAAAAATGAGCATGGAGCAGAATGACAGAGACGGCCGAAACATCCATGTGACAGCTTTCCAGCAAGAAACATCCAGCTTTTAGTAGGGGATATGATCTCCCCTGACTGCTGTGCAGGATTGACATCGTCTGTTCATACTGAGTATGAGGTTGTCAATAAGTTGTTGAGGTACTGCTGCCCATTTTTCTTGTAGCGCCAATCACAGCTCCGGAATCGTTACTGGCGGTTGGTGACGTGCCGCCAAGCTTCTCCCTAGAAAGTCCCACACGTGTTCGATTGGATTTAGATCCGTTGACCATGCGTTCAATATCCTCACTTTCCAACAGCTCTTCGACAGCCTCTGTACGATGAGGTGGAGCATTGTCGTCCATGAAGAGGAACTGGGAGCCCATAGCACCTTTAAAAAGACGCACATAAGGAAGGAGAATATCATTACAATAATGGGACCCGGTGTCTGAATCTCCTTGGACGACATGAAGGTCAATACGGATGCCAAGAATGATGCCTCCCCAAACGAGAACACCGCGACCTCGAAACCAGTCCCTTTCGACGATGCTGGAAGGGTTATTGCGTGTTTCCCGCTCTCTCCAGATGTCTGTGAGTCCAGAATCGGTACCCAGACTAAATCTGCTCTCGTCCGTAAAGAGTAATCAACCCCATTGCTGATCCGTCCAGTTCTGGTGTTCCCGGCACCACACAAAGCGACTTCTCCGGTGGGCAGACGTTAATGGTATACAACGTGCAAGTCGTCGTGAGAATAGGCCACCATTTTGCAGCCTCCTGGCGACTGTAAATCGTGATATCGGTCGTCCAGTCGTCTGTTGGAGGTGTCTCGCGATTTTTTCAGTTGTCTGCCGCCTGCTCCTTCTTGCCTGTAAGACCATATACCAGTCGTCGACTGACGTGGTTGCTCGTGAACGACCACTTCTGAACCTTCGGACAGCTGTTCCTGTAGTTTGAAATGCTTTCCAGATTCATGAAACGATGCTGTGAGCGATTCCAAACTCCGCAGCCACACTTATCATACTTCGACTTTCCTCAATCTTCCCAATGATTCGACCTCGCGTAAGCTCATCTAGATGTCGTCTACGAGGTTGCCTGCTCATTATTTCACACTGACTAAGCAGCTATACATCGTTTAAACTGATATACGCCTTGCAATAACTTTCACAGAAACTCTGAGCGTACACCGCCAGCCTGCTTTATACCCTTCCGACATTCTCCCTTTATGTCATGTTGCGTAATTTGAGTAGGCCCTTGCGTACCTGACCGTAGTCGATCTTCTGATTGGTCTTTCAGTCCGATCTACCTGTTTGTTCCACTGTTATGCTAATTTTTCCATTTCGTCTTTAATTTTTGCACACCAGTGTACATACTTCTATGAAATAATTTAAATGATTAAAATGGAAATAGATAAAGATTGACTGTTAAAAATAAGTTTATGATTAAGTGAACATAAACAATAAAAGAAACACTTATGATAAATGATTCATACGAAAAATGGAAGAGAAATCCCAGGAAAAATTTGAAAATGCATACATATTTAAAGAAAAAGTAAAAATGAATCTTCAATGTATGCATTTCAGATGGACGTACGCATTACATAAATTAAGTAATTTTAATTTCATAGTATATGTATGTATTAGTAGTTCTTACATTCTTCCGTGTATGAATTAAATGAAGTGTCTAAAATTAAACGACCATATTTCAAAGTTCTATCGATTAAATTATTGTAGAAAAATTTAGGAAATTTTGTGTAAGACATAATGGAAATTTGGTCACATTTTTATCCATGTTACTGCAACACAATAACTCATATTTTACATTATACAGTCTTTAAAATGAGTTTAGGAGACTTTAATAGAAAAATTTAAAACCTCTCTTAATTACGCCTCCAACAGCAATTGTTATCGAACACAGTCGAAGTGATTGTTTAAAACTTGTATAGTTACCAAATAATATAATTAATCCCTCACGGTTACTATATATTTAGAACACTAATTAGGAAACATAAGTTTAACTGATAATTTTAAGAACGACACATTATTATACAAATAAATTTAGGAAAATTAGATCAGCATGCAACGTGCACACGAGCAAGCGAGAGTTCAACTCGTTTCTTTCTTTTCCCGGTTCTAACTGCAGTCGGGGTAAGGTTTGTATCAGTAAGCAGGTGTTGCCATCTGTAAAATTGGCATGCGGGTTGGAAATTGGCGTGGGAAAAGTTCGAATCGGCATGCAGATGTTGCCAACTGTAGACAGAATAGGAATTCCCTACATTTGAAGCAAAAGAAGCAGACATTTTAACAGAAAAGCATAACATTGAACTCTTAAATGCCTTTAAAAAGAGGCACTGGAGAGTTTCCAAACATTTCTTCAGGGGAACTAACAAATGTGAAACAAAAGGATCCTTTCGATATCATAATTCAATTGAATATTTGATTGATCATTAATTTTTAAACAAACTCTAAGAAATAGAAAAAAAAACAAAATTTAAAGTTTGTAACTATCACTCAGCAATTATTGTAAAACTTAGAAACTTATACTTAGATTTTGTTTTCAATGTGCTCGTTATTGCTAATATCTCTCACTCTCTTGTGAGCTTTTAATGAAACTGTTTCATCAAAACGATAATTATAAAGTAATTGTTTAAAGAAAGTTTTTTTGGTTGGGATTCAGAAAGGTTAATTAACTGTTATAAATCTTTGTATAATAGTGATCAAATTTAAAAAGATATTTTTATTTATTGTTTGTTCTGGAAACCTATTTCCGTAGAAGGAATGGACAAGGTTGCTTTTGGTAGAAGAAAACAAAGCTTCCAACGTATTATAATAGTATCTGTCAACTAGAAAAAACAGTGAATATTGATCACTAGAATATCAGCAGAGCTGTCCAGAATATCATGCAAAAGTACCTTACGGTTTTAACGGTATAAAGTTCGCATTGTATAGAAATTGCTTCCACATGATTTTCAGGCTTGAAACCGGTTCTCATTTAAATTTCTATATAACCTTGAGATTGTTTTAGAACTGCTATAGAGTATCTTTTGGAAAGACGAAGCCCACTTTCATTTAGACGGTTCATTGAATATTCATAACAGCGAATTCGGGAATCATAAATACCGCGTTACAACTTTTGTTGCACTCATCAAATGTAAGAATGTGGTATTGATATCTTAGACCATTAATTTTCGGTCCATATTTCTTCTAGAAGTCAAATACAAGTGGTCTCGCAACATCATCGATCACTGGCAACTGTTAGAGAATAAAATTGTGCTGAATTTGCAAGTAAGTCAGTTCCTTCATTGTCTAATTTTTATTCAAGATTGAGTTCTTCCACACATTATCCATTGTGCTACAAACATCCTCAAAAATAACTTCATAAAAAGAACATGTCCTAATTTTTCCTGATTTATGATCTCCATAGTCCACAAACCTCAATGTGACAGTTTTGACTTTGGAGCAAATTAAAACACCTGGTAAAATAAAATAATCTATGATTTACCTCGTCTTAAAGATAGGACTACACAAAATCTTAATATCCCCTGTTCATGTCTTAGAACACACAGTTGTCAACTGTGAAACTTATGATTCCAGAACTGTGAGTCTTATGACTCAAGATGGTAGTTAACACTGATGGGCGTCATATTGAATATGTTTTAATATAATAAAATTTAAAAACTATGATAGAGATGTATGTTTATATAGAAAAAAACTATATACAAAAGACACTTGTTTTCCGAACCCGTAGGAAACATTAAAATAGTTCATAAAATAGAAAAATTATGTAATAGGTTATTCAGAGGATTTTTTACAAAACTTCTTTTTCTTTATAAAATACTATTTGGAAAAAATGTTTAGATGGTATTAAAAGAAAAGAATGCAAAAAAGGATTCATACTTAAAAACAGTATTTACTTTCAGTTTATTGAAGAAAACTTTGGCAATGTAACCATACCACCTTTTGGTACTTAAAAACTATTTTTTTTTCAAAATATATTTTCCATTTTTTCAAAGTATAAAAGAATTTCTCTCCTCCCTAAATAACTTTAGTTTTGTGTATTATTTAGCTGTTTGTTTGGCATAAAGTCTTTGCACTACACATTTTCTTCTTGCTCAAAATCTAAAGCTCTTTATCCTTCTCATTCATTATATTCTCAATAATTTCATCAACCGATATTTCTTTCGTACATATCACACATGTAAGTGTATATTAAAAAAATCTTCGAAAAAAATTTCAGGTAGAAAGAGGATTCTTTGTTGGAGTTCATGCATGAGTGACTTATTTTCGCTTGCAGTCAGATAAATTACCTTGGCTCTTTACAGTTACGGTGGGTTCTTTAATAAATTCTGAATGTTGAAATGCTCTCTATATTGTTCTTCCTGCAACACCATTTCAAGCATTGACAAATGCATTGCTTTTAAAAGATCAATTTCAAATTGCCGCTTCAAATCGAATATCATAATCACTTTGCAAAAGGAATTAGCGATATTTATGCTTGCAGCTGTTAATTATGCCCTTATTCATGGTCTGTAAAGCAAAGTTTGTATTAGGTGGCTAGAACTACTCAAGATCCATGACTTTGATGCGAGCAGTGCAGTTATCAACAATTAAAAGAACTTTACGATTTCAGATAAAGAACTCTTTCTTTATCCAAGCCTCTCAGCCAATTTTCATAAATATCTCCAGACTCCAAGCTTTAATGGTAATTTTTGAACATTTTTTAAACATATAGACAACAATGAAAAGCAGATGCAATTTTCTGTACCATTAAAATTGGTTGCTGGCAACCCATATTCTTTTATTCGCTTTTTTCTTACCCCATTACATTTATGGCCTTTAAAGAGGTGTTCTTTCGAATTAGATATTAAATACATACTTGTTTCATTTGCGTTAAAAACATTTTTTGGGTTATATTCTGGAAGTAGTGACTTCAATACTCCTACTTTTCATTTAAATTCAAAAATTTTATTCGTGGTTCCACTTTCACCATATGATTTTTAAAGGCTCAGTGTCTAGTTTAAAATTTTTGGAGCTAACCATCTGATCCTTTGAAATATTATATTTCAGTTTCATAGCAAATCTGTTGGATAACCATGCATAACTGATGATATTGCCATGAACAGGAATGTTTATTCCTTTCATTTTTCTCAGCCAAGTAATCTGAGCTTTCCAATTTAGGATTTTTCGCTTCTCTGTAATATTTTCGAAAGAGAACATTTTTGCTGGTACTATTTGTTTTTTTAAAGATTTTTTTTCCGAATTTTTAAATTTGTCAAAAGACTGTTTTTTGAAATTACTTTTTGGTAATATTTATCTTTGATAAATATTTTTCCGTCTACTTCTTTTAGAATTTTCTTTCATACTTCGATTGATAAACACGTTCCTTTCTTCACCAAATCCTCAGTGCAACTGGTTTAATCTCCCTTTCAACAAACGAAATATCATAAATTGAGTTGTTCAAGTGTAACGAAGACAACTACAGATCAACAGAGAGTTTAAATTTTTAGTTTTCCCTGCTTTCTATGTTCCTCTCGTACTGGAAGTTTTTTCCCTTTTTAATACTCTTAAGTCTTTTAATAGTCTAATTTGATACCACAGCTCTTTTCCATGAAATGTCTATTCTCACAATGTCTAGAATTTTTGCACAATTCGCTTCATTGTTTATCAAGTTCTCCGTCGTTTTATAAAAAAATCAAATAAAAAATTACAAAAATATCAGATCATAAAAAAATATAAAAAATAGATAAAGGAAACTAAAAACAGGAACTTATCACACAGAAACGTAATTTTGGAAAATTTTAGTTCGTAAATGGAAATTAAAATTGTCGTTGTGTCTATGATGTCAGAATAGGGACCAAACACTAGTTCGTAAAAACGTTAGTGTTTATAAATTAGGGGTTCATAAAAATCAGCGTCTACTACTACTAAAAACGAGCGTACATAAAACGAACACAGGATTATCCAAAAAATATAAAGGTGTTAAGAGTTTTAATCCTATTCATCATATAGCATTGTATTTGTTGGTTTTAAATTTAAGAGAGATAAGAAATTGAAGCTTACTCTCTTTATAAAAATTCCTTCATCACGAAGCTTCAAAATATTTCCCGACATAAGAGATATAAGAATATTAAGATTTATTGACATGCATGCTGATTGAGAACGATAAAAGCAAGATTTTGAAAAATTTTCCTAAATGTGTCTCTTTAGAAATGCACAGAAAGCAATAATTATAAACTCGAATACAATCCCGCGAACTGTATACATAAAAGTCTACTTCAAATACAGTCAAAGAAAACTATATATAGCTGATTATCAAATCAATGGAGACCTCTTGAAATTATAGGAAAGCCTTTTTTAATTTGACTTAGAACCACTTGTGGCATGTAATTCAGCTTGGATTAGTCTGGGTAATATATCATGCAAATGCTGAATAGTCTTTAGAACAATATAGTATCATTCTTCATAGATACATTATGGAATTTCGAGAGAGATGCCCAATGGAAGATATTTCCGGATTGTACATTTTAAAATTGACCATAAAAGTTCTATTATTTTTTGGTCAGGAGATATTTCAAGCGGAAAAAAGTGTCTCACTTCATTTTCTTAGTAATTAAACTTTGATGGGCAAGTCCACCTGCATGAATAAGAAGATTATTATCCTTACAAATTCCATCTCCTGTTTAAATAAAGTTTGGATCATAGAATGGATCTGATCAGTTAAAACAACTCTATATTTTTCACCAGGGATCCTTCCTTTCAAATCATAATTGAGCCTGCAGAAAACTATGGCACAGCTGCTTATACTACGACAACCATATCTATACTTAATAGTTTGAAGGTGACAATCGTGATTATGCTAATACTCATATTTTCCAAGAATTTAACCATCCTCTTGTGGGTAATAGTTTAGAGATGATAAATCTGATAAAACACACAGCGATCAATCAACCAGTTTTTTTTTCTTTGTTCCATCACTGTAGACGACTTTTAGCATTCACATCTGTGACAAGTGGCTTAAGCTTGAATATTTTCATTAAGAAGGAGTTAACTGCAATTATTGGTACAGGAGAATCTTGATGTTGATTCTCTGCGGTCCTCATTTGACCTCATTTGTTTTTTAGACCTTACAACCTGCTAAAATATCCATCATCTCTTTTACTCAGAATCTTCCATTATCTTGATTTTCCGAGTTTGTCTTTGTCGTGCTTTGTGTATTCTGCCATGACTATAGACACTGTTCTAAAAGCTGGAATGTTTCCGTCAAAATTGCTTCAGTATAAGTTGAGTTCCTACAATTTATATTCTTTGCAAATCTGTGAGGTTTGATACTTTGTTTTCGACAAAAATTCAAAACATATATAATTTCACTATCATAATATATATTTCTTATGTTTTAAAAATCAGGATATATATTTTAATGCTTACGAAACGCTTTCTTAAATGTCACTTTCATTTACAGTTTTTTTTTTTATTATTTTAATAATCACTTGTACTTTGATAGCATGAATTTATAGCTGTAATATCAATATATATGAAATCTATAAAAAATAAAATATTCATATATTAGTTTCGTAGAATATATTTCTAAGTGAATTTATTGAAAGAAATAAGTGTGTACATTTATTTACTTATAATAATTTTGAAGTGTTGTAATGAATAAATAAAATAAAGTTTGGGAATTTAGTAAAATAAGTTACATGAATATTATTTTAGAGATTTGTATTATAATAATTATGTCTTTTTACGAAACCATTTAATGAACTACATAAATGGTATGTAATTATGAAGAAAAAAAAACTTATAAAATTGAAAAATATTTAACATTGAGATTTCAGAAATCACTAATTGTGGATTTACGAATAATTCCCACGATTCTGGATAATTTATTAAGACTAACTATTATATAGAAATCTTTAAATAAATTAACTGTGAAAAAAATCTAACAACAAATATGGAATATTAGAATGTGGAATGTTTTTTATTTTTTCTATATCTTTATTATTTTCTCTTCTCTGCTTGGATTTTCGTTCAATTGTCAAGAACCACAAGAGAAAGAAAAAGGCACATAATAACATTTGTAACTGTAAAAGAATATTGATTTAAACAGTATGGAATCACGCCGTGGATAAGAATAAATTTTAATTTTTATCTGTCATTGTAATTTTTTCTAAACTAGTGATCATGAACTAAAGCTATATTAGAACTATTAAGAGGCAATTATTTGTCTTTATACCTAAATTTAAAGAGTGTTGGATGCAATTTTATCTTTTCTTGATATTATGGCTTTACCAATTGTTTCATTTCAGAGTAAACTAAAATCCTAAATATTGAAAAATGAATCCATTGCACATTCTTACCTTGCCATGTAGCAGCTCATCACGACTCTGTGGCGCATTTCGCCACGAGTTTTTTTTTTTTTTTTTTCCATCTTCAACGGTTCAAGGCTGCTTCTCTGACCAGTCCTGAGCTGGCCCATCCAAATTTATTTATTTCATTTTGGATCATCCACCAAAAAGTTATTTCTGAGTCCATCTCTTCCTGCATCCATCAAATGCAGACGTAGGCGATTTTCTTATGGGACCATTTGGTTTCATTCTGATGACGAGTCCAGTACTTGCATATTCACCAGATATTAAATCCAATCGAAATATTGGAAGCAATAAATAAATTTGAATCCACATCCTTTCATCTTCCAAACGTTGTAAAACAAGGATAGCAAATGGTCATCAAAAATGATATTACTTACGAAAAACGTAAGTAAGGTGACTAAATTTAGTAACTAAACATAATTATTAAATTTGTAAATTTAAAAATGATTTATTCAAGAACAAGGTAATTTTTAAATTCTTTTTGAGTTGACTTTGCTTTTCTATTTATTTTATTTTCCATATGTTAATTAATGGGAAAATTTTTTTTGGAAATTATAATATAGATATCATGAATTAGCTTTCATTTATAACTGTTAATAATATAACAACACAAGGCATTCTTATTCAAATTGTATTTTCGCCCACTCAAAAAAGATAAAAATGAATTCGTTTTTAATTTTATTTTTTAAAAAATTATAGCAATAATGTATTTCATTTAAAAGTAATAAAATTATATAATTATAGAGGAAGCTTTTAATCAAACATCTGTATTTGGAGCAGTTTCAATTCGGATGATTACTAATTGATACATCCCTTCACACGTATTTTTTTCCAAGAACTTTCACCTCAGATAAATATGCACACAAGCTTGTCAAGGTCACTTTCATAAGCAGACGCTTATATAAAACATGCAAGACTATTTGGGTACAGATTGATAGCGGTTACTTTATCGAATTGCTGATATCAGAACCCTATATAAATATAAACATCTCAAGAGCGATTCACAACATCATTCATTGTTTGCTGTTCTCTTTCTCACGATTATTCTCCCTCGAAAAATGTGGAAAGCTTCACTCTATTCGGTAAGGTTATTATTTGTTTCTTATACTAGTTGCTTTAAAAAATTCTTAAAAATCTAAATATTTTTGTTATAAAATAACGACGATTTTCTGCTAAGTAAAATATAAAATTCAATGCTTTGGTTGCTAAGAAAATAAAGATGAAAATTTCTATATATATACTATTTATCATAATTCAAGCATATTATTTGAATGATATTTTTAATTAATTAAATTGCTTTTTTGTTATTCAAATAACTTTCGCTTATTACTTATCCAAATAATTATGGATTTATGTATGTGCATTTAAATAACTAAATCTGGTGTAGGATTATTGATTTCTCGTTAAATGTTAAAATATTTAATATTGATCACTGATATTAATAATAATTTGAAATTAATAGAGGGCGAAAATATTTTCTACGTACATATGAATACTGAAATGTCAAAAGTTTTTATTTAGAATCAATTAGTTTATTTTGAAGTGTATTCTTAACATATGTGTCGATTAGAATAATGAAATGTCAACATTTTTTATTATGAATGTTAAATAATTTCTTTCAGATTGTATAATATCAATATGCTCCTAGTAGCAAAATTAATTAAAATAATTATTGCTAGGCGATTGGATTGGATGAATAATTACATTTTAATCTTGGATTTTTAATTTCATGCCAGTGGTCAGCTATAATCTCGATTTTATGAATGACGCTAAGCGATTTTTTACACTAAATACAAATTCTATTTAGATCAAATTAGCGAAAAAATGTTAAATATCTGAAATTTATATTAACAGATTACAAATGTACTTCAAGTAAATATAAGTTGGAAAAAATCATCTCTATTAACAATAAGTGGAAGAATTTTTTCAGAGTTTAAATTTTTTATTCCTATAATTCTTTTTTTTTTCTCCCTTCTACCAACATTAAAAGTTAAGTATTTATTTATAGAAGGACTTAATAAATTAATAACTGGTATGAAATGATTTTTTTCATTATTTTTCAAATTTTCAGATACAGTTCGAATTTGCTGACCGTTTGTCGAAAGAATAATTTTTTTGTCATGATATATGCTTCTAATAATATTAATTGTATATTTACGTTTTAATTCCTCTGACTCTTATAATTTTAAGTTTGGTTTAACAATTTCATATTTCTTTTAATAAAATTTTGTGTATTATATTTATTCTTAATATTTTTTCTTAATGAAATTTTACCTCTTTTTCTACTTCAAAGACAAATATCATTAAATAATTTTTTTAACTCTACGTTGAGAGATAAAAAGCAGAATTTTTACTCATTTGAATATAAATTCCTGTACTGATACTACAATACATTAAATTTACTCTCACAAATATTTGCTAAAGATACTTGTGGCTTGCACTCTGAAAAAAATTGAATGATTTTTCAGTACTTGATAAGTGCCAGATTTGTATAATTTGATCTTAATTAAATCTACATTGGTATCTAATCGAGTAAAAAATATATGATGCTAATTAAATTGAATTTACTGTGATATTTTTAAGAGTTAATTTTAATTTTTTAAGAATGGTTACGTTTTTTGCTATAAAAGAATGGAAATTCATTCCATTTTGCTGGAATTCTATTTCATATTTTCAAGAGTGTCTCATTTGAAATCACATATAATTCTTTGCAATGTTGATTATGATCAATGTTATAAAAATTATAACTACATAGCAATTTTATTATGGAATAAGCTCTATTTTCTTACTTTTAATTTTCTTAGAGCTCCATTAAAAATTAGTTATTTTATTAATGACTCTCATTCGTAATTTTTATAGTTTTAACTGCAATAAATGTTTCAAACTATTTTCAGACATTTTATTTATAAATTATTAAATTATTAGTAACTAATGTGTTAAAATAATTGATTGGCCTAGTTGTTAAAATTATCGAATATTTTAACAATCAACTGAAATGAATCGGTACGAGCTGATTAACTTTCCTCACTTGACACAAACTAATATTTTTAAGAACTGTAACATCTTTTTTTAGACGTTTTAGATATTTTCGGATTTATGGGTTGTTGTCTAGCTCTGCTAGATAATCCCAAGATTAGTAACAAGAGCAACACAACATATAACTAGTGGAAACCAAGTTATTTGTCACAATAAAGAAAATTAAAATCATTCATCATGGAATTTTGAATATTTTAATTTCAATTGTTAAAAAAATCAGCAAAAAACGATTTTTGTGTAAATATTGATATTACAATGAACAATTCTAAAATTATGAGGTAAGTAGAAAATTCAGGCATCTGAATTTATTCAAATATAATGAAACTTTTTATAATATACTCATAAGAAAAAATTGTCAAGAATTTCTTCTAAAATGTTCCATTTCTTATTTTATTTACGAAAATTTCTATGAGCCTCAACTTCAGTAGAACTGTATGTTTCCATTATGCATGACATAGAAGTATTTGATTAGAATGCAAACAAATATCCAAGGCCAAGAAAAATTACATCCACTTTAATATACAAAATGATTTAACTCACAAAATATTGAATCAGTATAGTCTAAAAGTTCGTATTGCATCTCAAAAACTTGTTTATTTTTTTTAGATTGTCCCCTACAGATAGTCAAATTCAGTAGAGTGTCATTAAAATGATTGATTTTATACAAGGTTTAAGAAGCTATATGGTCATTTGTTTAAATAGTATCAACTTAGCAAAATCTCAGACAAATAAATTCCTCTTTTGTTTATTATTACTCGTGATCTCCTAAAAGACTGATTTCTAAATGGTATAACACTCAAAAATATTTTAAAATAACATTTAAAATTCTCTGAATGGATGAATTGGAAATTTAAAAATGGAAAACGATAGTTGATATGGGGTAGATGAAATCAATTTTCTATATTGCTGTTTACAAATTTATTTTTACTGACTATACAATTGTATCTTGTTAAATAAATTTTTTCCACCTTAACATAAATTAGTGGGCAAAAAGAGAAATTATGAATTTGAAAATTGCAATATAGAAATTTAAAAACTGGATAAAAACAAATCCACTTTTAAAATAAGATGTTCTATAAAAGAAATTTTTAAAAAATTTAAAGTTTCAAACTGAATAAAAAATTACGAAACATAAATAGTGCACATTAAAAAAAAATCGCATTTTTTGAAGGATTCAGAGAATTTTTATGGCATTTGTTAGGAATCTCCAAAATTGTAAGGGATGTAGCTACATTTTTAGAATCTTCTTCTTTTGGGGAAATAAAAATTATAGTTGCAAAATGGATGCTTCGTACGTATTGTTGAAAATTGTCTGCATTTTTAAGTTAAAATGACATTTTACACCATCTAAATGCTAAATGAAATTAATTTTTTTACTGTTTTTACTAAAAACGTCTTATTAAAATTCTTAAATCATTATTTTTTAATATGAGCAATATACCTACTTATATTTTGTATCAATAGCGTCTCATAAATAATCAATGTTTTCTTGCAGCTTATTGGTGTTTTGTGCGTAGCAGAGGCCTGTACATACAGAAATAGAGAATGTGCAGACTACGTGGTTAAGGAGACCCACCCAGTAAGTGTTTCAAATTTCAATCATTTTAAAAACAGATTCCAAATAAAGATTGAAGTTTACTGCGTGGTAAATGCATATATCAATAGCAGCCAAGAATTATTACTTCAAACGAGGATAATGAAACTTTAGACGAAGTTGAACACATTTGAAAGAGATCATGAGGGAGGAAATTTCTTGTTGAGGTTTCCAATACCTCTCTATAATCCATCTGAATTATCTGATACAAGTTTATTTACCACACAACAAGCTGGCTTCCGTGTAGATACGGATACTCCTTGGTTTGGCTAAAAAATTTGGCAATAAATATAGGCGATAAACTTTAATTTTTGATAATCTTGGTTTTTTTAGCACTTTAACTTACATAGTTTTAGGTTTGCCATTTTGTTGTTCCCATTTTGGTGACTATCTTAGCTTCAAAAATATTGCCAAAAAATCAAGGAGTAGCCGTAAGTAAACTTTTACTCAACAAACTTATTTCATTACTGTTAAAAGGAATATTTAATTCAAATACTAGAACGAAAAGAAGTATTTACTAACATTTTTCTGTATATGCTTCTTTCCTTAGGACTATGAAGTACGATCCTATCCTGCTTTGACATGGGTTACTGCTTCAGAAGAGAGTTCTTATTTCAAGATTGCCATGATGCAATCCAAAGCATTCATGCGCCTTTTCAAGTACATCAGTGGCGAGAATGACAGAAGTGAGTAACGCAATTCAATTCTCAATAATACTCCAAACATTCGTTCAACGAAAATTATTAATGATTTGTAATTCTATATATTTTTGTATTATGGGAAAAAACATTTCACAGTATTCTACTCAGTGAACCCTCTCAGAAAACAATATAATTTTCATATATGTTTAAAGTGTAGATTTTAAACTAGATTTCTATTGTTATATTTTTTTCACACTGAGAATTTTTAAATTTGTGCTATATATATTAATATAGTTAAATTGTCATTATATAGTACTAAAAATTTATACATCACATTTCCCAGTGGGTTACCTTGAAAATAATTTAAAATTCTGATTCTTAATGGTATAGTGAATTTTGACATGATTTTCAAATACAATGTTTAAGTTATTTCATATTCTTCAGCATTCTTTTAATCTTTAATTATGCAAATAAAAATGTTATTTTTCTAAATTTTTTTGAATTATATGGTATTATAACTTTATCCCCAAATTCGTTTTCAGTTAATTCCTTGAAAACTCTTTAAATCTATTTAATTGAATTTTTGAAATATTTTGAAAACTCTTGCCTTGTTAAATGAGATTAATAGCTTTAAGTACGTCGAAATATTAAATTGATCTCAAATTTCATAATAACAGCGGTTATCAGGAATTTAATCAGTCTTCAAAATTTTTACTCATTTATGTAAACTTTAATACACTTTATTATGTGCATATACTGCTTAAGACACAGAAACATAATGAAATTATAGGTACAATATATTAAATGCAGATGCAGAGAATGAAATATTATTCACCTATCTACTTAAAACAAATCCTTCTATGTACCAAACTCTATCCAATAACACATACAAAAAATAAAATTTTGAGATATTTTGTTCAAATCAGATACAGTATAAATGCTTTATTGGACAATTATTTCAAGAGCACAATTATCTGATAATTTTTGGCAATCACCGTATCTTATATTTACCAAAGTAACTAAAATTTCTTTTTTACATAATATGGCAACCAACTGAAATAAATTCAGTCATATATAACTCTGCTTACATATTATACACATTACATTTGACTTTACGGTATAAGTATGATATATCCCCCCAAGAGATTTCTCGCCAAATCTGACGTCCTTTGTTTTTATTTATAGCTTTTCTAATTTTTACTTTGGTGTTGCCGATTTGAAGTTTTGTCGCTTTTTTGTTGTCAGGGTTGGATTTTTTGTCGTTTTTTAAGTCATTCTTGTGTCATATATACGATTTTTTAAAGTGGAAACAGCATAAGAGTTGTTTGGCGACGAAAAAGGTCGCCAAGTGGGGGATATATCTTACTAGCTCTAACTTTACTATAAAGTGGATATTCACTTGAGTTTCGGATGAAAAATGTACGTGTTGATTTTATAACATAACTTCGTATCATGTCTTAATTTTAATTCCAGGGATATGTCAAAATGTATCCAAAACTAGCACTAGTAGCCATTATTGCAACGGTAATTATTTACAAATTTCTCGTAAAGTTTAATAGTAAAATAGGAGTAATCACTTTTAGGAATTTGGATTTATTAATTTTTATTGACTATTTCATAAAGATAAATGCACCTTGATATTAATAACATTACGTAAGTGAAGCTCATTGCCTTTGTGATTCTTAAGAAATGGTGTTTCTATAGATTTGAAGATTGAGATGACAGTCCCAGTCAGAATGAAAGCATCTGAGCAGAATGGAGTTTCAAGCATTCAAATGAGTTTCCTAGTTCCTGCTGTATATGCTGCCAACCCACCAAAACCTAATGACCAAAATATCACCGTATCTTTCGAAGAACCTATTGAATATGCAGTCAGGTAAAAATTTCCAGTTGTATTTCATGCAAAATAAACAGAAATATTTTTATTCAAAAAGTTATATCACTGATATTCATCATTTTGCTTTCTCTAAACACAATAAATACGCTATAAAATTATTTTCATTTTAAAGCTACCTTTTGCGAACAGTCGATATAAATATACTCAATATACATTAAATGTTAAATTCATTATAAAAGCAATAAATTTTTATTACACATATTTAAGAAAATAGTAATATACTATTATACGACAAATAAGAAACTAGAGTCCAAAAATTTTTTCCACTTTCTTTTATGAATATTTTTATATATATTTTCCTTTTATTTTTACTGTAAATAAATATATTGCATTTTTTATTTTTTAATGAACGTATGAGAAAATTACGTTAATAAATTAAGTATATGTAGCATTTATTGAGTTATATTTGTTAAAAGTTATACATTATTATATTATAAATGTTGCATTTTAAATATACCAATACTTCTCTTATAAAACTTAAATAATTTTTAAAATAGAAATGATGCCTTAGATACAAAAACTATAAAATTTGCTCGAGTTCTATAAATGCTTTCATACATGAAAATACATTCGTCGCAATATTTTCTTATCTCAATATAACAATAAGTTGAATTTTTTTTAAATTAGATAAATATTATTTCATTTAAAAGACGCTAGATTAATTAGTTCAAATAACGGAGAAGTAAATAGGAATATTTTATGTTCTTGTGTGTTTTTTTTCCAATCAATTAACCACCAGCTAAATGCAGTAAGCATGATTAAGTCCTTTCAACTGTAATATATATCATTTTCATAATATTCATATAATTCTATTATATCTTCTTAAATTAAAGAACATAAAAGAAATTACAATAAGAGAATGAGTCATTACATGATACACTTTTTATTATACCAATATAATCAATATGTACTGCACAAAGTTACTATGAAAACATATTCATTCAATGAAAAATAGAATATATAATGTATCTGTATTTACATATGAAGACAATCAACCTCATGAACTAACTTGGAGAATTTCAAAATATTTATTTATGTGCGACGTATATCGGCATATGAAATATATAAAGATCATTGAAAATGCAGGCTAATATTCTTATATAAATTCTGTTCTAGGTAATATTTAAATTAAGTAGAAAAGAAGTAAAGTATTGGACGTAATGTGTATTGTTATTAAAAAGGTTCCACTAAAACATAAAGCAACTTAGCAATATACCATATAAAACTTTCAAATTTTCGAATCATTATTATTTAAGAAAAGCATTTAGGACTAAACATATCTAACACCATATTATTTCTTTCACAGAACTTTCAGTGGCTACGTCTGGAGGCAAGGAATCTGGGATACAGAAGCAGAAGCATTGGTTAAGAGTGTCGGAAACGATGAATCAGTTGACAAGACTTGGTTTTACCAAGTTGGCTATGACTCTCCCTTCCAGTTGTTTAACAGGCGTAATGAGATTTGGATGCATAAAACTGCGCAAGAAGAAACGAACGAAATTTAAGAGAAATGTGATGGTTTTTTTTATTGTGCTTCCTAATTTCAATGTCAAGTTGCTTTACAGCGTTCACATCTTGAATATGTGATCTGTTTCGATACGTTTTATTTAAAATAAATGTCACTTTTTTGAATTTACAATAAAAGGGTGAGAAAGAGCTGTTTTGTCTGAAAATAATATATTTTTATTATAAATATGTACAAACATAGATTAAAATCCTTTTTATTTCAAACACCAATGTTAAAAATTAGTAATCACAGTAATATTGAAAATACAACACATAAAGTATGACAATATTTTTATATTAGTCCTTTTTCCATTATTATGCTTTTTATATTGTACAATTGGAGCTATATAATAGAATGAATAAACGAAAATTGTCGATTAAGAAGAAGGTGAATAAGGGTTTTAGCAAAAAGACGTCTTCCATGGGATAACACTAAATGATGACTAATATATTACATTAAAAGCTAGTAGAGACAAAATAGGCGACTCGGTTATTAAAGATACTCCTTTCTATAGCAATGAAAAATAGGTGTCATCAGGGTTTTTCTATCCAACAGTGTGCATTTTGTTAATCTCATAACAACGAAAGGATCGTAGAAAATGGTTTATGAACGAGTCACAATTAAATTTGGAATGGGACACTAAAGTTGAAAAATGCCTAGGAATTTGAATCATGGATTTTCATTCGAGAATTGAAACTAGTGATGGTTATTTTAACATTGTTTAAATTTTTTTCATATTTCCAATCTACAAATTTAATATTTAAAGATTAACAAAAAAAGATAAATAATTATTACCTATATAAAGTCTTAAATTTAATGATTTCTTTTGTAACTGGATTAATATGTTAATGAATTTCGCTCAAAAAGTACGTTTATTGTTATCTATTATTAAAAAATTCGCAATTTCTGTAAATAGTCTGACCCGAAATCTATGGCCAGTATTTCGAATGAACTCAATTTATTTAGATCTTAAAAATTTAATTCTTTTCATTAAATTTTTAACATGAATTTGTATTTAATTTATTTTCTATTGAAATTACTACAGTAATATTTATATTTGAATAGTTTTCTTAGTACTTAATCTGAGATGAACAGAAACGCTTGGAAGTAACTTTCAAGATACATTGATCAAAATCAAAAATTCGGTATCAAATAAAAACAGCTATTAAATTCAAGATGTGTTATCAGTATTTATTAATAATAAAAATAAATTTTGAGATTTTTAACTTTGTGGTTCATAAAATACACAATAAAATTTATATTCTCTAAGAAGCAATTTTTTTTATGATTTTTTGATTTAGTGAATTGCCTTTAGATAAAATTACCATAGAATTAAATCATATTTGTGTTGATACTGAATTTCTTTTCCATTAAATTTAAGAATTGGTGTAACAACCTTTAAAATGTTTTAATTTTCAGTCAATAAAAAAAAAGTTATATTTTAAATAATAACAACTAAAAAATGAAAAAAAAATCTCTAATTTGATTACTTTTCTATAACATTACATAAAAAAATAACATTCTTAATTAAAAAAATACCATGCTATCATCATATTTTGAAAATGTTCAATTTTTTTTAAAGATACTCACATGGATTATATTTTTCTATAAAACTTTTAACATGTTAATAGCCAAAAGGCAGTCATAGAGAATTACTTTTAGCAAATCATTCAGTAATTTAGATAGAAATTACGATGACTATATATACATACCTATATAATTTAATAAAAAAATGATTTGTAATTTCTTAAGAATTCCCCTAATTAACAAAACTGAAATAGGCGAAATAAATTGCAAAGTTAAAAAAATATGAGTATGAGATGAGTGAAGAATTTGAACTCAAATTATAACTTGCATAGTTAATATTTTCAGAAAACTGAAAGGATGACTACTAGACAGAACATTACATTAGAGGATGACACGCTTAATTTTTTTAAAAAAAGTCATGATTTTGACTCTTTAATAATTCAAGATTAAATTTGTATATTACGGGCAGTTTTAGTCTATTTTCTGATAGAGCCTTCATTTCAAAGGAAAAAAATATAAAGTCACAATGCAGATATATAAATTTACTCAAATTCTTTTATCATTTCATATGGATGTTAAGACAACAAAAATATTGTGTGTGGGAAAAAACCTTTTACACGTGATAGCAAAAATATTAAATAAAGAATGCTCACTTAACTGGACCAACCTTTCAGGGCAGAGATTTGCTAAACTTCAACCCCATCAGAGTTGTAAAAACGGATGCTGCATTTTCCCGAGCAAATCTGTCAAGATAAATGTCAGGAAAATTTCTCGAAATGTTTGGGAAATGCTGAATTTCCTCTCTTACGCTATTTCAATATATCCCAGTATCATTGAAAATTCTCTCATTGAGCCATTCTGTAATCCATATTCAAATGTCTAACGAAAACTATCATGTTTTAGTTTATCAACTTCACACAATCCAACCAGAATATCAATATAAATCACAGTCAAATATAAGCCTGAACTTGTCAAGTACATTAGGTTAATATTGAAAAATGAGAAATTTGTTGATCGAATTCTTTGATAATAAATATATTATTAAGAATATTATATAAATATCATTATATATCTAGCATGTGAGCCATATGAGTTATACAATAGTTTATTTCCTACACTATATAAGCCATAAGTGAAAAGTTCAGTCAAATATGAGCCTCTTTATCCACTTTTTTCTATTTTCTATTGTTGCTAATTCCAATACAATACCAACTCTACAACTCCATAAATAGCCAGGAAATCCAAAAACATAAGGGGCTTTAAAAAGTCTCTTCCAAGTCAAAATTCAAGCAGCTCAAGATATGCTCAGGCGATGCCTGTTCAGCTTTACAATTAGTGGACAGACTACAAGTCTTTTGACCCTGCACATATTTGAGACCCCTTAAGTGACAACTGGCGAAGCGAGAAATAACCCAAGTGTGTTGGCCTCTAGCTCCCTCAAAATGCAAGGCACCAACAGGTCGTTCTCTAAGATTCCATTTATAAGTAGGTGGAATCCTCCAGACATCCATATAAGCGTTTTTTTTACTCTCAGTAAAAATCTTATTAAAGCTGGATGGCAAATCAAGTTATGAAAGTTCATAAGAGGCAGCCTTGGGCGGAATGGGCAAAATTCCTGTAAGGGTCATCAATGCTGAGAAGTCCATTCCATTAGGCCGAGTTAAAGCTAACAGGCGTTCCTCTGAGAAAAATCCTACCATCAGCTTGTCCATGGTGTGCCAGGTCTCTGCTGACTGCAGCTTAACCCTCTTTCCTTAATCATAATTTTCCTCGAGGTGGCAATGCCAGTTAACTTCTTGGTCAAGGTTAATGATTACGTTGATCTTTACTCCTAAACTCTGTTGCCTGAGTGTATTACTTATTGAATTACCAGCAAATACTCGATACGTCTTTTCAATCAACATTTGCATAGTTTTACTCGGGTAAAGTGAGCGTTTGTCCAAGAATTCAAATATCAGACGCACTGATCTATTTCAAGGCAAAATCTGCAAAGAAATTATGTTCTTATGTTATTTTCACCTTCTCTTCAAATTATTTTAGTCTAGTTGATAGCTCTACACCCAACTTGAAGGGTAAGTATCCCCATTTATATCCCAGGATGCTAAGTGCTCTTATATACGATTCACATTGGAACTGTCTGTTTTAATATTCTCCTACACAGGTAGTTATCATAAATATATTTTGATAGTATATGTTGTAGCTTCATTGAATATTTGATATTTTCAATACTCTATACATGGTCAAATGGTTCGTATTTTAAACTTTTCCCTTCAATAAGATTGTTGCCTATTTGGAAAGTTAATCACGATCATATGCTTGTGGAGGATACTTTTTAATTGTCAAGAAAAGAGTTGTCACTATCATTTGCTGAACCATGTCACAGGTCTACTGGATCAATGGTAGCAAGAATAACTATTGAGAAATTTTCCAAGTTGATGCATCTTATAAGGTAGTGATACTTATCTAATCATAGTTTGAAAGAAGAATGAAGTTAAGTACCAATCAAGTTTTTTTTTATTAAACATATATATTAAACAGGATTACTGTTTAAATGAACTGAAAAATCAACATGTCAGTATCTTCAATCCATATGAATTTCCATTCCAATTAAACAAATACTAGATGTTTTTTTAAGCTATACCAAATCAAAAGGAACTTTTTTTCAGATTTCCAGATGACAGCAGCAGTCTAATCATAATAGCCAGGCTGTGTGAAGACAGTAAACAACTAATGGAAATCAGTTGAATTAGAGATCAAATTGGCTTCAAAAGCTCCCCTAGCTGACAGACTGAAGAAAAGTTGCTCATTACCAAATTCTAAGTAATAGCTATAATCTCATTAATCCTTATAGTAAACAAAATATTTTTTACATTGTTATAAGATAAATGCAAAATTATGCTCTAAATTTAAGCACACAGTATGTGCAGGTCAAACTTCATAATTTTTTTTATATTTAACTGACTATAAAGTTAAAATCTATAAGTGATTAGAATTTTGCAATATATACAAAAGCTATAATTGTAGAATATTTCAAATTGTAAAATAAAATTGTTTTGGAACTGGATTTTCCGCACATTTTACTTTAAAAAATCTTAATTAAGAAATACTTATGGACCTCATGGCCTTTAACCATATTTAAAAGGATATATACACATTTACTTCAATTTATGATTATTTAAAGTCTATTTAAATTGAGACATTAGTATAATTGGATAGGAATAAAATCTATTATGAACAAAATGGCAAAGACAAAATAGAAAATCACTATTTCTTTATTATTTGAACAAACAGATGAATGCTGCCACAGGAAACATGATAGGGAAATAAAAAAAAAAATAATTTTTACTAATTTAAATTTTGTAAGATTTAAATATTAGCATTATCATTACAAACTATGTTCCTTCCCTCAAAAGATCTGGTGTATTAAAGATGGAGAAATAATAATGAAAAATATACACTGGATTACAGAAAATGTTACTGTTTATTACCAAATAACCAAGAACAAAATATGATTAGAACAAGTGATCTCTGTATAAGGTTCTACATATTTTATAGCCAGATTGGCTTTTTATGTTACATCAGTCTACTTTGTGAGGGAAGAACAAAGTTGAAATAAGCACATACACAAAACCTTACTTGATTGATGCAATCAGTTACAAGTTGTTATAGATATATTTAATTCTGTTTAAACTAAAAATAATTTTCTTAAACTGACCAAATCTACTACATTGAATTTAGAAACACTAAACGGATATAAAAATCACAGGCACGCTACCTTAAATTTATTTTTAATTCTAATATATTTCAAAACTGGAGGTTTAAGCTTATCATACAGCACATTTATTTCAAACTACAGGATTGAAAATAAAAGCGTAAGTTTTAAAAAACAATGTTCAAAATAATTCAACTTCTAAAAACAGAAAATTAAATGAAATTTCTAAGGAAGCAAAAATGTGCTAGTAAATTATATTATTGTTGACTACAAATTAAAATGTCAATTCTTGTTAATTTCTGGATTCAAATAAAAGCATTTCAATTCTGTAAACTTTAGTAATATTTTAAATACCTCATATATCACCAACTTGTAACAAAATTAGAGAACACCAAAGAAACCAGAAAATAACAATTTTAAATACAGAACATGCTAAATCTAAAATATTGAAAACTTATGTTTAAGGGTGTGTGTGAAAAAAAATCCGTTTCACGAAAACCAACACTAATTAATCACCACAAACTATTACAGGAACATTTTAAAATAATGTTTAAATAAACATTTCGACTTTATGAAATTTTAAGAAAAATGAAATGTGACTGTCAAGAAATTGTTTATAAGTTAGTCAATAATTTTTAATAAAAAAATGGTAAATGATTGCATCAATTCTCATTTAGACACTTGTAAGCTTTTATTTAAAAAAATTTGACACATCTCAAAATATAAAATCTTTTCAGCACAAACTTACTTCAACTTTCATTCAATTTACTGTAAATCCTAACTTTTCAAAAGAATGAAAATTTTACACAACACAGCTGACTCTAAATGTCTCCTTAAACTGGGGTTTGGAATTTGTTTTCAATTGCTTTTTAAGCCCAAAATTGCATCATTTGTCGCATATAAGATAAAAGTCAAATAAGAATTTTAATAACTTAGAGAAAGATTAACAGGTGAATGGTATTTAATTATTTATTTATAAATACACAAATGCATTAGATACAAACTTTTGATAATTTTTATATTACACAAAAGGAATTAAGCAGTAGTTACAGTAACCCCAGAAAAAGGAAGACAAAACCATACAGGAAAATTTTCATTAAAAAAGTGAGCAAACTGTTAACAACTTGATATCAACACTTTAATTTCTAATTTTGTTGCTAATGAACTTATATCACACATGTTACTTTTACGTTAAAAAGATAATTCACATTAGTTTTCACAAGCCATATATACAATTTTTACAATATAAAACATGCAATGTTCAGTGTGCAATGTACATTGCAAGTTCAAAGCATTTCTCAAAGTAAAATGAATAAATTTACTACTACAAAATTAAAATATTAACAAATTTTGCATAGCCAAGACATTGAAATAAATGCACATTATAATTTTTTTGCATAAAAGATCAATATAATTGAACTGCACAGTAGCTAATGTAGAAAATACATTAAGCACTTCTATATATACACTTAAATTTTCTACCAAAAAAAAAGGGGAAAGAGAACCATACAAAACTATTGATAAAATTAAAGCAATATAAAAGTATTTATAGAACACAATGAATATTTAAGATCTTTATGACAGATATGGAATGGGTAAAGATATAAATAAACTATTGAACTACATGTAGCATAAATACTACATTTTAACAAAAAAGTTTGGCATGCAAAATTTGTTAAAACAGTATTGGCATTTTTTTATACAATTTTTAACATTTTTGTACAGTTCATACAGCAAAGAGGGCCAAAAGTTATCACAAATAAAAGAAAAAATTACTGTAAAGTTTAAAAAAACACACAAATGAATAAAAAAAACTTAATTTAAAAGACTAATCAACAGAACATACATTTATTGAAAGTTAACTAAACATTCAAAGACTAGAAATCCTTTAGTATATCTTGTGCTGTCTAAGTTGCACTGATACAACCTAATAACGGGATACACATAAAAGCAATGAGTTTCATATGCAAAACATTTTTCCAGACATAAGATAGGGATATAATTAACAATACTAAAAGTTTCAGAAACATTTTTATAAATTGATGCAAATGAGCATAAAATATGAAAGTTATTGCAATAAATACACAAAAACCAAAATGATTTCCATGTATAAATATTTTCTGCAGTTAAAACATAACAATATGAAAGGAAATCACAAAATTCCTTTCCTAATACTTCATTAATTAAAAATATAACTAAGATACATACACTCAAACAAAATTTTGACATAGTACAAGGGGCGGATTACTATCTCTATATTTAAGTACACTTCATAAAGGGATATAACTTAAGCTTTTATTAATAGCTAAGACATGACCCCAATTACAATAAACGAAGTAGTAAACAACCAAAATTCAACACTCAACAAAGCATACATAGTGGTGAAGCTATTTTTACAGGATTCTTTTATAACAAATGTTATTATACATATATAACAAGTAAACATGAAAATGTACAAAACAATTAATATAAATGAACAAGCCTTTGTAAAATAGGAATATTGCAAATTAATAATGGGAATTTTTATTAAGTGGTTGCATATATTTCAGGATACTAATTTTATAGTTAATTTTTTCTATTTTTGTTTTAGTTTTCAGGATTAAATAATCCTGATAATGTAATATTTACAAATTATAAAAAGGAATTTTCTTAAAGAATTATTTTTTTTTTTACATTTTTGATTTCTGAATGTATTTTTGCAGCTAACATAAAAATGCTAGTGTAAATCAAAATTTGGATAATCTAAATACATACAAAACATAAGAAAAAACACTCCAAAATTATTAATGTTCATGTTAGAGAAATATTTGTAGAATATTCTAAATTTTATGTTCATACATTTAGAAAGCAACAAAGGAGGAAAAATGACTAAATCTTTTTCAGTTTTATCAACATTATACAGTTTTTTTAAAATAAGAACACTTAATTTATTTAGCTGTCCCCACTGAAGAATAAAGATTTTACACAGCATGAATTGAAAATATTTAGTAGCACTTTATTCACATGAATACAAAATAAGAATGTGAACATGATTTCAATAAATAAAATTTAAATTATTAGTGAAATTACAAAGCAATGAAAGAATAAATGATCATGAAACATTTTAATTCAAATATGAAGAGTTTCAAAAAAGAATTATTCAAAAATGAGAATTCAAAAAAGAATGCATGATTAAAATAACTTTTTAAATTTATTTTTTATAGCTTAAAGCTTCATATTTCATAATATTGAATAAAAGGACATAATCTAAAAAAATCTTAACATTAGCCCAAAGAGGTTAATTTGAGACAAGATTACATCCGAAAATATCCCCTCAAAACACAAATCAAAATATATTTCAACAATGCCTAGAAAATTATACTCACATACATGTATACATATAAATATAAAAATACAAACAAATCATTTTTTTTAAAGTTTTAACTTTGATTATGTTATAGAGCAACAAAAAGCAAACATCCCAATGATTCTTTTTTATGCATTAGGTTATATATAAATTTTTAAAAAAATCCCTTTTTTTCTAAAATACATCAATTTTAATCATGATTATATATTGATAAACTATTTCCAAATACTTAGTTTTTCATCCTTTGAAATTCTAATGAGGTAGTCACACTACTTTCCCCATACTTGAATTAATATTTATCTTCAAATTAACAAATTCAACAGAAGCATTTTGTTAAGTAGCAGCTTCAATGGGAAAAAATATAGACTGTGAATCATTTATACAGAGATGAGATCAGGATGAGCACCAGTCGTTCAGAGAGAAATCACATTTATACATATTTGCCGATGGACAATTTCTTCAAAAAACTATCACAAGTGACGGGTATCAGTGATTTTTCTTTTTTACTTTTGTCTCCTTTACTTCTTTAGTACAAAATGATGAACTAGTGAAAAGAAAAAGAATACGATGCCTGCTATGTTGTACTCCATGTGGCACCCCTGAAGCTCTAAGAGAAACATGCTTCATGCATATTTTACATACCACTTTAAGAATTTAATTAGTATCTAATTTAGTTTGTGTTATGATGCACTGAAGTTTTTGGCAACATGAAGAAGATGTATTCCATCACCTCTTCCTCAGAGAGCACAATGTATATTTATATTTATTAAAAAAAAAAACTTCTTTTAAATGAAAATGACCTGTGAATTCTCATGAAAGCAAAACATTTTAAAGCACTTCCTTATATTTACACTTTTTACTTCTCTTTTGATGATATCTTGAAGACTGACAGCTCAGCAAATGAAACTAGAAAGCGTAGTAAAATTTAAAAAAATGAAAAGAATTTAACACAAAAAAGTGTCTGGTGATTTGTGTTCTATCAAGGCAAATTGTCAAGACAGAATCAGCAAAGACCACATGTCATGAAACTAAATGTCCATTGAAAAATTTATAATATTTAAGCATTAGCGTCGTGGTGCATAACCGCCTCTCATTCCACCTCTAGATTCTCCTCTTCCTGTACCTTGAGGCATCATTCCACCACGAGGACCACGACCACCCACACCTACACGAGGTGAAGGACCTCCACGAGGTGGTCCAACCCTATTATCTCCAGAAACCATTCTATTATCTTTAGGACGCTTCTTTTCTTCTACATTCAAACGATGATCATTGAAATAGATGGGCTACAATAAAAAAGAATTGGTATTCAATAATATAAAAGGTTAATTCACAACTAAATATTATTTGTACAATAACTTAAACATTCTTATACATATATTTTATTATAGGAACTTTTACAATTCATTTGTGTAACTTTATTTAACTATATTCTACATCTACTTTACATGTATCCAATTACCAAGTGACATTTAAAATAAAAAGGAGCTTTACCCTTGCATCAAGGACCTTCTGCACTGATTCTGCATGTTCAAACACTATAAAACCAAAATTCTATGGAACAAAAGAAAAATATTAGATTAAATCAACACTAAAATTCTAAATGTAAAATAATAATAAAAAATTCTTTACAGGCACTTTGCCGCCTCCAAGTTTTTGAGGTTGCTTTGTGTTTATCCGCATATCTAACACTTTTCCAAATTGAGTGAAGTGAGATTTCAAATCTTCTTCAGTAATTGAATGGGTTAGATTGCCTACAAAAAGCTGTTGGGAATCTGGATAATGAATAAAGTTGGCTTTTCTTTTATCAGCATCAGAATCCTCTGGTGAACGAGCTGGCAAATCATGGCTAGCATTTTCAAAGCGTGAGCCCCTTCCAGAGTTGAGCCTTGGACGAGACATTCGGTTCCCTTGTTGACCAAATCCAGAGCCACTCTATACAAAATATTAATTAGAATACATTATTTTTAGAGTCAAAGCAGTAAAAGAAATTCTCAAAAAAAAAAATCAGTAAACACTTAAATGTAAAACCATACTAAATTATTTATAAAGAAAAGGAATTCAAATAAGATTTCTTAGTGCAAATAATTAAATAGAAAAAAACAATGTTGACAAAAATTTAAGAATCTGAAATTGAATATTTACCAACTTTGAATATTTTTTTAACATGAAATATTATAAATGTATGTAAAGTATAAAATTTGTTATGTTAAATGAATATAAGATGAATATTTAATGAATACAAAATATATTCATTTAAATTAACTTAAATTTTAATTTAATAACTTGCTGAAAAAATTCCATTGTTTAAAATTTTATGATAAATCCTTTCAACATTAAATTTATAAGTTATTATTAATAAATTATTAAAGAACAACCCTAACCAATCCTATTCTGTAATCTCAAAGTGGTGTGAGGGCGTACACAGGTAGCACAGGTGATGCAAGTCTGGAACCTAAACTTAGTTTAGGTTCCTGGTAGGGTCACCCATGATGAGAAGGCTGTGCTAATACAATTGGCTAATACAGAAAGGTAACCCAATCCAAGGTGTTAGACTCCGTGCTGATAGATGAATGGCACCAGGGTTATGGTGTCGCTCACGGGCCCCTCGAGGAACCAGGCAAAACCTCGTTGTATGTTTGCCTTCCACCTGTACAGGGAGGCTATGCAGGTGGTGACCGTATATTTTCCTCCCAGTTCCTAGGTCACTTATGGATGACAAAAATAAAAATGATAAAAAAGGATTGGATACATCTCCTAGTGTTATCCAATCAGACGGCCAAACGGTTCCTAAGGAACAAAATCCTGGCAAAAAGGAGAACACTGGCAATCTGGCTGCTGGAGGAAGTGGAATTGCTGCAAGGCAGCACACTGGCATCACAGTTAGATAACCAGTTCTCACAAAATCACAAAGATGCAATCTAAGGCGTCATAATAAAGCAAAGGAACAGGTGGAGACTGTTCAGAAGGTGGGTGGCACCAAAAGACTTAAGTTAGAGGTTTCAACCCCTTCTCCCGTTAACACTGCCCCCCAAAAGCCCAGGGATGATCATCAACCTGGGACTTTAGCTCAGGCTGTTAAAAGCCATAAAGTAGCTATTGTGAAGGATGGTTTCCCAACCATCAAACTTAAGAAGGAGGATGTTGACTCTATACAGCTGGAGATTCTGACCAGGACAGATGAGGTCCCCATAGGAAATCATCTAGGGTTCGAGGCTTAAGTTTAGTGTCTGGGGCACTAATTCTCCTATGTGATGACCTTGAAACTGTGGAATGGATTAAAAAATCCTTTCATGGTAACAATAGTCTGTTTGGCGGTAAGGGACTCAGTGTTCTGGATCCCAGTGATCTACCTAAACTGGTAAAGGTGGCCTTTAAGACAAGGGACACTCATACCAAAGATCCTGCCATCTTTTTAAAACGGCTAAATAGACGCAACCCGGAGTTGAAGTCTTTAGAATGGCATACTCTGCAGAAATCTGTAGAGACATTCTACTAGATGGATCTTCGAGGTTGAGATGGAAGCCTCAGAAGCCATTAAAAAGGCAAATTATAGTGCCTATACTGGTTTGGATTGGGGAACCTTCAAAATTCTCCAGAACCCAAACCAGAAGGATGTACAGAGCATTGAAGAGATGGAAGTTGTACAAGAAGGTGCAACTTCCTCTCAAGAGTAAATCCTCTCCTACTTCTAGTAAGGAAAGCAAATTACCTAACCTTGAAGAACTAGATTTAGATTCTGGTTATGATATAACCCTGCAACCTGGCTTTCCTCTATCTGAGAGTGAGGTAGAAAAGGTTTTGCAGGAAAATCAAGTAAGTCCCCTACTTATGGTGACTTGGGAAGCAGTGCTTCTTCTTACCTTCTTTGGATGCCACAATGGTAAGTATCATCAAAGTAGCACAGATCAACCTTCGTCATAGTTGATCAGCTTCAGCTATTCTTAGCAAGAAGATGACCAGAGGAGAGGTTGACATTGTTTTAATTCAAGAGCCATGGATTTCCAATGGTTCTGTTTTGGGCCTACATGTTCATGGTTTTAACATATTTTACGATAAATGTTTCATCATAGGATGTGATGCAAATGCTCACCATACTATGTGGGGAAGTAGTGATTGCAACAGACGTGGTAAGGATCATTTAGAATACATTTTGTATTATAATCTATTTATTCTTAATAGAGGTAATGAACCCACTTTTATTACTATATATAGTAGAGAAGTCATTGACATCACTTTATGTAACAGTAAGTGTGCTGACTTTATTAAAGATTGGAAAGTGTCTGATGAAATAAGCTTATCTGACTACCAATACCCTGGAACCAGGGGGTATGCGTACCCCTCTGGGGCTTGAGCTAGCCACCAGGCGCGTCGGCAGGTGGTGGATCGCCGAACGTCCTGTAGGAATGACAGGATAGCCTTGAATATAGAATAAGAGGCCACGAACCAGCTCCCGTAAACCCTGGTGTTATGCGATCCGTGCCTAGGGCTAATTGGCACCGCGGTATTGGTGTCTTAACGGAGCCTCTAGTTGCCTGGCAAACTTCTAGAGTAATTTGCCTTGCCCAGTATCTCAGGCAATGCTGGGTGGACTTATATTACCTGAGCTTATTAATTGTTATCTTGTGGCTGAAAAGACACAAGAAATAACAAATCTTTCTGCATTTGCAGGTGAAGCCTCTGAAGTAGACCTTGCTGAAAAAGACAAGGGAACTCAGAGGCAATCTTGTAAAGGGGCAGTAATGAATCTTTTACTTGAGGTAGAAATGACCTCCAAACCATCTTCTGGTGAAAGCCAGGAAGCTATCCTTAGCATGACTGACTTTCTGACCAGATGGGACTGTTTCAGCAAGACCCTATCTGCTGGAAATGTCAAACGCAAGAGGAAACGGCAGAGCATATCATTTATGAATGCGAGGCTCTTGCCCTCCCTAGATTAACTTCTTTAGGCATCATCCATACTAGAGAGTTACACCTAGGCTCCATTAAAGGGTTATCAGACTTTATTAATAAAGTGGGTGACCCGAGCAACTGGAACTAGGAAACATTGGGTTTGGAGTTAATGGTACAAAATGCTGATAAAAGCAGAGGTGCCCAATGACATACAAACCCAACCTTAAGAAGAAGAAGAAGACCACCAATACATTAGCTTTTCTGTTTTAGGGGCAAACAGACTAGAGGTGGTAGGTAGGAACCCCAAAAATACCATGGGGTTCCTACAAAAAGATCTAGAAGATCTTATCAAGGAAGGAGACTTTGGTAATTTATCTTCGGTAGCAGATTTGGAGTTGGCCGTTGATCACATGCAACATGCCATTCTCCAAGCATACTATCAAAATTGTGATGTCAGCAATACTTACTCTCCAAGGTTAGTTCCTTGGTGGTCTAAAGAGTTAAGTAAATTGCGAAGACAAGAAAGCTCTTTAATAGAGCCAAAAAGAATGGTGAGTGGCAGAAATATAAATTGGCACTTACCACATATAATAAAGCTAGCAGGAATTCTAAAAAGAATTCTTATCGAAATTATTGCACTGACATTAAAACTGTGTCTGCTACTGCAAGAATCGTTAAAATAATGTCTAAAGACAGGAACTGCTGTCTTAACACTCTTAAATTGCTAAATGGTAAGTTTTCAGAATCTGGGAGAGACACTGTCTGAACTGTTCAGAGTTCACTTCCCAGGTTCCAACGAAATAAATGGTACTCCTAATTTTACACTCCCTACTTCAAATTGTGGTAAAAGTAAATGGGATGTTACCAAAAGAATCATAACTTATGATCAAACACAATGGGCAATAATGTCCTTTAAACCTTTTAAATCACCGGAATGGATGGAATTGTACCAGCTCTGCTTAATGAGGGAGTCCAGTGCATTGCTCCAATTCTCTGTAGAATCTTTAGGGGCAAGCATAGCCTTTGGGCATATATCTATTGCCTGGAGGCATACAAAAGTAATTTTTATTCCTAAAATAGAGAAAGATAATTACTATGAAGCTAATTCTTTTAGACCCATCAGCTTAACATCCTCTCTTCTAAAGGCATTGAAAAGCTGATAGACAAATATATTAGAGAAGTTTACTTAGTGGAAAAACCACTTTCTGACTCTCAATATGCATATCAAACTGGTAGATCCACTGATAGTGCGATCTACAACATATTCTTCATTTTGGAGAAGAACTTTAGGGCTAAAGAACTTGCTTTAGCTGTTTTCTTAGATATAGAAGGTGCCTTTAAGGCACCCATTGAAAATATTTTACAATCTCTTGCTAGAAAGGGAGTTAATGACACAATCTGTTCTTGGATAGAAAATCAGCTCAATAACAAATTTGTCAGTGCCTCATTTTTAGGTGAAAACATGATCCAAGCCAAAGCTGGTTGTCCACAGGGAGGGGTTCTTTCACCCATCTTATGGTGCTATATTGTAAACTCCCTTTTAGAGGTGTTAAAAAAAACCAGGCACAACCACCATTGGATATTCAGATGATTTAGTACTAATCGTCAGGGGTAATTTTTGCGAAACAATCTCCAGCATCATGTTGTAAAAAAGGCCTTTCTGTAAATCCTCAAAAAACCACTATGGTAGCCTTCACAAAGAAAAAGAATCTTAATCTGAAAAAGATAATTTTTTGGTCAAGAATAACTTGCTCCAAAGAAGTTACATTCTTAGGAATATTTTTTTGACATGAACTTAAGTTGGAACAAGCACTTCAACTTTTGTATTGAAAGAGCAAAAAAGCTTTCTGGTCATGTAGAAATGCATTTGGAAGAACTTGGGGCTTAAATCCCAAAGTTATTTATTGGATTTACACTATGATTATTTGTCTCATCATTACCTATGTTTCAGTGGCCTGGTGGTCTAATATCAAAAACGAAACTGCTAAAGCAGAATTAACAAAATTTCAAAGGATGCTTTGTGTAGCTATCTCTGGGTGTATTCATACAACTTCTACATCTACACTGGAGCTTCTGCTTGGTATGCATCCTCTTTATATGCATATTGAAGCAGAAGCAATACTTAGCATGAAGAGGCTTAAAATTACAGGTCAGTGGCAGGACTACTCTAGATTTTTTTATCCTGGGAAAACCTCAATGCTGAGTCACTAGTCATCCTTTTATAAGTTTTACAACTGATTACACGATTGTTTAGTATGCTTTTGATAAGATTTATACAATCAAATTTCTCTTGAAAGAAGACTGGAATAATGTTGCCATCAGTGAAAGCTGTATTTACTGGTATACTGATTGCTCAAAAGTGAATTCCAATACTGGGGCTGGTATTTGTTGTCCAGCTGATGGCACAAAGTTATCATTCCCTTTGGGTAAATATACAACTGTATTTCACGCAGAAGTCTTTGCCATTCTTGTGTGCACAGAATATGCTTGGACAGAAACTATTCTTGTAAAAGAATAATCATCTGCTCTGACAGTCAAGCTGCATTACTAGCTTAACAGAAGTCTACTGTAACTTCTGTTCTTGTCTGGGAATGTTATCTCACTCTGCGTAAATTAGCTAATAATAACCCCACCAATTTAATGTGGGTACATGAGCACTCTGGTGTTCCTGGCAATTAATTAGCTGATGAGCTAGCAAGGACTGGATCAACAACTGACTTTTTTTGGTCCTGAACCAGTGCTAGATATTTCAAAAGAATTGATCAGAAAGAATGTCTTTGATCTCTTCAGAAAACAGCAATTTATGAACTGGCACAATGCCAATGATCAAAGACAAGCAAGGCTATTAGATAGCACGTGCCATAGCTAAAGACAAAAAGAATTATTAAAGCTCAATAGAGGCAGTCTAAGGAAAGCAGTGGGACTACTTACAGGACACTACCACCTTAAAAGACATCTCACCATAATGGGAGTTTCAGATGATCACACTTGTAAATGGTTGTCATTACATGGAAGAAACTTCAATACACATCTTATGTGAATGTAAAACCTTTTCTGCACATATATTTGAACACCTAGGTCAGCACTTGATTGAACCTAGGATGTTGTAGGAAATTTCTGTAAAATGTCTGCTGAACTTTGTTTCAGCCACTGGTCTCTTTAAATAGGACTTTCTGAGGGGTATAGTATAATAGACCTATGGTTGCGAAAAATATTTATCACCACTGTTTAAAAATACTTATTACATCTTTAAAAAACAAAAAATTTAGTACAGAAAAAGATTGAAAAAGCTAGGTGCACCAAAGACCCAAGATTATACAGCATTAAATATGAATTCAATAAGTTAACATCTTTAAAGTTTTTTATTTTTTTTTTTAAAAAAATCAAATCTTAAAATAAGGAGGGTAACACTGCAATAAACAAACACATTTGCTATTATCAGATACTGGGAACAAAGAAGTACCCGATGTCTGATAATCAGTTTAATATTTATTCTAATTCAGATATAAGAGATTCTCTTAATTACTTAAGTGTAATTTTTGCAAAAGTTCATTCATAGGAAATTGTGAATTATTAATAAGTATCATCGATCATTAAAAATAAAAAGATAATAAATTATGTTATTTCAAACATTTATTGCTAATACTTTCATTTACAAAATTTTTGAAACTTTGATTCAACTGAGATTATTATATATTAAACCCCTCAAATTTGGAGATTAAATGAATTACTTAAAATCTGGAATGAATTAGGGGGGAAAATATGAGTACTAAAATGTGCAATTGAGATAAACAGGTAAAATGAGAGAAAAACTGAGTAACTACAATTAGAAAATAAAAAGCTTTGTAAACCCAGGAGTAAAATTTGGAACTTACCAACAAGTTTCTTTGAAACAATGTTGTTGGTAAGGGGTAATTACTCAAAATACTATATTATATATTATTAAATGGGGCTATATTATTAAGTGGATTCTTAACTACCCATGTAAGAGAAACAGAGCTAGTAGTACAAATAACAATTAAGCTACATTTTTGGATTGAAGGATGACAAAAACTTAAAACAGAAGAAAATTTTTCATTTACATTCAGATGTTGCTTCCCATATTAATGAATATGCATTTTAAAATATAGCACATTTTAAAATACAGCACAATTAGATTTTGAGCAACTAAAAACACATGCAGAGGTGAGACTCAATAGTGCAAACTATTGAACTGAAAGCCTGAAAAAGAAATTTAACTGTTAAAATTTTGGCTATTATAAAGTAAAGAAACTATGATCTTACAGAAAATCTTTGTTATAGGCCTCTAGGAGAGGAACGGGAAAGAACTTTGAAAGTTACCAGGGTTATAATGAACTTTTAAAAATCTAATCTGAAGCAAAAATAAAACTTAAAAACCAGTCTTACAAAAACAGTGTACTTAGCTGCATTACAAACTATGCAAAGAGTTCGCAAAAATTTTACTGTTCAAAATTTTTAAATAACATTGCCGAAGCTAATTTTTTATACTTAAAACTCTTACAATAATTACTAAATTGAATCAGAGAATTTAAAAGCACTAAGAATAAATTTGACTGAAATAAAGAAAATCAGGTATACATTTAATACACTCCAAAATTATAATGCATATCTTTAAAAAATTTTTTTAAACAAACCTGCTGCCCAGAAGTAGGAGTATTTTCATTTTTGTGATAAGCAGCTGGTTGTTCAGTTGTCTTGTGAGGCGCAGGCTGGTTAGAAACTGGAGAAGTGGTATTGGATGTAGCAGGATGATTAGGAGCAGTTGATGAACTAGCATTTTTACTCACCATGTTTGCATAAGTCTTTGGTTCTAGAATTTATGGAAAAAAAAAAAAAATTAACATATTTATATTACAATATAAGCAATCAATGTCATGGAATGACATTTTTAAAAATTCTTTTTATACAAACAAAAATCACTGTTCGTACAAATTTCCAAAAATCAAATTTTAAATAAAAAAGTTTCTGGGATACCTTCCACTTAAATAATTTTTTTATTTTAAAAATTCTTAACCAAATATATATATATATATATATAATTATATACATATATCATTTCCATTTCTAAAGAATAGAAATAAGTAATTGCAAAATAAAATTAAAATTAATTTTTTTATATTTGAGTTAGAATTATATTTAATGATTACTTCAAAAGCCTTAAATGAATTTACAGCTATAACAGAATATTTTTTAATTTAAATAATCAATATTTTATTATATTACTGGATTATATATTACATAATATAAAGGATAACTTTTTAGTTTTTAAGCATCTTCAATAGATTCCTATCAATAAATTTATTCAGTATTTTAAGATAACTATTACAATTGCTTTTAAATATATTTATTCAAAACAAATAAATACAACTATTAGATTTCCAGGTTATGATTTTTTACCCCTTATTTAATAAGAGCAATTCTAAAGTTTTCTTCTTTTAACTTTTAAAACTATACTATTTTTGGCAAAACTGAGTATTAAGGACACAGCTCACCAAGAGCAAAAAATAGACAAATCCAGTGATTTTTCTTCACTAACAAATCACAAAACGGAATTAGTTGTTAAATGTGTAAAAAATTACAGCAATGGAATGCCTCGCCATTGCTCACAAGGGAAACGTGAGCACACAATTCGAATTTTTCGGTTGTAAAGTCACGTAATTTAAATCCTGTTTCTTTCATACTCATTTTATATTTTCCTGTGGATATAGTGACAGAATTTGTATACTGTCTTTTATATTAGTTTTCTATGTCATTATGGATACCGAGCTGGAGTTTTAATCCTATCTTTCACATTCATTTGGGATTCTGCTTTGTATGTAGAGCACCAGATGAAAAAAATGAAGGTAAAAATTTTATCCTAATTATTTTCTGCAGGGATTTTTTCAATTGTATTTTAAGTATTTAAACTTTCAATAATAAAAGGAACTACAGAATACTTCTGTTTTTAAATTCATAGAATTGTATATGTTTAATTTTTCAATAATAATTAAAATTAGAGAATAGTACTATTTTTTAAATTATTACAGATTTGTTTTCTGAATTTAAAAGTTATCGCAGAAATTGTTAAATTTGAGGAATTGCATGAAACATTTATGTTAAAATTGTAATATTCGAATAAATTAAACTGGCATTTTTAGTTTAAATGTCCTTTTCGTGAAATGTATAAAATTGTTTTTTATAATAAAATAATTTGATTAATTTAAAATGCCTATTTTTATGTAATAATGATTTGTACAATTTTAACTTAAATTGCTGAATTTATCAAAATTATTTTATTAAATATATTAAAAAATTTATTTACTAATCTTGAAATACTTCATTTTATACATTTTTAAATAGATGTTATTAAATTAGCAAAAATTATTAGAGTAGCAAAAATAAAAGTAATAATTTATTTTTGCTACTTTATTTCATTTAATTTTAATTCTGAAATATTTTTAAAGAGAAACTTTAACCAATTCTTATTACGACTACTGTTTTCTTATATACAGTTAGACTTAGCATTTTGAAATCGGCAGAAAATCTGTGCTTTATATATTTGGCTGTTTTGTTTTCTTATTTAGAGTTAGGCCTAGCAATTCAAAATTGGGGAGAACCACAATTTCTCATGCTGAATTGCACCCATTCTGGGTTGCTAATCAAATTCAAATACATACGTCTCCTCCACTTGGCGAAAATTTCAGCCTAATTTGGCGAAAATTTCAGCCTAATTTGGCGAGGCTACGCCCGTAATACTCCGTTTTACCCATTTCCCATCCATAGTATACAGTTTCCTATTTCTTTAACCATTCAATTCAATTGATTCTCATTTTTTTTATTTACGTAAACAAAATTTTACTGGTGATTATTTAAGCTTTTAAAGAAAAGCACATTATTTGCACTTTTAACTTTTTCTCAACAGTTTAAAATTTTAAGGTTCCACAGAATTTTAACATTTAATATTTCTTTTGAAGAAACAAATGAATTTATAATTTCAGAATATGCTTAGAGTTCACATTCTTTAACAAAAACAGTAATGAAAAAATCTTTTAAATGAGTACACTTTTTAGCAGATACATCAGTCTTTAAGATACACATGACTTTTTCCCCCTTTATATAGCATTTGATTGCAGATTCACCAAATTTGAATTACAAGTTTTTCTTACAAAACAGACAACGGGAACTTGTTTTTCCTGAATCATTCACAAACCAATCTTTGTATGGCTTTTCTAGAGCCCACTGGTCAGTGAAGACTTTCCATTAAGCATACTAAATAATTTGTTTCATTGATAAAGAAATTCATCTTGATTCATTAAAATTATACCTAATTTCCACTAAGGGAGACATGGAAAGTATACTTAAACATTAATATTCAGTGAATTTTATATAATAAAAAGAAAAAAAGCAAATAGAAAACGAATAAATTAAAACCTCCCACTTGATTGCACAACATGACAATCTTGCTTAGTAACTACTTCATTTCATAAATAAATCTAACTACTACTAAACCAGATTATAATGGAATTATTGTGGCTGAACTAGATCTTTCAACAGTCAAGAATACAACAAAATCAACAATCTAATATTCAATTATGTTTTCAGACAATTGCATTGAAAATATTAAAACAAAACGAACATTTTTTTTAGAAAAATAAAAAAATTTAAGAGTTTTAAGGGCCTTTAAAAATTGTTTCCAGAAGTTTTGCAAACCCAGCAATATGTAAATAACAAAAAAAAAAAAAAAAAAAGATACCTTGAGACACAGCTGGAGTGTTCTCCATTGTTTCTGGTGCCATATCTTCTACTCTTTCAGAACCAATTTCCTCTTCTTCAATATCTTCTTCCTCCTCCTCCTCTTCTTCCTCCCAGTCTGATTTGGCTGATTCTACTTCACATTCAGGTGGTGGGCTAGCTCGATTCTCTCTAGCAGGAGGTGGTGGGGCATATTTATTCACAACTACTGGATCAGTAGCATAAACTGAACCATTCCTTTCAACCAAAAAGAAAAACTTTAGCACATACACTAATTTTAATAAAGTGTAAATGGTCATTATCATGAACTTCTAATTTACCAACACTTACGTTTCTACAAATAAGTGGTTAGTCCATACCCAGACACAATGGTAATGTGAATTCTAGTTACAAACTTTCAATTCAGAAAAATAATTTTCTTTTCTATTTTTTACATGTTTTCTTTATTACTTAATATATTGTTTTATTTGATTATTTTGTGTAAGGTCTTTGTTGTTCAAGAATGAATCGACACACACACACACAAATATTTCAGACAGCGTGGGAAGAAACTTTAGATGGGAAAGAATTGATTTGAATTACACTCTTGTCCTTTTCACAAGTAAGAAGACAAAATGTAAATTCTAATTTCCTCCCTATGCGTAAAGAAAAAGAGGAAAAAATTGTAAAAAGTTTGAGCATTGTTTATCAAGAGGATAATTTAGTTCATTCAATTGAAGAATCCTGCTATCAATCAGACTAAAATTCTAAAAATAGACGTAAATTCCGAACAAATATGGAGAAAAGAAGCATTTCTTAACAATTTTTAAAAACTAAAATGCAAAAAGATTTTTTTGACTTAGATGACTAAAATGAGAGGAATGAACATGTTAAAAGTAATGTCATTAAAGAGAAATTCACCTGCTTTGCTATGAAGCTAATACAAAAAAATTTCAAATCAGATACCAGACTTATAAAAATTTAAAACTAGACATGAAAGATCTTAAACTAATGGATCATATTTTTAGCTATTTATTCCATAAACTATTTTAACAGTCCTCACAAGTTTCAAAAATGAGCATTCACTATTATATAAAATACTACATTGACAATTCAAAATTTATTATAGGAAAATTCGAGATGTAAGATTTATAAAAAATTTTGTGAATCAGTTAGTGAAGAGTTTCAGTTTGTGAATCAATCTATTTTTTGCAGTAAAAAAAGAGAGAGAGATGGGAGAATTAAAATAGGATCCAAGAAATTCAAAAATGTAGGAAGTGAACAATGACCTAATATTAGGAAGGACATTCTAATTCTTATGTTTTAAATATTTTAAATTCAGAATAAATTAAAAAAATCTCACTCTTGCCTAGAACATCTTACTAATTTAACTATCAATCTAGTACGAAAAGCATTGTTTTACAAGTATTGCACGAGTTAAACTAAGTTATTTACCTAACTATCTCATTTTCATGGTATCCAACATCATCATCTTGAACTAAGCCACCTGAAGTTTTTGTAGTTGAATCTTCAACATCAAGATCTAAAATGGAATAAAAAGCACTCAATTTAGAATAAAAATTAGTAGAAATCATTTATTATGTAAGCATGGAATAAAACTATTATTTGTTACTATAAATTGACTTTATTTAAATCCATGCTAAAATTTTTTTTAATAAAACAATACTTAAGAATATTATGCGACTAAATTTAAGACTATAGCAAAACAAATAAAGAAAAACAGAAGATGTACATATATTTCCATTAATGGAATCAGCCAGAACACTAATTTGAAAGAGTGAATAAGTTAGGTTAAAATTTAATAAAAATAAAATAGAACCATGTATAATGGAAAAATTTATGAGAAGTTAAACATTTCCTTAAAAATTTTGTTAACTATAAATTTCTGAATGATTTTATAAATGTGTCAAAGCATTCAGAGAATTAAATATCGAAGACTTTTCTGCTGGTGTAAGAAAAGTCAAACTTTGAATTCACTTTTTTATGTATGCAGAAGGAAGATTTTTAACTAATGAGTAGTACATATTAAAAGCTCTTATTAACAAGTCAATGACAATTCTGATTAAATATGGACCTCTAGTTAATATATTATTTATGAATTTACAAATTATAAAAATTAATCAATTCCATTTAAACCTGATACTTAATTTGAACAGTTCTAACATAATAATTTACTATTTTCTAAAAAATTAAAAAATGGATAATGAACCATGTTTAGGGCTTCTCCATGACATGGAATGAACCCACAGAGAAATGTTTTATATTGCAAAATTTAACAAAAGCCGTAACATTACAATTTTTGGTATTTTTAGCTGAATTAAACTTTTATAAAGATTAACACTTCAAAGTATTTAGTTAGGAATATAGTTCCTAATAGTTAGCTAGGAAAAAACTAAATATCAGGTACAATTATAATGTCATAGTTAGAATGCAAGCTTTTTATTTAGCAATTTTGTCACAGCAAGTGAAGAGCTTTTAAACTTATTGTTTTGCCAAATTTTATTTGCAAAGATCTTTGAATTTAAACTAAGTAATTATGATTATGCATAGTATAACCTTAAGTTTTAGAATGGCAGTGAACTGAAATGATAATATATAGAAAGAAAATTGCCAAATTAGGATTGGTGCAAAAAACCTGGTATAATTGATTGAGAGAAATTAAGATGTCACATCAAATTAAAATTATGATTGCACAAAAACAATTGTTTGTACAAAAATCAGCTTGACTATTTTTTCCACCAACTCATGACTACCGATGTTAAAATACTAGGGCAGTTGCAATAGGAACTATGGAGAATTATTTTCAGCAATTAATTTAAAATTTGGTAAAATTAGAGGATAGTTTTCACTGTTAAATCCATTAATCAGTTTTTATTAAATAATGGTTAAAGGCAGCATTATGGACTTTATAAGTTTTATTACTTGGTATACTAAAAGATACTTGCAAAGAAACTATAGTTTGTATACACAATTTAATAATTTACATGATAATTACATGTATAACATTTTTCCAATAATTACTGATAACACACATGCCAACATATATAAAATCATAAATTCTTAATTGTGATAATTATATACCTACATATTTGGTAGATTTGAATTTATTGTTAATAGCAATCACAAAATGTTTAGAAACATGATGAAATTTATGTATAACACAAACATATATATAGCACCTTACATTATTTAATCTGAACGTATTTTAAAATCTAGAACAAAAAGTACTTAACTAATAAAAAATTTAAGCTTAGCAATCACAAGAAATATTTACGATTAAACTTTTTCTTTTATATTAGTATGGTACTTAGAATTTGTAATATTTAATTTAAACTAGTCTTTGCTAAATGTAAAAATTGCTCAAACTAATTTTGCACATTACAAGAATACATTAGATAATTTTGTGATATCAAATAAATCAAAGTACTTTACAGCAGCATTCCATTGAAAAAAATTGCTTGTTGCAAATAAAACATTAAGCAGAAAAAAAATTTTTTTTTGCCCTTTTTAAGAGATAACAGCAAGAAAGAGTCAAAGAAAAAAATTCTAAAGAAACAATATTGAATACCTGCAGGTTTTACAACACCAGAAAATTATATACTTTCTCTTCTATGCAATAAAACTACATCAATTGATTTAATGAAAACCTTCCAAGTTTAGGAACAATTGATATAATTACAACAACCAATAACCAGAAAAGAAGCAAGTGACGTCACCACATCAAAGTTTGCTCCAGCTCCGGGTCATGTGATTGCTCACGTTAAAATGTGTAACTTAAAACTTATTTCAGTATGCATCCGGCACTCGCTGAGCAATATTTTGATTTCGATAAGGAATAAATGTTTGAACTTCTGTTTTTCAAAGTAATTATTGATAATTTCAATCTTCAATTTAAATGTCGTGTAGATATTTCAGCCCATAATTTTATTATGTTACGTTGAAAAGAATTCCATTTTTATACATGATCGAGAAATTGAATTCGGAATTATTCAAATTAAAACGAAACGTAACAATAATAGCCAAAGAGAAATATTTAACAAAATAAAAAAGAATGACTTCAACGAAAAATTATTTCTTCAACTTTGTTTGAAAAATAAAACTATTATCATTTACTACTTCAAGCAGAAGTACATTGGTTGTCTAATGTAGATCACCTAACATCTCATTGTGCAGACTTGAAGATATTATTCACAGATACTTCCTATCCTGACTGGGTGTTGAATATTTTTCATGTGGAAAAACTGAAATCTCAAACAATGATGAATTCATACTAATATGAGGAGCTTATTGAAAAGTCTATAAAATTAGATACTTAAACCGCTCACAGGGACTTACAATTACTACTCACAACTGCCAGACATACAGTTAACATCCCAAATTCATCCAAACCATTAACTATTTAAGAATGTTTTTTAGGTTAGTAGTTTTTTATACTATCATATCTGCCAACCTTGGAAAGGGGGAAGGAAACAGATTTTACTGATTTTGAGAGAGAAAAAAATCAGGAGACTACTTAAGGACATTTTTACTCTTTAGATTATACATTCTGAGAATGATTTATGTTAAACCCATTTTGTATGTTAATTTTAATATTAATGAAATATTCATCAATGTTAATTTTAATATTAATGAAATATTCATCAATCTCACAAAGGAATTATGAAAAATAAAATATACTACATGCAAAAATAAAAAAAATGTTTACATACCAATATTTTATACAACAAATTTTACTGCACTAGCAGAACTTATAACTATTAAACTTATAAAATTACATAACATAAAAATTAGGTTACCAAATAAATTTAATTCAGTGACAAATACTTCTAAGAATATAAAAATTCTCAAATACTTTGCTCATAAGATGCATAATACATGGTTTAGCCTTTTATAGAAATGAATTGGGGAACTCGCTACTCTTTTTCCAGCACAATTTTGACTGTTTTTAAGTTTTTCACTGAAATTGTCAAAAACGAGTAGATTTCATACATTATCGAGAAATTGAGAGACATGAAAAATTAATAGTTTCCTGATAAAATCTGTTGAGTTAGCAGCTTCGTACTATGTAGCTTTTTCAATTAGGGTTCAAGAGTCAAATTTGAGAAACACTACTCTAAAAATTTTCCTATAATATCAATAGAAAGACTTATCTGGTTCTACTCAGTTTTAAAAACATTTATAAACTATTTAATGGGATAACAAAACCATAACATAGATATTTGATAGACTACACATACTTTCTAGAATATGAATCTAGAAATCTTTAGATTTTAAGAACAAAAATTCATTTTTCTTGAGTCACATGAAATTGGGCATTTTTGGTACACTTCATCATATTTAATAGCAGTCATAATAATAAAGTTTAACATTTCAGTATAAATTTTTACATTAAATTTTAGGTACCAAGTAAGACTTTCTTGCTTACTTTAATTTTAAATAAGTTAGAAGTTTTTAAGAGTACAAATGATATACTTAATAAGCACAGCATGCTCTTTTCTCCCCTAAATTTTATTTTAAAAAGTGAAATACAATGTTTATAGTAGAAAGTAAAAAAAACAATGATTTTAACAGCATATGTTAGAAACTGCATGTAACAAATTTTGTTCTCAAATATTAACAACCACAATTAACATGAAGTCTTTTTTAAAATTGAAAACTTGAAATTTCAATTTTGTTGAAGGCAGAAAAGGAAATTCTTTAAATACAGATATTTTTCTATAATGTTCAAAATTTTCGTAAGTTGAAATTTATTAAATTCAGGAGAGGCCAGCAAGTCTTGGTGTAATAATAACCTATTTTAATATAAATACACCCTATAAAATAGACAAAGGAAAAGTATAATTTACCAGCTAATGAATTTTCCATTTCTCCATTATCATCTTCCGAGAAGCTTTCATCTTGGTATCGAAAGATGTCATTTCGAACATAATACTTCTTTGGTGATTGCGGAACTAAAACAAAAGTCTGCATAAAGCGACGCATTGGTTGCCCATTGTTAGACAGCTCACCTGATACCTAAGTAAAAATATACGATTGTAACACAATAATTTATAAAATTTTCAATTTAATTCAATACTTAACATATTACATTTAATTAATACAAAGTAAAAAAATCATACACATTTACATATAAGGCAAGTAAAAATTTAATTCAATTTTTCATAAATCAGTATGAGTATTTTAAAAAATGAATGTATGACATTGAGTGGTTCCAGAGCAATACACCTAAGGTAATCTGGTAAATTTTTTTGTTTGAAAAAGACAGTAAGTCTTGGTGAAAATGCATACCAAGAAGTACTTTCAAGGGGTTAATAGCATAACTTAAAGATTCGCTCGCAACAGTTTTATGTATTAAACCTATAAGACATAGTAAAGAAAAAGTAATTTTTTAAAAAAGATCCTTATTAAGAGAACCAACCATGAAGATGGATAAAAGTATGATTTTGAGAACTGTATTAATTTATTAAAATATTTTGACAATTTAGATTTGAGTCTTAAAGATAGAAGTTGTATATCATACTTGAAAAGAGCTATCAGCTGTGCAGCTATTTCATAGACCAGCAAACAGGATTCTGCACTTATAATTGAACATGCTTAAGTTTCCATAAATTGGTGGTAGAAGCACAGATGTAAGCCTTATCAGAGAGATATAGGTTGACTTCAGAGTACATGAATCTGCCCCACAATCAGTATCAGAAATATATTTGAGAATATTTAATTTTCTTATCTTTAGCAAAAGATTTTAAAATGTGTTTGTTACTTAAATTTAGATCAATAAAGTATTCCAAATATTAAGGATGCTTAGTGTAAGGTAAGTATTGATACATCATTGTTGCAACAAATGTCAGTTGTAAGATTCAGAAAAATGTTAAATTTAAATTTTTTCCTCTACCTAGACATGTTTGATTATGTTATACTTCCCCCTTTGCATGTAAGAAAATATTCTTTATTGTTAAAGGTTTTTATAGAAATCATCATCTAACAGAGATATATTTAACATCTTAGTGAAAAATTCTGAACTTGAAAAGAAAAATACATTCTTAAACATCTAAGTTCATTAGATTATTAGAATAGCACTAAAAATCTTTCGAATAAACTTTTTTGGCAGAGTCAGCCTACTCTACAATAAATACTTTTCTTCCATATAAGACTTCATAGCTTATCCTCTCACCTTTACAATGTATAATAAAAATAAATAATAAAAAAACTAGACAATATGTGTATACTTTTTACTCAACGCAAATGCTTTTCTTTTGTTCATTGATTATTGAACAGATCCAGCATATATATTAAATCTAATTTTAGCTTTAATTATTTTATGGATAGATAATTTTACACATTAAGTGAAAATTTGTTCTTAAAAATTATAAGACAACAGAAACATCTCATTACAGGTAATAAAATGAAAATTTAGGGGAAAGAATACAATGAAAATACAAACTGTTAAATCTTTACAAACTCATGAAATCTAATGTGATTTGAAATACAAAATAAATTATAAACTTACTTGAACAACAACACCATCACCAAGAGTTTCTTGACTATCCACTTGTCTGATTTTTGCATGACAATCTCGAAAATTCAACTGCATGATTCTCTCGTGAATATCCTAAACACATTAATAAATATGTTAGCGTATTAAATTAAACTTTTTACTCTTATAAACATGATTATACTAAAAATAAAACCAACTTGCTGTCCAACTACTGGTCGAGTTTCTTGACCAGGGCGATCTAAACCACCATGAAGAAAAGAGGAATCATGATTGTAAAACCTAAATTGAATTCAATAGAATGAAAAATAATTCAAATATAAATTTAAATAGAACTTATTTTCATATAAGGATAGTTACACATAAGAAATTTAAATATTAAAAGTATTTTCCAGCATCACTGCAGATAAACACAACCAAAAGCAATGAAATAGTTATCACCATGCAGTAAAAATGCTAATTTTAATTGCATATAAGGCTATACTTTAACATTATAAGGAAGAATTAATTTTTTTTAATCAGTGAGAAAGATCTATTTTTCTAGACAGCAATAGTGTTGCAAACTTTACAGCAAACAATCATGTATACAGTGAAAATAAAGAATTTTAGAATTGACACTTTTAAACACTGATAATTTATCATAAAAAATATTTTTAGAGGAGCAATATTTTCATACATCTACCATTTTATTGTAAAATAATAAATTATCACTAGATTAAAAACAAAAACATTAAATTGGACTGTTTTGAGAAAAAGTAGTCAAAGCTGCTTTGAAACAGTGGTTTATCAGGGTTAGAAGAAAAAATATATGGATGAACAGTATTTCAATACAACAGAAAATCTGAAAACCATGCTTTGAAAAGGAAAAAGTTAATTTATTCAGCTAGATTCTTTAAAAGATAAAGAAACAGACTAATGAGTTTACTCAGCTGTTCTGTATTTTCTAAATGTTCATTTCTCCAGTGCAATACAGATTTCCCACATAAATTCATGGTTCAATGTTGGACAAAAATTGTAATGTTTGCAAAAGGAAAACAAACTTAGTATGGTTTAATCTGACGCTTACTTCATGGACAGAACAGTTATCAATAACTGATATGGCATTGTAATCTAATTGTTTTAGCCCACTAAAAAGACATTTTATGAATAGAACAATTTTCATCCAAGCTTTTTTTTTGACAGCATAATGAACGGGTAATTTCAAGAACATTCCTCTACCTTCCCAGATAAATTTTCTTTTCCCCAGAGATGATAGAAGAGAAAGTTAAGTTCTTTTGAAATTTAACATACACGCCTTTTAAAAAGGTACATGCAGTCTGGCAAGGCGCAAAAACTTTTCGTCAGAATCTTTGATTAGGTTAAATAATCAATATTTTCAAGCTTTTTTCTGAAGCTGAAGTTTTTATCAAATAGAAAAACAGCATTTTTATTTCTTCATTTTGATTAAATAGTTGGCTAAACTGAGTATTACGGTCAGACCTCAGTTTTACCCAGTTTAGATATAGTGCCGGAATTTCAATACTGTCTTTTATATTCGTTTTGTATTTTGCTGTGAATATAGCGTAGGAATTTCAATCCTTACTTGTACTTGCCGAAAAAAATTCCAAAAAATCGCCAAACTTCGACCGTATTACTCAGTTTTAACAAATAGTTAACTATAAAGCAATTAGCATATAATTTCTACAAATTAAATAAAAATTTAACAGCATGGTACTGACAATGTTTTTTCTTAAATATATCTTAAAAGTTAATTATTTTGTCTTAAAAGTTAATGACACATTTAAATACATGTTCAAATACACAAAATACATTGAAACTTACCTATGCAAATGCAGAGGAGCCTTGTTTAATAAAGTATAATATTGACGAACAAACTCTCGGCCCACACATTGTGGTGTTGGCAATTCCATGACCATGTTTTAAGCCTAATGTGAAATTTAAATATAAAATACTAATTTAACATACATTAAATGATAAAAAATTATATGAACTATATATAAAATATTATACATTATTTTTTATATTTTAATAAGGGTAAAAACCAGAGAATTAATGATTTCCAATTTTTGTGCTAAGTGCAGCACAATTATTTTGTATGTTCTCTACTGCTGTGGATTGACTTAGTATCAAGCAAGTACTTATATATACAACTAAATGTGTTGAAATATTGACAGGATTTTAATTGCAAAATTAAATTTGTTCAATAACTATTTACAAATATCATTAGATAAAATTTTAATTAAATTAATGCTGATAGATACAATAGTATTTCAAAAGTAATATACAATCCGATTGTTAAAGACTGGCAAACAAGCTTGGGAAGAAGCAGCAGTCAATGAACCTATTAATCTAACTTCCTAATTAGCAATATTAGGCATAACTTTGTATGCATGTACTAATACCTGACAAACTTACTATTAGGTGATGTATAAGCCAACAATTCCATTGCAAATGTGCACAAGTTAAAAACGAAACATTTTATGATGTTGCTATTTTTAATTCTAAAATGCTTGTTTCAATTGGCATGTTTTTCATTCAGAAAAAAAAAAAAAACTGACATACAAAGTGGAATACTGATGTAATAGGTCAATTGGAGAGTAACCAAGTATGTACAAAATTCTGATTTATGGGTATCAAGTGAACAGGATAGCTGATATGAGAATTACGAAACCATGGAGCTCGAAGACCAGGAAACAGCCTAGAAATATGGTAAGTTTAACTTTTTGGCTATCGTCAATCTAAACTACAGCATTTCACGAAATATCCAGTTTTCAAATCACCCTATTGTAATCTTCAAACTTTTATTTTGAGTATAATCTCACTATAGAAATTTTAAAATACTAATAACTAGAGACTAATTTCAACAATATTACATAATTAAAAATCATAGATTAAAAGATTCATATCAAAAAACAAATATAAACTAAATATCATGCAGTCTATAGTGGGAGACAACTGTGCAATAAAACTGAATCAGTAATGTAAATAACAAACATTTCAATGAAAACTGATCTCTAAGGTGGGATTTAAAATAACTTAATTCCTAATAGTAAACAGTTTAATAGGTTTAATAAGATGTGAAATCTTGATATTAATAATTGAAAATTGTTATTATTAAAAGGTCAAAAGAGTGAGCTACAGTGAGAAATTTCAAACAATTTTTCTTTTTAAAAGTAAAATTAGTTAAAATTACTATGTACAAAATTATTCTTTTAATGTACAAAAATTGTACACTTCTAATGCGATATAAAAAAATCCATGTATCTTATAACTTATTTTTCAGTACAAAAACTTAACAGAAATTTAAATATAAAAAATATATCTATAAAGAGATGCAAGTTTTTATTCCTTATTAAAACAGTTGAGTTGTATTTGCTCTATATATCATTTGGTTAACAATTTTTAATAATTTAAATTTAAAAGTTGAAATTAAAACCATCGAATGTCAAAACTAAAAGACATCAATTATATTTTGCTTCTAGTTACAGTTTGAAAAGCTATAAACATTAAACTCATTTAAATAAAGTTTTTTTAGTCTCATCCTAAATTCGTACATAAAATAATGATTATACAATTGAAATAGCTAAACTATTAAATAGCATAAAAATATTTCAAGTGTTTAATGAATGTTAGAATTTTTTCCAGAACTGCTTATGCAGCAAAATTAAAAGTACTGAGGTTGTCAAGCAATAATCAAACATAAGTATGAGCGAACATTTAACACTGAAAGAGATCCAGTGACCTCAAAAAATTTAATACTATAAATGGTAAGTGCATTTTCAACAACCTTATAAAAACTTATTTGCGACAACCACGTTTCTAAAAGCATGGTTGCGGCTTTTATCACATACGTCCCTTGAAGTTAACATTTCAACATATGACATCCTTATAGATCAAACGATAAAATGAACATAATTTATGATCTTACAATTATAAGCATTCATAAATACACATAAAGAACAAAGACTTCAAATAACAGTACACACACCGTTAGGCCTAGGAATATTCTTCAATCACAAATATTGAATGAACAGGAACTTAAAGAAAAAGACTTCTCTGGTACACAATTCAAGGAAATATTAGTCTTCTGTCTAATTATGAATGATTATAATATATAACCCGAATTAAAATACTAAAATAAAATAGTTGCAGTTATACACATACGGTACTCGAATAATAGAACGATATTAAGGCTTTTAACGCCCTCTATATTCTTCAAAAACAGATATATACATATATGGATGATCTACTTAATTAAAAAGTAATTCTAGTATTACTGGTGCGATAAATTATTTAAAATAAACACGATTTAAAAATACCTCACTTCGTATAAAAAGTAAGTACAAAGGAAACACGAGGAAAATCTTCTGTATCTCCGAAAAACTCAACTCCCCTGAACTTCTTTGGCGGCCGAACAAAATTGCCACCGCATCAAAAACATCATCTTAAAACTTGAAATATTAAATATTTCCAAAAAGATTTTTTACTGTAATTTTACTGTAAAATATTACTAATATCGTATATTATAAAAACTTAAAATTTTTGCAAAAATTTACAGGTATCTAAATTTTTAAATTTGTTGGTTAAATCAATTAATTGATTTAACTTAATTAATTGGTTAAATCATTTACATTAAATTAATGTTATTAATGAGATTACATTCCTCGGCATCACTCTTCAAACATTTTGCATTATCTGCAAATTAGTAGTATTATTTAATTTAATTAATGATCTCAAGAATAGTTTTCAAAATAAAAATTTTCAGACACTTCCTTCTTTTAGTTTATCAAAAGGATAAATGACTTGATACATGTTAAAGAGAATCCCAAAAAATACTTAAAATAACTGTAATGTGAAAATCACCGTTATCATTTCCAGTTTCATCTTTAACAAATCTCAATAACCACATTCTGATTTACTCTGATGATGTGAATAATTAACCTAATCATGATCAAAACAGAAGCAATCGATAATATACAACGGTACAGATTAACTTTGATTGGGATCAAAATAAATAATCCGGATAGTTATTATTGAGAATTTGTAAATTTAATATAGTTGTTTAAAGAAAGACAAGAAATAAAATGATTTCTTAAAAATGTCAAAATTGCAAAGAGCGGAATATTAATAAGGAGAATTTTTTCGATTTGTATAATATAAATGCAACGTCAATGTAGATTTACAAAAGCTTTTTTTTGTTGAAGAAAAAAGCCCTTCACTGTTATGCATGGAGTATAGTAATCTATTTATGATTTGTATTCCTTTTAAAATTATTGTAATTATGAGTAAAAGAAAAATCCTTCTGGTTTACTTGATATTATAGATAAGTTTTAATGGTAAATATTGAAAAAAAGTCATAAAATTTTTATTGGAAACAAAGAGATAAGGTGAAAATGAAATGAAGCCCATTGGCGTACTGGTGGAGCATTGGGTTCCCAAATCACAGGTCCGAGGTTTGATTCTCAAGCTGGGCACGGTCGACTCATTCTTTTTTCAGCGTTTCGATAAAACTGAGTACCAAGCATATGCTTGTCACTTAGTTTTATAGGACTCCTAATATTAGAAGTTTCTTGTTAGGCTGATCATGTAACTGGAACATATGTTTCGCCCCTCAGAGCCCTTGGTTATAAAAGCAGATTTATAAGCACTGTAGGCCTTGGAATCTGTGTGGACTGTCGTGGCATTGAGTTTAGTTTATGAAAAAGAAAATAAACAATTCAAACAATAGATCAAAAAAATTTCTTTCTAATATTGGCTAATACTGTTTCATTTTCCTTGAAATCATTGGTTGAGAAATTTTCTTCATGTCTTTAATTTATTTCTCTGCAAAAATTGAATGTGATAAAGGGGGGGGGCAGGTATTTCTATTTTTCGCATTTTTCATAAAAGCGATATTATAATTTGTTGGAATAAAACGATGATATTTATCAGATATTTTAGTAAGCACCCATTTTTTTTAAGAGTGGTTAATCTACAGTTTGAAACAAGAAATTAATTTTTATCCTGAAAATAAGTTTAAGAATCTCCCTAATTTATATTGCCGCATAGAGAAAGCTTTCCAACGAGCTCAGTGGCCGAGTGGTCAAAGCACGCGATCCAAACCCAGAGGTTGGGGGTTCGATACTAGCCACGGCTGTTGTATACAAAGTATGGATTTTTTGTTTGTTTCTTTAATTATTGTTTCCTTATGTTCTCCAACATTCTAGACCTTTCTTTGTTATGTAAATTAGTTGTTTCTCGAATATTCTATTACTGTATAAAAGCTTATACCCACTAGTCGTGGGCAACTTCTCGACTTTGTAAGGTTACAAGTCGCTACTTTCCTTCAATAAACTTGTTTGATTAAATCCAACGGTGTGTTCACTTAAATCTTTGTGACAAATTTGGTGGAGGCGCCGGGTACAGATTTCACCATCGTGGATAATTCTGAAAGTATTCGCAGAAGTCTTCGTTTAAGAGGATTGCCCCCGGAATTTGGTCTCTACGTTCCAGAACGAGGGAAGAAGCAGATAATGGCCGAAGATACGAAGCCTGTCGTGGTAACTCCTACCCACCAGCTACTAAGGAGCCCATCAACCTTCCGTGGAGAGCCTGGAGATGACCCCCGGAAATGGCTTACAGAATACGATCGGGTGGCCAAGTTCAACAAATGGGATGAAATGATGTGCCTTGCGAACGTCTATTTTTTCCTAGACAGTACGGCCAAGCAGTGGTACATAAATAATGAAGATGCCTTGGACTCCTGGGACGCATTCAAGAAAGGTTTAAATGAACTTTTTGGTGATCGTCAGAAGTACACAAAGAAGGCCGAAGAGCAACTGAAATATAGGGCTCAAAAGGCAGGAGAGGCTACGCAGTCCTACATTCAGAGTGTATTAGGGCTTTGTCACGAGGTCAACCCTTCGATGTCCGACAACGAAAAAGTATCGCACTTAATGAAAGGCGTTGCTGAGGATATTTACCAGGTGCTTTTAATGAAAGAAGTTAAGACTGCGGCTGACTTCATCAAGTGGTGCAACTACATTGAAGACATGAACCAGAAAAGAGTTGGTCCAAGAAGATTTCAAAGGCAACCAAATGTCGTACCAGTTGCAGCCATGGAGGACGAGCATGACTTGGTGTCCCTTATCTGCAGAATTGTACAAGAAGAGGTTCTTTGAATAGTTAATCGACCCGACGAGTTTCCGGACTCCTATTCCCAGCCACTACTGACCGTCATCCAAGACGAAGTTGAAAGAGTTTTGACACCAGTTGTCGCGAAGTCTGCAGGCACCCAACGACGTCCCACTTATGCAGCCGCTGTGACGAGGGAACCTAGCAGCCCTGTCCAGAAATCAGCACCGCAGCCAAGGAAAACTGACCTTTGGAGAACGGCTGACAACAGACCAGTTTGTTTTCATTGTGGACGCCCTGGACACGTCGTACGCTATTGCAGTGAGAGGAAAGCCGTTTTTGACAATTATCGAGCCCGCCGACGGAACTTCAACGACGCTGACGCTGAAGAAGAGTTGCGCCGACCAAGCCTCGTACGCCGTTCTTCACCTAGTCCTGTTAGAGTCCGATCACCAACCCGTCGTTTCCGATCACCGTCGCCATATCGTCGATCAAGTCGGTCTCCAAGCCGTAGAAACGAGGAAAACTGAGCACAGCGACCTTTCAGGGAGGTGAGGCCGCATGTAATGAAAATCCTCCATCAGCCGCAAAGATGACAGGTAACCACCTCGACGTCATGGTAAATAATCAGCCGATCCGTGCCCTAGTGGATTCGGGAGCTTCATTTTCTGTCATCTCCGATAAGTTTCATCGATCCTTAAAGAAAGTTATGTTTACTGACGCCAAGAACACTATACTGAAAGTCGCTAATGGCAGTTTTGTTAGGCCAGTGGGAAAATGCGTTTTGCGTGTCGTTATAAATGGACGAGAGCTGCTGTTTGAATTCATCGTTCTACGGCATTGTAGTCACGACGTAATCCTCGGATGGGACTTCTTGGAAGCTTCTCAAGCCGTGATAGACTGTGGCCGGAATGAACTGTTGTTGGAAGATACTGACCTAGAAACCACTGCGCTAGACGCTTGGAAGCTGTATGCCACAAAGGACTACAAGCGTCAGCCACGATCATTGACGAGAATAGCCGTATCAGGACTAGATGTCGGAAAAAACATAAGCGTAATCGTAGACAGCAATAGACATTTGCTGCTTGAAAGAAACCTTGCTGTACCCTCCATGGTATCCTTATACCATAATGGACAAAGTGAAATTTGGGTTGCCAACATGCAGGCCAAAGATCAAATCATTCCTAAAGGGATGTACATAGGTGAAGCTGAGCTCCTGAATGACGGGCATGTATGCGAGATTGATGATACAACAAAAAGTAAAAGTACACTGCAGGAGCCGACGAATTCCAGTATAGATTATACCATAATGATATCCCCTGAGTTGAGCAGCGAAAGAAAACGCAAATTAGCCGAACTCTTACAAGCCTTTTCTGGAATCTTTACAAAATCTAACAAGTCGTCAGCCGCAAAGACAAATGTGAAACATAGGATCAATACTGGTGATCATGCTCCAATCTACCAAAGGGCTTACCGAGTTTCACCGACTGAAAGACGCATAATTCGGGAAGAGGTTTAGAAAATGCTTGACCAAGGTATTATCCAGCCATCTGAGAGTCCCTGGTCATCCCCCGTCGTACTCGTGAGAAAAAAAGATAAAAGCTGGTGTTTTTGCGTAGACTATCGAAAACTGAATAGCATCACGAGGAAGGATGTTTATCCTCTACCCCGCATTGATGACACTCTAGACTGTTTAAAAGGCGCCAAGTTCTTTTCTTCCATGGACCTCCGATCTGGTTACTGGCAGATAGAAGTGGATGAAGCGGATCGTGAAAAGACGGCATTTATTACCCCAGAAGGCTTATACGAATTTAAAGTCATGCCGTTTGGACTCTGTAATGCACCGGCGACTTTCGAAAGAATGATGGATAATTTGCTACGCCACCTCAAATGGACTATGTGCCTGTGTTACCTGGATGACATAGTAGTTTTCTCAGAAACTTTTGAAGACCACCTTATCCGGTTAAAAACAGTTCTGGAATGCATTCAAGAAGCTGGACTCATACTTAACCCCAAGAAGTGCCTTTTTGCTGCCCAAGAAGTGAAAATACTAGGCTATCTCGTATCCAGTAACGGTGTCCGTCCAGATCCTGACAAAGTGAAAGCCGTGAGCAACTTTCCTACTCCACAGAACGTACATGACGTACGAAGCTTTCTTGGACTTTGCTCGTACTTCCGAAGGTTTATTAAGGGCTTTTGCTATCTCGCCGAGCCCTTGCAATTGCTGTTGAAAGGCGATGCGAAATTTCATTGGGGTCCTAAAGAGGTAAAGGCTTTCGAAAACCTGAAGGAGGCGCTTACATCTGATCCAGTATAGGGGATATTCGACGAAAGATGCCTTACAGAAATTCATACCGACGCCAGCGGATATGGTATTGGAGCAGTTCTGGTTCAAATTGAGAATGAAGTCGAAAGAGTCATAGCATACGCCTCTAGAACCCTGACAAAAGCCGAAAGGAATTATTCTACTTCAGAACGAGAATGCCTTGCCGTCGTATGGGCAATTAATAAATTCCGGCCATACCTGTTCGGAAGACATTTTACCGTTGTTACGGATCATCATTCACTCTGCTGGCTTATGAATCTAAAAGATCCCTCAGGCAGGCTGGCGAGGTGGGCTCTTCGCCTCCAGGAACACGATTTTTCGGTAAAATACAAATCTGGGAGGAAGCATAATGATGCCGACGCTCTCTCGAGAAATCCAGTGGATGAAGCGACTGAGACGCAAGACCAATTTTTAGCTGTAACCACGAGTATAGACCTCGCTATCGAACAGAAGAAAGATCCAGACATGGCAAAAATAATCCTTCCGAAGATCGGCCCCTCTACCGAGGAGAAGAAATTTGAGTTAATTGACGGAGTCTTATGCAGAAAGAATTTTGATCCAGCCGGGAAGCCATGGTTGCCTGTCATTCCCAAGCATCTACGAGCGGACATACTTAAACATTTCCACGACGCTCCTACCGCAGGGCATCTTGGCTTTGCGAAAACATACGACAGAATCAGGAAAAGATTTTATTGGCCGGGGATGTACCGGAATGTTGTGCGGTACGTCATGCATTGTCGAGAATGCCAACGGAGGAAATCAGTTCCGCAACCACCACCTGGACGCCTGGTTTCCATCCCTCCTACTGTCACACCTTTCCACCGCATTGGGATAGATCTGCTTGGGAGGTTCCCTAAGTCTGCCCATGGAAATAAATGGATCGTGGTCTGCACAGATTACTGTACACGCTATGCAGTAACCAGAGCCTTACCAACTGCTGAAGCCGAAGAAGTCGCCAAGTTTCTGCTCGAAGAGATTCTTCTGAGACATGGAGCTCCTCGAGTCATTATTACAGATCGTGGTGCCGTTTTCCAGTCCAGACTTGTCTCCGCACTAGTCGAATTGTGCCATATCGATCATCGAATGACGACGGCGTATCATCCCCAAACTAATGGATTGACGGAGCGCTTTAACAAAACTCTAGCTGATATGTTGTCCATGTACGTTGATATCGAACAGAAAAACTGGGACGAAATTTTGCCATTTGCGACGTTTGCTTATAACACCGCTAAGCAGGAGACAACAGGATTTACGCCGTTCTACCTGCTCCATGGACGTGAAGCCAAAACGACGCTGGATACAATGTTCCCATTCTTGCCGGATGATGCAACGGACGATTACCTAGCCAAGACTATTTATAGGGCAGAAGAGTCGAGACAATTGGCCAGAACGCATACTCTGAGAGCGCAAGATAAAGACTGTCGACATTATGATTCCAAACACCGAATGGTGTCCTATAGTCCTGGAGACCTCGTATGGGTTTATACCCCAGTCCGAAAGGTCGGTCTTTCCGAGAAGCTCTTAAGGAGGTATTTTGGGCCCTATCAAGTGCTGCGCCGTTTATCCGAAGTCACCTACGAAGTGCAAGATTTTCATCCTGCGTCCCGGAAAAGGAAACTAAAAGATGTTGTCCATGTTTTGCGTATGAAGCCGTACCATGATCCGGCGAAGCAGACCGACATTGAAGACGGGCGAAATCAAGGTGTCTTTCTTCCGGAAAAGAAGGCAGAAGTTTACAAAAGACCTTTAACACGCTCAAGATCCAAATAGCAGCGAGACGCTGTCTTTTTGAGAGAGGAGCAATGCCGCATAGAGAAAGCTTTCCAACGAGCTCAGTGGCCGAGTGGTCAAAGCACGCGATCCAAACCCAGAGGTTGGGGGTTCGATACTAGCCACGGCTGTTGTATACAAAGTATGGATTTTTTGTTTGTTTCTTTAATTATTGTTTCCTTATGTTCTCCAACATTCTAGACCTTTCTTTGTTATGTAAATTAGTTGTTTCTCGAATATTCTATTACTGTATAAAAGCTTATACCCACTAGTCGTGGGCAACTTCTCGACTTTGTAAGGTTACAAGTCGCTACTTTCCTTCAATAAACTTGTTTGATTAAATCCAACGGTGTGTTCACTTAAATCTTTGTGACAATATAAAGTTATAACGAAAGTTTTCCACTACCGCTGGTGTTGAAAAGAAGGGGAAAAAACCAACTTTATTTCCGGGAATTAACCCAGTTTATACGCTTGGGAATTAAAAAAATTCCAGAAAATTTCGAAAGTCCTTGAAAGTTTTGAAAATTTTCGGATAATTTAGAAATTTTTGAAGTTTTTTTATTTGACATTTTTTTAAAATAAATAAAATTAATTTATTTTATGACTTTTACCACGAATCATTGATAGAAAGTTTTCCAAGGATATAAAACAAGTTTACTTTAATGACCTATTTAGAATAACTTCAAATTTTAATCTTGATGAAATATTTTACTGTCGTTCTTTCTCAGCATGAATTTATAACTAAAAACAGAGAAATGTCAATATTTATTCTAACAGTCCGGAGAAATAAAATTTCATATTTTTTATTAAATATTGACTAATTTTATTTATTATTTAACAAATTTTTTTGTTTTTTCAGTAAGAAACGTTAATTACTTTCGTGGTAGAAGATGGAAGATATAAATTTTGGGATATTTAAGTAATTTGCTTCACTTCTTTTCCAATATGTAAGTCGAGACAATTCATTAAACGAAAGATGATTGATTGAATTTATTCCCTTAAAATTAACAATATTCAAATTTCCAAAAATTTCCGGTTTATTCTCAAAATTCATTGATAAATTCCCATGGTTCAAAATTCCCGGGAATTTTACATCTCTAGTCACCATTAAAATCTCCTTCGAAAACGCTTTACGTTGTCGTGTTCGTTTACATTTGTTCAGACATTTTTTGGTGTTATAAAAAAGCATTTTCTTTAGAACACTGTGTTGTGAGATCTGTACAAGAATATCATTATCATTAAGTGAAACCCAAATAGCGAAATAGCTTGGCCCAATATTTGCAATCTTGGCTAATACTGGATTAGTAACAAGCGCCAAGTTTACCTCAATATATATAACATGTCAAAGTAATTTTAATAATGGATCTAAAATGGTCACCAAGTTTTCCCCAATATTGGGAGTGCCAAGATTAGCCAATATTGGACCAATAGTTTTAAAATGAGTAAATTAAACACTGAAATATTGCTGATTGTTGTTCTGGATTGTGATGATGCAAAATATTGGCTGAGGCAGCTAAAATCTCTTTCATATCTTAATTTGATTAAAGAAATTCACTAAAAAAATAAGAATTTCTTAAATTATAGTAAGAAGATTGAAGAGTATTGTAGAAAGTTTGTTGGATAAAATTAGAGATGTAAAATTCCCAGCAATTTTGAACCACGGGAATTTTGGGAATAAACCGAGAATTTTTGAAATATTGGGAATTTTAAAGAAATACACTCAACCAATCATCTTTCGTTTATTGCTTTGTTTTATATAAATGAGGAGAAGTAAAATAAACTGCGAAAATATACAAAAAAAAGTTTGTTCTATCTTGTAAAGAAGTTAATAGGTTTCGTACGAAGATACTTGTTAAAATAATAAAAATAATGAATTAATATGTAATAAAAAATATCAAAATATATTTTTCAGGACTGTTAGAATAAATATTGTTGACTTTCCATGTTTTTGTCCTTATAATTCCAAAATTCATCCAGAAAAAGAAAGAAAAAAAATATTTTCTCAACATTAATTTTTGAATTTATTACTTAGTTGATCATTAAAGGCAAAATTATTTTCATTTCCTGGAAAACTTTCTATAACCGTAATTAGTACTAGAAATCGCAAAATGAGTGGACTCTTATATTTATTTTAAGAAATATCTGATAAAAAATTTTCAAAACTCTCGCTATCTTTCGAAACTTCCGGGAAGTTTTAAAAGTCCCAAGGGTGGATACTAAACCATGTTGTTTGGAATAACATATGTAAAATAAATTTGCATGTATGTAAATGGTTGGTAATTTTATGATTTAATTAAAAGTAACATTTAAATATGAAAACAAAGCCCAGTTTCTGCATTTATTTTCAGGTTTGAATCTGGGAAGAGAGTAAAATAATAAATGCACAACGCAATGTTAAAAAAATTATTACTTTATTAAAATTAAAAAGATTATTTCTAAGCACTATCTGATAACGGTATCTAACTTCACAACTGGTAACACATTTAATTATAAAAAAGGAATATACTCATACGTTTATTAAGACCTCGTGAACGATTGAGTGAGACTTTGGGCTTTCTGGCAACAGGCAGAATGTATGAATATTAAAAATTTACAACAATTATTTCGCCTTACATTGGTACATATAATACAGAGAACGTGAGTCAATTATAAAAGTTCTCCATAAGGAATACTTTAATGTAAAAGTAATTATTAAAATTATTTATTGATTTATTAATCTATGGTTATTACAAATGATTAAAAAATCTAAATTGTATTGAATAAATAAAATATAAAACTTTTAGTATATTTTTCCATTTAATTCAAACAAAATAAGATGATAATCGCTTAAATTAAGTGGAATTAATAATGGGAAAATTTAATGCATAGGTTCTCAACATTTTTTGAACTGGTGAATATTTCAATTTCTAGTGAATATTTTAATACCACCACCGTAGAGAAATAAGAGCGTACATAATGCATCGTAAAAACAAGAATTAAATAAAAAAAATTACTAAAAGATTGAACATTGTTGGAATTAAAACGCTGCTGAATTTCTCTTCTTTACTTAAAAAATAGGAATAAAAGCTTTAATTTACCTGTTATGAGGTCAGGCAGGGGTTTTGATGATACGAAGTAATCCAAAATAAACTATTGCTTTCTAAATAAATAAATTGATAGTTTCAGAGAGCAATAAAAACGCATACTTAATTATATTAAAAAGTATTTTTATTAAAATTTTAATACTTTGAATTTCTAGCTGTGGTTCTGCTTCAGGGGTAGACGAAGCAATGAACGCCTTGCGAACAGACCACTCTGCTGTAAACAGAGTGGAATGATACGCGCAGACACTGGATAATGCATTACAGACTGAATGCACTGTGCTATGGATCGTGATGTGACTGAGCAATTCGTCACTGCCATGCTCACAAATTGCCAGTCATCACATGAAGTGGTGCACTGAGGTGGATGTGATTGAACACACACACATCGGTCCGTCGTACCCTTATACATCCAACGATCACATATCCGCATTGCAGTTATTTGGTTTCGTAAAACATGACTACCGATTTCCCAGAAAGACAATCCGCAATCTCAGTAGGCCACCATCCTTCCTTTGTCGAACTCTGATACTTGATCAAAAAATGATCGCTGTTTTCTACGAGGCATAATCGATCGTTAAAAAAAAAAGACACAATTACCAAATTTGAAACTGTCGAAATCTCCAAGCCTTAAATAGCACTTTAAAGTGGCAGCACAGACGCGCGTGATATTAGTTTGCGCTGGAATTCTAATCATTTGCATATCTCACCTCCGCTAATACATGTTGTAAATTTCATGTTATTTGCATGCTTCCTTCAGGGTGTTGCATTTACGACGGCTAGCAGCGTAGATTTATTATATTAACAAATTTTTTTTAATATTATTTATTAAATATTATGTGTGACTAAGAATTATATATATATATATATATATATATATATATATATATTGTACCGAGCTCCACGGGTTCGTGTCGATTGAGAGTTGAATAAAGTAACCACTTAATGAACACAAGACTTTTATTCGTAAGAACTTCACTAAATAAACGAAATTCCCGCTGTAACAGTCACAATTATACAGCTACAATTCGTCAGATATAATAAGAAACAGCTTCCAATCACAGGTCTCAAATACCTCAGACAGAGAACAACTAGCAGTCACAACTAATCGTCTTCACTCACTGACTGTCTTCACAAAACTGACTCTTCCATGTCGGGCTGCGGTATTTATACCTGACTTGGCGGAGAAATCTACCAATTTCGCCAAGGTTCTGGAAGCTTCTAGGCTATCAAGAAAAGTATTGGTCCTAGAGCTTAGGTGATGGATGTTTCCAAAAGTATCGATTTCTCGCCAAGTCGCCAAAAATCTCGCCAACCGTCGCCAAGTCGCCAAGAATCTCGCCAACTGTCGCCAAGTCGCCAAATTATTAGGAATTCCGCTTTTAAAAGTACAACACGTCTAAATACCGCAATTTTTGCCCAAAATGTGAGAATTTCCGATCTGTCTGAGATATTTTAAGACAAATATAATCATTATTTATAAATTTGTAACATTGCCCCCCCTCTCAAGGACTGCACGTCCCGGGCAGTACAATCCTCTGATAGGAGGCCAAATTTAATATAAGAGAATTTACATTTCAAGAGGATACAGCGCACATTACATACACAAGCATCTAAAAATACAAGAAAATAGAAAAGATTAAAATTATCTATACTATTTACAAAGAGACCATGGTCTACTAATTTTTACTTTACATTACGATAAGGAGCTAATCTATCATAATGTACTACCTTTGGTTTTGAAGAAGATGATTTCCTTATACGAACCACGACGTCGTTCAGTCTTTTTAGGACTGTGTAGGGACCTTCCCAGTTGGCTTGCAACTTTGGAGAAAGTCCTTTGCGTCGAATCGGGTTCCACAACCAAACTTTGTCACCTTCTTGAAATTCATGTCCTGTCGCTCTTGTGTCATACCTTGTCTTCATTCTTTCGGTCGTCAGGTTGATTCGGTCTCGAGCGAAGTTATGGACATCTTCAAGACGTGCCTGAAGGTCTCGAAGGTATTCCTCTGGCGATGAAGATGTATCAGGTGGACGACCAAACTGAAGATCACAAGGGAGACGAAGTTCGCGACCAAAGAGCATCTGTGAAGGAGTATATCCGGTGGTCTCATGGACAGCACTGCGATATGCAAGCAGAAACAGCGGTAGCTTCAAATCCCAATCTTGCTGATTTCTGGAAACCATAAGTGAGAGATTATTCAAGATGGTTCTGTTAAACCTCTCTACCATGCCGTCCGATTGTGGGTGTAGTGGCGTGGTCTGCGTCTTGTCTATTCCGAGAATTTGACACATTCCTTTAAACACAACAGAGGTGAAATTTGTTCCTTGATCAGAATGAATTTGTAAGGGAGTGCCGAATCTGGAAACCCATTGCTGCACTAGAACCTCAGCTACTGTAGTCGCCTCTTGATCGGGGATTGCAAACGCTTCAGGCCACTTAGTAAAGTAGTCCATGACAACTAGTATGTATTTGTTGCCATTTGAAGATCGTGGTAAAGGACCCAAAATGTCCAATGCTATCCGCTCAAAAGGTGCTCCTACGTTGTACCGCTGCAACCTTCCTCGGCTACGTTTCTTTGGTCCTTTACGTGCCGCACAGTCATCACAAGATTGGCACCATTTCTCTACATCTTGTCTCGTTTTGCTCCAATAGAAGCGTTCTCGAACTTTCTGTAGAGTTTTCATTACTCCGAAGTGGCCTCCAGTTGAGCTACTATGCAATTCTTTCAAAACATCTGAAATTCTTGATTTTGGAAGAACAAGCTGCCATTTGAAATTACGTCCATCATCGGACTCCCATTTCCTGTATAAGACACCATTTCTTATATGGAGTGAGTCCCAAAGAGCCCAATATTGTTTAGTAGCAGGACTGTAGGTGGAGATATCCTGCCAACTTGGTTTCATACTGGAAGATTCTTTTAATTCTAAAATTGGATTTATATCTGGGTCTTCTTTTTGGGCTTCTCTAAGTTCTTTATCACTCCATGGGTCTGGTTTCGATGGAGGTGAAGCAGTAACTTGGCGTACAGAAGGACTTACTAACTGATAGTTCTTCTCTACTCTAGAACAATATCGGCAGCTTTCATTACATGGTTTCCTTGATAGTGCATCAGCATTTCCATGCAGAGTTCCTTTGCGATGACGTATTTCAAAGTCAAACTCCTGGAGTCGTTGAATCCATCTGGCTACCTGTCCTTCTGGATTTTTAAAATTTAAAAGCCAGGTTAAGGATGCGTGATCGGTCCGGAGCAAGAACTTTCTTCCATAGAGATAATGGTGGAAATGTTCTATGGCTTTGACGATTGCCAGCAATTCCTTCCTGGTTGTACAATAATTCCGCTCTGGTTTCGAAAGACATTTACTCCAATAAGCAATGACATATTCTTTACCATCAATTTCCTGCGACAAAACAGCTCCGATATTTTCGTTGCTGGCATCCGTATCTAAAATGAATATTTTTCCGGGCTGGGGATATGCAAGAACGGGCGAAGATGTCAACGCCTCCTTCAGTTGTTTAAAAGCTTTCTCACATTCATCTGTCCATAGAAATCTCTGTTTAACTTCTGTCAACTTGTGAAGGGGTCTGGCAATACTTGAAAAACCCTTAACAAATTTCCTGTAATATGTGCATAGTCCAAGAAAACTTCTTAATTGGTGGACATCTTTTGGACGACTCCAGTCCTTAACTGCAGAGATCTTTTCAGGATCTGTTCTTACACCTTCAGCAGAGATAATGTGTCCCAGATAGCTTACTTCACGTCGGAATAAATTACATTTGCAAGGATTCAGCTTCAGGTTGGCCATTTTTAATTTTTCCAGCACCTTTCGGATGTTTCTTAAATGGTCTTCGAATGTGCGCCCTACAATAATGATATCGTCCAAATATACCAAACAGGCTTCGTAGGAAAGTCCTCGTAATACTGTCTCCATCAGGCGCTCAAACGTTGCAGGTGCATTGCAAAGCCCAAATGGCATAACCTTGAACTGCCAAAGTCCTTGTCCTGTGGTGAATGCAGTCTTTTCTCGATCCTCAGGATGTATCTCTACTTGCCAATAACCACTCTTGAGATCCAAAGTCGAAAACCATTGTTTTCCGGATAAAGCATCAAGTGTATCGTCAATCCTAGGAAGAGGGTAACTATCTTTTTTAGTGATGTTGTTTAACCGACGATAGTCAACGCAGAATCGGGTAGAACCATCTTTCTTCCGAACTAAAACAATAGGCGAAGCCCAAGGACTCTCTGATGGCTCAATAATGTCATTCTGCTGCATTTCCATCAGAAGATTATCCACCTCTTCCTGCTTAGCGAATGGCAATCTTCTCGGATGTTGTTTAATGGGTGGATGATTTCCTGTATTGATTCGGTGCTGCGTCAGTTTGGTTCGCCCAACATCATCTGATTTCTTGGAAAAGAGATCTCCAAATTCTAATAATAGATTTCTTGCAGCATTCCTCTGTTTATCATCTAACTCTGCACTCTGAAGGAGTTCATTAATTAGAGTGTCAGGAGGCTCAGATAGTGTGGTTTGACAATTTCGGTTAATACAGGTCACTGGAGTGCAAGTCGCCAGCACTTCTCCTTCTTTTATTAGTTTTACCTTATTGCTTAGATTAGCAACTCTTACCGGGATTATATTTCGTGAAAGGTCGACGAGTGAAGAAGCCACTAGTACTCCTTTAACGCTGTTGTCGGAATCTGGATATTCAGTCAATCCATAATGAAAATTATTATCTTCTGAAAGAGCTCCGGAAACTATTGTCTCAGTTCTTGGTGGTAATGTTATTTCACTCTTTGCAGTTATATGATGGACTGTTTTAATATCAGAATACTTCGTCTTAAAAATCGCTATGTCTTCAGAACATGAATGTAGTTCATTATTTTTAAAATCTAACTTGAAATTGTTTTCTTTGAGGAAATCCAATCCGAGAATAAATTCGTCATTTATATCAGCGACATATGCCATATGATGGTACACGGCATTACCAAATGCAATGTTTAGATTGACTTTTCCATGCACTTTAATCTTATCACCTGTCACAGTTTGAAGGGTAATGCAGGGCGGCGTCCAGATGAGTTTCTCACCAAGTTTGCGAGCCAAATCTGTCCTAATGATAGTTACGTTGGCTCCAGTATCGATTATCATTCTGCAGGGAACTTCGTTGACATGTCCTATAACGAAAAGTCCGTTGTCGCCGCCACTTACGGAAGAAATGTGAAACAATTTGAAATGGGGCTTCTGACTCTCTGGACATCTCCGCCCCGCGAGATGGCCACATATTAGTTTCCCTGCTGTGGTGGAAGATCATTTCCACCATCTTTTCGTTTCGGGCAGTCTCTATGGACGTGTCCGACTGCACCGCAAGTCCAACACTGAATCTTCATGTTTCTGCCACCTTTACTCAATTCTAAGCTACGGACTTTTCGCCGCAGATCTTCAATTTGCTTTCTTAGACTACAATCCGTATCAGTAGCAGAGACGGACTTGGCGGAGAAATCTACCAATTTCGCCAAGGTTCTGGAAGCTTCTAGGCTATCTCGAAAAGTATTGGTCCTAGAGCTTAGGTGATGGATGTTTCCAGAAGTATCGATTTCTCGCCAAGTCGCCAAAAATCTCGCCAACCGTCGCCAAGAATCTCGCCAACTGTCGCCAAATTATTAGGAATTCCGCTTTTAAAAGTACAACACGTCTAAATACCGCAATTTTTGTCCAAAATGTGAGAATTTCCGATCTGTCTGAGATATTTTAAGACAAATATAATCATTATTTATAAATTTGTAACAATATATATATATATATATACATATACATATATATATATATATATATATATATATATATATATATATATATATATATATATATATATATATATATATATATATATACTGCGCTCTGTCATTCAACATTTTCTGATTCTAAAATTAATGTTTTTTATATTTGAGAAGGTCATTGATGACATTTCTGAGGAGTCCTCGAAATAAGCATGCAACAACTCTTGTAATAGGTAAAAGAAATTCAGCACTGCATATTTTAACTTGATACACGAAGATAGGCTCATTAAATTGTAAAGTGAATGCTTCAATATCGCTTTGAAAAAAAAAAAGAGTTTATAGCTTATTTTATCATTATTTATCTTTTCTAGCTTAATTTTGAAGAAAATTTTCGGATATTTCTTTTAAAATTTTATGAATTGCTTCTTAGCTTGTTAGAAGATACGGATTTTATACATTTTAATTTCATTGTGAAGTCACACATTTCCTCTCCATCAAATTTTTAGTTTAAATATAAGAATGAAATCATATTTTGAAAGTATAATTAGATAAAAATTTATGAAAAAATATTACAGGGAAATAAATTGAAAAATATTAATGAAATAGTAGCCACACTGTTTTTTCCTATGTCTTTCAAGTAAGGTATGACGCACACATTAGAGTTCGACTTCAAAAATAAATAATTTCGTTTTTTATAAGCTTTTAACTATATATTTAAAGATATCTTAGATTTTTAAAAAATATTTGTCGAGACTCTTTCTGAGAGCATTTAAATACAATTTTGAATTTGGTACATTAGGATCAAATAAAATTTTGTGCTTCAAGAAATATTCTGAGACAACTAATTCACAAAGCAAATAATAAAAATTTGTTGGCTTCTTCAGTCCATACAAGTTGTGGACATCTCCTCCCCAAATAAGTCATCAAAATGATAGTATTCTAAAGTGATGAGTGAAAAAGCGGAAATGCGTTCCGAATTAAAAGTTTTTATCCTCATGACTAGAGCAAAGGAAGAAAGAACTTACTTTTCTGTAAAAACACAAACTAATGTTGCCACCATGAAGCAAAATTAAACCAAATTTCTGTTTCTACTTCAGAAGGATTAGTGAACCTAATTTAATTTAAAATTAGTAAGGTTGTCTAAAACACAAATCTCGTGCATTTCGATTAATAACTTTATCTCTTTTGAATAATTTATGTTATATTGACTTGTTATTATCAGATTTAGTCTTCTGGATCAGCAAACTATTCTTGATAAATATGTACATCTACATTAGTAAATGCTTATTTATAAGAGTTATGAAATATAAAAAGGTTGCAAAAGAACTTAAAAGACATTAATAAATACATAAGAGCTAGTAATTTTCTAATTTGTTACATCGCGTATTAGCTTTTATGAAAATATTTTAACTGAGTTACAGTCCTATCATGTGATTAATCACAGTAATGTATCTTGCTGATAATATTATGATATATATATATATCATATATATTTTGAGTACACACATCTTATCAGGACATATATGTATTCAGATGTTATATATATATATATATATATATATATATATATATATATATATATATATATATATATATATATATATATATATATATATATATATATATATATATATATATATATAACATATGAAAATATATGCTGTAAATGTGTGTATGTATACACACATACAAATTTACAGCAAAAATTTTCAGATGATTTTAAAATTTTAGAATGATACACAAATAACGAATCCAATAATTACGAGATTAATATTACGTTGAACAACTATGCAAGAGAATTACAAAGGTGTATTAAAAAGACAGTTATATTTATTATGAAAAATTGGGGATGTCAGAATTTTTATTTAACAACACGGCTACATATTGATATTTTTGATTTTATGTTTTCTTACATTACCATTGGAATACATATTAAATATTTATTAAAGAATAAAACCCATCGTATAAAAATTTTTCCTTATTTATTGAAATTGATTACTTTGTAAAATTAGAATGCTGTTGTTGTTGTCATGTTCCAGCTAGGCTGGCAATATGGGGTGCACTGCTCCACTTTTTCAACTGAAGCCTATTTTGGTGTGGAATCCCGACTTCCTCAGTACATACATACTATTGGGATCCGTTTATAGGATAGGCAACCATTCATACCTCATTCATACAAGGAAAGGACAAAGACAGGATAGAGAGATGGAGAGAGAGAGAAAGTACATCCATGCCCAAACCGGGATTCGAACCCAGGACCTCCTTATCCGTAGTCAGGCACGCTGACCACTAGACAAGTTAGTCGGCTGTAAAATTAGAATAACATGAGTAATTCCTCGAATAATTGGATGAGTTTCATGTTATTTTCACAAAACAAAGTTTTTAACATAAAATTTTTCAAGAAATCGACTGAAGATGATTATAGGATGCTCTTGGTTATACTTTTGTGAATCATAATAAATAGACAAATTCTATTCATACAGTAAATATGCAAAATTATTTTAATTTCGTGGTATGAGACGTTAATTCAATTTATGAAAACAATATAATTAGGGGTGATCACTCTCTCATAGAGTGTAATAAAAGTTTCGATGTCTAAACTTCCACGTTACACGTCACAAAGATATCGGACTTGTTTATTATTTTCGATATAATAGTTTCGAATTGAAGCATTTCATCTCATACATCCTACGCTATCATTAATTATATTTTTTTATAATACCTAATTCTCATCTGATGTTTGTTCATTCTTTTGATATTTTATTATTTTCATAGCTTTTTTTTTATCAAAAATAATGGGATTTACATTGTTCTTGACAACTTTCTTAGATAAATATCGTGTACATAAAATGATTTCCCTGAACACGTTTTCAATCAGATAAGAATTTCAACTTTTATATTTATATTGTTAGTATCATTTGTCATGTTTTTGAAATCAGTTTGTTTTCCCACTGAACTTTCGCAAAACCAAAATTTTTTGAATAACTCATGAAAATTGAAATATATTTAAATTCTTATTATATAAGACATTTATATTAGAAATTTTAATATAAAAGTTAAAATATTTATAAATTTAACAATATTATATTGCATATTTATTAATCGCACCTCCAATGATTGTAGAATATTTTTTGATTTCTTTAAGTAATTCAATTTAAAAATGTTTTAAAATGAGATAGATTAATATATTTGTCTCAACAAGCTGCCATTCTTTGATAACTTATGTTTTCTTTCTTACTACAGAAAACGTTCTTTTAAGCGAAATGATAAAGACCAGTAAAACAGATCGTAAAATAGAAAAATAATGTATTAAGTTATTAAGATCTGGTATTTTTTTTAATCAAACTACTTTTCTTTTTAAATAAAATACTATTAGAAAGAATTATTTAGAATGCACTATTAGAAACACATGCAAATAAGATTCATGCTTAAAATTAACACATACTTTCATTTTATTGGTTGCATTTCACAATACAATTTCTTAAAGATCAAACCACATCTTTAAATTTTTGGAGCCAATCATCTGATGGTTTGAAATCCTTTATATTCAGTTTTATGCCAAAGCAGTTCATTCCTCTCATTTTTCCAGAGGTCGAGAGGCTATTCTTTGGAATTCCATTTTTTTTTGACAATTTTTGCCTTTTTTATTTTTTTGTCTACTTTCAGAATTTTTTTTTTTCAACTGATAAACACGTTCGTTTCTTCAACTGTGACAAATACTCAACGGAATCGGCTTAATCTGTCTCGATAAACGAAACTTCATAAATAGTGATGTTTAAACGAAACGAAAGCAACTAAAGAACAAGAGTGCGCAACATTTTATAAAATGTTTCTTCTATCTATGTTCTAACGTGCGGGGAAGAGAAAATAATTTATTCATGTTTATGTGTCCTTATATACTGAAAACACAGCAGCTGCATTCGGCACCACAGTTATTTTCCATGAAATGTCTGATGTACACGTGTCTTCGACTATTGTTCCCACAATGTCCAGAAGGCTTGCACTGTAACTTCGTTGTACAAGAATATATCAAACCTTCAGGAGTTCTATAAAAAGAAATCTAATAAAAAATTTAAAAAATATCAGATCATAAGAAATAAAAAACGCAAAAGAAATTATTTGTCAGAAACGAAAGTTTGTTAAAAAAGAAATTTTTCAAAATTTTAATTCGCAAATGGTTGTTTAAATTTTCAGTGTGTCTATAGTGTCAGGGTAGGGACTAGCCATTAGCTCGTAAAAACGTGAGTGTTCACAAATTAGAAGTTCGTAGAAACGAATACGAACTGTATTATTTTTTTGATTTTACGATGAATAATATTCACTTTTGTAAAATGGACACTTTTTTATTAATTTCTTCAAAGTTCGAATACAATGGTTGTCTTGTTTCAAAATCATAATAAATAATATAAATGAACAAGGAAATAACAGAACAGTTTATAATATTTCAATCCTAAAATCTGTTCTTTAAATGAAAATAAGTAAATTGTGGATAATAGTACATATTATAGCTATCTTTCCTATTTCTCTATTAGATAATAGTACATATTATAGTCTAATAGACTAGAACCTAACATACATTATTTATGGACGCCTCTTTTGTTACTGTACATTTGTATACATTTCCTTTAGTACATTTTCGTAAGTGAGAAAAGCTAATTCCTTTCTCGACATGGAAGTTGTAGTAAAACAGTGGGAATCGTAAGGGGAGATCTTTATTTCAGAAAATTCCCCCTCTTTTAGTTACCATAGTGTAAAGATCGCCATACACGGTATGATTCTGCGGAAATTTGTAAAGGGGGTAGAAAGTAACTAAGCACACACACAATACATCTTTTCCTTTCGAATTCTGCTTGCCAGAGTAGGGGAAGCACATCTGGAAGGGGGAGTTATTTTTAAGGGTGCCATTTTTCAACAGTTATTACCATTGGTTTAAAATGTACGCCGTACAAAATGAAAAGAAAAATCACAAAAATTTTATAAGTTAAAAGTATTATTTAGTCAGTTTTAAGACTTGACGTACTTACAAGTTTTTTTAATATTTATTACTTCACTCCTTTGTCTTCTTGTAATATCTACTATGAAGTTTTATTTCATGATATATTTTATACTATTCTTATTTATCAGAGCTATATTTTTTAAAAAATATTATCATAGCTTAAACTTGAGTAAACTAAGCACAGAAATATTGCCAGATGTTATTATGGATTGTGATGAAGAAAAAAATTGGCTGATGCAGCAAAAATCTCTTTCACATCTTAATTTGATAAAAGAAATACGCTCAGAATATGAGAATTTATTTATTTATATTTTAGAAGAATGAATTAAGAAGAAGGAAGAATGTTGAAAGTTTGTTGGATATAAGTTAACACATTTAATTATAACAAGGAACATATTCATGAGTTCTTTCAGACCTTGTGAACGACTGAATGCGACTTTACGTTTTCTAGCAATAGGTAACACGTATGAAGATTTAAAATTTACAACAGTTATTTCTAACTTTGGTATAAATAATACAGAAAACGTGATTCAATTATTAAAATTTTTCATAAGAAATATTTGAAAATATAAGTAATTCTTAAAATTATTTATTTATTTATTAAACTATGGTTAGTATAAAAAATTTAAAATTCTAAATTGGATTAAATAAATTAAATTTAAAATTTTCGTTTATTTTTCATTGAATTAAAACAAAGTAAGAAGATAATCACTTAATTTAAATGGAATTAATAAGGGAAAATTTTAATGCAGTTTTTAACTGAATTATAATGTTTTATGTTTTAATACAAGGGAAATGAAATAGTTGTTAGCATTTATTATATGTCTTAATAATATTCCATTGTATGAACATATAATAAACATACAAAATTTTTTTTCAATTTTTCTCGTCCATTGTACAAATTTTTATCATTTTTTAAATAACTTATATTTTTTTATACGCTTTCTTTTTATTTGATTCGTATAGTCAATGCTCATAACTTGCCACAAATAAGACTAATCTTTGTATGATTCCAGGAATTTTTGTATTATTTGTGTGTTAAGACATTTTAACAAATAAAACAGAAACCAAGAAGTTTCAAGTATTCTCCCAAGTATCGTCAAGAATACTTTACAACTCTAGAAGAGACACGTGACAACTAGGAAGCTACTGTTTACTATATCAGACAAATGTAATTAGCCCCACGTTGGAAGAAAAATCAGAACTTGCTTGAATTTTCTTCAACTCGTCAAACTAAACTCACACACGGTACGATTTCCTAGTGTGAAACAGATCCAAATGTAGAATTGTGTCGTGTATGGCGGGCTTTTGTCAATCCGTCATTCTACCCAAGGGCTAGGGAAAGAGATTTTCCCTAGCCCTGATTCTACCCCAACCACCGTACATTTTTCTATGTGTCATACAAATCCAAACGTAGAATCAAATCATGTATGGCTGGTCAAAAGCAGCAAAGTTCTGTGCTAAAAAATTTCCAGTTTCATAGGTGGCGTTGTGTGCAAAGTGCAAAGCTTGATTTTCAGAAATATGAGTGAGTTTGAGTTACAATTAAAAATCATATATCAAAATATTGATGCAATCAAAAGCATTTTAGCTTAAAATAAACAAAAATGTTTATTTCATAAGTATAAAGCCCGCCACACACTATAAATTTCTTCCTTAGGATTTGTTAAGGGGGTAGAGATAGTAATTAGCACACACAGTCGCAGTAGAAGAACATCTAGGAGGGCACATCTGGAAGGGGAAGTTATTTTTAAGGGCGCCATTTTTCAACATTTATTGCTTTTGGCTTAAAATATACGCTTTGTAAATTGAAAAGAAAAATCGCCAATTCTTTTTTTTAAATTAAAAGAGTTATTTAGTCAGTTTTACGACTTAACGTACTCACAAATATTTTTAGTATTTATTGCTTCCCTCACTTGTCTGCTTGTAATATCTACTATTAAGTTTTAGTTTTATGATATATTTTACACTATTCTTATTTATCAGAAATAGTTTAAAAATATCATAGCTTAAACATGAGTAAATTAAACACATAAATACTGCCGGCTGTTGCTCTGGATTGTAACTATGCAAAAAATTGGATAATGCAGCAAAAATCTCTTTCATATTTTAATTTGATGAATGAAATACACTCAGAAAAATTTCTTAAATTATGTTAAGAATTGTCAAAAAAGTTTGTTGGATAAGGTAACACGTTTAATTATTCAACATGCAAAAATCATGCGATTTCTATCATATAATTTTATTCTTTCCCTCTTCTGTAATTGATGAAACATTTTCAAAGAGCACGAACAAATTATGAACTAATGTCGTAAGTATTTTAGGCTTTACTTGGGAAATATTTCTCTTAGTAAGCTTTTTGAATATTTTAAGCTCTTTGATAAATTCCATTAATAGATGTAAGCTGATACATGTCTTCAATAACAACTCTCATAAGAGCATACTGATACTTAAATTAAAAATGAAGATTTAAGAATCGATATAACCATTATTGAGAAAAAGAAACAGTCGACGATAAAAATTTTCTTTAATTGTTAAAGATCATGTCCATTTTATGTAAACACATGTAGATGTTTTTGGGCCCATGTAAAAACAAAATCCTGTATTTTTTATCAGGAAAATACCTTTAAGTTTGTGTTTAGATTTTCCCTCCTTTTAGAAAATCATTTGTAATCCTACCTTTCTTATCTTATTACGCAACAAGCTGTAAAAAAATTCGGGAAAGTTTCTTTTTATAGATTTACCACTTGTACTAAGAGCTCCGCTGTTCGCGAATGTAAGATTCAGAAGTTAGCAAGATAATATAAAAATGTTTTGAAATCAAAAGTGATGCACTGAAATATGTATAAAAATTAAAATTGAAATTTTAATGTGAAGTATTGTTTGCCTACAAAATTCCAGTTTTAATCGAAAACTTGTTACATTCACTTAAACAATAAATTACTCATTATTTTATGGCAGATATATTAGCTATTTTGTTGGTCAATTATATTTATGCATACAATATAAAATTAAACCTTCTTATGCATTTTTGACAAGTGATTTCAATTACCAAAAATTATTTTCAAAAAAAAAAAAATCTTTGGTGAATACACATTTTTAAGTAAGCAACAAATTATCTGTATGAGAAATAATGACCTAAAAAGATCAAATTTGCGTGGAAATTCCAATCTTAAAGAGAGATTAATATGAGAATGTTTTTTTATTAAGTCAATAAACACTCTCACCTTTTTTCTTGGGACAAAATTAAGTTGTCATCTAAATAATCGCTTTTAAAAGTATTGCTGGAAGAGAGAGAGAGAGATAAATGGAGCACTGATTAAAGAACAAATAAAAAGAATAACTGAAAATCTATTGTATAAAAAATTGAGAATAGAAAATCTATTCTGTGCAAAAAATAATCATTCGGAATTAAAAAAAAAATAAAACTTGATAAATTTACTGAAATAATTATCTGAAACGTGAAAAAATTGTTTTGAAGATATCAATATAAAAAATTGACTGCTCTCAACAATCACTTTTTAAATTAATATTTCCAAAATAATTTTAGTTATAGAGTTAAAAATAGTACTTTTATGGTAGAATTAGTTATCAGATACAAAAAATCACGCAAATATCACATGCTACAGTTCGAAGTCTAAGATAAGATACATTGAAGGCTCAGGCATGCATTTTGTTTTTATCCAAAAAATTGTCAGAGTACACGCATAAAATAAACCAATCAGACAATATAAAATAATATGTTTCTTTTACTGAATTTTTAAAAATGTATCACCAATTTCAAATATTCCTCGAATTTAAAGTTCCTTAAACTGTAGGTCGGGACTGCAATTGGAATTGTGAGATTTGCAGCAAGAGTCGCCAAATATCTAAGGAATATTTGAATTTTAGCAATTTTAATCACTTTGTCTTATAATATTAAAAGCAGATTAAGGTAGTTTAGACAAAGGAACGATTCCGTGATTTTTTTCTATAGCATAAAAGTTTATTATACTTGCTTTAAGTGACGCTGTCAGCTCCCCAATGGCCCTAAAATGCAAGATTAGAATGTTTCGGTAACAGAAGTGCTCAGGACCGAGTTTCACTTCAGCCGTCACATTTAGCTGTCTCGCCAAGGTCAGAATCATATCTGGAATTTAGCTTTTCTTCCTTCTAATTATGAGGGAATTGAAAACCAACATTGATTAATTTGTAACGAAGTTTTGATTATAGTAATCTGAAAATCCGCCAAATTAGAATGACATCTCAGTATAAATATTGTACATTGCAGGAAACTTAAAGATACTTTAAGCGATTTTTGAAATCACCAAATTATCAAAAATAACTTTTTAATTGTGAATGAAAAATATTTATATTTGCGTCTTATGAAGCAGCCTATCTAACGGCAAAACATAGAAAGGTATATTCAACTAACGGAAATTTTGTATCGTTAGCTGTTATTAAGTTTGAAATAGTTCTTGGCAAAAACCTCATGGTAGAAATTCATAAAATTTCATTATTTAACGATATTGTCTCATCATTTAACGAAATGAATTTTGGAAATTAATAAAGATCAATATCAGCAGCTAATAACTAGGTCCAACAAACTTCTTAACTTTGAAATCTAGTTGGATAAATCAACTGATATTACTAACTTGTCTCAATTACTACTCAATTACTAGTACTCAATTAAAAGCTTCCTTAAAACTAAAAAAAATGAAGTAGTTCTTTTTCCATGTGAAAATATATTCTGATTTGTAATTTACTGTACAATAAGTTGGGGCTACAAAAAGAAGATTGTTTGAGTGAAATATTTGTAATACTAAATGAACTAATTGTGTCGCTTCAATATAAAAACAAAATATGATATGAAAAAGTTACGACATATTCATATTTAAATTAAAAAAAATTCATACTTTTATTACGAAAAATTACCATTTGGAGAACCATGGGGAGAAATAATTTGTTAAAGTTGTTTGTCCCAACAAGAGTCAATTTTTAAGTGAAAATGATGAGACAGATCTTTAACAAGATGGATTGTTAAAAGTGATAAATGAACACCTTCTCAAAATTGTCTGGAGAAAAAACTTTGAGAGATATTTCCCTTCAATTTTTGTGATGAAAAATTAATATGAATTGTGAAACCATTCAGAATTAACGTGGAAAACATTACTTATTTACCTTTAAAGCCCCAAGAGCTTGGCGAATTATTAAATAATTCGAGGTTGTGTGAAAATTGATTCTAGTACAAAATCCTTTGAAGATTTATGGCTAGGGAAAACAAAAAAAATTTCTAAGGATTTCTATAACTGTCATAAACTTTATTTTCTTTTTTGACGCCATATTTGTATACGACGAAAAATTTTGGTCTTTAATCACCATAAAATCAAAGTGTTAATCAAATTTAAAGAATTCTAAAGAAGTGTTTCGTCTTCGATGTCGGCTAATTTTCCAAGATTTGATATTATATAGACAATTAAAAATATATATAAACAGATACATTCTTCTCTTGATACTAAATTCTCGCATATATATGCGCTATTAAAAAAGTAAGTAGATTTTCTTAAAAGATTCCAAGTAGCTGCATTTAATGGGCAGAATATAGTTGAAATTACCTAAATATAATTGAACTGATTTTTTATATTATTGTATAATATTTTTAAATTTGTTACATATTTGAAATTTTTACGTTTTTCTGTGTCTCAAAAATTTAAATTACTAAGTTAAAACTACTGTAATATATTACGATACATGGGAAGAAGCCGGTCGTTTCATTCCTGTGTCAGATTTGCGTAATGCTTATGGTATTCAACAAAATTTACATAAATATTATGGGGCCCTCAGACCAAAATATTAAAAAAAATCCTACTCTTATTCAGTTTTTAATCATGAACTTGTATCTTTATTGACAGTAAAAAAAGCTAATTTTTTTAGTATTTAATAAAATATTCAGAGAAAATATTTTCTGTGTCTTCTAAGAATCATAAATACTGTGTTTATTTTTTTTCAAGCTTAGAAAAAGTGATAACTTGAAAAGTTCATTCATAGCTAACATGAAACTTTTAACATTTTATATCGATATGAATAAATTCCTCAACAGACACAATTCAGGCGGTATCACAACAATTAACAACTGGGTTACTTTATAAGTTGTTTTTTAAATTCCAAATCCCTTAATACCCCACAAGAATAATTGCATACTCCAATAATTTACAGGAACCAATGCTTAGTGGAACGTTCTTTAAGAAATAATTTAAAAGATTCTTTAAGAAATTTCTTAAAGAACATTCTTAAAGTAATATGTTCTTTAAGAAATCTATAAGAAATATGCATGTTTTTCGAGCAAATTTTCCTGAATAATTTTACAAAGAAGAAATGAAAAGTTCAATAATTCTAATTCTCTTATAAATTTTACAAGAGATCAAATTTGCCATGTAAGTTTTGAAAATGTACATAAGTTATTGAAGAAAAAGAAACAAACAAAGCAAATGTTCCTAAAATTCTTAAAAACTGATGCAAATTATGCTCAAAATTTTTACGATTCAGTGGATTTAAAATTCTGATTAAAATAAATAACACAAAGCTTTCTGTCTGTATATTTTATATTTTAAATAATTATTCATGTATGAACTTTCTATTTTCTATATTAACGTATGTTATTCTTAACAAATGCGATCGAATTTGGATTTGCATCGGGAATTGGTAAATTCTGTTGTGGATTAGAAACGTAAACCATTTGGTCAATTATACAGATGCTTATTTTCAAATAAACGCAGAAGGCAATAGTTATTCCTAATTCCTGGTTTTTAAATATATATTACTAAGAATTCAATAAAAAGGGTTAATAATAAACAAATACCTTTATGTCATATTTTTTTCTACAAGCTTAAAGAAAGTTATTACATATTTTGGCCTTTAGTTAAATCCACCATGATTTAAATTCTTAAAAATATCGCATTTAAGTACAAGAATTGAAATAATTAGACATGAATGCAAGCTCAAAAGAAACACAACTGTTGTTAATTTGCTGTTTCTTTTATTAAAATAATGTACACATAAAAGTTCTAAGTTATTAACATGTTGACCAAGAGAATATTATCTGCACCAAAGAAATACAATAAATCTCAGAATATATATATTAATGCATTTTTTAACAGATCAATCTGTACCGTAGTGAGAATGAACCACATAGCTGGTGGGTATTTGAAGACAAATAGAACCATTAAATTAGTTCAATTTTGGAATCATTTCCAAAAAGAATTGTTTCCTTCTCCAGTAATACCAATAGAGATATGGAGTTGCAGATAGTTATGGAGAAGTCAACATTTCCAAGAGCTGTTCCTTTATCTTAAATCCATGATGCTAATCTGCAAAATATATGTCCTGTGTGCACAACGGTTATTCTTCACCAGTCCATTCAAAATTTCCAAACTAGCCGACTGTAACATCTACTCACACTCCATAAATTTATAAGCACAGGTAAAATATTTTTTAAGACACATACGATTGGTGAAAAAATTTAATAACAAGGACAACTGTGACACACTAACGACGTTTTGACATAAGACTACAAGAACTAATAACGTATTCAAAAAAGAGTATAAAGTTTTTTTTGTCGCCTGAGTGACGCATCGAAATGCGAAGCAAGTCATCGCTTATGAGAGAGTTCAATTCAATGTCTTGCGATGATAGGTGAAGGAGACCAGGAAGACTTGCAATTACAAAATAAATAAGAGACAAAAGAGTAACTCAAAAGGGATGAAACTACAGAGTTCGTGATATTCGGGAAGGATTTATGAATGTTACTGATATCGAGAAAACGATTGTATATTTGCAATGGAAAAGAGTTCCTTGCCGACGGTGGGCAGATTCCTATTTTTTCAAACAGGAGCCACGTTTGACTAGCTTGTGCCTGAGATCATAGTCTCGAAATTCATAGTCAACGCTTACCAATGACATCAGGTGCTGACAAAGTTGAAGATGCAGCGCTATGAGCCCTCATCGAATCTTTGTCGCTCGACTCGATACTAGCTTGGGTCTTCAGAGTTTCGGGAACATTCCGCGACTGATAATTTCTAGCTGCTGCGGGACGATAGCCCCTTCCATAAGGAGCATCCTCATACGGACTCCTGAAAGTTGCCAAGGGAACACCTTTCTCAGACAATGGAGTTGGTTTGCTCCCGGCTAGTGGTCCTCTTGGTCCATCCGGAGTGACTCTAGCCATTCCGAATTTAGGCAGACCGATCTCACCAGGGGAACGCGAGAAGGCCGATTTCGGTGCACCAGCTTCCAAAGGACCCCTTAACCAGTGAGACTTAGAATCAGTTGGTCCAGATGTATCTTTTTCTGGCTTCATGGGAGGTTCGGGCTTATATCCTGGATAAGGAGTGGGTCCAGGAGTTGGCTTAGCCGATCCAGGACGGCTTTCTGGAGGCCAGCGACCGTAGCTACTTCCTCCTTTGCTGTCCAGGGTTGATCGGCTGGAATCCAGTGGTTGCTTTTGAGTGCGTTCCACGACAGGTTCATTCTTAACCGGGTTTGCGACAACTTTTCCACCAACAATCCTGTAAGTGGGTGGAGGAGGAGATATTTCACGGCGTTCCTTCATGTGCAGAGGCACAGGTGGTGGAGCAGGAGGAACAATCACATCACTTTCAAGACTTTCGAAGCTCTCACTGATATAAGGATATTGCTGCTGAGGAAGACCACCTGCTCTTGGTTTTTTCGGTATAGTTTCTCCCCCTGGAAAAAAATTATAAGCTGATATACAAATTATATTAAAATTAAATTTTAAGAATTCGAACTTGTTGTGAGAGCAGAAATATTATCAAACTTTTATAAAGTACACAATTCAAATAAATTTTTCTTTATTGTAAGTAAGATTCATTAGTTATCGTATATTGAAATGCAAATTTTTATATATTCAGTTAGATTGTAGGAATTCATATAAAGAGTACTTACAAAAATTTATCACAATTTAAAATTTCAAACAATACTAAAATGATAGTCTGCTAAATATGAATTGACGAAATGTATAAAATACGAATACCTTGTTACAAATATTTGTGTGTGTTTCAGAAAATAAGTACTTTAAAAATTTTTTGTCATTCATTTATGTAATTAAAAAGTAAAATTCTTAATTAAGTCGTACATTTTTAAAAGTGTTGCAAAATTATCAGAGTGAAATGTGTGTTAGAGCCATTTAGCTTTTTCTCATTATTCTATAACTACATATTTGTATTCATATTTATATATATATGTACACATACATGTGTATATGTGCTTTTAGATATTTTTTATTAATAGGTTATGCAATGGGGAAAACAAATTTTAACACTGCGTATGCCTCAGAGTACATTAATCAGAAAATTGGCTATCAAATAGCTTTTAATGAAAATAAAATGAAGCGAATGATGCATGGTTCTGCGATGAACTGACCATTTGGGTGTTTGAAGACACTTAGGTCCACTTCAGGAACATAGCAGCCATCAGAAGACTCTTCATCGTCGGCGTAGTCCCTGACTGCTCGTGGTGCAGCTTGTTCCAAGGTGGCTGCCGAGGACTGGGGCTGTATCCTCTTCTGAACGTCACTAATCCGGTCCGGGCTGGAATGTCCTCGGATGTTTCGGTCGAGTGTGGCCTCTACGGAAGCCTCTTTTGATCTTCTTTCTTTATATTCCCTCTCCCGTACTTGTCTCTCTTTGATCTTGTTGTAGCACGATATGGAGATAGAAGCACACATCGCGATCATAAGAGAGAAGAATACTACCAGAATAATGATCATGTGCTCCGAAGTAAGGACCATGCCAGCACCAAGCTCTGGAATAAATAAAGTAAATAGCTTTGAACATTCTTATATAAATGGAAGAAATATTAGAAAGAGAAATTAGAGAATAACATTAAATACAGGAAATATTTCCAATATTTTCTTAAGCATCTGAAGGAAATACTTTTTATATTCCTCTGCGCATGGGTCCTTTTCATGGCTGTTTTTGTTTTGGAGAAGCAACTATAACTAGTACTTCCTATCTTGATGCTCTACAACTATGGCTATTTGCCCAATTGGTAGAAGACGAACTAAATAACTTCCTTTGGCAGTAGGATGGTGCATTCCCTCACTGGCATAATGATGTACGGGATTCAGCCGTTGCAACAATTGCACCACAAACCTAAACAGCGTTGGGAAGAATTGGACTATCGACCTGATGTGTGATGAAAGTTGCTCACATTGAACTCTTCTAAGCTTGTACATATAACTGTTTGAATTGTTCTTTCATGTCATGTATAAATTATGATTTTAAGTTTTACTTAATAAATTCTACGAAGCGTTAAACCAAGATATTCATTTAAAAATACCCTGCATAATCAGTGCATATTTCCGAGCATTTAAAGAATGAGTATATCTACTCATGATTTGTGAAATCTCAAAAAATATAATTATTAATTACTTATTTCAGCACATTTTACTGATATTTCATTAAATTTTTCAATAAAAATTTTTTACTTTTCTTTAACGAATTTTTATTTCAACCATATTTTAAAATTTGTATGAAATTAAAAAATTCGTTTAAGCAAAGTTCATAAAATATTATTTTTTAATTGTTTTACTTTTTTTGATAAATTTTATCTGAGAGAGAAACGGAATCTTTAGTTTTAATTTTTAAAAACTGAATTATCATTGTAACAAAGACAGCTAAATATCTCAGCTATATGTTTTTGCTTTTGTGCTCAATTGTACTTCATGTATATTGGTTTTGAACAGTGTGTGAATCTCCCATGTAATTTAAGCTCATTGCATACTGTAAGATGACAGATACACTATGTTAACGTAGAAATTAAGAATAAGTAATTCAATTATTCAACATATATTATAGCCATTCTTCGCAGGTCTAATTTTTTTAGCATACCACGTTTACTTACACTAATTAAAAATATAACTAATAATTTCACTCAGATTAAATAATCTTACATTTATGGAAAAAATTTAAAATTTTATTTAAAATATTATTCATATTTATTAATGTAATTTATTAAATTCTTACTTGTGACTGTCTTAAACTCGCGTTATTGGCATGTAAGGAAAATATTGGACAAGAAAGAGCTAATCATAAAAGTATATTGCAATTTAATCTCTTATGTCAATTATATTTTTGGAGAATTTGGCCAAATATTTTATTAATTTGTGTTTAAATCTTGAAGCTCGTTGCTTTTTCAGTGAGATGGTCGCTTAGAAGTTCGTGATGTGGAAACTTACCCCTGGTACAGATGGATGCTTCCTCATCATAGCGGTACTTGCAGTCGTCCTCTCCATCGCACCTGAGAGAAATATCGATGCAAGATTGATCCCCACAGTTGAATTCGGTCTTCGGATCACACTGCTCTGCGGATATATTAGAAAAGACATAACTACCTTCATTTCATATTTATAAACTTTGAGTCAACAAATCTTTAAGTATCAATATGTTAAAAAGATAGGGACTAAAGAAGGTTAGAATAACCAAGAAAAAAATGTTCATTAAACATCCATGTTTTCGGTTTCATTTTCTTTAATTATTAAACTATAAAATTTTTTTTGTCTTAATTTTCTGTTGAATATTTCAAAACAATTAACTTTTACGTCGAGATGAAGATTTGAGGACAGAAAAAATGGTGATGGCTTACCTTTTTTGATTGTAAGCAATTGAAATCAGGGAAATTTATAGTAATTTATCTGATCGAATGCATTATTATCCTATGCAGAAAGCTATTTAATAATTTACGATAAAATAAAATAAATAGATAATATAATGATTCAGAATTAAGTTACTTTTATACGAATGAAATTTGTCACTGGTTCTGGTTCTTAAGCAATATCCTAACGTTTTAAAGTGGTCTGGGTACTTACAACATTAGACAATGACACGTTGTATCATGATCTACACCGCTAGCCCCCGTAAATACAGCATGCTAAAGGAAGAATGCAAATAACATGAAATTTACAACATGCATTAGCGAAGTGAGATATATAAATGATGAGAATTTCAGCTCAGACGCACATCACGCGTGCCTGTGGCGCCACTTCAAAGGGCTATTTAAGACTTGGAGATCTCGACGATTTCAAGCTCGGCAATTATGTTTTTCTTGTAAATTAAAAAAAAAACTGATTAATTATGTTTTGTAGAAAAACAGCGATCATTTTTTGATCAAGTATCCGAGTTTGACAAAGGAAGGATAGTGGCCTACCAAGATTGTGTATTATCTTTCAGGGAAATCAGTAGCTGTGTTGGATGAAACCAAACAACTGTAATGCAGATATGTGATCGTTAAATGCAGGAGAGTACGACGGACCAACGTGTTCGATCGCATACACCTCAGTGCTCAATTTCACGAGATGACGGTGAAATTGTGCGCATGGCAGTGACGGATCGCTCATCCACAACACGAAACATAGCACAGCACATTCAATCTGTAACGCATCAACCAGTCTCTGCGCGTACCATTCTATGCCGTTTACAGCAGAGTGGTCTGTGCACAAGACGTCCATTGCTTCATCTATCTTTGACGCAGAATCACAGACGTTTCTTCTACCCATGGTGCGATGAAAGAAGGATGTGGATGGCAGAATAGAATGAAATTCTCTTTATTGATGAGTCATGCTTCTGGCTGCAACACCACGATAGTCGCATTCGAGTCTAGAGACAACGTGGTGAGAGGATGCTGAAGAGATGTGTAATGCACCGCCACATTGGTCCTGCACCGGTATTATGGTATGAGGCGGTATTGGATATCATTCTCGCACTCCTCTAGTACACATTGCCTGTACTTTAAACAGCCAGCGCTACATCTCCGAGGCGTTGGAGCCAGTTGTACTTCCTTACTTTCAGGGCTTGCTCACAGCCATATTTCAACAGGTAATGCACGACCATACGTGGCACACGCTGTCCAAGGGTTCTTCGTCAATCACCTGATTGAATTGCTTTCCTGATTGGCTCACTCTCCGGATCTTTCACCGATAGATAACATGTTCCATGGTTGCTCAACGATTGACCCAGATTGCATCCCCAGCTGCCACACCAGATCAACTTTGGCAACGTGTGGAAACTGCTTGGTCTGCTGAATCCAAAGAACACATCCAAAGTATCATGTAATCAATGTCGAGGCGTGTAATAGCACTGATTTCCAACAAGGGCGGCTGCTTTAGGTACTGATTTTGGCAGGAACCACACTTCACAGAAGTCCATAAATTTAAGCATTTGATTCTTGGTTAACATGTTATCCACAAAATAAATTTCGTTGTGATATCTCTTGTCTTTCTTAGTGTTGCAATTTGGGAGGCCAGCAGTGTAAATAAACATCCAGTTGTTAATGTACACGGGTTTTTTAGCTAGGAATCAACAAGCATACAAATCATGAATATAAAACATCTATTTTCAATTTAAAATACTGTCTACAGAAAAGCTGTTTTCTTTACTGTTCTTTTTTATATAATATACATTAGGTTTAACAGTACACGACATAATTTTTTTGGAAGTAGCTACGTTTTGCATAAAATATTTCCTTCAAGAGAGGCCATTTTGGCTAGTATTAGAAAACCAAGACTAGAAAGTTAATGTCTAGAAAAAACTAAGCGGGATGAGATGTCATATCGAGATATCAAGACCAAAGTGTCTGATGAGTTCACACGGTGATACTGTTAATCTTGCATGGCAATTATTGATGGCTGGAATGTATTATCAAGAAAGGAAAGTTCATTAATTCTGTATGTATTATGTCACTTCTCATATCATAGTTCTAAAGAACCATTTTCCAAAAAGAATCTTGCGATACACCTTAAAGGTTTAGTGGAAATATTTACGATAGGTTTAAGTCCTTGTGTAAGATCAACGTGGTATTTGAACTTGGATCTGAATGAGCAATTAATAAGTTATTTACATCACTTAAACGTTTTACATATTTAGTGAATCTTGTAACCAGTTGTACCGCTTTGTGTGTGACCCGGAATACCATTAAAAATTTAATAGACTCTGTATAGTACCATTGCAATAACTATTGTTTTCTTCATTCATATTAAAGGTAAGAAACAAATTTCCACAATCATTACTTAAATTGCGCATTTAAGTAATAAATTATCTTTTTGATCTGAATTTTCAATTACCTATTTTTATCAATATTACCAAAGTATGCAAGAATGTACTTTGATTCCGAGTGCTATAAAACGGAAAAATAAGAATAGATGTTTTTGTTAATACATATGCATCAATATCATTACTTAGTAAAAATTTCCTAAAAATTAAAAAAATATTATTTATTGATTTTTATATTAATATACTTAGAAATTCAAGAATAATAGAAAACTCTAGAATGATAAAAATTTGATGTCTTTTTTTTAATTAATTACCACTAATTTTTTATGAATATTTTACATTTCAGCTTCTTTTTCGAAAACAAACACAATTCGCACATATATTTGAAAAGTCATAACTGAAGTATTTGTGTGTGATTTAAAACTATTGCTATACAAAATATACCAAGATATTCATTATCAGTTAACAAAATATTGTCAAATTAAGCTTGAATCTGTGAAGTGATTTTTATTATTTGTATTAAAAGGTTATTTTATTGTTAAGTTTTCACTGTTTACATAAAATAATATTTGAGATTTATTAACATAGGGATATATGTGTGCGAATTGCATTTTAAACAAGAGTTTTGGTATAACCTTAAGATAATACAAAATATAACGTACATTTTAGCAGTTTTTTCATTTAGCATGAGTCAATTTGTCTGAGTGAGCTGCCATTTAACAATATGTGCACTTATAATAATCAATATGTCTCTGAAACTTCACTAAAAAAATTTGGCATCATAATATATAATAGATTTTAATAAATTATACTCTAATCACATTTCACATATTTTTTATTGTATGTTATGACAATGATTGAATTAATTATATGGGATGAAATTATGTAATATTTAAATATATATATTAATTAATCACATTTTAGATCTAAGTAATGTTCCAGGCCTTGTGGTAACTGTAATTGATAAATACCATGAGGTAATAACCAGTTATCATTTAAAACTCTACGAATGACTAGTTTGCAGGCCTGCTTTAGTGAAATTGGTGAAAGAAAAAGGTCTCGTAAACCTGGAATTAAATTGTCAAAATATTCGAGAAGACATAAAATCGAATTAAGTGAGGAAGTTTGGCGAGATCGCAAGTTCCTTAGTTCCATATCTACTTTGGCTACCAAAAGTAGTTTCATTTGAGGCAATTCTCGCATGAGCAGCTTTCCACAAGCAGCCAAATTGTTACAATTGATTGCTGTTTCAGGACCCAGATCGGTAATACTTTTCATGTCCGGGTTGTATTCCACAATCAAAAACATGATGAGACGCAGAATTGTCTTACACATCATAGCTGTAGGCTGCAGTGCAAGTGGAGAATTTCTTGGAAATCGGAAACGTGAGTGGTAAGTTCCTGTATGAGACCACACTGCACCATGCCTCAACAGTTGTAAGAACAGAGTGGGTGACCTCATTCTCACTGCCATTTCAATCGGATACTGCCATATTTGTGAATAATACACTTCAGACGCGACAAGCCTATGACCATGCACAATAATTCTCTTTCGGTTTGCATGTTCTAGGTAATATTCTATAAGACTTCTTGGATTGCCCTGGAGTTGCAGGCCTTCACTTAAAATCAAGAGATAGGTCATGTGGTGGTCATTTTCGATGACATATTTTATCAGATCTGCTACAAAATCACTGTCCTCATGCTTGGACCAGTAGGCTTGTTCTAAGATATACCGCAACACCCAATTCAGGGGACATCTATTATTAGCCGGGTGCTTGTACAAGGCTTTTAGAGATCTGTACATAGCTAGGATTTCTTCGAGGTTAGATGTATTCAGTATATGAGCTTGATGAACAATTATGAAGTTTCGTATAGCTAACAGGAGGGTTTTACGCTGTCGATTGATGGAATTATTTTTATTTCTCATTGTTAACGTGGCACGATTCTTTATGCAATTAAAATTCAATTCGGTTTGTCAAGTGTTTGAAAAGTGATGGTATTAAGGGAAATTAAGTTATCTAGGAGTTAAAATAATGATTTCTTTTATTCATTTTGCAATGGGAAGGGAAACCAAAATGTTAGATTCAATAAAAAATATTTATGATTACAGATTTTGACAAATTTTTCAAATTAATTCGAGATTAAATTTGTTTACATGTGAAATATTAGCAATCATTACTATGGAAGTGATATACTTAGAAATTAGTATCACCAATACAATTTGTCACTTGTCTTAAAATAGTGAGATTTCAAATTCAGGCATTTTAATTCATGAGATGTACTCATATTTACAAAACCTTAAGAAATGAGATCAAAGCGAATTTTTTTAGCAATTTCCTGGATTTCATTTCTTATAATGGCATATAACTAAAACCATATACTTCTTAAGCATTCGTAAAGTCTATTTTCCTTCCATTTATGTGATGTAAAATTACTAACAGACGGGTACCATCATAAGTGCACATCTCGTCACTCGATTGTTATTTAAATTTACATGACAGTTAACTATTATAATATTGTTAAATCAGCAAAAAATAGATCGACTGAAATATAAAGAATAAATAAATAGCTGCAAGGTTACAAAATCGATGTTTGAAGATTTTCTTTTTCTTAAAAGCTCCTATTACATTAGAGTTGCCCAGATTTCAGTTTGAGCAACTCCCGTAGACTTAACATTACGTGACGTCACAGCTTAAAATTTGAGCAACTCGTTCTTTTCGTCCAATGAATGCTTGAGATTTCTTTCAGGTTTGCTGTAAGAAAATAACAGCTTTACTAGATTTAATAATAGATCCCTTTTTTGGCTACTATTTTTAAGGTTGCCATATTTTACTCAGAAGGTGTCCACATTTCATAATGAATTCTCATTTGGGAATTTAATTTGTAGCCAAATTTTATTTACTATACGCCATCTTGGTTCGTGTGAAGCTTTACTTTTAAGATGGGGAAAGATAATCTTTGCTGACGTGAAAATTGATGCTAATACATAAGTAACACATTTTTGTGTGTATAATTTATTCTTAAATAAAAAGACTAAGAATTTGAAAGAAAAAATAATTTCAGATTGAAGCTTCAATTTAAACATGAAATTCTACAAACATCACACAAAATTGTATACATTGTATTGTAAAATTTTCCTATACAAAAATAATTTCTTAACAACAATGTTTATAAAAAATTAATGATTAACTATTGATATATTAATAAAAGAAACTCAAATTACTATTTTAAAAGTTGAGGAAATGCACAAAAATTATATTTTTTTAAAATATATATATTAGTTATGAATTTATAACTTATTTTTAAAATGAAGAAATCAATTATTTCTCTTTTTTATTAAAGTAAATATTGTGGCATATTAAAATTAGATGCATTTTTAAACTAATTATTTATTACCTTTAAACAAACACACCACATAAAAGCAGAGATTCTTTACACTATCTTTATTTACATGCAGTTTCTTAAACTATAATCTGCAATAAAATGACAAGTATATTTTGAATGAATATATATTTTTTTTAAGTTTTGTGGGAAAAAATGAAGAAAAGAAATAATTTATAGCATTTTGTGATGGCATTATATGAATAGTTTGTTTCTTATTACATTTTCAAATTGAACAAAATGTTATGAAATTTGTATGAAACTAAAAGAATGAAGTGCTATTTAGCCTCATAGCTGATAATCTTGCAATTGAAGGCAGAATCTTGCAATTCTTGCAGTAGTGACTGCAATTAGTCTTTATTGTTCATTTCAATGATTAGTTAATTGCTTTACAATGGAAGTCAAAATACTCTCTATATTGACCATGATGTGAATTAAATTATTTTGCAAATATAGCAATCATCTATATTTTTTATACTTACTTTCACATTATTTGTATTTAAATCGCAAATAGGAACAAATACAAGATTTCTATTTTAATCAAATATTGTATTTAATTTCATTATTAAAATTGTAACTTTTTAACACATAAAATTGTAACACAGCCCTTTTTAAATTTGATTTTTAACAAGTTTTATACTATAATCTATATATATACTGTCAAAAGTAAATGGAGTTAGTTGTAAGATGGCAATATATTTTGGATGAGTAAATGAACATTATTTAAGTGTGTTCCAAGGAAAAATGTATAAAAGAATTTAATTATATGAAGAATAATAATGAAATCTTATAAATATGTATTTGTAAATAATAAACCAAAATGCTTGTGCCTTCAACATTTAATTATAATGCATTGACTTACTTAAAAGAAAAACAGGAAATTAATGTAATGAAAAAAATAAAAGTAAAATTAACACTAAATATTTTTATATGGCATACTTATTTCGACTGAAGTTTCAGTTTAAATATGCAAATGTAAGTTCAACACAAACTGTAAACATTGTAAAATGACAAAATAGTCTCATGTACTGAATAACTAACAAAACTTTAAATGAAATTAATGTTTGAAAACTCAGTAAATTTAATAAATATTGAAATTGGAACACTTCTCATCTACTTTGCTGAAGAAATTAAAACAATTTTAATTATCTTAGTTTTTAACTATCTATTAAATTTATTATGTGTTTCATCTATAATATTGAAAAAGTATACAAAAAAGACAAAAAAATTTTTTAATCTTCATCAAATGTGTTTATTAAATTGATTAGTTCTAACTGAAGAGCATTTCCTTTTTGTTTGTTTTTAATACCAGCAATTCTGCTAGATTGAAATGGAATACAACAATTAAAACCAATCACTTATTTCCATGTTATTACTTCCACTTGGCGAAAAAAAGACAAAACATGATCCGTGTTTAAAATCATTGGCGATATGAATTGCTCGAGTTGCTGCTGCATGCACAAAAAAGTTTCTCATTCTCGGCAACTTATAACGCCAATAACTTTCATTTGGCATGAAACTTGGCGAAAACAAAATGATTTACAAATTTCAACTGCGCAGCTGTGAAAAAAATCTGTAATATTATTGGGCGGATAGAACGAGTTGCTTAAATTTTTAGCTGTGACGTCACGTAATGTTAAGTCTACGGGAGTTGCTCAAACTGAAATCTGGGCAACTCTAATGTAATAGGGGCTTAAAGCCCCTATTACATTAGAGTTGCCCAGATTGTAGTATCTGGCGACTGTTTGGCGATCAACAAACTGCGTTTGGCGTGGTTTGCATCTCTTTCGAGAGAGGTTGCCGTATTTTGTAGTAGTATCGGCGGAGTGAGGTCCGCGATAGGTCGCTAAGTTCTTGGAGGAGCGGAATGCTCCGAGTTAGTTACGTGTTTTGTTTTTGCTATTATATATAAATATGTGTTTGTAAATAAATAAATGTGTTGTCCAGAAAATGGTGATCGTTAAATATTTTCGGCCATTCTACACATCACACATATTATCAATAACATGGGATACAAAAGTTTCATTGTTTACATATTATCAGAAAGCACATATTTTAAGACAAAAGAGTATCACAATAGTAATAACGGACAAAGCATAAATATAATTTCGGGCTATCGTAGACCAGGAAGAGGAAAAAAAGGATTATTTTGTGAAAAAGGTGGAGGGTAAGTGGTACAGCAAAGTCACAGCTCTCTCTGCTGGAATGTTTACTTGTTTGTGTTCATAGTATATTGCATCTTGTGTGTATGAAATAATATTTTTAAATAAAATAGAATAAATTAGTTAAAAAGTATCTTTTTCTATTGAAATAAAATCGCTCTTTTATATAACAAATTAAAAAAATTTAAACCACAACAAATTTGAAAGATTTCTATTTAAAATTTTATGGATAGATTAAGTATCTCACATCTTCATAATGTTGTTGTTGTTATCGTGTGCCAGATAGGCTGGCAACATGGGGTGCGCTGCTCCATTTTTCCAACTGAACCATATTTTGGTGTGGAGTCCGACTTCTTCAGTACACACATGCCATAGGAAAGCGTTTATAGGGTAGGCAACCATTCACACCTCATTTATACAAGGAAGGGACAAAGACAGGATAAATAGAGAGAAAAAAGCACATCCATGCCCGAAACAGGATTCGAACCCAGGACCTTCTTATCCGCAGTCAGGCACACTGACCACTAGACAAGATGGGCGGCACATCTTCATAATAAATATAGCTAATGAATTATGCCTAATATTTTTTCCATCAATATATTTTATAGAAAAACTTATTCAAAGTTTAAGATAATTGTAAATTTTAGGAGATAGTAGAAAATAGAAGTAAATATAGCTGTTATTTATACTGTTTATATAATAGTTAAAAATTTATTTATCTTTTATGAAAGCAATATATGCTTCTCTAACTTAAATATAATCAATATAATCTAATTAGTTGATCGACACATTTAATGTATAAGAGTTTAGCAAAGCAAATGATTAGCATTTAAATAAATGATTAACAGTTCTGTTAGTTTAAAAATAAATACATAATAGAAGAATGGAATTATTCTGAATCAATGTTTTAATATTTTATTTATAACTTATTTACTTCATTTAATATTTTATTTATTTTCATTTCATAAATATACATCGATAAGGAAGATTTTTACATAGATATTTTAAGACAATCAAAATATCTGTACTTCATGGTAATGAATAACGTTCAATACTTTTTAAAAAGTAAATATTTTTACAATACTAAAGGAAATAGAACTTAATCAGAACATTAATTTTTTTGATCACAACATTCTAAAAATAAACTTGTTGCCAGACTTCAAATTGAAACAAAATTACAAATAATTAAATTAAAATAGAAAGTGTGTCATACTTGATAGGAATGGCAACTACACCTGTATTATCTTTTTAAGGAAAAGTTTTATTCATTATTCTTATCCAAAAAAGTAATGAATAAAAAAATAAATAAAATTCTAATTTATTTGCTATGGATTTAAAGAACAACAATTTTCTAAATAGTGAAACGGATTCTTTTAAAATTCCGATTCAAAAGTTACAAGGAAATAAAATCATGTGGCGCTGTCGTCGCTCCTTTCGCGTCACCTGAATGCGAAAGTAGAGCCAATTTTTGATTGGGAAATGGAAATCTTACTATATATTAGTTTATGATAGTAAGAAATATGATAATAATAACGTAATAAATTCATGACGTAATGCAATTTTAGTATAACTAGCATCATTTTGAATCTCTTTAATATATTATACGTAACGTGGAAGAAAAATTCCCAGAAAATTTCAGGAGACATATTTAGGTATTATTGCTAAGAATGTAAGCTGTGAAAGCTGAATTTAATCTGATGGAACAGATGCTATATAATTCAGGATGCCAAACTGTGAGTTTGGTGATTTTTTGGCAGATATTCTTATGTATTTGATAATCTGGTTTTCATTACTTCACAGATATGGAGACCTATAAAAATTATGCAGAAAATTCAATTTTTGCAACCCTAGTATTTACGTCATTGAGCTCATCAAAATACGTCATCTTGAAAATATTTCTTCATCGCAAAAAAAAAAAAAAAAAAAAAAAAAACAAAAATTCAGGATTTGAAATCCTGGATTATATGGCATCTTTGACAATCTGATAATGAAATTTAAAATAATTTACTATAATTCCTCTTCTAAAATTCCAATAAAAATACTTTTATTTTGGAGGAATATATATAACCATGAATGAAATGAAATAAACTGACATGGTTCATTTAATCTCGTTATATTTATAGAGAAATGCATTTAAAAGTGCAGAACACAAAAATGAAATTGAATTCATTGATATAGCTTTGTATTTTGCTGATGATTTTAACATCTCCTGTTTATTATCTGTGTAATGGAATTTCATCTTACTTAAAATTAATGACTTCTCTAATTGGTGTCAAGATAATCATTTATTTGACTCAAAATTATAATAAGAATGGCTGCGTTAAACTATTTTGAAGGGACAGAAATATTTTTATATGACAACTGTTGTCTATATTAGACACAACTTGAAATCACTAAATCTCTCAAATAAGTTCATAATTTTTTAATTCATGTTTGATTAACTATGTTGATACTTAAACTGGCAGTCTTTTTATTGAAATTATAGCTACACCAATGTAGCATTTTAAGCTGTAAATATTAAATATTCTTATTAGTACGGATTTTGTATTTTTGTGCCTTCGAAGGTTTCAGCGCATACTGACGTCTGAATTCTGAAGAATTGCCAATGTTTAGTTTAGTATATGATTGTATCCTGAAATATATAGTAAGGCAGAAACAGTGACAATATGACAGAGAATAATTATATACATTTAGATTGCTTAAGTACCCATGATAAGATACTATTTTTTTCAAAAGGTGTCAAGTGGAATTTTATTGCGACAGGATTGCAAGTATATTGGTTAGGAAGGTTCATTTTAAGAATTTTAGTAATGGTAACTGTCTTTCTTATTCAGAAAAGTGCCTCTTCTGTCAAAATAGAAACTCTTGTTGGAGAAAAGACAATAGGCATGATTCTGACAGTTCTGACACTATTGTGAATTGGGCAAATAGTAAATAAGAACAGGCAACTTTTGTTTCGTTTCGCAGTAACATCTTCGAGATTAGCTGCATGTATGTTCGAAATTTTTTTAATTCGAAATGCAATCTTATTCAAGTAGTTTTTGATATATCTTTTTTTGCCAGATGAATCAGCTGGACATAATCCATAGTAAGATTCTACATCGTCATCATGATTTAAGTACAGCTTGTCATAATTGAATTATCATCAAATAATTATATGTTGTTATTAATGCAATGGGCATTTTTACCACAAAAACTCATCTCATTCTTTATTTTGAGTACTATATAAAGTTTTATGGAATCATATTCTACTGTAATATCATTGAAGTTGCTTTTGAAATTTCGAAACAATTTAGCAAAATTTAAAATTTGTCCAATTTTTTAAATTTAAAAATAATTTTTTAATCTATAAAATTCTATAATGTGTTAAATGCGAAACTGTTTTTTTTTGTATAAAGCTATTTTAGTATATATTACTAATCTTTTCGATTTTAAACTCATTTTCTCTGAAACTCGAGGGAAAAAGAATCCTCTCGAGCATGCGCGAATCTTGCAGTCAAGATTCTAAAATTATTCCTTAACCTATTTGACCACGAAAGTGTTTGAAATATGTCATGATTTTTTTTAATTAAATGGGATAATGAACATAAAATTTGACACCTTTTTTTAAGAATAAAATTTTTTACAATCATTTTCAATTGCTAGCATAATTTCATCACCATCGCAACTTTATTTATTATTTTTTATCATTATTTTAAGTGAAAAATTTTTATAAACTTAGTTTTATCTTGTATTTTCAATCTTTTCCTTGAAATTGTCAAATTATCTTTTCTGGTATCATATATGATCTTACATATTTTTACACTGCATAGTTGCAGCAATATTAACAGAACTTCTGTTACACATTTTTGCTTTCTCTTGTATGTCTTTCAGAAGTTTTTATTTATTTATTATTATTTTTTATAGATATTTGTTATATTGTTCATTATAATACTGTACTATGTGTCAAAAGTAAGGACACATGGAAAATTTCCTATTACTTTTTCTGATAAATACGTCTGTTCAATAGAAAACGCAGCATTTATTATTTGTAGTTTGACAGCGATGAAGTCGAGTTTTTTTACGTCGAATCCTTAATGCCGCCTTCCTTACCACTAAGAAATGTAATACCGATACAGAAAGATTTATTTAATTTATCTTGCTATAAATTATGATTATTTAATGTTTTCGGCATGACGTTTTCCTCTTCATATTAAATCAAGATTTCTATTATTAGTAAGCTTTTGGTGTAACAATTTAAAAAATTTTTAAAATAATTAAAAATAATTGAAATCTTCTTTAAAAAATAAAATTATTATAATATTTTAAATTTTGTTAAAAATTAACTAATTAAAGTTAATTTAAAAATTAATTAATGCTAATAAAAATAGATTGTGTAACTAAAATTAATTGTTATATTAAAGCTGCAAAAACAGATTACCATAAAAATAGATCGTTCCTTTAAAACAGGTTTCAAATTCCATAATGGAAAATAAATCAGAGAAAAATTCTATGCATGAAAAATTTAATTAGGGTATATAATTTACACATTAAAATAAAAAATCAATGTTTCCTTTCAAGTTAAATTGAGAAGAAATTTATAATGATGATACTTCAAGCCGCTTGCCATAAGGGAATTACACGACTGTACACCTCATCAAACATATCATAACCGAACCATCTGATTCAACAACCAGTTCACTAATCGGGAGTTATGTGAAATGATTAGGAATAATAGAGAAAGAGCTACATTTGCTCCTAGTAATGATTCTGTCCATTTCACGAGTTCTTGAAGACTGAATCAAAACCAGATACGTAAATGTTTATGAATGTCATGTCTGGGAGGTTTTGATTGAATTTAATGCTTCAGAATGGTTTAATTGGAATGTTCAATTTATACATTGAATATTGACACTAGATTAATTTGAATTAATTTTGAAATATTTCTTGTAAAATAAGTTAGGGAAGCACATTGGAAAAATAGTTTAAGAGTAAAATATATTTCATACTCATCAACAATTTTATTACAAGGTAGTTTTTTTCTGTTTTATATTTCTCGTCTATATATTTTTATATAATTATTTATTTCTATTTTTAATTTATTTTATAGACGAATATTCAAATTTTGTTTATTTTTGATATTATTTGATTAAGCACCCACTACATGCTTTCCGGCGAACTTTTCTTTGACACTGAATTACTTATTTCAAAACAAACCTACTTTCTTAAAATAAATACATAACAGTTTTGAAGTTTCATATTGCTTTTATGTATTTGAAGTTGTGTCGTAAGTAATCAATTTGGACTGGCAGTGCCATCTCGTGGCAGTAAATAAATTTTTTTGACTAAATCTGAACTTTTAATTTTCAAGGACTTTACAGCATGTATTATAAGTAATGTTTGATCTTTAAAGTCTTAACTTTATTGAGTTTAAAGAAAGGATTAAAAACATATAGTAATTAGAAAAATTCAAATTATTTTACCTTTAAAAGTTATTTGACATTTTCTGAAGAATTTTAACTTTTTCTGAAATTCTTCAAACGATTAAATAAAAAAATAAGTTTTTTTTGTTATTCGAAAGCTTTTTTTGTAATTTTCATAGCTTTTTTGTAATTTTAGCATTAAATAAATGTTTAATTTTTAATTTGATTAGTATCTTTTAAAGAATTTGTATATTATTTTATAGAAAGATAAATGATATATTTCAAATTCTTTTTTACGTTTATTAAATTTTAAGTGAACGTTTTATTTTTAATACATTTTATTCATTTTATTTCACTATTTTTTCATTTCAAGTCAAGATTTGGGTTCGAAAATATTTTTTTTTAGGATTCAGGCACTTCTAGCAAATTCTTCTGGACTCGCGAGTTCTTAAGCGGTTGGGAAGAAGTTCATCCTTTTGCAGAGTTTTGTGAATAAGTGGAGATGATCTTGAAAGTTGGCGCTTGTTATATATTTTCTCATGTTATCATCATTTTGAGAAATAACATTTATACATTCCTAACATTGTTTTGATTTGTTATGGGAAAATATTATGATTTCAAGTTTAATAGTACTTGCATCAGAATAGAACAGCTTTATACTATTTACGATTGGCGGAGAAATACCTGGAAATTGTTAAAATAATTTAAACTGAATTTTTGTTAATATTTGTGCTGAAAATTCTATCTGTAAGCAATACATGCTTTGTATGATAATATTTGTTAGATTAATTTGTTTTGAAATATTAAAAGTAATTAATTCACTTAAAATAAATTTTATTCATCTATTTCATATGATGCTTTTGCAGTAAAATTAAACGCCTTATTCGTAGAACATTTTATTTTATTTCTCTCTTGAGATTAAATAGTTTTTTTTAAACTTCCAAAATTTTTATTATAACAATTCTAAATATTCTGTAAGAAATTTATTCGTTAGATATCTATTGGAAAATAAACACTATTTTTAACGTGAATATTTTATTAAAGTAAACAAGATCTATTTATTATATTTTAAAAAATATAATTGCAGTCATAAATTAGAAAAAAAATCCCAGAATCCCAGAAAGATAAACAAGAGTATTTTTGAATTTGTAATTCAAAAATTTTTATGTTTAATTAAATTATTTATTTGTCAGTAAATGTCAAACACTATATGCTGATATTTAAAATACTTTTTGGATTATTTCAAAAATATTATTAAAGCATATACCGAAATTTAATTTATTCAAAGTACACAAAAGGATAAAATCTTATTAAAATTATTTATTCTAATAGATCGAATATTTTCAGGAAAAATATGAAGTGTTATTAAAAAATTTATGCATCATTTTTTCATACTACATTAATATGAATGTTAATAATGATTTTTATATATATATATATATATATATATATATATATATATATATATATATATATATACAGGGTGATTATAAAAAAACTTTGCCAACATCTGCACTTCTAGCGTCCATTCTATTTAACCGATCAAGATGATATTTCAAATATAGTTCTTTTGAGATATGCGCTCGAGATTCTGTGAATGACAACACAGTGGCCCTCGCGGTTACAGTTATAGTGACAGAAACTCGAAATTTTCGAATGGCAACGTCTACTTTTTACCATCGCAAAATGTTCAGCACATGCGAAAACCCTAAATAGCGTTGAAACGCTATCGATATGTCTAAAAACGGACGTGTTCTGCAAACACAAAAAAAGAGTTCTGAAAACCGGCCAATAAAACACGATCTGGTCGCACGCAATAAATTTGCATGTGACAGAGTCAAGAAACCAATCACAGAACGCCGGTCGCCAGATATTCAGCGTAGGAAACCTATAAAATACCAAGCGGGTATGCGAAGTCGTCATTCGGGAACTCGCACATGCCGACGATATGAGTCCTCCTAGGAAAGTTCGCGGTGAATTGATCAAACTCTATTACCAAAATGGGATGAACGCTGCGGAAGCCTTGCGTGTGTATCGCCGCAATCATCGACAACGACGCGGCCCATGTACTCTGCAAGCTCTGCGTGATTTAGTGCGGAAATTCGAAGATACAGGCTGCACCTGTGACAAACAGCGCTCCGGACGGCCAACTGTTTCTGAGGACGTTGTCATGGAAGTGCACCATACAGTGACTGCAGGACACACAGAAACCGCAAGAGGCATAGCGCGCGTGTTGGATATTCCGAACTCAACGGTCCGCAAGCTCTTGCGCTCGGTACTTCACATGTTTCCCTATCGGTTCCAGCACGTCCAGATGTTGGAGCCGGGTGACCCACAACAACGTCTGGACTTCGCAAATGCATTTTTGTTACGATATGATGCGGATAACGACTGGCCACTTCGCATACTATGGACGGACGAGGCGCATTTCACCTTAAATGGCAGCATTAACACAAAGAATTGTGTGCACTGGGGAGAGACGAATCCTCATGCTGTGGCGCCAGTACCATTATTCGACGCCAAAGTGACTGCGTGGTGCGGCATTACAGCTACATTTATTTATTTATTACATTACATATATTCAGACTTGTATGCTTGATTCTTGAGATCCGCTTGTAAGTCTTCGTCGATATTAGGACAAATAGCACAATGACAGATGTACAACCACAGAAGAATAACGAAGAAAACACCCAGGGCCACGGTGGGAATCAAACCCACACTCCTACGCTCTCAAGCGATTAGCAGTGATGCATTTGACCACTCAGCCACGGAGCGCCCGCTACATTTGTTCTGGGCCCGTTCTTCTTTGAGGAAACGACCCCGACTGGCCCTGCAACATGTTCTGTAACGGGCCCTCGGTATGCAGCCATGCTGAAAAATTATGTCTTACCTGAGTTGCGTCGGCTGAATGCACTCAATGACATTGTTTGGATGCAAGATGGCGCACCTCCACATTTAGCGAGGTCAGTTAAAAGGCTCCTGGATCAGCATTTTGGTGATCGCATCATCTCACGCTATTATCCTTTTCCGTGGCCTGCGCGATCCCCAGATCTGACGCCTATGGATTTCTGGTTTTGGGGCTATCTCAAATCCAGAGTTTATCTGTGCAATCCTCAAAACATTGTCGGACTTAAAGGATTCTACACGGCGTGAGATTGGAAACATCCCTCGTGCCATGTTGCGTGCAGCGACATTGTCCACCGTCTCCCGCATGCAATGCGTAATTGCCTGTGATGGCACTCATGTGGAAAATGTTTGAAATTAATAACGGTTTTTTTTCTCTATGTGTTCTCATCATTGAGCAGTGTCTTGTCTCTGTCGTATGCATTATTCCTCCGTGCGCCTTGAAGAACTGTTTGTATGTGTATAACACGTCGGTTTTCGGACATATCGGTACCGTTTCAACGCTATTTAGGGTTTTCGCATGTGCTGAACATTTTGCGATGGTAAAAAGTAGGCGTTGCCATTCGAAAATTTCGAGTTTCTGTCACTATAACTGTAACCGCGAGGGCCACTGTGTTGCCATTCACAGAATCTCGAGCGCATATCTCAAAAGAACTATATTTGAAGTATCATCTTGATCGGTTAAATAGAATGGACGCTAGAAGTGCATATGTTGGCAAAGTTTTTCTATAATCACCCTGTATATAAATATATATATATATATATATATATATATATATATATATATATATATATATATATATATATATATATATATATATATATATATATATATATTTAAATAAATCATTATTAACATTCAAACGTCATGAATTTCTTATTCAGAGTTAATTTAATTATTAATTCATTGTATGATCTTAAGTATAACTTATTTGTTAATAACATTTGTGTAATTAAATGCTTCTGTTGTTTAACTAAGTTTGAAATAAATTTTTTATTTGTTTCTCATTTTGAATTTTAAAAAGATTGCCTTTATAAGAGTGAAAAAGTAATAGATTATATTAAATATGAAAGCAATTATTTTATTTGTGGATCTTTATCTTTTCTCATTTTTGAATAAATAAAATATCCTTATTTAGTGCACCTTTTAAGGAAATATTTTTCGGTGGTTATATTTACATGTTTTCATTTTTCTAAACTTGCAATATCCAAGAGAAACAGGAAAAGAGGCCACTTACCACCAGTGGTGATGGTCCTCAAGGAGTTGTAATGGATTTCAAAGTCGGTGGCATTGAAGGCGGACTTGTGCGTGAAATAGCGGATATGAGTGATGTTACTTTTAGATGTCAGGGGGTCGGCCGTCGTTCCACAGAGCAGAGACAGCATCTTATCGTTAGTTCTGCCTTCTCCGAAGATCTGGATGAAGTTGGAATCGCAGTCGTTGGGTTTGTCCAGCTTATATCTCTTGAAGTTGATATAAATCTGATAATAAAAATATAAAGATCACTTTATTAACACTGTAATTATTTGAATTTCTATTAAATTTGTCGAAAAATGAAAAATTAAAATATTAAATATTTTCAGATAATTTTAAGTTTTATGCAGACAAATAAAAAAATTCTATTGTAGATAAAGTAAAAAAATAAATTTGTTGGCATTGATAAATATATGTACATATTAAGTCTGTTTTTAAAATTTCTAAATTTTTTACCTTTTTTAAGTTATTAATGTTTTAAGCATATTATCAAATTACTGAGCCAATTTAAAAATAGTTAAAATAATTTTAAAAATAAATTTCTAAACAAAATAAATTATTATTTTTGTGCATTAGGAAAACCTACAAAATGTGAAGGTCTAGCTATAATAGAACTAGAAGAAATATGTTTTTTATTTTCTCCATAGACTTAATATTAGAGCTCGTTTTCAATATGGCGCGGAAGGAGTCCCCTTAAACAACACTGGTCTCCAAAATTTAAGAAACAACCGGGTTTTTTTGCACCCCAATTTGAAAATGAATGAATGTAGAAACACCAAATTTGCATAGCATGTGCTCAAAACAGTTATGTATTGATTGCAACATAGAAGTTTACATAAGATAAAAGCGTAAATAATTTACAAAAAAAGCAATCTCACTGGAAAAGCCCGTTTTCGTAAAAAAGAATACAATTTTATGTAGTAAAATGTTATAGAAACATAACGAATAGGAGTTTTATTGAGTGATATGCGCACCTCAAGCATGAATGCATTATCAGCATTGACTTTCCATGCTATGAAATAAGTTGTCGAAACGGGAAACGTAGACCATACACGGAGTAAGCAGTTTTCCAGCTCTCCTGCAAGCTTTGGAAACAAATTTAAAGTAGCAGTTTGTCTACTAAGATAGTCCCACAGATGCTTTATAAAGATTCAGGTCTGGAGATAAAGCTGGCCATTCCATTCACTTCAAACAAATGCTCTGAAAATATTCCTCAACAACTACAGTTCGATGAGGTTTGACATTGATACCAGAGAAGGTGATCCTCAGTACAAGACACATTAAGGCGCCTAGTAGCATCAGATCATGACATCCCCATTTCCATCGGACTGCCCTTCACTTTAAATAATCGGTCAAATATCTTCTCTCAGACACTGCGAGACCTGCTGACGAAAGTTGAAAATAGCAACAGATACACGCGTAATTTACGAAAGCCTGATGTTTGCAAATTTTTTTCCCACTTATATACACTACTTTTTTTCTAACAAAAAAAGTGGTACTGGCTTTTTTTTTAATCATTTATATAAACTATTAATTTTATTGTTATCATTATTTTTTTATAGTTACCATCGGAAAACATGTTGTTCCTTAACTTTTGAAGGCCAGCGTATTTCTGAAATATTAGTTAAGAATTCATAACAACTTGTAATTATTGAAAATTATTGAAAATGCATGTTTTATATAATAATTATAATACGTTGATGTGTGTGCTGGACTGAATTGAAATTATAATTCTTAATTATTTATCCGTCTTAATTTACTTCATACATATTACAATATAGTTTATTTGAGGCAAATTTTCTGATTTTGGTGGGATATCTACAAAGTGATTTTTGATGTAATTCCCTGGTAACTGAAATATCTATTGTTTCGTCAGCAATAATTCGTTTGACATGTTTGTCTTCTTTTATATTTACGAAAAACACGGGAAAACTTATACAGCCAAATATTAAGGGTCTTCTGCTTGGTCCCTGCTTCAAAATCACGAAAATTCCACCCGGCTGTTTCTATCTAAATGGTAGAGCCCAACTCAGGCTTAGATAAAAGGAACCATGCTGGTACAACAACAAATGATGGATATATATCTGATCACTAAGGACTTAGAATATAAAGTTTTATTTTTTCGTTATATTTGTAAAAGTAAAAAAAAAAAAATATCAACGAACTTGTTTAGTTTAACTTTTTTTTTCTATAAATTAAACAAATAAGGTTCAATTTTGTGTTCAGACAAACAATGAAAGTTAAATTCTAGCTTTGCTATGAATGGATTGTGACTAATTTCACTTGGAGAATGTCTAGAAGAAATTGTTTTAGAATTTTTGCGACGTATTTTTACTGCTAATCGAGTCAAATTAAGAATATACAGTAGTAAATCATTTTGTGTTTTTTTGTGATTTTTTACCCCCTTGTTTAATTTTAACTTTGATTAAAATAATCTGATTTTCAATTTTTTTTAAAAATGAATCCTGAACATTTTTTAAGATTTGCTTGCCACAAAAGATTTTCTGGTAATAGATTCATAAATATCAATTGATGATACTCATGAAAGGTTCATATTATGTTACCATGGGCGGAATATCAGCTGCAACAGATTTGATATACTAACTTTTAAGAATAATTTTTTAATGATAACTATTACAATTATTAAAGTTTTAGGATCTGATAGGAAATATAGTGATGGAAATCAAGTAGAAACAACTGAAAATTTTTTAAATTAAGTTACAACATTTAGCAACACATTTTTGGAAATGGTCAGTGAGATACACAAGGATAAAAAACTGTAACTCAGTTACATCCATATTTCGTAATATCAAATATTTATAATTCGAATCACAAACATTATACACAATATTAAATATTTTGACCAGTTTTAATTTCCTTTCATGCTCAACATTTCAACTTTTATAGCATTTTATCATTATATGAGAGAAACTTTAATTAGAATTAAAAAAATTTCTTGAATTATGTAATTTTGAATAAAATGCTTCACAAAATTCTTATTTTTATTTGTTTTAACTCTTTAAATACATTTACTGCAGCAAATTCTTCATAGTAAATGCATAATAATAGTTTATAACATTTAAAGTTGAATCACTTAAATTTTGTTTCATGCTTTAAATTTTTTCTTGCTTTCTTAAAATAAAAGAGAAAAGTTTAATTAAAGTATATTTTTTAAATGCATTGATAGATGGCAGCACCAGATAAGATAATACCTTTGACGACTACATTCACATGTAAGACCGGGAAAAACGTAAAATTTAAAAAATATTTCCCGAAAGTAAAAATTTTAAGGATGAGTTTAGTTACAAAATAATAGGAAACTTCATTAAAATGGAAAAAAATAATTCAAAATTGTATTTAAACAATAAAAAACTATGATGCTCATAAAAAAATGGCTATAAATTTTATTTCATAAATCAAAGGAAGTTCAATAGAATAGAAATCTGTGTTTTTTATTATATTATCACATATATTATTTGAATTACTTTAAATTCGAATAATTTCAGATTTAAGATTCGGAACTAATTTAATTTTCAATTCGTTTCAGTCAAAATTAAAAGAAAAATGATAATGGTTTGAAAAATTCTAAATAAATGTATTTTAAAAGAATTTATATTAGTCAATTAGCATATAACTTGATCTGATCAAAATTTTCAAAAATAAGAAATTATTTTAAGCTATTTTTTCAATAAGAAAATCCTTTTTAGTAGGCATCCAAGAATGTTAACCATTCATTTCAATGCAATTTAATGTGATTCTATAAAATTATTATTCCATTTCGAAATGGGAAATTTACAGACATCAGCCAATAATTTTGAAACTTTTAAACTACTAATTTTTACACGTTTTTTTTAAATTACTAAATTTTTTAAATACAAGTATAATTAAAGAAATTCTGAGAAATGCTGCTATGAAAGTAATTTTTAAGTTCACATTCAAAGTCACTATATTTTACAACAGTTTATCTAGAATTAACACGTAGAAAGTCTACATTTTTATATTTTGACAGAGAAAAATTAAGAATTATTTAATGTGATATGCGTGACAACAAACATTCAACCCATTTAACTTTCATATTATCATTATTATTATTATTATTATTATTAACCGTGCTGATTTCACACTTTTGATTGATTCAGACATTATCTCGCCTTTAACTATTCAATGTCTTTTTGGATTTTTAGTCCATAAATTTGCTTTTTCCGACTACTTAATTTTTTGCTGTTAATTTGTCAACACTTTCTATTTAATTCAGTAACTAGCTCATTTTTTTTAACGAAGAAGTCTCTCTTTTTATTATTAAAAATTTTTTTGAAAGATGAATTGTATGAAACATAATCTGAAAACGTCAGTTTTACTGTTGCTATTAAAAACGTGACGGAAATAATAAATTTTATTTGTAAATATTTTTCATTTATTTTTAAATCTTAGGAAAATAAACGTTGTTAAATTTATGTTATTTGTAAGTTTAATGTTACATTCTACTCATGTCATTTCTTTCTTTAATCTCTTTCTGCCTAACATCAGAAATTTTCATACTTGAAATGTTTATTTTTTGAAACTGAATTATTTCTAAAGGAACTTCTCTCAAAATTTTCAAATTATATAAAGAAACTTAATAAATAAATATATTTTCCCGCGATTTCAGTTCTATCAGTATATTCATAAGAAAAAATTTTTTTTGCTTGACTTACTTGCGTTGATAATAATTTCTTAAATAAAAATAATATTTAGTTAGATTATCCTAATATATTCCTGATTACATAATTTCCCTAAATATAACAAATCACCAATTGCAGAATTTAAAGAATTTGCAGATTATTTACATTTTGTATTTTTGCTTTCTTGATAAACTCTGAATGCATTTTTAAAGTATAATAGATTGTAATGGTACTTCAAATGGATTTATTCTAAATTTCAATGTACTTTTTTATTTCGTTAATTATAGTTAAGAAAACTCCAAGTGAGAGATAAATAATAAACGGGTTTAATATTCTATTATTTGATTTCGTTTTACAATCTAGAAATTTTAAATTTCAATAATTGAATTAAATGTTAACACGGGCACAATTTTGTAAAAGATATGTTGTGCATTTGCAAACAATGAACATAAAAAGCAATTTTTCAGTTCATAATATCTTAGTAAAATAATATTAATAAAAAGCATTTCCAATAAAAAAATACATAGTAGGATTTTGATTGAAATGGAAATTCAATATTAAAAAAATTCGATTGGTTTAATTATTAACAAAAAGTCATCAAGTCAACTGTTGGTAAAATTGAAATAATCTAGTGATGAGACTATACTTGATATAACATTTTCTTCTTCGGAATTCCATTGTAGTGACATAAATTATTGTTTTATTAACTGTACATAAAACGAAGATCTGAATCAAATCTTAAATATCTTTAGTACTCAATGAGACAGAGTATACAAGCAAGCGGTCTCCGTTAGAAAATAATTCCGTTAAATACCAAAATATTTTTGGTACTAATTTTGAAATAAGTAAGACTCTTCCACAATTTTGGAACATTTAAGAATTAACATACAAAAACCTGATATTCACCAAGAAGAAATGAATTGTCCTTTCTAAACATGAAAACCAAAAGTTAAATTCTCTTCGCATGTATAAATAAAGGAAAAATTTAACTTATTCAAATAATTCTAAAAACAATATAGCATTATAAATGAGGGTTCTGAATAAACCGTTTTTTGTATCTTGTGTGACCAGAGAAATTTACAGAAATTTTTTACTACAAATTTAATACACATCTCAGCCTCTTCCAATTGAAAACGAAAATTTAAATTTTGTTTTACTCAAGTGCATTTTCCACCATTTCTTTAGGTTTTCCTTCCCTCAGAGATTATGAAAAGAAAGTACTGTGGCCCTTTCTATTTCCTATTTCATCATATCGACATACTTTTCGATGTCAAGGTTACTCAGAGAAATTTCAAACTTCACCCGATTTCTCGAATTTGATGATTTTTAAGATGAATTTCCAGATTGTGTCTCTTCAGAACGTGTTTTCTTCTTTGTATATCTGTTTCAATAATATTTTCAAATGTTAAAAGAAAATGCAGCGAAAGCAAACTGTCTGTAAGATATTTATCTATTTTTATCAGAAAAAGTTTAATTGTTCTTTCAAATATTAAATCAAATCTATTTAAAAGCAGAAGACTTAGAACCATTTCAAATAAAGAAGCCTGCATTTACGCTGTAGCTCCAATATATATATATAAATAAATATATATATATATATATATATATATATATATATATATATATATATATATATATATATATATATATATATATATATATATATATATATATATATATATATAAAACTGAAAACGGTGCATTAATCATGTCCCGTCACAAGAATAAGTGTAATTATATATATATATATATATATATATATATATATATATATATATATATATATAATTACACCTATTCTTGTGACGAAGAACATGATTAATGATGTCTAGTTTAAAACTTTAAAGTTATCTGATAGTGCAACCGACATAAGAGTTAGAAATGCTAACTATTGTTCGGTTTTTAGACTGGAAATTATAGCTGTCTATGAGGAAATGAATTATATAGGCACGACCTCTGAACTTGTTTTCAGAGACATCTGGATACTAACGGACAGTCGTGACTCTATACAGCACCTGTCTCATTGGCCGATTATTAATGTATATGAAATGCAAAACTGCTTCTAAAAAAATCCATATATAAAAATATTACATGCCATATAAATGCAAATATGGAAAAATGCAATTTATATATAAAGTTATGTAAAATTTCTTGGAATGTTATTTATGGTATTTGATATTGCCGAAACAAAACGGGAGATTGATTCAATTAAAGTAATTTAAATAAAATTCTCTAATGAACACATCTCAACTAAATTTTCGCAACACTAACCAGAGCATTTCAAATAACTGATAATGCCTGACCCAATCTTGTTGCGCTCAGTGGAGCAGATTGCGCATCTAAATTAATTCAGGGAGGTGCTCATCAGCGGGTACATCCAGTCTATCATGGTGATTATCATCACCCGTGTCTGTCGTGGTGATGAGTGACTTTGATGGATGGACTAATGATTGATGAGAGCAAATGCTGTATCGGGTCATGATTATGTCGACATCCTCTTTCATATTAGGAGGTAAGCTTGTTTGAAATGACTAATGCAATTGTGAAACTAGAGTATTGCCTTATTATATGCACTAAAAACATAATTTCAGAGTTATGACAAAATTCGACCGCGAAAATATTCCCATTCTTTTTTTAGATCAGAGACAAAATACCTTTTAGAATATTTTTTACTATGAAACATTATTCGATGAAAGTTATTGATAGAACGCAGCAGAATTTTTGCTGTAAGATTTCGATCTCCTTTTCATTCAGTTGAAAGGGCATTTTCCAGGAAAATCGATCGAATCGTATATATAAATTACTTTTGATTTGAGACTAGTTTAAAAAATATTCAGAAAAGAAAATTCTATAACCTAAATCTTTGAATAAGTCATAATAAAGCAAATACATGACTATACATTTTGGAGTTGAATAATCGAAAAAGAATATTTTCTGTGTGAGTTGATTATAAAATTAAATTTTATTCTAAAACGATTATTTCAATTATTTTATTAGAAGACATAACAAGAAGCCCGAATGCAAAGGAAAATACAAAAGTAATTCAGAATTGCCAAATTCCTCGTAAATGAACTATTTTTTTCTAAAATAGCTTTTTACTTTTAGAGGGCTTAAGCAGACTTTCTAAGGTTGATTCTTATAAATCGGTTTTGATATAAAAAATGTAACTTCATTAAAATTTTTGAAGGAATAAATTTCATTCTAAAGGATGACTCGATTTTTCCGAATTATTCATTAGTTCATGGAATAAAATTTAGTTTCGAAAATGTGAGTGGTTTACGATAAAGGTTTTAATTAGCTGAGAACAAGTATCAATAACATATTTTTGCAAGATTTAGCTTCATGTTATTCATATTGGATATTTTGTGTTCGTTCGAAGAATTATATTGACTTATTTCTATTATAGTAGAGTGTATAATATTTTGCTATGTATAGTTCTTTTTATAATGCCCGGGTACTAGAGTTTTCATCTGTCAGCATTGCAAGGGGTGGTAGCGATGGCACTTTATACTGTAGGACACCCAGTGGGCGTGCCTTCATAGTCCAGAAACTGGGTCTTCATAATTTAGAAGAAGGGACCAAGCAGAAGACCTGCAGACTTGGACTGCCTCACCCAGAGGTATCATTTCACAAGGGGGGACATTGCGACCACGACATGTTTAACATACTCCAGTCGCCGTTAGTGAACACGACGAATCTTCGATTGAGTGGGGATTCGAACTCACTACCTTCCGTTAACGAAAGGGAATGCCTTAACTGGTTATATGCACACACACACACACACATGCACGCACACACACGCACACACGTACACACACACACACACACACACACACACACACACACACACACACACACACACACACACACACACACACACACACACACACACACACACACACACATATAAAGCCCGGTGGCTTAGTAGCAGCGTTCCACGCTCCCAGTTCACAGGTTCAATCCTCGAACTGGGCAAGGTCGACTCAGCCTTTCATCCCTTCAGTGGGTCGATAAGCTGAGTACCAAGCATGCTTGGGAACTAAACACTGGGGATTTCACGTTAGGTTGACCACCTAACTGGGACATATGCTTCGCACTCTAGAGTCCACGGTCGTGAAAACAGTTATGGGCACAGTAGCCCTTGGCCCACATGGGCTGTCGAGCCATGGATTTTAATATATATATATATATATGTATATATATATATATATATATATATATATATATATATATATATATATATATATATATATATATATATATATATATATATATATATATATATATATATATATATATATATATATATATGTATGTATATATATATATATATAAATGTAGATTAAAAATGAAGATTTGGCATAAATAGAGCAATTAGATACATCATCAGAATTTTTCCAAGAAGCTGGAGCACTTATATCAATTTATGTATTATTTTCCCAGCGTTTGTAGAAAGTATTTTTTATTATAGTTACTATTTAATCCTTTTTTTTTTATAAAAGTCACACATATAAATCAATACACTAAGTACGTTATAGTTGATGATAAACTTATATTTCATTAAAATTATTACTTTTGTATAATTTCATTAAGAGTAATAATACACTTAAAGAGATACCGACTGTAAGGTTCTCAAGAGATCTCGGGTTGGAAACTGGTTATGTATGTTATTGTTACCATCTTATTAGTATTATATGCAATATTATAATAGTTATACCATGGTACTTTTCAAGAAACATTTGAATCGAAGAAAAAATTATTCCAAAACTAAGTTCATTAATGAAATATTGTAAGAAACTTTTTTTTTACAATTTAATAATTATAGTTTAACAAAATGGACAATATAAGCGGGAAAGTTATTTATTTGTATCTAAATTCCAAATTATAATGCACTAAAAGGCAATGAATAAAACAAAACTTTCACTTAGGGCATTATTAAAGAACTGTTTTACAAGAATATAGAACTAAGATTATATCAGACAAAAATTCATAATTTATCAAAAATATCCTAATCCATATTTTTCTACATATAATCCATTTAATAAAAATAAATAATTTATCGAAAATCTCCTCCTATTTTATTACCTATTCACATTTTTCCAAAAAAAAAAAAAAACAATTCCTAATTTTGTGAATCCTAATCGATTCTAATTTCGACTGCATTTTTTTTTCCCAAACTGTTAATTTCGATTGAAATTGCTTAGAAAACAGCTCTCCTAAATTTCACGTTTTTGTGTTCGTGTCCTTATAAATTAGGCACAAAAGATAGCTTATAACTTAATTTTTACGGAATTAGTGCATTATATTAATTGAAATATTTTTCACTTTTAATATAATATGATCTACATAAAAAGAGCACTACTTATAATGTCATTATTCATCTTAATGAGATAAAATAAAAATGTGTTATTTTTATTTAGGTAGTAGAGTAATATATGTCTGTGGTTTTTATCTCCATACCTCTTAATATTATAAGACGTATTAAATTATCCAAGTACTTTATCAAGAGAAATTATTTTATTAAGCTCCTTTTCTCTTTTCAAAGTAAGGAAACATTAAATTAAGCAATGGAGAGAAAATAACAGAAATTTATAGGCTTCATCTATAATTTAAAAATTAATTATTATTCTAGACAGAGCATTCTGAGATGGAAAAGGTATTTCGTACGTAAGCAGCTTATAATTATATATGAAAAGGGAAAAAGATGGAAAATTATTATTTCAAGAAAATATGTTATTATGCAAAGTAATTACATTTAAATTTTAATGGAACTATTCTTATATTTACTTTATTATTTTTTGTGCGAGGTTAAATTTAGACATTCTATTGTTTAGGCAGTAGTTTTAATTCATAACTACTGATTCAAAAAGAGAAAAATAACAGAATTAAATCGTTTTTACACTTTCACAGAATCAGGAATATTCGATTCTCATATAATGCAGGTAATATTTTTAATTTTTTTCTGGAGTGCGAATGTTGTATTAACATTGTACTGATTTATCCTCAATTCTTATGGAAAACATTTCATATGAGTAATACATTCATACTCAAATGAAGGAGATGTTTCTGTAATAGGTGGAAGGAGAAAATTAATTTGGAGGCATATTGTGTTTCATTTAATCTGAATGTGAGCATAAAATAACTAAACAGTCACGAGAGGTAAGACGTGAACGAGATCCTATTTCATTGTGTATATCTAAATAAACCACTTTATTTTAAAGTTAATAATGTCAATTCCTTAATCATTCAACAAATGTATTCATAAATTCGAGTTAGGATTGAAAAAAAAAATTGTAAATGTGGGAAATAGTTAGTTGTTCTGTCTTTGAAATAACAATTTTACCTAACAAAATGCACGAATTTATTTAATAAAATATCAAAACATTATGTGTATAGCGGAAAAAACTAATATGAGTAAAAAATAAATAAAATATTAAAACATTAAAAAAAAAGATTAAAGCATGTAATAAATATCTAAAAAAAAAAAAATAAATAAAAAAATAGCTCTTCTTGCTACATTGACAGATTAATATTTGATCTATAGATGTTAATTTTTTAATAATTTTTTTACTTAATAAATTTAAGAAAATTTGGTATTACTTTTGAATAACTTTATTAAGATTAATAATACATATAAATAGACACCGATCCTAGTGTTCTCAAGAAATCCAGGGTTGAAAGCTAGTTGTTGTTGATACTTATGACTCTTGGACAAACCAAGCTCGTTAACAGAAGGCTATACGAAATTAAGTCAGAAAGATGAGTCTTTCGTTTAATCAGAACACCACGAAAGTGAAAGTACGACTTTACTCTAAGACTCTTCCGATAGATGGCACCATCAGAGGATCCACTCTTTCAATTTTTACTTTGAAGTGCATGGGAATGAAATTTTCTCCCGATCATTACACCCATGGTAATTGCTCAACGATCGATCACAGTGTTTTCGATTCTAAGAGTACGTATATCGCATGTACTTTGGCGGCATTGGGAATCGAACTCAGCCCTTCTGCACGGAAGGCGGATGCTCTAAGCACTAGGGTACTGTATATGTATTTCTTACATCTATACATCTATTTAAAGCGTTTAGTTTGTGCTCCTACGTTTCTATAAAAATGAAACCTTCTTCAACAATCCAATAACAAATTTATTTAATATGGTATTACAAACTACAAAATAATGAGGGAGCAAGAGTCTTTTTCCAGAGCTCTTCTCTTCACAGCAGCTACTTTCCATCTACATCCTTTTTTCTTTCGGTTGAACCCCAAAATTTTGGCAACCCTAAGGTGCTATACCTCTACCTCCCCATGAATCCAACAGAGTAACAAATAAAACTACAAAACGGCTTAAACAGGTAATACGGCCCTCTTATTCAGGGGTCTTATTAATATTATAAAAACTAATAAGACTAATATTAAAAGTATAAAATGTATTATTATAATAGTTACACTATAGTTCTTTTAAAGGTAAATTTAAATCGAATAAAAGTTATTCCAAAACAAAGTTCATTAATGAAATATGGTGGGAAACTTTTTTTTACAGTTTAATAATTATCGTTCAACAAAATGGACAGTATATGTGAAAGTTATTTTTCTGCTTCTAAATTTCGAATTATAATACACTAAAAGCCAATCCATAATACAAAGCTTTCTTTTAGAGTATTACTCAGCAACTGTTTTATAATAATAAGAAACTAATATTTTCAGACAAATTCATTAAAAACCATTCATTTCATGATTTCTATCATATGAGCAAAGTGAGGAAAGATAGGAAATAAAACTTCTGCGAAACCATCTTCCTACCTTCTTACATAATTAGTAAGAGGGGTAATTACTTTATATATACACATATACATACACACACACACACACACACACACACATACATACACACACACACACACACACACACACACACACACACACACACACACACACACACACACACACACACACACACACACACACACACACACACACACACACACACACACACACACACACACACACACACACACACACACATACATATATATATATGTATATATAAAGCGAGTATATACACATACATTTAATATCCATACAAGCAATTACACTTCGGCTCTATATTTTGGTAAATAAATCTCAAAATTTACAAAAAGAAAATCATTTCAGTTTTAAAAATTAAAATTATTTATAAAATGGAATATATTATCACAAAATTAAGTTTCAAATAATTATAATGTTCCAGATAATTTGTTGAAATAATCTTGAAGAAAAAAAAAGATGTAATAAAGAGCGGAATACATTTGCTTTCCTTATACAAACGTTATTCAACTGATGCACAGAAAAACAAGAATACAAACAAAATCTGAAAAAACTCAAAGAATATCTGATTTAAATGACATATCCCCTAAGAAGTGTTTATTGATGCTTAATCAGCTAATTAAACAAAGAAATTATTTAAAAAAATTTAAAACATGCATAAAACAAAACAAATTTTTTAAGTTCTCTTTATTTTAACAAGGATTTCTTATGCTAGGAAAAAAATATGTCATGCTACAAAATATGTTATGACTACAAAATATGTCTACTCATGCTACAAAATATGTCATGACATAACATTTTTTAAAACCAAAGCATATCATTCAAGTTTCTTTCTCCTGCATATCGAAAAATTAAAAGAAAATACATTTCAAAAATAAAAATAATGTATGTGGTTAATATTAATTAAAAATTAAAATTTTGCTTTTTCCGGATTAACTAAAAATGTAATTAATTATAACGTGGTCGGAAGTCATTTGTATAATGTCTAAGCATTTTCATCTAACTTAAATGCTTAGTGAAATGTGTTTGTAGAAGTAAGGAAAGCGTTGATTTAATTATAACAATTAAATATATTTAAAGTGATACCTGCGTAATTAAGCAGAAATTCATGCATTTAAGTTTCCATATGCAACATTTAAAGAATTTTAAGGTAATGAATTTCAAAATAAACTAGTTCATTTAGAAAAGAGTACTTTAAATTTTTTATTTATTGAAATGGAAACTCTTTCTGAAGGTTAGCAAAAGAAAATTAATTCTTTTTGATCTGATTCAGAAGTCCAAAACCAAGTGATCTTAGATCATATTGCTCAAAAACATGGTTGTAGAAAGGACAACTCACCTATCTGATAGGAGAAATAACCACTGAGCAACAAGTAAATCAAATTTAATCAATCGACAAACGTATATTCAGTAAGCATAAACAAAGTAAAATATTTGAGTATTAACCAAATTATAAAGTGCGGTGTGTTGGTGAAAAACTCATTACTATTAACGTCATAAAATGTCATTATTATTATTAACGTCATGAAACACCATTATTATTATTAACGTCCTAAGATGACATTATTATTAAAGTCATAAGACGTCTTTATTATTATTAACGTCATAAAACATCCTTATTATTAACGTCATAAAACTCCATTATTATTAACATGAAACGTCATTGTTATTAATGACATAAGATGACATCATTATTAAAGTCATAAGAAGTCATTACTATCATTAACGTCATAAAACATCATTATTATTAACGTCATAAAACACCATTATTATTTTTAACATTATAAAACATCATTATTATTAACGTCATAAAACACCATTATTATTTTTAATGTTAAAAAACGTCATTATTATTAACGTCATAAGACGACATTATTTTTATTCTAAGGTAAAAAAATCCTGTCTCTGCTAATGATTGTAGAGTATATGGAGAATAGGTTCCTTTATTTGACATAGAATTATAGCATATTTTTAAAATAAGGATAGAAGCATGCGAAGATTCGATGATTTTTCCTCCCTATATTCTATGTCACCTGAGATTGGGTCTCCATAAGACGAAGTAAATACGGAAGTATAGATGTGGAATTAATGTATATATTACTGTGGAGAGGAAATACAAAACTGATGCTTAGCATTTTACTACTTAGAGGAAGGATCTTTCTAATCTAATTTACAAAATTCTCGGAATTTGAATTTAATTTAGAGACACCACGTTAACGAGCTTAAATCGTGCATTTACAATAGGATTTAAACCATGATTTTGAAGTCTTCTCAAACTTCTAAGGATTGGATTTTGCTGTTGTGCAAGATTCGCCTGCAAGGGATTAATTTCGCAAGAGTTTTCCTCGTAACCGTCGGGAGTCGCTTTATTATAATGAAATTCGCATTCGGCCCGGACATTTATCGAGTCTCGATAATAAGCACGGCGCTTTCAAGGTGTCTCTCGGCACCTTTGGACGAGCAGATGGTTTTACAGAAATAAATTGTTTCCTCATAGTGGGTAGAATGACTAGAGAAATTAATTAGGTAGGAGTTCCGGTGGGCATGTTTTGATGGAAAAGGAGATGAAAAGAGTTTGGAAGAGAATTCCTTGAAATCGAGGAATACCAAATTAAGAAAAATTTGTGGAATGAATGCAAATAAAACTATTTGGTAGAGAAATAAATATGCAAGTTATTTCTTCAAATATAAACTTAAAAAAGGACATGTATGTTTATAGGTGTGAAGTACACTTTTATTTACATGTCGCTATTTAGTAAACTAAAATGTTTGCATGTTGAGTAAGAATTTGTTATTCTCTTAATCAAAAATGAATTATTAAAAATGATCAAGTTTAGAGATTTATAAATAATAATCTTATATATATATATATATATATATATATATATATATATATATATATATATGTATATATATATATATATATATATATATATATATATATAAGGTTATTATTTATAAATCTCTAAACTTGATCATTACAGAGGGATATACAGGGTGATTATAAAAAAACTTTGCCAACATCTGCACTTCTAGCGTCCATTCTATTTAACCGATCAAGATGATACTTCAAATATAGTTCTTTTGAGATATGCGCTCGAGATTCTGTGAATGGCAACACAGTGGCCCTCGCGGTTACAGTTATAGTGACAGAAACTCGAAATTTTCGAATGACAACGCCTACTTTTTACCATCGCAAAATGTTCAGCACATGCGAAAACCCTAAATAGCGTTGAAACGGTACCGATATGTCCGAAAACCGACGTGTTATACACATACAAACAGTTCTTCAAGGCGCACGGAGGAATAATGCATACGACAGAGACAAGACACTGCTCAATGATGAGAACACATAGAGAAAAAAATCTTTATTAATTTCAAACATTTTCCACATGAGTGCCATCACAGGCAATTACGCATTGCATGCGGGAGACGGTGGACAATGTCGCTGCACGCAACATGGCACGAGGGATGTTTCCAATCTCACGCCGTATAGAATCCTTTAAGTCCGACAATGTTTGAGGATTGCACAGATAAACTCTGGATTTGAGACAGCCCCAAAACCAGAAATCCATAGGCGTCAGATCTGGGGATCGCGCAGGCCACGGAAAAGGATAATAGCGTGAGATGATGCGATCACCAAAATGCTGATCCAGGAGCCTTTTAACTGACCTCGCTATATGTGGAGGTGCGCCATCTTGCATCCAAACAATGTCATTGAGTGCATTCAGCCGACGCAACTCCGGTAAGACATAATTTTTCAGCATGGCTGCATACCGAGGGCCCGTTACAGAACATGTTGCAGGGCCAGTCGGGGTCGTTTCCTCAAAGAAGAACGGGCCCAGAACAAATGTAGCTGTAATGCCGCACCACGCAGTCACTTTGGCGTCAAATAATGGTACTGGCGCCACAGCATGAGGATTCGTCTCTCCCCAGTGCACACAATTCTTTGTGTTAATGCTGCCATTTAAGGTGAAATGCGCCTCGTCCGTCCATAGTATGCGAAGTGGCCAGTCGTTATCCGCCTCATATCGTAACAAAAATGCATTTGCGAAGTCCAGACGTTGTTGTGGGTCACCCGGCTCCAACATCTGGACGCGCTGGAACCGATAGGGAAACATGTGAAGTACCGAGCGCAAGAGCTTGCGGACCGTTGAGTTCGGAATATCCAACACGCGCGCTATGCCTCTTGCGGTTTCTGTGTGTCCTGCAGTCACTGTATGGTGCACTTCCATGACAACGTCCTCAGAAACAGTTGGCCGTCCGGAGCGCTGTTTGTCACAGGTGCAGCCTGTATCTTCGAATTTCCGCACTAAATCACGCAGAGCTTGCAGAGTACATGGGCCGCGTCGTTGTCGATGATTGTGGCGATACACACGCAAGGCTTCCGCAGCGTTCATCCCATTTTGGTAATAGAGTTTGATCAATTCACCGCGAACTTTCCTAGGAAGACTCATATCGTCGGCATGTGCGAGTTCCCGAATGACGACTTCGCATACACGCTTGGTATTTTATAGGTTTCCTACGCTGAATATCTGGCGACCGGCGTTCTGTGATTGGTTTCTTGACTCTGTCACATGCAAATTTATTGCGTGCGCCCAGATCGTGTTTTATTGGCCGGTTTTCAGAACTCTTTTTTGTGTTTGCAGAACACGTCCGTTTTTAGACATATCGGTACCGTTTCAACGCTATTTAGGGTTTTCGCATGTGCTGAACATTTTGCGATGGTAAAAAGTAGACGTTGCCATTCGAAAATTTCGAGTTTCTGTCACTATAACTGTAACCGCGAGGGCCACTGTGTTGCCATTCACAGAATCTCGAGCGCATATCTCAAAAGAACTATATTTGAAATATCATCTTGATCGGTTAAATAGAATGGACGCTAGAAGTGCAGATGTTGGCAAAGTTTTTTTATAATCACCCTGTATGTATATATATATATATATATATATATGTATATATTGTTGACATATTTTATTTCTAACATAAAAATTTTTTATAATTTGCATTTTACGCTAAATAAAAAGGAATAGAACATAATTTTCTCACAACTTAAGTTCTTCATTTTTAAAAAGGACTTTACACTGAATTTCAATTTATTTCACTCCCACCATTTATATAAATAAAAGAAATTTATACTAATAAATTAAAATTTAAGGAAATCATAAATGACACAAATTATACTACACATTTTATTAAAACATTTATTAAAATTTATATTTTTGTGCTTATGATTCTCAACAAGCCATATTTCTTACTTGCTACAGATAGCATTTTTTTAAATTTAATAAATAATATCTTTCTTACTTTGTAAAATATATAATATTTTTTTTATAAATTTTCTATTTGCATTTTTTCTTTTAGTAACAAAAAAATCATCTAGTTTATCCTGTTAATCCAATGTCTTAGTCACAGTTGGTCAACTGGCATTAGTATCCAATTAGTCGTACAGCAATTTGCTCTCTAAAATAATTGGATGCATCAACATTTCTAGAAGTAGTTAAAAAATGCGAGCAATAAAGAGATTTCAAAATATGTTTTTTGCTCATAGGTAGAAGAAAAATAACAAACTGCCTTCAATTATCGAAAAGCATTCGCAGTTGAATGAAAAATACCGTTGAAAAATCATTATCGTCTGCGGGAAAAAAAAACAAGATATAAACGTAAATGGACATTACAGAGGGAAATTGTCTTCGTCTCTATTGATACGTTGGCTTGTAGAACAATTGATGTCAGTCACCATTTTGTAAGAATTCCGATGCATTAGTGCATGTTAATCCTGTTTAATGAGATAAATGTAATTTGCTAGCTCATTAGCGTGAGTAATGACGATGCTTCCTACCCATCTACGACGGTGATCATTAAAATTAACGCTTGTCTCAGCATAAGATCACTTTCGCAATGTTTAGAACAACCACAAAAGGAATTCTATGAATGAAAAGAATAAAAAAATGTTGACTAGTACCAAAGCTTTCATTTGTGGGTCTAATTTTCTTTCAAGAATTGACGATGTCATTTTTAAAATTAAGGATGTCATATTTATTTGTAAGTTAAAAATTTCTTAATTTAAATTCATTTATTAAAAATATCTCACACGATTATGAAATTTTCTGCAATATCAGCAGTTTAATTCTTCATGTATGCAGTTTCTTATGGGAGTAATTAAAAGTGTACAGTTTATTAAGAACAACAATGCGAATGCAATTTATTAGATCAACGTCGTTGTAAAGTACCATAATGAGCTGTTAGTGACAATAAGTGTTTCAACAGCTATGTTGCTTAGTATGAGATACTTCATGTCTCCGTTTTCCTGGGTTCTGTTTCTGTCCAGGAACTAAAGATAATATTTCATAAATGAATTTTCATTTTAAACATTGAAAAGAATACTCAATAAAAATATATTTGCCGAAATTGCAGTAGATTGGCTTAGCTTACCGAAGCATTTAGATATACATTTGAAAAATTATTTATTAAAAAACTATTGTACAAATGTAATTCGTATAACAGTTCATCATAAAAGTAGAAAAATAAGTTATAAAAATAAAATTCTAAAAAGGCATATGGGGAAAATTTCATACACAGAGTCGAAAAATCGTCACTACTTTTAAACATCTAGGATTCAAATTAGATTTGATTGAATACGGTAACGAAATACAGACTACTTTGCTACAAAAGACAACTGGGCAAATTTTTCACAGAAAGAAATTTTTAGAAGTAAGTGAAAATGGTAAAACGCAAGTAAAAATCCCTTTCAAAATACATATTTATTCAAGAGATCTTATTTCATTAAATAGGTAAAAAGTAAATGGAGATAGTATAAATTAGCTGTTATTTTGTCTAAACTTGCGATATATACATGCTGGTGTTCAAATTAAAATTAAAAACATAATTTTTGCAATAAATAAAAATATTTACTACTACTATGCTAAAACTGATTATAGAGTATAATTTAGGAACTGATTTTAGTTTGCGAGTTAAGGTCGTTAAAAAAAGAATTTGAAATGGGGAAGTTTTCTGAAACAACTAAATATGTGTATGGAGGATTCCGTTTATTAAAGAAAGCAACTCTTAAATTGCACAGATTGTTCTTCAAATAGCTACACGGAATCATTTAAACTTTGAATTGCTTTGGAGGATTGCATTTCACTGGTAGGTAGAAATTGGACAGTCACGAGCGAAGTCTTTAGCTGACTACAAATGTTGCATATGGAAGTTTCCAGATTGTTGTAGGGGTATTTCAGGTCAATATTGCTCTCATTTTCATCAGCTTATATAAAGTTTTTAAGGACTTGTTTTTACCATTTCTCCTGCTGTAAAGCAGGAAGTATTAGTATAAAATATATTCATGCATTAATGCCCCTTTTGTTGAAATACTTCAATTTTTATACTTGTATCTTTAACATTGGACACCAGTGTCAATATATAATTTTTTCTGAAAATTAAGAATTGGAGAAATTAAATAAAATTAAAATAAAGAATTGGAGAAATATTAATTGCTTTAAGATTATATTATTTCCAGATATGAAAACAATGGAAATAGATGCAATGTCATATCAGAGTTGACTTTGGTGACAAATGCTGTTGTAAAGAGAATAGATATACATGTGTTAATTAGTAGACATAATTGTCTTAAATTCGAAAAAAATGGCAGAATTTTAGTGTAAGTGGTTGGGCTAATTCGATTTGTTGATTGGGCGGGATTTATATTTGTTCAAATGGAAAAAAAATATCTAATACATTGTGATACATTGTGAATAACAAAAATTAGATTTGATTTCTGAATATATTTGGATGCAACACAGTGAGCCAAGAAATTATTGAACTAATAATAGGTTTGACATTTTTTTCAATACAGATTAAATCGTATGGAAATTTAACTACTCATAAATGTATCTCAAAGTGCAATTAAAATAATAATAAATAAATGATCAATTATTTAAAAAATATTAAAGCTTATTTTATTGACATTTAGATATTGCAAAAATATAAGGTGATATAAAAGTTTCAAAGTTCACATTTGCATCCCTGAAAATTAAGATTTCGAATATAAATTTAAGTGAATTTTATACTGTGAAGAGTATAAATTTATAATAAAATAATCCCAAAGATCCATTTTGTATTGTTTATCTCAGTTTTATATAATTCCTCAAAATTTGTGGAGAGATATTTTATGAAGATAAAGTATGAAAAATTTGGTGTTATTAAAGTATAAGTTGGTACGGAATTGAAAACAAAAATTCTTTAACGTTCTAAGTGTGATTCAAAAAGTTTTGAATAAATATAAAAACTCAAAATTTGTGAATATAAATATGAAAAGTATTTGGTGATAAAGAATTTGTAGACAAAGAAGGTAAAAAAAATTGGTGAAAAAAATGTTAACGTGCAATGACAGACAATTTCTTGCCCAAAGGAAGTAAAATTAGTGAGGCAGGTGTTCAATAGATGAATAGAAATGTATTTCGTATGACTGAGGAAAGTTTTAAATCAAAAGTAAGTACTCAAAGTGAGAGGATCCCAAGCTTCTCAGATATGGCGAAGTGTAATTGCTTAAATTGGCGAAAAGTGTGACGCTTTGAAATGCCAAACGTAAAAAATATTGCATTCTGAAATAGAAAAGTAGCTTCAGTTTTCAATAAATTTTTTGTTTAATCTGAGCTCCATGAACCTCAATTACTTTATACATCCTTATATTTATACTAAAATAAAAGTTTTATATTTCATCTCTAGTTACACTGGGCTACAATGGTTCGCTAACAACCAGATTATTATATTTATAATTAATTCACACACATATTGTTATTTAAATAACGATACGTAAAATTGTCCCACTACGTCTCATGTTTTTATGACACAAAATAGAATCGTCCACTATTTTTCATGATTTCTCTCAAAATGTTCGCCTCAACCCCTGCTGGCAACACTGTAACCTCGCCTTAGTCATTTCGGCTTCGCAGAATAATAGAATTCTTTGTTAAGTGTGGTTGTGTGCTTTTATATTGGTTCATACCGAAAATGGCAAATTCTCAGCGTAGATGTTGCAAAACTACGCCTGATAAATTTTGTTACATTTGTGGATGTTTTATATTAAAATAATAAGGCAGACATTTATCTCAAGAAGTGAAAAAAAGCTGTATTTCGGATGCAAAGTTGGAAACCAAGATAAAAGTTGGGTTCCTCACGTGTGCTGTGTAAGTTGTAATGTGGCTCTTGTTCATGGATGAAAGATAACAGAAGTTCTATGCCATTTGCTGTATCTATGGTATGACAGGAACCTTCAAATCATTTTGCTGACTGCTACTTCTGTCAAACGAACAAAGAAGGATATTCAAAAAAGCAAATACATAAAATTGAATATCCTAATATACCATCTACACTCCGACCTGTTCCTCATGGCGAAGGCTTACCAATACCAACTCCACCATTGAATTGGAAAGATATTGATATTCAAGTGGCGAGAGTGACACTGAAGACGCATCCGAAACAGATATATCTGAAGATGAATTTGATCCTAACTTTAAACCTGAGACTTCGAGCAAACCCCATTTTATTCGTCAAAATGAATTCAATGATTTGGTGCGGGATCTGGGCCTAACGATACAAAAGGTGGAACTTCTAGGTTCTAGATTCCAAGAGTAGAATCTGTTGGCAGCTGGAATAAGTATTACATATTTAAGAAAGAGAAATGTGGTTTACTCTGAGTTTTACAGAACGGAATTTTCAGTTTGTGTTTATTTTGATATAGATGGATTTATGAAGGAACTAGATATCGAGCAAAAGCCATCAGAATGGCGCCTTTTTATAGATTCTTCCAAATATAGCTTAAAAGCTGTATTGCTCCATAATGGAAGCAAGAAATCATCCATATCAGTTGCTTATTCAGCTTCAATGAAAGAAACATTTACAAACGTGGTAACTATTCTAAATGCAATTATGTATATGCAATTCAATTAGCAAATTTGTGAAGATTTAAAGATCATAGCCATATTAATGGGTTTTTAGGTGGGTAAAATATTGTTTTTTATGTTTGTGGAATAGCCGTGGAACAGAACATCATTTAAAAAGATGGTCATACAAAACATCTTTTTAGCCTGGAACTAGTGTTAGCATCAAGCTGTATTATTACTTAAAAAATGAGTGGCCACTAGATGGCAGTGTTTAATATGTCATGTTGAGAGGTATGTACAAGTAATTGAGAAGATAGATTGTATGAATTAGCTCACACTATGAAGGAGCTACCTTAAAGTAATCTGTAAACAATCCAAATTTGTAAATAAATCTTTAAATATTAGTAAATTTATAAGAACTTCTTCTTTCCCTACCTAAGCTACTCACTCGTCATCTGACAAATAGAATGAAACCGATAACAAATCAGAAGAGGGATACAACTCGCGACGCTTTCGGAATTGAGGTAGGCGAATTTTAATTGTTTCGTTTCGAAATGTATATTAACGTATTAAGTAACGTATTTTGAAGTAGTAAACGAGATTTAAGAATTATGTGTATAAGTATAAAGTATTTTCTTAATTTCGTTTGCAAAAAGCAATTTCGTTTTTAAAGAAACAATTATTTTCGCTTTGGGTGAAGTAAAAGTAAATTTCGTTATTGATAAAGTATTTTTATGTATAAAGTAATTAAGTATTATAATTTGTAAAGTATGGCTTTTTGGGGAAGGCTAAAAAAGTAGATTTAATAGAATTAGTAACAGAATTAGGTCTTTCCGTACCTGAAGATACTAAAATAATTGATTTAAAACGTATTATAACGGAACCAGAGACGTATGATGAAGAGTTTAATAAGAGATTATTAAGTAGGATTACTGAAGATCGAATTGCATCAGAAATAGCCGCCAAAACGTTGGCTGACCGTGAGCATGAACTTAAACGTTTACGTATCGAAAACAGAGTTCGAAATGTAAATATTTCAGATTTAAGTAGCAGCGATGAAAGTAGAAACGTACACATAGATTTTAGAAAGTTAATGCACGAATATAAAATTAAAGATGGGGATATAAATTTTTATTTAGTTTTATTTGAACGACAGGCAAGACGAATTGGTTTGAATGAAGAGTATTGGGTGTCCAATTATTGGGACTGCTCCTATATGAAATTACGCAACTAATAGCGCGTGAAAACGAAGATAATGCAAATAATTATAAATATGTAAAATCGTTATTGCTTAAGAGGTATAAGTTAAGTGCTGATAAGTTTAGATTTAAATTTTTAAATCATGTTAAAAATCCACATAGTACATGGAAGGATTATTCATTTGAATTACAAAACTATTTTGAGGAATGGATAACGGGACTCGAGATTTCAGATTTTAATAGTTTAAAAAATTTTATTATTACTGAACAATTAAAGAAACAAGTAAATTCAACAACTAGGGAACATTTTGTAGATGAATGGCCTAAAATTAATTCTCCAGACCAGTTAGCCGATAAATTGGATAATTATGATAATGTTCGATCTATTACAGTTTTAAATTAAGAAACTCATCGAATTATAATTCTCGTAATGATAAATTTCAGGTAGAAAAGAAATCATTTCCGTTTAGTGAAAATAAAGGTATTAATAGAAAAAAGTTAGTTAGTTCGGATATTCGAAATGAAAAAAGGGAATTTAAATGTTTTAATTGTAATGATTATGGTCATATAGCTCGTGAATGCCCGGTGCCTAAGACTTCAGCTTACTGTAGGAAATGCAAAAAACTAGGTCATTCTCAGAGAATGTGTAAGTTGAAACAGATCAAAAGCGCGAGGGGAATAATTTATCTGTCAGTCAAAACAATTCGGATTCAAGTGCGTCGTTGGCGCCTACGAACTATTTGAAAGATGCTTATATTTATGGAAATAAAATGGTTGCAATAATTGATACAGGAAGCAGCTGTTGCCTTTTAAAAGAAAGTATTGCAATAAAAATGAATCTGAATACGACCCCAGATTGCAGTAATTTATTCGGTTTTGGAAATCAAAATAACCCAGTAACTAAGGCTCTTGGAAAAGCTGTAATACATATTTGTGTAGATGATGTAGTTGGAAAATTTATTCCTTTATTAATTGTCGAAGATAATTCCCAACCATGCGATTTAATTTTAGGTAGAACATGGTTAGATTTACCATACATTGCTTTTACGTGTATTGGGGGTAATTTAAAATTTGGATATGCAAATGACGATGTTTTTTCAGAAATTCAAGTAGATTTAAAGGAAAATACAGTTAAATTGAAAACATTAAATGAACAGAAATCGAAAGTAAGTCAATTAATTTAATTACAGCTAAAATTGAAGAAATTGAAAATTCGATAGTTAATGGAACAATTTTAGTCAAAAGTATAGGACAGAATTTCGATTCTATTCTTGAAGTAGTTAAAAATGAAACAGTAATAAATAAAGAAGAATTTAACTTAAAAATTAGGAAAGGACAGTGCTTAGGTAGAGGAATGGAAGTAAGTGAGGAAAGCGTAACCCTATCTAGTAAAGTTATAAGTAATAATGAAAAAGTTGAAGTTATAACAATTAACAAAGACAAGTCTCATATTTTAATAAAAGATATTAATTTCGACAAATCCTTAGAAAGTGATAAAAAATTGGAACTTTTGAATTTATTAAATCCAATTAAAGCAGGCCGTAAACCTTTTACAGTTATACATATGGATCATTTAGGACCTTTTGTTAAGAGTTCTAAAGGTAATCAAGAACTTCTGGTCATGATAGATAATTTTACAAGATTTGTCCAATTAACTCCAGTAAAGAGTACGTCAACATCACATGTGCTGAAGGCTCTGAAAAAGTTTGTAAATATTTATGGTCTACCAGAGAAAATAATAACAGATCGAGGAACTTGTTTCACTTCGCATCAATTTTAACAATATTGTGCTGAAAATGGTATACATCATACACTCAATTGTACGAAGCGACCATGTGCAAATGGAATGGTTGAAAGAGTTAATAGAACAATATTGTCTACCATAGCAACTGGTATGGAAGATCAGAATCATAAAGATTGGGATGTTAAAGTACATGAAGTTGAGAGAAACTTGAACAGTTTTGTAAACAAGTCAACGAACAAAACACCATTTGAATTGCTCCATGGTTATTTTCCACGATTCAACGATAAAATTTTGAGAAAGTTATCTGATGAAGAAGCTCTAAGTTGGCAAGATCCATCTATAGTGCAGGAAGAATCTCGAAGACAAATAGAAAAAATCAACAAAAAATGAAGCAGTATTATAATAAAAAAAGATGTAGAGCAATGACGTTTGAACGAGGAGAGTTTGTCATAATGAAAAGAGCCCCGAAATCTTCAGGCCAACCTAGGAAGACACAATTTAAGTACCGAGGCCCTCTTATTGTTACCGAGGTATTGCCGAACGATGTCTACCGTGTGACTCAACTGGAAGAAAAAAAGAAAGGCCACTTCTACGCAACAACAGCTCACATTAGTCAACTAAAATCATGGCTAAATGAACCAGATTCGGATGAAGATAGTGATACCGATAGGGCCAATAGTGATGAAGAGGACTATTCTCTGAACAGTCCTAGACGCAATCCACATAGATCCACTCGCAAGGACTAAAGCTGAATGAGGGATCCTAAATGGTGAGATCTTTCCAATTTTATTTAAAGAAAAGTTGCAATTAAAAGGCAATGAACTTATCATAAACTATTGCCTCTAAAAATAAATAACTTTAAAGATCATTTACTGTATACTGTAGTATTCATCAAATATTATGAAAACTTGTTAAATTTATTCTGTGAATAATTTAATATTTTCCTAAGTTCATTTATTTTCTAGTAAATTTTTGTTGTAAGTAGTTTTATTAGTATTGTATCAAGAATTACTTTTGTGGAAAAAAGTGTATTGTATATTATTATAGTTTTTTTGTAATCTAACATAATAATTTTCTACTTTTAATGAAAGATGTGTATTATTAATGATTATAATTACAGTATTTGTGTTTGTGTGAATGAAAAATAATGATAGTTATGTAGTTAATAATTTTATTTAATCTGATGTGTTTAATTTAATTGTTAATATTTGTTGTGTATTAATTAGTAATTTAGTATTATTACATCAATTGAGGACAATTGTAAGGACAATTGTATGGCCGAATGTTAGCATCAAGCTGTATTATTACTTAAAAAATGAGTGGCCACTAGATGGCAGTGTTTAATATGTCATGTTGAGAGGTATGCACAAGTAATTGAGAATAGAGATTGTATGAAGGAGCTACCTTAAAGTAATCTGTAAATAATCCAAATTTGTAAATAAATCTTTAAATATTAGTAAATTTATAAGAACTTCTTCCTTCCCTACCTAAGCTACTTACTCGTCATCTGACAAATAGAATGAAACCGATAACACTATCAGTATTAAGTATACCCTCCGAATCGAAAATTAGGACTTATGAAAAATTTTGTGAAGGCTATGGACAAAGAAGGTAAAAGATTTAAATATTTAAAGACTTTTTTCCACAATTAGGTGAAGCTAAGGTTAAAGAGGCGTTTTTATTGGATCTCAAATCAGAAAAGTGATTTGCGACTCTGCTATCGATAGAAAGCTAAATCAAATGGAATTAACAGCTTGGAAATAATTTGTGAAGATGCTAAAAAGCTTTTTAGGAAACAAGAAGGACAAAAATTATAAAATCCTGATGGAAGAGCTTCTTAAGTCCTACTAAGTCATGGAATGTCGAATTTCACTTAAAATTCTCACTTTTTACATTCACATTTGGATTTTTTTCCAGAAAATCTTGGCATGGTTAGTGACGAACAAGGGGAAAGATTCCATCAGGACATTAGGACTCTAGAAACTCTATATCAAAGTCATTGGGAACCAGCAGTGATGGGGTGACTATTGCTGGTTTCTAAAGAAAGAAGATTTTACGCCACATAAAAAAGAAAGTGTCTTCTTTTGATCATATTTAATTAATGTTTAATGGTTTGGGGTTTTCTACTTTGTTTTAAATATGTATATCATCTCAATTACAGTAGATTTATGTGATAAATTTATGAAATTAATAATAAAAAAAAATCTATGTTTAAAATGCATGCTTTTCCAATTCCTTTCAGTACTGGTAAGATATTCATAACAAAAAACTGTACGCGCGCACGCACGTGCTACAGATTTAATACTATTATTTTTAAATTCTACACTGAAAATTTAGTTAGAAAATTAGAGACAGCTGTTTTCCTTTTTGTTAGGAAAGAAAAGTAAAATTTTGTAGACTATTATTATTTTTATTATAATTTCTTATTATTTATAACTATTATTATTATTTTTTTCGGTGAGTAATAATGCAGAATATTTCAATGCGATTAATTTTTTGTATTCTTCTTTTAAATTCTTTATAAATTTCTATAATTGTATTTGTGTAGGAAACTCATAAAAAATTCGATGCGCAAGCAAAGTTTTGATGATGATTTATTCGCCAAAAATGAAAGTATTCGTCAAAATGATTTTACAACATTTGTGCCATTAATATATTTTTATACAAAATTCTTAAGTCTCAAAAATTAAAGTTCCATAAATATAACAACTAGTTTCAATTATAATTTTATTTTTAAGACATTTGGAATTAAAAATAAACATAAATTTTAACTTAGATCAATTGATCCTATAAAGAAATTATTTCGAGTTTTAGTAATGTTGATAAGTATCAAAGGGAAAAATACTACTTAACTTTGTATTTTTACCGTAAACACCACATACAGGTTTTTTGCGAATATTTGAGATGTCAATATCAATATATACAATTATTTAAGGGAAATAACAAATGATATTGAAACCATCCATGAAGTAAACTGTTGGCCATCGTAAATGCAACACCCTGAAGGAAGCATGCAAATAACATGAAATTTACAACATGCATTAGCGGAGGTGACGTATGCAAATGATTAGAGTTTCAGCGCAGACGTATATCACGCACGCCTACGGCGCCACATCAAAGCTCTATTTCAGGCATGGAGATTTCGACAATTTCAAGTTCGGCAATTGTGTTTTTTTTGTGGTTTAAAAAAAATTATGCATCGTAGAAAGCAGCGAACATTTTTTGACTAAGTATCCGAGTACGACAGAGGAAGGAGAGTGGCCTACTGAGACTGTGAATTATCTTTCAGGGAAATCGGTAGTCGTGTTAAACGAAACCAAACAACTGTAATGCGGATATGCGATCGTTGGATGCAGGAAGGTACGACGGACCAACGTGTTCGATCGCTACCTCATCAGTGCAACACTTCACGCAATGACAGGTAAATTGTGCGTATGGCAGTGACTTATCGCTAAGTCACATCACGAACCATAGCACAGCACATTTAGTCTATATCACATGATCCAGTATCTAGGCGTATCATTCGATTCCGTTTACAGCAGAGTGGTCTGTCTGCAAGACATCCATTGCTTCGTCTACCCTAGACGCAGAACCACTGACGTCGCCGCCAATGATGCGATGAAAGAAGGATGTGGATGGCAGAATGGAATGAAATTGTCTTTACTGATGAGTCACGCTTCTGTCTGCAATACCACGATGGTCGCATTCGAGTCTGGAGACATCGTGAAGAGATGATGCTGAACAGCTATGTTATGCACCACCACACTGGTCCTGCACCGGGTATTATGGTTTGGGGTGGTATTGGATATCACTTTCGCACACCTCTAGTACGCATTGCCGGTATTTTAAACAGCCAGCGCGGCATCTCCGAGGTGTTGGAGTCAGTTGTCTTTCCTTACTTTCAGGGATTGCTCGCAGCCATTTTTCAACAGGATAATGCATGACTACACGTGCCACACGCTATCCAAGGGTTCTTCGTCAATCACCTGATTGAATTGCTTTCCAGATTGGATCACTCTCCGGATCTTTCACCGATAGAAAACATGTTCCATGGTTGCTCAACGATTGACCCAGATTGCATCCCCAGCTGCCACACCAGATCAACTTTGGCAACGTGTGGAAACTGCTTGGTCTGCTGAATCCAAAGAACACATCCAAAATATTTTGTAATCAATGCCGAGGCGTGTCGCAGCAGAAATCTCCAACAATGGCGATTACTTTTGCTACTGATTTTGGCAGGAGCCACACACAAGTCTATAAATTAATCATTTGATAATTGGGAAACATGTTATCTATAAAATAAATATTGTTTTGTGACATCTCTTGTCTTTCTTAGTGCTGCAATTTGGGTTTGGCCAGAAGTGTATTTTTCATTTTTAATAACACCGAAATATAAAATTTAAAATATTTTAATTAATTTCCTTATGATTCATTATCAATTATAATTTCAAATATAAATACCTGAATATGAAAATGTTCTAATTCTTTTCAAAAGTGATCTCTACTATATGTTGTTCAATTTTAAATTAAACTATGAATACACTTTTAAGTGGTTTTAGCATCATTGTTTGTAATTCACTTAAAATTGGAGTACAAAACTAAAGGAATTTTCTGAAGTCAAAGAGAATCAAGTGTAAATTTTCTTTCATTCAAATTGTACCTTCAAAAGTCATTGGAAATTTATAATTAAGAACGAAAATTACATTTTTTAATGAAAATATCAAATGTCAGTGTCACTTTGTAAACTACATTTTAAAATAATCAAAAACTTACTGAGTACAAGTATGACTCTGGTTTTCCTTTATTCAGAATATCTTAATATATAATATTAAGATAAGCACTGCTTGTGGAATAAAATCACAATTAACTATTAAATTCTTTACATTAAAAAATAAGAAGCAGCTAGTAACTCTTTAGCTTTCAAAATACATGATTTTTTTATATTAATTCTATCTTTAATTTCGCAAGAGTAAAGAAATTAAATTTAAGAACTTAAAATTATTCAACATGCGAACTTACTTTCCTCCCTGGATCTGTTTCTATTGTCCACATGCACTCTATGTTTTCCTCCTGCCTGTATTTCTGGAAGAGGTGATCGATTTCTGATTTTTTGATAATTCCCGAGTGTCCGGTTCTGGTGAAGGAGCAATCTGTGGTGAAAAATGGACACTTGATCGTTATTCAATTCACAAAAATAATAAAAAGTAAACTAAACATTTATAAGTTGAATGTTTTGTTTCTTTACTTGCCTTTGTCATTGTCCTGATTACCATTTTGATCTAGAAAAAAGGAAAGGGAACATAAGTATTTCATTTAATAATGAATGAAATGATAATTATTTACACTTTTTCTTCTTCTATCAGCAATAAAATTACATTCTATAAACGGAAGGCATTCGAACATCCTCTTCATATAGCTTTTCGGAAAGAAATTTTATTAGCGGCTCGAATTAGAGATAAAATGATTGAAAACGCAGAAAATATCTTAACAACGAAACTGACAGACATTTTCTAGTAAGCAAAAGCATAGCATTGTTTTCAACTTTCAACAGTTGATAAGTTCGAACCTGGAATATTTTATACTGAAGAATATGATCCGGTGCTTAAGATATATGAACTTACGATTTTTAACCACAGAGTGCTTAAGATATATGAACTTAAGATTTATAGCCACAGAGTGCTTAAGATATATGAATTTCATAAAATAAAAATCTTTATTTATCCATAAAAATGAATTTAAGTTGGTGTATTTCTTCCCAAAGAATTGATAGTTATTTCTCTGATTAGAGCATGAAAACAACTTGTGAGAACATTCTCCATTGGAAGTATTTGGATTGTTGATAACTGGGAATCCTTTTTTTTCAATTTTACAAACTTTATTGGAAAATAATTATACATGGTTATTTTTTTCTGATTTCTGATTTAAATTGCGTTATATTATATATCATTGGAGGATTTTATTACAGATAGAATTTATAATTCATTACAAATAATCAAAATAAAGTTTCTCAGAACAAGATTTTTGAGCTCATATCTTCTCTTGTGTTTTCTTTATTTCATGAGATATTTTATGAATTTTCAAAGTCATAGACATATCCTTTAGGGAAAAAGCCGGAAAAAATACACCTGTTATGCAATTTTTCCCCATTATAGCTTAAATTATTAATACATTCCACAAAACGAAATAACATTTAATGACACAATATATTTTACATGCTAACCTTATACTCTATCTTGTAAATAAGAATAGATTCTTTATTTTCTTTCAATTTTTGTATAACACTTGAATCTGAAAAGATATCTTAGTTATTTTTGGTGATTTAAATTATCATATTTACCTTTACAAATGGAAGAAAATAAACATTTTAATTTACTGGAAAATCAAATGAAATGTGTATAATATCCACCACACTAATATAAAAAAAATTAAAAGTTACATTTCTTTTATAACTTATATCAGGCAGTACATTCCATGGGTTTTAAAGATTAGAAATAAAATTTATTTAGCAAAAATTCAATCGGTATTCGATACTTACTCTGATTAGGCATAGGTATAAAGTCATAGACAGCTCTGAAGCCCTCATACTCTATGCTGTCATCGGAAACGAACTGCAGCCACATGTACCTCTTGGAGGAATACAGTTTAACAGGAAACTCACTTCCACAAAAGTTACCCAGGGACGCTGAATACCCGTAAGCACCGTCTCTAACCTCCAGACGGTCGAAAGCACAATTGGCAGAGTTTTCCAAGTGGAATTTATCTCTGAAGTCAAGCATTACTGTGTGTCCTACGTCGGCTAAAAGAACAAGAAACACTTTAACTATGTGTGGTCTATCTTGTTATACCTATATATTAGCAACTAAATAAAGAACTGGTAAAATGAAATAATATTGTCGTGTTTTCTCTATTTACCCAGAGTTATTTTGGGAAAGCAATTCTGTAAATGCAATGATTGTTTTTCAAGAATGTAAAAGATCTTTATGTGATCTAAAAATATTTGATTTTGAAATCAAAACTTAACAGGTTTAATTTAAAAGACTTTAAATCAAATGACTCTTAGACAATAAATTAAATTTTTTGTCCTGTGTAATCATTTTCGCAAATATGATTCTTACACTTAGTTCCTATCTTGTTAAATTGATACATTTATAATAGAATTGATCCATCTATTTGAACAGTTTCAGATTCATTATCATGTTCAAAAGTAAATCCAAAGCATACAATTCTTCAACATTTGGACTAAATTCGAAGAGAGGGAGTGATATGATACCCAAATGGTTGACAAACAGAAGAGAAGAAAGTACAAAATAGGTACCATGCAGTATCGAAAAAATCATACTCAAAAAGTTGCTGATATTGGTAGCTTGTACATTAGGCATGAATCCTTCATATTAATGTGAAACATTACTTTTAAAAAATTTTCATAAAGAACTTTAGTTCTGTATTCTTTCTTGAAACTAAAGCTAATATTCATTAAAGAATATAACACATGTTTCAAGTTTAGGACTCAGTTAAAAACTTTGCTTCACGTATAAATTCAGAACAAATTTTATGCAACACAAACAATTTTTTGATATAAACAAAAGTTGCTTCGTTTCTTTTAATATCGTATTAACTTATAAAATACTTCAAATAATTTTTTAAGGCAATTATCCAAACTTCATCATAGTTAAAAGTTTTATATAAAATTTTATAACCCTATTAAACTTGAACAAAAAGTATTCCTAAATTTGTTACTTTAGATTAATTGTGAAAATACAAGTTAGGCTTTAATTTAAATATTAAATCATTGTGTTTTGGATTCTGAAGATACTACAGTTTCTTTCTCAAGGAAATTATTTATTTTGATCCCGGAAGATGTAGAAAGCTTTTGTAATATCACCATGACTACTGATTCGCAAACAGTATAGATAGGGTTATTTATCATGATGATAGATTCTCCAATAAGGGTAGATTTTTCCGCATGCCTATCTTCTGTTCTTGAGCTACAAATAAACAATGTCTTTCATTTATCATACAAAATGTTACCAAATGTACAAAAAATAATCCTGGCTAAGAGAAGGTCAGATTTTGCAGAAATTTTTATGAATGTCTATTAATACTTGTCTTTTCCTACTATTATTATTCATTCAGAATGTAATGGCTTCCAGTTATAAGATTCTGAATGTGAATAACGTTGCTAACTTTGCGCTGCGATGATGAAATAGTGAATATATATATGTAGGAAATTTAATGCTAAAAAACCCTAAATTAATTAATTTTTATGTAAATGTTTTTTATTAAATTTGAAATTTAAACAATATTTAGGATTTGTAAACATTTTATGAAACCTAGTTGGTGTTCACTATATTTCCATGCATGAACATTCAGTTGGTATACATATTTTTAGGGACTATTATTTTAATTTTATGAAAAAAAACTGTGTAAGATGTCGTGTGCCAGCTAGGCTGGCAATATTGGGTGCGCTGCTCCACTTTTCCAACTAAACCATATTGAGGTGTGGAATCCGACTTCCTCAGTACACACATGCTATAGGTATCCGTTTATAGGGCAGGAAACCATTTACAACCCAGTCATACAAGGAAAGGACAAAGAACAGAATTTATAGAGAGACAGTACATCCATGCCCGAACCGGGATTCGAACTTTGGACCTCCTTATCCGTAGTCAGGCATGCTGACCACTAGACAAGTTGGGCGGCAACTGTGTAAGATATAATTATTACATAATTTTCATTATTATATAATTATTTTCATAGAGATCATGATATGTTCAAAAATATTATCTTAAATATTTGACTTGATAAAAAAATCTATAAAATCTAAACACGCAGACATATTGGTATTTCTTGAACTTGACTAGAATAATGTATACTTCCATTAAAATATAATTCCATAGGAATTTTAATAATAGCAAATCAGCTTGAATTTTCTCTTATTTAATCTTATTTTCAGTAACATATTTTATAATTTGAATTCCTTGCGATCCATTTTAATTTTATACTTCAAAATTTGAAATTTTGTTACATTTTGTGTAAACTATATTTTTTTTAAAATTTCATTTCTGTTTATTCTATCAACGCGAATAGAAAGAAATGCCTTTTCAAATACAATTTGTTGAAAAGGTCTTAATCCGCTTATCATTTTCAAACACATGTTTCGACAACGATTGAATATCATTGAAACCACAAATGCAGTGTAATGAAAGGATATAAACATTTAATTTTGCGGTCCCTTCATAAATCACTTTTTGATCGTTGTGTTCGATTTCGGCCCTTATTTAATTTTGATTATTTTCAGAAGCTTTTGAATTAAATATTTGTAAGATATAAAAGATATTTTGCTAAAATAATATCAAATTTAAGATAAACTAATAATCCGGAAATTCTTTATATATATATGTGTTTTATTAAATAATTAAACAACGTAACTGAAATTACCATGCAGGTTTCTAGATATACTTATTTAATATTTGATTGAAAAATTTACATAATGGATAAGATTTTAATGTTGAAATACGAAATTAATAAATTCTAATTCATGGTGAAAGAAGTAGAAAGCTCTTACCGAGTGTGTTTTATTGGGTTTCATAGCTGTGCTTGGGTTTTAGGTTATTCTATATTAAATAACGAATTCTTTTGTTATGTACAATAAGTATTTTTGCAACAATTTTATATTGAACAATTATGATTATTTCTCATATTTGTAATGATTTTTCACAAAAAAATTAGTTAAAATAAGCACAATTTTTCAAAGAAACACAGTTTAATCATAATTTTGTAATTTGTATTCTTTTCATTATAAATATGAGTTCGACTGCTTTTTGAAAATGAACAATTAGAACTAGGTAATTAAAAAAAAGCGTAAAAATTACCAATCTAACTTATTTACGACTAAATCGAAGTTTTAAACGTGGGAAATTATATTAGTAAATTAGAAGAATTATATTGTAATATGAAATAAACGGAAGTTAATATATGGAGAATCAAATTATTTTCGGCCTTTATCTACGCCAGAGAAAAATAAAAATGACACAGTTGCCTGAGTTGGCATGTATTCGCCCATTTGGCAATAATTACGATAAGTAGGTTTTTCAGGAGTTTATTCAGACAATTATTTTGTACTTTTCTGGAATCTTCCAGAAAATAGATGAAATTTACGATTCCAATATCTCTTATAGTCAAATTTAATTGACCCTCAGAACTGCATGATACAATGTTTTGCTGTAAAATTATTCTTTACAGTCTCAGAAATAATAGACTCGGAAATGTTATTGTTGATTGTTGCTGTGTATTTTTTCCTTTTTACGGTATCTAAGTAAACTTTTTTTAGATATTTCTAAAAGATATTTTTAAGAAGTTATCATCTACATTTTTACTTTAAGCAACGGGTAATTGATATTTTATTCATTACTTAATGCATTTTTAATCTTCAGTTGTCAAACTAGTTGCAAAGCTTTGTCAGTGCTTTCTATTTCAGTTCAACATTTCATAATTTTAAGTATTATCCAACAATTCGGGTTCAGACATAAATCGTAAATTTATATTTAATTAATGAAAATGGATTCTAGAATGACAAACATTTCAAATTATAGTTTATTTAATATTTTTTATACTGAAAGAAATTTTTAAAAATATGTATTGATTAGTGAGTTTTTTTTTTATTAAAAATTAATATCAGATGATGTAGGTTAATGATTGATTTTAACTCTATCTGTTCCAAATATGAAAAGAAACCTTGATTATTAAAGTTTTAAAGAAAATGAAAATAAAAAATAAAATAAAATAATCAAATATTTTATAAATTGCCATATTAAAAATTTTATGACAGATTTAAGAATTGCACAGTTGAAGTTGTGTGCATTGATTTCACAAATATATCTATTTTTGATTAGTGAATTTTTTTCTTAAATATTTTAAAAGAAGCTTTTAGAGACAATTTTTTTATTTAAATTAAAATTATTAATATAAAGTACGTTTTAATCAATCTATGGCAATTATAAATCATTGAGCTTATACAGAAGGTTGACAAGTTCATGTTTTAAAATGTTTCTTTTAAGCTAACTTCTTTTTGATTTTAATAATAAGAATTATATACTTTATCGAATCTTTCTAAAATATTTAATGTCTCCATTTGAATCATATTTTAGTTTTCTATACAGCATCTATGCATCCACGTATTTAAATTTTATATACGCCATCACATACAGATTTTTGCAAGAACAAAATATTTGTGAATTATTTTTTGCGATATTTTCCTACAGTAACAATTGTAGCTAATGTAAGCAGTTTGTAAAAAATATAAACATAGTTATTACCAAATTAGCTAAAATTAAAAAAATCAAAAATTATTATAATATATAAATTATTTTCTTTTTGGATAAATATTTCTTTGTTTCTCGGAAGAAAAAACAATTTTTATTAAACTTTGCTTTCATATTTCAAATAGTTCAGTGAATAGGATGGTTTCCAATTGCAGATGACCTAAATCTAAATACAGCTAGCAACGTCACAAATTTGATCATGGTCAAGAAACTAGTGTGACATCTGAAATATACCAAGTTTTTCTTCAATGTTTACCATAAAAATGGAGGTAAATTTTACCCAAAAGATTATTTTATGTTCACAGGTTCATATACTTCAACACGTAGGACAGGTATCGAACTTGTTGCTTTTGGTCACGAGAGCAACTTCTTCTAGCATGAAATTACGATGTAACGACATATTTCCTCTTAAATTACAAATCAGGAAATCCTTATTTCAATAAATTTAGCTACAATATTTGCATAAAGTATTACTTTAAATCATGATTAATATACTTTTAATAAAAAATTACTTTATAGAAAAGAAAATATAATTGTAAATTTAAAATTATAATTGTAAATTTAATTGTAAATTTAATTGTATAAAATAAATTTCAAACATACGTTTTAGAGAGTTTAAAATATATAATATTAAAGACTTCAAAACAATTTAAATTTAAATTCACTTCATTCTACCAAAATAAATAGTGTAAAGTCAGAACTTAAGATTTTATATAAGAGTTTAAAGGATTAGGATTTTAATTTTCAAAATTTCCAAACAATTCTTCGTTACTCAACACATCAGATTACAATTTTTTCAAGTTTTCTTATTTCAAAAAAGTATAAATTATTAACCGCAAATCAAAATTTAATTGATTGATATTGAGGATTAAATTTTTTTTTCGTCACCTCCAAACCAATAAAAAAAGGGTAATATTATCCCGAAATTCATTAGCTACAAAGGAGAACAAATTAGATTTTTGTTCAAAATCGGATCAGATCATCAGAAGGTTGTTGTTTCCTTAGTAATTTATTAACAAGCTTTAGTTTTCTCAGAAATCATACGGTTAAGAAAAAAAAATTGGTAAAAGAAGTAATTAAATTACTGCACCTCACCTGTTATTCTACGTGTGCATTTGGTGTTCTTTGGGTAATGGTTGGGGTAGTTGGGACTGTAGAATTCTTTTTTCAAAGGATCACCGACGGAAAAATTGTAGCAGACGTTCCCTTCACTTTGTGTTGGTGCAGTGAGGGATTCACCTTTTATCTTGCTTTTGGCACTTTTTCCTGCAAAAGAATCATTATTAAGGTAAAAAAAATCAATCAATTTGGAGGATAATTTTTGTAAGACACATAAAGGTGGATAATAAATAGTGGGTTATGTTGAAAAGCATATAAATGCACCCAATCATCTTTAAATCGATTAAATACCTGGGAATATTAAGATATTTACTTAAATACATATATTAATTAAAAATTAAAATAATTTTATACACATTTTTTTTAAATCAACGAGAATAATTTTTCTTTGTCCAATAGCTGCCCTTGAAAAAATTAAATTTAGAGTTTAATTTAATTTGGCCACTTAAAATGCCAATCAATTTCATAAGCCAATAATAGTTTTCTACATCACGAAATTACAAATCAAGTGTTGTGTGCATAATACAAAAACAAATGATAATTAAATATTTCAAATATATTAAGAAAAAAAAAGACTGCTATAAAATTGTTTCAATACATGAAAAACTTGTTTTTTAAATGGTTTGGGTGATTAAAATGTAAATTCTTTAGTATGGGTGATATTTTTTTAAAAATGTGATAACTTAAACAGTGCTTTGCTTGCTTATAGATTAAAGTTAGTTTGTTCATTAGAGCCACAATGGAATTGTACGTAAATATTGATAAAATATTGGTGAGTATCAGATGTGGAATTCTTAAAATATCTCCGTAGACAATTTTGAAAGTGATCAAAAGAGAAAAATCAACATCCTATTTACATTTCTAAGACTCCATTTGGATTTAGATGTAGACCTAATGGATAGAAAAATGAAATCCTGAACAGTATATCACGCAGATACCAGGTTATTTTAACGAGCTAAAATAGAAAGAGTCTAATTAAAAGTTAAAAAAATATGTTAGTTTGAATTACAATGCAGTCATAATTTTTTAGTGATATTCAATATGCAATAATTTGCTATCAGTTTACCTTTTTTAATTCAACTTCGTTATAAAAAATCTTAACGAAAGCATTGAAGTGTAATAACTTGGTGAATTTTGTAATAAACTCAAATAGGTTTTTCTATATTACAAGCAAATACGAGATTTGTGTCTTGTTAAATAACATTATGTAGGCCTGTAGACTGTATAAACGATTAAAATTCAAAAGTATTATAAAGATTTAGAAAAATCAAAATTTTTTACATAAGTATTTTTCCTATTGGAAGCTTTTTTCCAATTAGAATTATATATGAGGCCAATGTCAGAGAATATGCTTACATACACCATGCACTTGGATATGTATATACAAAGTATTTTCTTAAAGTAGAGATGAATTCAGTAGGATGAAAATCAACATTTAAGGGTGAAAATATTTCACAGACCATATCACCAGAATCTAGTAGGGGAAAATCACATACATTTTCTTATCAAGAATGTGACAGTGAGAAAGATGAAAATGCGAAAAATAAGCAATGAGCATTTATTTGATATCATATACACAATCAACAGGATAGTACAATGTTTAAAGGGGATGATGAGAAATCCCAGCGAATGGGTAAAAGAAATGTACCAATGCAAATCTTCTATTTGTAAGGAGAGGACAAAAGCACTAAGAAAACATTAATCAGTGGATTTTTCAGATTAAAAAACGATATAGTGTTATTCATGAACAACAAGTCTGATTATATGAATGAGAAATATGTGGATATGCATTTGATTTATAGGTGAGTAGGTAACAATGTACTCCTTGTGCAGTGGATGTACCTAAAGTAATAAACATGGTGTCGTAAGAAACATCACATGAAGGACCTTAATCGACAAATACGGGGAAAGAGATTGCTCCATGTAGCAAGTTCAAATTTAACATCATTCGAAGTTGAGAAAGGTTTGAATGGGGTAAAATGCATGCCAAATTCAATTTGTCATTTGAATGGGGCAAATGACAAGTTAAATAGGCAAAATATTTTATTTTGTATCACATCCTCCAGGATACGCATGTTGCGTTATTGGTATGGCTGATACCTCCTAGTTGACAGCAACACCAAACCAGGTCCGAACGCCTTTAAACAATAGAGCACTGCCTCAGGGCTTGAGAATAGCTGGCATTTATTTTAACCAATGCAGGTCAAAATGTGGGTAGGAGCAGCTTGAGTCACATTTTGTTTTGAACACCGGAGGTAAACTTTGTGTCTCATCACATGACGTTGTACACGAGTGTGTCCACTTCGAAATCTTGAGAGAAATATCTGATCGCGCCTGTTGCCAACCCCAATCAAAACATCATAGGGCGATTTTCCATGCACCATTCATGCACGGGGGCTCTCTTCCAAGAAGAACAGATATCCTGCCTGACCCGAGTGGCAAATTCTCCAGGATATGAAACAGAGTGTATTAGTTTGAGTGAGAACAACATGTGGTTAATGTTTGAGGGTACAGTAGCACTTTTTTCATTGCAGCAATTTTTTACTTGATAGTATTACATATACGGGAAGAGGGTTGCATGTGTTTCATTTGTAACTCGGCCTCTATGCTCCTCGGTCATCAGACTTTTATGAAGTTTGTTGGCGCCTGCGAGCGCAGCGCCCCCTTTGAGTTATAAAGAGAAACCGGCAGTAGCCATTGTGAGTCGGAGAAATAAAGTGTGTGTTTTTATACAGTCCTTGAGTGAGTGTTTATTGAGTTAAAACTGAGCTATTAACATTGGTCATAGTCTCACCGGAGAAAATAAGCAACCTATGGATCTATATAATGGCTATGATTGATAATTTACGCCTCTGCTGAGTATCGTCAACGTAATAGAGGTATGTGATTGAGTAATTTTTCTTGTTCTGAGAATAGATCTTTATATATATATTGAAGTATTAATAACTATCCAAAATGTTTAAAGGCGTAAAAAAAGAGGATTTGATATTAATTGCTATTGAGTTAGGAGAAGATGTCAATGAGAAAATGACTGTTTCAGAATTAAGCAGGATTATAAAACAAAACCAGAAGTACGTGACAGAGAAAGATTCCGTTGTAGAATTAGCAAATACGATAATTGAAGAGCGAAAGTCCGATGAGTTGCGGCAACTAGAGTTAGAGAAAATTAAGCTCGAACAGAGAAAATCTGAAGAGCTTCAACAATTAGAATTAGAAAAACTTAAACTTGAAAGAACGAAAATGGAATTAGAAATTGCTCGCGTGAAAGCGGAATCTAAGTCAAATTCAGAAGGTGAAAATGTTGAAAATAATCAGACTGAATCTTTAGACTCTCTCATAAAAAGTGTCCGTACTTTAACTATTAAAACTCCTAGTAGACCTGAGGGTTGGAGTTATTTTTTTGCATCTTTAGAAAGGGCCTTTATTTCAAAAAACGTCCCTGATAAATACAAAGCGGAGATTTTGTTAAATTTGCTAGGGGAAAGGGCGACTAATGTGATAACTTATATAAAGGATGACGAGTTAAATGAGTACTCTAAAGTAAAAACAATAGTACTTCGAGAATTTGAGCCTACCCCTCAATCATGTTTAGAACATTTTAGGAAAGCCTACCGCCAACCAAATGAAACATACGTACAATTTGCATCGCGATTAACGACGAGCTGGGAATATTATTTACAATTGAGGAAGGTAACAGATTTCGAAACTCTCAAAGATTTAATTGTGTCGGATAAAATATGCCAGACCTTAGATAGAGAAACTACGTGTCATATTAATATGAGACAGGCTGACACATGGTTTAAACCCTCTGAATTAGGGAAAGAAATTGATTTATATTTTACTTCCCGAGGTAAGACTTTGGTGGAAAACTCAAAGTTTAATAAATTGTCCGAGTCAAAATACACATCGAGAGTTTTCCTTTCGGAAGTTAAAAATAATAAGTGTGTTTTATCATGTAATGAGAATCACCCCATATATAAATGCCCTAATTATAGAAATATGTCAGTAAATGAGCGTATTGAGTTTGTAAAATCAAATAACTTATGTTTTAATTGCTTGGGGAATAATCATAGAGTAACAACTTGTAAATCAAAACATTCGTGCAATATCTGTAGGCGGCGTCATCATGCCACACTTCACTTTCAGTCAGAGCAAAAACAAGAACGTTTTTCGGCGCCTGTTGAGAATGAGAATATAAATACTCTCAATGCGAAAGTGAGATCCTTCCCCTCCCCCACAGCTTTAGAATTCGTTCCTACTGGCAATAAACAAGAGTCAAGTGGTCAGGATCAAAATTGCTTAGCGGCGGCTAGTTATACTTCGTCAGCAAATTCGAAGTCTGTACTACTTAGCACTTTTATTTGTTTTTTAACCGATGACTTGGGAAATGTTTTACGCGTTCGTGGTTTATTAGACGTTGGAGCCAGCGCTAATTTTTTGAGTAAGAGTTGCGCTGACAAGCTTAATTTAAGAAAGGAAAAAATAAATATTGGAGTTTCAGGTTTAAATGGAATGTCTATGACAATTAAATCTAAAGTTAATGCTACGATTGTTAATGATATAAGAAATTTCAAATTAGATTTAGAATTTTTAGTTGTTCCCAGTGTTACAAATTTGACCCCTTTAAGGCAAATTGATATTTGCGTTCCGGAATTAAAAAACATTAAGTTAGCGGATTCGGGATTTAATGTTCCAGGTCCAATCGATTTAATTCTGGGAGCAGAGAATTTTTATGGACTATTAAAACCTGATAGAATTTACCCTACTAATACTAATTTAATTTTACAAAACACGGTATTCGGATTTGTAGTGAGTGGTAGTGTACCAATAGAAACTGAGACTAAAGTACACTGTGGGCTTATAAACGAGGGTGCCGACTTAAATAAAATTATGCGGAATTTTTGGGAAATAGAACAAATTGAAGAAACACAGAAATTTGAAACTGCAGAGAGAATTGAAGCTAATAATCATTTTATAAAAACTCATAAAAGGGATAAATCGGGAAAATTTGTGGTACAGATGCCATTTAAAAAAGATCCGAAATTATTGGGAGAGTCTAGAGAGATTGCAGTCAAAAGATTAAATTCCTTGTGGAATAAGTTAGAAGGGAATCCAGAACTTCTGTCATTATATCGTCAATTTATGAGTGAATATGAGTGCTTGAATCATATGCAAGAAGTTTCTATGACGCAAGAACCTGAAGTGGTCTACTATTTACCTCATCATGCAGTTTATAGACCACAGAAAACGAGTACGAAATGTAGAGTTGTGTTCAACGCTTCACAAATTACTTCAACTGGTGAGTCATTAAATTCCATACAGCTAAATGGTGGTGTAATTCAAGATGATTTATTTGCTATATTATTGAGGTTTAGAAAACATCTTTTTGCTTTTACTACCGACATTCAAAAAATGTATAGAATGATTTGGATTGATCCTGCACAAAGAGATTTGCTAAGAATTGTATGGAAAGATAGTAAGGAAGCGAATATTAAAACGTATCAATTATGCACAGTGACGTATGGAACCACTAGTGCTCCATATTTGGCTCAGAGATGTCTTCAACAGTTAGGTACTGATGAACAACTGAAATTTCCATTGGCTTCTCAAGTAATACAGAAGGATATGTACATGGATGATATATTGAGTGGAGGGTCAAATTTAGAAAGTGTAAAGTGTCTAAAGCAAGAATTAACTCAAATATTTAAAACTTGTGGTATGGAACTACATAAATGGCAAAGTAACTGTCCAGAGTTAAGAGAAATTTCTGAAGATTCAAATGACTATAGCTTTGATGAAACAAAAACATTAGGGTTGCTATGGAAGGCCAAGAGTGATGAGTTTTCCTACAATATGCCTAAAAAAGATTCTTCTATGGTTACAAAGAGAGAAATTTTGTCCATAATTGCCCGCATTTTTGACCCACTTGGTTTGATAGGACCTGTACTTACAAAGGCTAAGGTTTTTATGCAACGTCTGTGGAGGTTATCAATAGACTGGGATGAAAGACTGCCATCAGATGTCGTACAAGAATGGTTACAGTTTTTTGATGCGTTGTGTGACATTAACAGTATTAAAATAAAGCGATGTATGCTTCCAGAGAATGTTGTAAAAATTGAACTCTTTGGATTCTCGGATGCATCGGAGGACTATTATGGTGCAGCAGTCTATCTAAGATGCGAATCAGCGAGTGGTGAATTAACTTCACATCTAGTGTGCAGCAAAGGAAGAGTTGCACCAATCAAAACACTTTCGATTCCACGACTTGAACTGTGTGCAGGTGTATTGCTATCTAAATTGATGAAAAAGATTAGCACTTCCCTAGAACTTAAGATAGATAAAATTTGGTATTTTTCGGACAGCAAAATTGTTTTGTCCTGGATTCAGAAGTCTCCAGCAGAATTGAAAACCTTTGTTGCTACCAGAGTGGCTAAAATACAAGTTCTGACAGATGTATCACAATGGAGGCATATATCATCGGAGCGAAATCCTGCAGACATCGTTTCTCGTGGCTGCAATCCAGCACAACTGAGAAATAATTCCTTGTGGTGGCATGGACCACAACTTATCATCGAGGAAGTAGAGACGCTTAACAACTGTGAAGAGCTGATTAACGTGGACTTAGAACATTTTAATACAGAACTGGTTAAGAGTGAACGAAGGTTCAAGAGACCTGTTTTCTTAGTGACTTTTAATTTAACTGAGGAGTTACTTAGTATTACTAACAATTATACTAAACTTGTTCGTGTTTTAGCTTTTCTTTATAGGTTCCTGAATAATTGCAAATCACAGCCAAGGATAACTGGGCCCCTGAAATGTAAAGAAATTAAAGATGCTGAATTTGTCTTAGTGAAATTAGTTCAACAAGAGTGTTTTAAAAGGGAAATTTCAGGCCTTCAGAAGGATGGTAATGTGCCTGTAGATAGTAAGTTAAAAAATCTTTTCCCATTTTTAGATGAAAGGGGTGTTGTAAGAGTTGGTGGAAGACTAGCTAACAGTAAGTTTAACTTTGATAAAAGGTTCCCTATAATTTTACCTGCCAATCATAAATTGACTGTGATGATTGCGGAAATGTTTCATAAGAACTATTTACATATTGGACCGCAAGGGTTATTGTTTCTTATTAGACGTAGGTTTTGGCCTTTAAGTGGACGTAACCTTTGTAGAAAACTAGTGCACGATTGTGTTGTTTGCTTTAAAGCAAAACCAGTACCTTGTCAACAGCTCATGGGACATTTACCTGAAGAGAGAGTAACCCCAAACTTTCCATTCAATTGTGTAGGGGTAGATTTTTTTGGTCCTTTTTATATAAAATATCCCAATCAAAGAAAGGGAATGTATAACAAAATTTATGTGTGTATTTTCATTTGTTTTGTGACTAAAGCTTGTCATTTAGAGATGGTAACAGACCTCTCAAGTGATGCCTTTGTAGCTACACTTAAGAGATTTTTTAGCAGAAGAGGGAAAAGTGCCCACATATTTTCTGATAACGCTACTAATTTTGTTGGCAGTAACTCCGAATTAAAGAAATTGAGTAAAATAGTTAGCAGTCCAGATGAAAACTTGAGTAATTATTTGTCCAAAGAAAAGGTTGAGTGGACTTTCATTCCCCCTAGATCCCCAAATCATGGTGGACTTTGGGAGGCAGGTGTCAAATCCGCGAAATACCATCTTAAACGTGTAGTTGGCAATTTAAAACTAACATATGAGGAATTCTTAACTGTAATTGATCAGATTGAGGCAATTCTTAATTCCCGCCCATTGCATCCCTTGTCATCTGACTTAAATGATTATGATGTCTTGACACCTGGCCATTTTTTGATAGGCAGACCTATCACAGCAATTGCAGAACCCAACATCCTAAATTTACATGACAATAAATTAAAACAATGGCAAAAATTAACTAAGATAGTGCAGACATTTTGGAAGCATTGGTCTAACAATTATTTAAGTGCAATACAAGAAAGATCAAAGTGGAGGTTCGCCAAGGAGAATGTGCAAGTTGGCACTATGGTGATTTTAAAGGAGGACAATGTTCCGGTTTTTAACTGGCCATTGGGCAGAATTATGCAAACATTCCCAGGAAAGGATAAGAAGGTGAGAGTAGTTTTAGTTAAAACGAAGAATGGGGTTTTTAAAAGGAGCATTAATAAAATTTGCATTTTGCCATTGCCTAATTAAGGAGTAAGAACTCTATCAAATATATCTGTGTATCATTATGTATTTTGTGTAGTTTATTATTAATAGTGTGTATCATTGTACTCATATTTTATATTGTGTGTATTATATTGTGTGTTATATATTATGTATAGTGTGTTAATATTTTTCTTGAGATTTCAAATTGTTGAATGTACCATGTCAACGCCGGGCGGAATGTTGGCGCCTGCGAGCGCAGCGCCCCCTTTGAGTTATAAAGAGAAACTGGCAGTAGCCATTGTGAGTCGGAGAAATAAAGTGTGTGTTTTTATACAGTCCTTGAGTGAGTGTTTATTGAGTTAAAACTGAGCTATTAACAAAGTTTTTATTTTGAAGACAAATTTAAAGGCATCTGTACTGGCACGGGAGAATTTCATTTCCCAAATCGTCTCCATGAGGTAGATATTTCATTAAGTGGTACACTTCTACATTAGTACCTTAAAACACACCCAACAATTTTTACTCTATCACAGCAGGCCTTGATCATTTATGGCTGCATATTTAAGCAACTGTTGTGGTATTTTCTTTTCGTTCCCAAATTTTCAAGCTAAGTAGCTGTTTTTATATTTATTATTAGTTCTTTTGTTAACATGACACTGTTAACCGATTAAACGTAATTTGAAGTATTATAATCTAAGGTATTTTTTCCTTCGAAAATAACTATTGTCACACTCTATTTTTACAAATATATATTTAAATTAATTGTAATTTTATTGTGTTTTATATAATTGTGTTTTTAATTTGTAAAGATTTTCATTTCATTCAGATTTCATTTAGATTTTAGAAAGTATTAACTTCAAGCTAGATTGGCAACAAATTTTTTAAAGGAAATTTTACAAACATAATCCATACATAATCATTTGAACCTAAGAAAGAACATTTCTTCTTATTAATTTAATTTTATCTTATTAATAAAAGCGAAATACATATTCCCACGTGCAATTTAAATTATATATTTTCAAAAACGTACAATTTTAGCCAAGTTTAAGTGGTTTTAATTTAATGTATTTATTTTGAATTCTGAAATATCAAAATTTATTTAATAAAGTATGGTTTGCTCACAGTAGAAAATAATGTATATATCCATAACTAAAAAATAATATAAAGTCATAATTTCTTTGATTAACCAATCTGAATTTAACGTGCATTTGCTTAAAGATATTTTCTTATCATCTCTTTTATTCCCTTGGAATTACATTACACTTCGCAAAGTTTAACAGAAAAGAATGTTAGCAGATAAAGATAATATCTTTTGCCTAGATTTAACTTTCTTTGCTAATGTTTTCTCCTTTCACTTAAAATAAAAACAATTCTTAAAAAAAAATGCTAGGGTATTTTTCTGCTCGCAATTTCTTCATGAAAGGAGATAAAAACACTACATCTTCATCAGAGGGAACAAAAAGGAGCACTCAGTATAAGCTATCTTCTGCTAAATAATCATGTCAGGGAAAGAGGATTAGCGAGAGCTCAATATGCTCCATTAAGACGGAGGCTGAGGATAATAAAGTTACGGTTATTATTTAGCTTAGAGAGGGCCATAGCTAGATAAGAAAAATCTTTACCCTTTATTGATGAAATTGATTGGAAAAGGATCCCAATATATTAATTAATTTCGAAAGTCATGTATTCTGAGCATATTTTGAAAGACCTCAGGTCAATATAGCTATATTCAGTGAACTTTTTGTGGCGCATCAATAAGTGATACTAAAAGAGAATTATTCTTTTTTTTCCCATTAAGTAGACAGATACTATATTTTGTGACTGAAGCCAAATATCTGTGAATAGTTTTATTTTAGTGTTATGTAAAAAATTTTAGTAATCGTCACAAAGTCCATTGATTTATGAACTTTCAAACCATAAATCAAGATACATAATGTATATAAAAATTACAGTATAAAAAGAAGTAATAATTTTTTCGAAAGTTAATACATTTCACATACTTTATATTGAGCTGTGTTATTACTTATTTTGAACATCAATAACTTAAAAAATATTGATATGTGTATATTTAAAATGTATGTGCATGTTTGTAGAGAATTGAATTTTAGACATCAACACTAATTTTCTTACAATCCTTCAATTTATTATTCAGCACGTAAATTACTTTACATGAAAATATGTGATTTTTTAATAAAATAAGATGATTGAGGGATTATGTTTAAGTCATGTAACGTATTAAATATAATGTATAACACACTTAAATACATTTTTAAATGTAATATTCCCCAAAGTCTGTAAATTCTCTTAATTTGTAGTTTATGTCATCTGATCAGTCTGGCAAAATTTGTATTTCACTTGTTGTGACATTTTGACCAACTTCTTCATTTTCTCTTTTATTAATCGGTTAGATTCAAATTTCAATTCATACAGTAAAAATGAATAAATGCCAATATTTTGAATATGAAATGAGAGTGAGGTAATGTGCAGGGATTAGAAACAATAGTTTGAAATCTAGATTTGTAGAGAGTTCAATATGATGCAGTTTATAGAAACCATTCAGGATACTAGATGAATCCTAATACAGGAATTCCGGATACTTGATGAATCCTAATACAGGAATTCAGGATACTAGATGAATCCTAATACAGGAATTCAGGATACTATATGAATCCTAATACAGGAATTCTGGATACTTGATGAATCCTAATACAGGAATTCAGGATACTAGATGGATCCTTATACAAGAATTCAGGATACTAGATGAATCCTAATACAGTAATTCAGGATACTAGATGAATCCTAATACAGGAATTCCGGATACTAGAAAAACCTAGATGAATTTCTCCAACAGCCACGCGATTGCCTAAAGAGATTACTATTTTCTCTTAAAATGTGTCCTAATAGGCATTTTTCAGTTTCTCAATAGTCTCGTAAATTCTGAGTAGCCACTGTGAGCTGAATTTCAGAAGTTATTTGTCTCAGTTTCACGAGAGTGTATTGTTTAGAAAAAATAATTGTGGTCGTATTCATTTCAGCAACCTTGAGTCTGTTTAGAATGTATAAACTATAAATATTGGAGCACAAATCAATGCGGGACATTATATTTTACTGATGTAGCCTGGTACAGACTAACCACAGATTCTCTATGTATCTTAATATGGAGAGAAATAAGGATCCCCAACCTGTCTTACAATATCGGCGAAGTCAACCATTATAGTAACGGAGTATTGATGGTCATTTCTAGCATCATGATGTATAGTCTCATACCTCTCCATATCCTTGAAACAGACATTGTGACTAATATGAGATATAAGGATACGATTTAGGAATTCCATGCTAGAATGTTTCAAAGTACATTTGATTAGGATTTCAATTCAATCGATGACAGTGCATGGCTGCATATAGATCTCATTTAATCTATGATTTTCTGGTAAGGGAAAATTATGTGCAAGTACTCTACTTTACTCAGAGGTGTGAGACGCGAAGAAATGCCAAAGTATTACATGGACGTCTATGTTGTTGGGTGCTTGGGAGATTTCCATATTTCCTCCCTGGTGGCACGTGAGTACGACCCACTATATATGAATCTTCCTGGAAAGTAATTGTGGGAGGGACATTAAAATGTCTTACAGCACCTTTAGGCTATTAGGTAATCCACAATGCAGTGCCAAAAATGAGAACAGTAAATGGGCAACCGATCGAGATTCTTGCCAAGAATTGAATCGTATAGAAAACGATATGTTGGGAGGTACAGCACTATCTGATGTATCGATACTGCTCAACTGCAGCTAATGTATATGTTATTTGTAATGATATTGACAACATATTTCCCCTTCAATCCGAAATATATTTGGGGAAAATAAAAAATAAAAAAAATGAATGAAGGCAACCTACATCGTTTGTGAACATTGATTCAGGATATGCAATTCACACCAAATAGGCACAATGAGGCGATGGTTTTCATCAAGGATATATATTTGGTAATCGCTAACTAAGGAATGTTGCAGTTGGTGATATATTCTCTGAATTGATCTGCAACGTGAAACGGATTTTGATATCAGTGATTTAGGTACATTTCTGAAATGAATTTTCTAAAAATGGCTCTAGAATAACGCATATAACACAATCATGCAAGCAATTACAAATAAAAGTGAAAGATTATAAACGTGCCCGTAAAACTTTACAGGTGCAGGCAAAACCTTTTGGCAACCATGCAATAAAGGGATAAAATTGCATTGGAAATTAAATCATTTGTAACTGCTGCAACTCTTTTGGATGGTGGTCGAAAAACTGTCACTGAATTTGCAATCCATTGAGATGAAAATATGAAATATGACTAAAATTATGCAATGGGTCCAATTTTCCAAATAGGTTTCATAATCAAATTGAGAGAATGCACAATGACTAAAAATTATTGGAAACGCTTGAATAACACTGAAAGAATTGGGAAGAAATAGACAACCCTTCGGTGGAGCATTAATTTCACTATCTGGGGTTTTAAAAAATTGTGGCAGTTATACCACATTTATCACCCACTGTTTCAAATTATCAGTTCTATGGGACATGCTAAGAAAGTGACATTGACAATTAATACCCGTGTTCAATTACAAAATTTGTATTAGCTTAATGTTTCCATAAAACAATTCTTGGATATTGGGAACGGAAAAATGGTAATTGATAGATTTCACAATGTATCACGTTGCCAACAAACATTTGTAAGAGGATATCAATAAAAGATGACTTGGCTCAGAAAGTTTTCCAAAGTATCACTCAAAATTGCAAATCAGTGATCAATGGTCAGTGAATCTGCTGTATTAGCAGCTGCGAACAATGATATAAGTATCATCAATTTCAGCATTCAAAATGAAACATCAGGCAAAGCGATAACGTATAAGCCCATTAATACATCCATAAAACAAACATCACAAAAGATGTAATAACATGTTCCTTTTAATTCGTATCAATATTATTTATGATGAAGCAAAACGAAGATGTCACTTATTTACACCTTTAACCGATTTTTGTCTTCTTGAATTCACTCGATTTTCCAAGGGTATATTAACGTACATTTTAACAATTAAAATTGGTCTTCATTTTTCTATTGAATATCAATCTATCACAATTGAAACGATGAAAGGATTTCGAAAAAAATAAAGATGAATAATGTCATCACATCTGCAAATTTGAACGAAAAAAAAATTCAAGGACGAAAATGTACTGTTGCCACGTATTCCAATAATTACAATAAATATGCCACTTGAATTTAAACGTTTACTGTTTTCGATGTGACTGCCTTTAGTAAAGGCCATCAACAAAGCAGGACAGTTGCTGTAAGTGATAGGATAGTTTTGGAGAGTTTGTGATTCTCACATGGACAACTATATGTAGCCAGTTCATGTATTGAAAAGCCTTCTGATTTATTTGTGCCAGTATGAAACAGAAAAAAAACATATTGATTATCCACAAACACTCGAATAAATAAATTAAATTAAATCGATATTTTGAATGTTTTCCATATAAAAATTAATATGTTTTAATAAAAATAAATGTCAATTGAATGTTATCATAATGAGTTTATCTGAATGTTCTTTGTTTTAAGATTGTAGCAACATGATATGGGTAAGTTAGCGTAATATATATGTATGTATCAATACATACTGCTGGTCATTAAATTTACCCATGAAAAATATATGATAATAAGAAATAACTAATATCAAAAACCTGAAAAAAGAATCCCGAGAAATTATAAAGTTAAAGTACCCAAAAATAAAGAACAACTCGTATTTTAATATGATGAGTACAATTATTTACTAATAGTTAATCGTGTTTTAATTACCTATAGTTAAAAATGCGATGTAATCATTAGTTAAATACTAAGGCTTAATTCAAACAGAAATACATTGCTGAACAATGTATTTGTAACAGCATGAAGGATAACAAATAAAAAAATGGCATTTATAGCTCTTGAACAATATGAAATGAAGATAAAATGATTAAATTTGCAGATAGTTTAATGATTTACAGACATTCGAAATTAGTAGAAGCAATTGCCATCTTTAGCAGATAACACTGACTTTATTTGGTTAAGGATAAAGTCAAGATCTCAGATGACAGAAACAAGCAAATAATTCCATTCTATTTCAAGCCTGTGCCGATCTTCATCAACCGTAGTTGCTGTAAAGAAATGACAGAACAATTTCTCAATGACCAATGACCATCTGTTTTCAATTGATTAAAGGTCTGAAGACCGCGAGACCAGGACTACAACCAAGTATTGAGGAAAGTCAGAACAACACTCCCAAAATTTTCTTCTACATTATCTTGTTGAAAGATGGCATTTTGAAGGTTTAGAAGACAGTACACAGCCATGAGATATCAGAAACATCTCGATTACCGTTCTAATTACCCAACTAGTGACGTGCATGTCATGTATCCAATGAGTGCTCATACAATCGCATCAATTGCAGGATACCTATAACAATATCGAATTCAACCAGACGGCGAGTATTCTCCTAGGAGTTTTAGGTATGAGATAGCAATCAGAATACTACACAAAGAACAGAAACTTTCTTGATTTAATGTGGTTATATGATTTTGCATGGCCAACTTCATAACATATCTGTCTCGGTGGAAGTTAGTCAAGGGAAGGCATTGAAACCTCATGCATGCTGTTTAGAATGACTCTTGCAACTCATCGATTCTTCGTTCACATGATATTGGTAGAATTTTGATTAGTGGAAGTAACAACATCAAGATACGATAATTCATACACACTCCCGATTGGTTACAATTTTTTATCTGTTGAATTCTGTCACTTTCTGTTATCTATTTCTTTTTCCTATTCGAGGCATAACAGATTATTTTGAAAAAACTTCCAACTTACAAAGCAATTTCAAATGAGACATCCTCAACACAGCTTTCCTTTTATACAGGGGCTTAGACGTTATTCCTTTTTTTTATGTAATTCTGACGTAGTTTTTTCTAGATGCAGCAATTTTGCAGCAAAGACTCAGAATCATTGATCACATCACTTTTGATAGAAATTAGAAATTATAGTTAGTTTGATTGGCGGAGGCTTTCATCTTCTAGGTAGCAAAAAAAAAAAATAAAACATAAATGGAATTATGTTTTTTTCTTATGTTCCAGCTGCTCATATTTATCTTAAAAATAAGAAAATGGTAAATGAGCTTTAGTTTTCGTAATTTAGTATAAATCATGACAGTTCTTGTGTTTTTTAAAGTCAAATCAGTAGATTTATTAAAGAAAAATCTAATGGGTGAAATCTAATAATCTTCAATTCTTGTTATCCATATATCTACTGTCAAGAATTAAGAAAGTGCAAATTTTTCTTGATTACTGCATACATTATATGCTTTTAAAAATACTTCTATTTTGGCTTGTGTAATTATACGAAATATACGAAAGGATTAAATATTTTCCTGATCAATAATTAATTTGATTAGCATTGAATAAAATAGTTAAATGAAATAAAAGTATTTATTTTTTATTACTCTTGAGAAATGTAACAGTGGGAATAAATGTAGCAAAGTGATATAAGCAAAACAATAGATAAATAATACCGCACGATTTCTTTTATTTGGTAATTAAAAGAGCGCCTAATTTAGCATCGAAATCTACTACTCACTTGCATCTGGGATTACTTATTGAACTGACAGGAAATTGTTTTCGATTTAATTGAATTGCGTCGAAACAGCTCCAGGACCTCGGATTGAATTAGCAAAAAACACATGTTTTCTGAATTGTTCTATTCATTTACAATTATTTACGATTGTCTTAGTATGTGTTTTCATTTGTTTTGATCAGTTTCTTTCTTTAAAAGCTGAGGAACACAAAGAAACAGAAAACCAAAAAAAGTAATATCTTCTGCATACATGAATTCCTTTTTATTCGCAAAGAATGAAAAAGAAGCATTTTCCTGAAGCTGTAACGTTAGCCAAGAATTGAATTAAATTTATTTACATAGAATATTAAATTACTTTTTAACATACCACTTGAAAGAATTGCGCTTAATGCTTCAATTATAATTTTTAGAAACAGATGGAAAATATACAGATGGTTTGATATGATATAGTTACATGGGATATTGTTCACAAACCATTCTTTAATTGAACTCATTAATTAAAACAATAGAATTGCAATAAAGAATTTTCGTTTAAAGGAAGATATTATAGCAAAATATTTCTTTTTGATATTTTTCTCTTTGAAATATACATATTTCTTTTTGATAATATGAAGCAAACTAATAAAAGAAAAATCATATTTACTTATTTTTATCTACCAAGACAAATAGTTAAAATATTTCCAATCACCAATTATTAAATTAAATATTCTTTCAAGTATTGTTTACATTATATATAATATTATATATAATATATATATAATAAATATATATATATATATATATATATATATATATATATATATAGATAATAGATATGTAGGATCCAGAATTGTAAATACATGTCGCTAGTTGACATCGAGCGAGCATCACGTATGGTTTTAGACAGCAGCCGAGTAAGTGTTTTTAGAGAGTAAGAGAGACTTACTGATGTGTATATATATATATTATATATATATATATATAGTAGGTGCTCCGCCTATAATTGTTTGATATGATATAGTTACTAGTGCGAGTAGGCACTATAGCAAAATAGTTTCTTTTAATGTTTTTGTTTGTTCAATATTTGTAGAATTAAAGTGTGTCCTTTTTTTAAAACTGTGTTTTATTTACGAACCATTGACACACACACACACACACACACACACACACACACACACACACACACACACACACACACACACACACACACACACACACACACACACACACACACACACACACACACACACACACACACACACACACACACACACACACACACACACACACACTATGTGTGTGTGAGAGAGATATTAAATTTATGCTTAGATAAAATCATGGAATAAGAGTTCTTTGATAATGTAACCTATTAAATACAATCCTAAATTTATGAATATTTCTTTATTTTATCCCTACACTGAAGTCCTAAAACACAGGTGCCAGAAAATACCTAAGGCCTTTCTTATATATTTTACAACCCTTTAGCACCTTCTATATAAGCTCATTCCAGTAAGAAACAGTATACAGATGTCTGCTAACCACTATAAGGGTTACATCTATACTAAAGATGAACAATTTCATTTTACCTTTTTTTTAAATAAATGTTATTTGGAATATGCTATTCTCTGCTTTTTATTCATTGCTTTAGCACTCCATTACATACTGCTTCTGAACTTATAGATTAATGTTCGGTCATTATAATTTTGCTTCTAATTAAAATTTGATTATGGGTCAAAATCAGACAAAGAATAATTATGCATAACTCGCATAAAATCTATTCGAAAATAATTTTTAATAAGCAATTTCTGTAATCAGTGATAATAGAACGTCAAATAAATAAAGTTCAAATGTCTCAATAAAAAGTTTAAAAGAATATTTATATCATAACAGAAAAAAGTTTTGCACAATTTTGCCTTTAAGGGATGTTGAAAATATTTAGACCATAATTATTATTTAACTCTCAATATAGATAGTTTATGTCACTCATATGAAAAATATTAATTAGCTAAAAGTGAAAAGATATTCTAAATTTTACAGATGTCTGATTTAAGTTTTTACTTTATAACGAATAAGTAGCTTTTTTTGCAATAGAAATGAAAATATTCAAAATATTTAGAAAAAGCTTTTCATATGGAAAGTTAATTATATGACAAAAACACATACCCATATATACAGAAGGAATTAAAAACATAGTTAGTGGTAAATAAAATTTTTACTATGTACTGATAAGTATTATGCATACTAAGAAATTGCTATGAAGCTACTTGAATATGTACACAGAAGATTAATCAACAATACAGAAATAATTTTTAAAACTGTTAATGAATTGAAAAGCGGATTATATGACTCTCAGTTATGGCCAAGTACAAAATAAAATGTTCTAGATTTTGTTTTAAAGGTTTGTTTAAAAGGGCAAGTTTTAATCAACAAGATTAAAAAAAAATCTTGAGCTAGTTTAATAGATGGAAGCATTATGTTGGCATTGTAACTTTTGTCTGAAGTGCCTGCTTTGAATTCAATTTGTAAACTTCTTTTGTTTTCTTCTGTTACTAGGTAAACAAATTCAAATCCATAAAAATGCATGTCCGGACTAATTATCATTCACTTGTTTCAATTATGTAGGATATAGTCTTATATTTTAGGTGAATTTTACAAATGAATAATATTTCGATTCTTGCAAGTTTCATGATAAAAATTTGTGTTTTTAATCCAATAATAAGATATTTTCAACTGTCGCCAGGAATATGAAATTTTATTTGAAGTAGAATTTTGTTAGAAATGACCAAGTAGAAGTTTATAAAAATGGAATAATATTTTCTATACTTGCAGGAAGAACAAGAATGTTTTGAACTGATTTCTGAATTTTCTGAATTTGTTTTAAATTTATATTTTACTACAACTATTATTAATGGGTTTATTTTCAAATAAATAAAACTTAATTTCAGAATGTGAGGAAATATAAATGGAAAATTTTGTCTAGGTATTCTTTATTTCAGATTATTTGTATAACTTAACTTAAAATTGGCAAATGAAATAAATTAAGAATAGCTTCATTTCTTCACCACTCTATGCGTAATTAACAATTTTTTATTGCTGTACTAAGGAATTATCTTTTCACCATGACAATTGAAGAATTAAATTTTTAGTTTAAACTCAAAAAAGAGCGATCCTTTCATTATCTGTCGCTTTTTTTTAGATATTAGCATCAAAAGAATCTTGCACAACTTTAGATACGCGAAAAAAATTATAACAGCGTGTGCTTATTAGCATTCTAAATAGAAGCTTTGGAGCAACTATGTTGCCAAAAAGCAAAGTATAAATTCTATCACAAAACTGCCGAAGCTTCTTTTCAAGGTTTTCTCGCTTAATTTTTTTTCCAGTTAAGTTGTGTTGATTTTGCGATTGTGTATGCCGACAATTCCTTTTTTTATTTTTACGTTATCAAGGTAAGTAGAAAGAAAAGAAAAATACTCTCGTAATTAATCATAATCCTAGAATAGAAGAATTTTTTTCTTTTTGTGCCACAACGAGCGTTAATGACAAACGTTTTGATTACGACGCTTTTTTTCCTGCTCGCTCATACTTCTTTTCAGCGCTAAAAAACAGTCATTTGCTTCAAGAGTAATTTCCAGCGAAAGTCTCGGATCTTATTTCAAGGCAACGCTTAGGTTATTTTGTATGTTTGATATTTAAGAATGAAAAATTACATTTTTGAGTGGTTAATTGCAAATGGCTGGGGTAATTTTACTGATATACTTTAAAATTCTACGTATTTCTCTTTAAAATTTCGAGATAAGTTTTATCTTTATTTATTCTATTTCTTGGAAAAATTATATCTTCTAATGTTTTAAAATATCATTCGAAAATTAAAGATTTTGCTAAGAACTATGAAACTTCAGCAACATGAAAGGGTTTGTTAAAGGCTTTTTTGTTAAGAGTTTAACAATCAATTTATTCTGCTTAATTGTTCGCTTATGTTTACTTAAAATATGTATGATAATTTAGATATTTAAGCATATTTGTTAATATGAAATATTTTAAATGTTTTCTGAAGATTGTTTGATGAATTTGATTAATACCTACTCTCGTAAAATAATATATAAAGTACGCATGCCTCTTTAACTATACATATGTGACATATATTCATGGTGTTGTCTAGCTGTTTTTTCCTCTTTTGTTGAAGATATACTAAGTCATTTGTAGATGAAATAATTCAGCCTGAGAAATTTTATTGTTTTACAAAAAAATGCAACGAATTTGATATTTATTTCTGATTTTAAATATTATTGTCATCCAAAAAGTAAAAAACATCTGGTATAAAAAATAAGTGTTTATTGTAAAAAAATTATGTCACAAACATGAAAATTACTTTAGTTTTTTTAATAATCATCCCTTACATTAAAAAAGTTTGTCACATTGAGATCAAAACTTCAAAACTCCTCCAGCAGATTACTAAACAAAGTTGTTCTTCAATTCTCCAGCTTTTCATCACTTTAAAAGCGCTTATCACCCAAAAAATCTTTCAAATAAAAAGAGAAAGGTGAAAATGCTATAAGCAAAATCAGAAATATCAAGAATTTTTCTTCCAAATTCATGAAGAAATTCTTGCATTCCAGCAGTAATGTGAAGATGGGTAAAAGTCGTGAAGCTTAATTCCTCCAGAACATTAACAAACATTCCTTCAGAAAATTAAGCATTAATATATTGCCAAAACGAAAACAAATAAAAATTAAAGTTTCATGCGTTCATAAACTTCTTACAGGTACTTCTTTATAACACCATTTAATCCTTAGTCTACCATCGATATTTATAAGTATTTATCGATACTTTATTAAAACGTATGTAGAAAGTTATAATCATAATTTTGAGTTATTGTAGTAGAAACCAACGTTATGTGTTTTTATAAAAATATTCGAAGATATATTTTAATGAATAATTTTGAGCTTAAGTTTGTTTGAATTAAGTTTTATTCTAATATTTTAGGTTACAAGACAAAATGTTGGTACAAGCATAATGATACAACATAAAATTTAACGCTTTTAGACGGTTCCAAAATTTTCTCAGCAATTCATTTTACCAGAAAGTGGCTCAGAAAAAAGTAAAGTCCCTGTCTTAATATCTTCTCAGAGTTTTGAATTATCCTTTGAATGGAAATAAAATACTCTCCGGCGTCCAACAAGCAGAAGTCCAACCTCCGAGGAGGCAATGACGATCATTTTTCCATGAGAGAGAACATCCTAGAATTTTTGACAGCCCTGCCATTTTAAAATCCCTGGCTCAGCTAGGCAAGTCCTCCCCTCGACATTGGAAAGAGTCTATACTCCGAAAACATCAAGGAGATAGCCAGCTGTGTTCTGCACACTCATGACCAGTTCTCCCCATGGACGCGACACCAACCAACCCCCAACCGGAATCAGAGTTATTATTTGCATTTACCATTATAAAATCTTAAAATAGCAAGGCATAGAGTACATTTTCCCATTATAAAAGTGATATTCAAGGGCAAGAAAATGTCAGTAAATGCAGTCTGTAGTAAAAAGTCAGTGAAAAAACAATTGTGTTTTTCGAATGAAGGAATGAATATTCAGATTTTGAATATCATAATAAATAAACACTGATGAATAAAAGTATACCAGTGTTTCTCATTTTGTAAAATGCGTTTTTTCCTTGTATTGCAGCAGAAGCAAGATGTTTAAACACGAAAAGAAACAAAAATTAAATCATTCATTCAAGTAAGAATTTTGCATAGATAATAACAATTAAAGTACCCGAATGTTAGAAAACCAGAAGTGATTGATAATAAAATTAATTATTTGATTCATAATAAAATGATTCAGTCATTCTTCGAGGGAGAGAATGATGATTCAGATTTCGAATATCGTAAATCAAAAAGTTTTAGTGAATAAAGGTACATTTATACGAAAATTATACTATAACGAATAAATATATACTTATATTTTTTCATATTGTAGAGTGAATTCTTTAGTTACGTTGCAGCAGAAGCAAGATGCTTAAATATGAGAAAAAAATTAAATTATATGAGTTATTCACTTAAAAATTCCAATTCGATAATATTATTTAAAGTTCCAAGAAGTTTGGACGCAGAAAATAATTTATAATAAAACAAATCATCTGATTTTTAATACAAATGATTCATTCAGCAATCAGGTGAAATATGATGGTTCCTATTCCAAAAATGGGAAATAAATGTTGATGAATGAAAGAAGAGAGAAGAGAACATTCATGACAAAGCGCCTTTATTCGCTAAGTGGGTTCGTTAGTTGTGTTCCAGAAGACACATGATTGCTTAAGTCTGAAGAAAAGTTGAGCTTAAATATGTCATTATTATGAAAACTTCACTTAAATAATAATGATTAAAACTCTCGAAAAGGATGGAATAGAAATTGGTTCATAAAATAATTTTAAGAAGCATTTACTAAAAGTTGAAAAATAGATGAAATAATTTTTGATATTGAAATAAAAGATGCATCAAGAAATATTTTTTCCCAAGATTATAGATAAGAATAGATAGAATTTTAACTAATAAACAACTGTAAAGAAAACGTTTTCAGACAAAACATAATATTAATAATGTGCTAAAATATGCTGAATATTTTGTTTTAGAAATATTTTATATGTATAATATTTACATCCCTCATCAAATCGTACATTGTCAACTCATCCCTTCATTTCAACATTTATCTTTGCCATAAAACGCTCTGATAAGCGAAACCCTTTTTTGGCGATAAAATTAATATTTAATGCAACTAAAGACATTTGTATTCAATAGGTCTATGCAAACAAATTCTATCGTCAGGTTGCCTAAAAGTGCTACGTAGGAACTTAAAAGAGAGCATGCCAACACAAATGCTATCATCATCATTATCATTTAATGATGATATGAATCCACTTGATTACTTGAAAAACTTACAAATACGGTTTTGGAATGTTTTTCAAATCATCATTAAAATTCCTGAACGTAATCCTAATATGAAATATAGAAAGAAAACGTATATAAGTACCGGTTAATAATTTACTGCTTTCTGAAAATAATAGTTCAATACAAATGAATTTAAAAGAATCAGTGTCAACATATTTATAATTATTTTTTCAAATAAATAAAAATTTGAATTATTTTGAATGATATTTCATACTACAGGAAAAAATCAACATGGAAGATTTATTCAAATGGTTAATTTAAAATAGTGCTTTCAGAAATTTGAAATTATCCATTTTAAACAATATTATGAATATATGTTTGGAATTATCTATTATACATAACATAATACGAGGTCAGAGAAAATTATTCTACTTTATCCTTTTTAGGAATCGTTCCAATGAAATATAAAAGTAAAAAAGGAATGCAGAAATAAATTGTGTAGAAAAGTTGGCGATATTGCGTCACATTCAATTTCAAACTCAAATTGAATTTAAAATGTTCCCGTGAGAGTTTGTTTGGGGAAAATTCATTTTAACTTGTATTGTGATATGATTTGATATTCATTTTAGAAAAAAATACACATAATAACATTTAGAAGAAAATTAGACAGCCTGCTTGTAACAACTCTTTCTTTAAGGTTTGAAATGGATCTCTTTCTGTTGAATATATGTTCACAAACAAGCCAAAGTTTACGATAACTTTATTTGTGTATTCACTTTAATCTTATAAAATCTTATTTATAAAAAAAGTATTTTGATAAAATGCAGTGAATTCAAACTTTATTTATTTATTCGATTCTTATATCATGTTATTTTCATATGCTTCATTTTCTATTTCCTTTCAAAATATATTTTTATATTCCCTCTCTACCGAGTTTTATGGATAAAATTTATTTTTATTAAGTACGCAAAGTAAAATGTATTTTCTTACTTTGTTTCGAATTTAAAATATATAAAAAAATTTTCAGAGAGAGAGAAAAGAGAGAGAGAGAGAGAGAGAAGAGAGAGGGAGAGAAACTACCCAATTATATACTTTCATATATTTTTATTAACTTTAAAATTAGATATTTTGCACCTTGAAAAAAATTTTTGTTGAAGAATATAAGTGAGATTTCATGATTATAAATTAAGGATAGTTAAATTTTATTAAAATATATTAAATCTATATAAATGCTGTAGTGAAAAATAATTTCTTAAATTTAGTTCCTCATTTATAACTTTATTCGGGATTTCTTAATGCATCATTGAAATGAATAAAGGTCTTCATTGTCATATTTCATGACGTTTATTATTATTCACATAAAAGAGTTCCATCCAACGTTTGTCTTTAAAATCTCTTTTCTATGATGAAGATTCTATGATCTTTTCTATGATGAAGAAACAATATTCTAAAGATACCCAGCAAAAGTCCAAAATTCCAAAGTTTTTTGATCTTTGAAGGATGAGCATGTCGATTATATAAAAGCCATATAATATCATCGCTTAATTTTTTCAATCATTTTTATATTATGTATGTATAATCTAAATTGTGCATGTAACAAATTATATTGAAACATTTAAAGCAATAAAATCTAAAACTGCTGCAAACATGTGGAATGAATTGTTTTTGTGTGTTGTAATGTAAAAAAAACAAATTCTTTTAAAAACAATAAAACTCGAATATTTATGATGGCTGTCAGTAAAAGATACGTAAATTGTAAATGTAATGAAGATAAATGTGATGTAATTCTTGCTAAGGATTAAATTTATGTAATGAAATTTTTACGAATTTTAGAAATACTTAAATTATTTATGTTATTCTTAAAATCATTTTTAGTAAAGTGCATTCGTGTTGCTTTCGGTCCTTGAGTAAATTATCACTCCTAAAAATACATATTCAGGAAATCTAATTTGTTCCAACGTGTACTGAGCTTGGTACGAAAATCTTTAAGCAAACAATCTATAAGTGTACGTGTTTATTGCAGTATAACTTCAAATATCCAAACTTCATTTATCCGAATTGTTTTCAGAATTTCAGAAAAAAGATTAGACTGAAGAAGAGATGGAAAATAAGAAACAGGAAAAGGCACAAGAAAAGAAAATGCAAGCGAAGTCAGAAGATGAGAATGAGGGAGAGATGTCACTTTTGAAGAATTCAGAAACATTCATTTGTGGAAATTCCTGAATGCTCAGAAGTTAATGCTGAAGATATAGAAGAGTGAATTATCAGTCAGATACAGAGTTTCAATTTGGAACTGATAGTCAACTTATTGGAAGTGTCAAGGAATAAGATAACTTAAATGTCCAAGTTGAAGCAGACACGGGACCATCAGCTAATTGAAGCATTTGCCGGCTTTAAAACTGCTTTGAGGTAGGCAAAGAGTCAGTCCGAGCAAGATCACATGCTAATTCTCACTGTATGTGGATGCGTGAGTTGGCTGTCCAAAAACGGATGAAGGCAGTGAAACAGTTTACTCTGACCGAGATATTCAGCAAGAACTGACTTTTATTTACATCACTGTACCATACATACCGCATTAATGTACAGCACTTGTAAGTACTTTGGCACGTAAAAGTGTTGCCTTTACATTAAATTCTTTTTCTTTAAAAATGTATAGTTTTTCCTCCATTTCTAGCATACAATTATTAATTAAAATGGACTATTTTTTTCGAAAAATCTAATTATTCAAATTTTTGGTTATCTCAATGGGTTCCAAACTCAGTTGATTTGGATAATTGGAGCTCTACTGTACTTCACAACTTCAAACAACAGTCTGAAATAGTGAGGTAATAGATAAACTTGTAAGTTATAGTTTTTGAAAATGTCGACAGGTAAAATGATCCGTTTCTGTGAAAGTTCTTTAGTCCTTGGGATTTCATGTAGCATGCAAAAATCCTTTGGAGGAAGGAAGGGCGGTATAGGGTGGTAATGTTTTCATTAATATTAGAAGAGCTACTTCATGCATTTTGGATGTATAAAAAACATTAGCTATCAGATCAGTGGATTTTATGTTTTTATATTGATTCAAGATTATGATTCAACTACTTTTACACGACATCAAGATTATCTCGTTTGAAAAGTAACAGCAATTCATATATTTTCAACTCATATATTTTTTGAAGAATTTGTTTGTTGCAGCAAATGATAAAAATGATAAAAAATGAAAATGATACAAAATAATAAAAAAGTTGAAAAAATTAAAATAAAATAAACAATGCATAAAACATTCTTTTCAGTCACTTATAAATTAATTGATATAATGTGAACTTGAGTTTTGAAAAGTTATGCTTTTAGTAGATTTTGATTTTGGAAAAAAAAAACATTACTTTAGTTTACACGAATTTTTATCAAAAGAATCTTAGTAAATATTTTTTATGCTTCACCTTACTTTTGGCTTAAGTAGAAAAATATCAAAAAACAAGCTTAAAATTAAAACTATAATAAGAGTAAAACAAAAAAAAAATCTGTAAAACATGAGTTTTTTTATTACATTTATTAAACAACTTTTTATTATTTGTATTATAGAAAGTCAAATAACTATTTTTCATTTTGAAGAGCCGATTATGGGTATTGTAGTATTATAGGCGATAAATAAGTTACATTTTGTCCTTTATTTACTTTTACAAAGCGTGAAGAAGATTCAAGTTTCCTCGGGTATTAACGTTTCGTGTTACTTTATTAACAAATTAAATTTAGTGAAAACACAGTGGACATTTAAATGGTTGGATATTAAAACTGCTGCTTCATTAATTGTTGATTTTGTACAAAAAAAGTTATTAGAAAAAAATGGGCTTCCATTTTTATAAAATATCTCTTATTTGATTGTGCAAAATGTTTCAAATCAGTTTGAATGTTTTTTATTTATTCAGGTGTAATTTATTAGTATAATAAATTAATTTAAAAATATCTTCTTAAAAATGAAATTAAATTCTCTCTCGTGAAATATTATTCAGTATTTTTAGACTCACTACAAGCCTTTATATTCTTTGTTTACAAGTAATTAAAAAGAGACAAGCAAAATTTGCTGATAAAAATTTACATTGTGGTAAGTATATTTACAAATGAAAAAGATAATTATAATTAAATGAATTGATTACATTGCTTAAAATTAACTTTTATGAGATAACTTACAATAAGCTTTATTTTAATAAAATATTTTAAACACTACAAATGGAAACAATGTCCTAAGCTTATGTGTATAAAAATTAATTTTCAATATTTTTCTATCATAAGTTAAATGAAAATATTTACTGTGTAACTATGAATTATTTGTTAAATCTCCTGAAACAAAAATTAAAAGCATAAAATAATAAATAGGAACAAAAAGTGCTGAAATATATTGTATAAGTATTTTAACTCAAATATTAAAACTTCGAAATACTCTTTCACTATTCTCAAAGCTAATCTTGCAGGGTGAGAAACAAAGCTCATGGTAAATTTATGAAATTGTAGTAGCATCGATGAAACATAATTATTATATTATTATTATTATTTTAAAAATTAACATATTTTTTTATTTCTTTAAGCGAATCATCAAGTCCCAAAAATAAACCTTTGGATAATTTCCATAAGTGTTCTGATTTTTAGGTCATTTAAAATATCTAAATAATAAGTAGAGAAAGGAAGAGTAAAGTAATCAATCAAACACAATTTTTTTCATAAACCCTACAAAATTCCTTTATTCAAGTAATTTTTTCTGACATAGCTAAATAATGATAACATATTTTTGAAAGAAGATATTTTTTCTTAAAAATAGCTTCTTTCTAGAAATGCAGAATAAACTCCCCCACTTCGTTGACTAATGTTTTTTTCTAAATGACTTCCGGACTTTCCTTCGATTAAACACAGTATGATTTTGCATATTTTGCATACTAAGAACATTTTTTTAATTTACGGATTAATTTAAGTGCGTAAAATAATAGCGAAAATCGTTTATAATCTAAATCCAGCAAATTGTTGATTTAATTATTTTACTGAAGCATCCAGAAATTATGACTTATACAATTTAAATGTCAAATTGAGCAGATGAAGTCTACTACAAAAAGTACATGAAGTAAGAAAGACACAACTTCGAAACTTTCACATAAAAGTTTCTTAGTAAATATAGATACTGGTGAAAATTTAGTTTTATTAATGCGTAATAATACAAAGATGTGACCTTCAAAAGATGGTAGAAACACTTTGAGAAGTGGTTCAAACACATTTAGAGTTGATTTTAGTGAATGACTAACAATGATTCAAACAAGAATTAGAAGAATGATAAATGAACAAATTGAAGTTAAAATTTTTGTGTTGAATTTTACTACGGTTCAACAATTGTCGAATGAATTTGACATAATTTGTCGTTATATTAATAAAAAAATCATATCATTGGATATTGCATCATAAGAGATAGATGTTAACGGTGTTGTAATAGAGCATTAATTGTATCGTTCTTGACTCTAATTTGGATAAAATTTTATCAAAAAACCCCAAAAGATATGGGAAATAATACGATGTGTTGAGGTATTTAAAAAGTTTTATTTTTAGTTTCATATTGCTTAATCTTAACATTTTGCAATTTCCTATGTTATTTACCTGATAGATCAATTGAAAATAAAATGATTAAATTAGACCCTTCGTACAATACAAAATATTTGCAATATGCTAATCTTATTTATATTAAAACAATTATTTGTAATTTTAAATAAATGTATCATAATCAGCATAATTTCATGCTAAAAAATAGTATAATATTTTTAGTTGAATTAAATTAAATTAGCAGTATGCATCAGCTATATTATTTTTTAAAACTTGTTACCTGAAAAATATTAAAATCTGCGGTTGTTCATATAGCATAAAACTCTAATTAATTTATATCTTCTATAGGACTGGAGAACTTCTGAATTAATAAACCACAATTTGAAGAAGTGTCATAATGACCTTTTGGATGAGTACACGGTATCATCAGTTTTAAAAATGATGGCTTAAAAAAGTTATAATTTAGTTATAAAATCACAATTTGATGATATCAATATTTATTAAATCGAAGAAATGTGTCGCGAGACAAAAGCTTGAAGATAAAACGTAAAACTTCATTATTAAATTTGTTACGAATTAATTACGAAGGAAAGAAAATTAAAGAAACTTACCTTGGGGCATTTGGAAGATTATTATAACAATGATTAGATATGCTATAGACAATCCTGAAAAAAAAGAAAGTTTATTAGAGAGTAATTTCATTAAATGAAATTTAACATTTAAGATGATAAGATATAAGTCCATTTGCATTTCTCAATTTATTATATATAAATTACAATACAGCAAAATGATAAGCGAGTAAATAAGAAAAATGGTCACAACTATTTTATTTCAATTGCAAATGCATATAATATGAAAGGTCATTGTATATACTAAAGTGCTTTTTAAAATTTATATTCGTTTCTTTTTTTTCTTTGCGAGTATATGATATTTTTCTATTTTTTACTTGATAAAATTATTTTTATAGGACTTTCTGAAATAATTTGCAACAAAAATGAATTAAAATGCTGGAATTTTAATGGATAATAATAGAAATATTTAAAAGATTCAAAATACCTTTTCTGTTTTGATTTATGTCTACTTTCTTTTGTCGACAGATTAATTTAAGAGAAAATTTTTTGTTGTTTATTAAAATAAATCCAATTTTACTACACAATGTTTTCATTCAGTCTTCGAAAAATTACTATATTTCAGCATTTGTGTTTGTTCTTCCCATATATAACATTTATTTATTTGTATTTTAGTATTAACATAATTTCATATTTCCCTGATTGAAATATAACCTTACATACTGAATACTTAAATAAAATGGTAATTGTCTTTTGTTAAAAATTAACGCAAATTATTCAAAATTTTCTGTAAAATTGAAAAATTTTAAAATTTATTAGCCATAGAAAACAGATCAGAAGTAAAGCATTTCTATTTTCGTGATATTTATTAGAGACATATAATATACAATCGACTTCAAATATAAATGTATATATTGCTTTATATTGACAAAATATACTAAAAAATTTATAAGAGAGTTTTAACATCTATATATCTGTACAAAAAAATAAAAATATTTATTGATAAATAACTTTTATATTTAATTACTAATGAATGAAAAGCTCAGAGCAAGATTTTATACCTTTATAAGATTTAAATATGCTATAAAAACAGGAAAGCTAAAAAAATCTTTTTTTAAACTTTAATTATTTTTGGGAAATTTTCCATTCATTTTGAAATTTTTTATTGTGATTTAAAATATACAAGCAATATAATTTCATTATTGACAGACAAAACTAAAAAACAAATCTATCACGAGTAACGATTTTTCTATATAAGCTATGTTAAAAATTAACAAAAGAAACAAATATACTTAAATAAAAAATATGCTTTAAAATTTTTGAGAACGAATTTTAATGACTGCAGAAATATAGTAAAAAATTGGAAAATTGAGTAGAATAATATTAAGAGTTATTACATTTTATTCTCGTTTTTTTTTAAATAATCGAAATAATGATATAAAATCGTAAAAAAAAAAAAAAAAAAAAAAGATAAAAGGCCAGTTTATGGCAAGAAACCATCATAATGGACTTCCATTTTTAAGGCAGAAATTGCTTTATTTAAGCTTTTTATTGCTTAGTATTACAAAAAAGTAGCAAAAAAAAAAAGAAAAAAAAGGATTGCATATGAATATAAATTACTAATATACAAGCCCCAGTCAGAGGTAAATATCAAGATTTTAAATAAAAAGTTTTTTTTTTACATGTATATTGAAAAAGTGTAACATTATGAAGAAATATTTTTTTAAAGAACTGCATCTGCTAGTCAATTTTGTAATGCTTTTTCCGAGAAAATGATCCAGAATTACAAACGAGTGAAGCTCTTGTATTTTTAAAACTGTTTTTTGTTGTTGCCAACTTTGAGAAATGCAATTTACTTATTAAATTCCGTGCTACGTCCATTTGCTAAATGAACATTGTAAATAAATATTTTAGTTTTACGAAAACCTCACATAAACTGGATTAGATCAAATACAAAGTAATTTAATTTATTTAATTTGATTTTTTAAAAATCTTTTAACATTGTAAGAAAATGTCAAATGATTAGATAACTGAATCAGAGTGATCGGATAAAAGATTATATAAATGAGTGTCATAATCTTATTGAATTTATAAAAAATAGAATTTCTAGAATAATGAATAATTTCAATCTGAGTGAAAGTAATTTCTGAGAGAGATTTTTATAAATTATGTACTAATTTATTTATGAAGAAAACTTTTTATATTATTTAATCATAATATTTTTGAAACGAAATATCAAGAAAAACTATTTTAGATTACAAGAAAAATGAATTTGTTTGGTATCAAAAGTTACAATTTATTAGATTATATCGCAAAAATAAATGTAAAAAGCATTTTGCTAATACATTTGTTAGAAAAAATATTTAAGAATTTTATTTTTTTTTTACTGATTGCATAACTTTTTTTTATATACAGTTGCATAATTATATCTTACAATAATATATTTCTCCTTACATTTGCCTTGCATCTTACAATAATAAATTTCTCCTTACATTTTCTTTTATATATTTTTACAAAAGGAAATAATTAAGTTATAAAAAATACATGATTAAAATTTTATTTGACTTTCCTCTATTGATCAGATTTGGACACTTAGAAAAGAAGTTGTTTCATTGTAAAACGTTGGTTATAATGGATGAATTTCGAATGAAAGAGACTCGCATAACATTGCATACACACTTTATTTTTTTCCAACTATGGGCACTTGGGTGACGAACCCTATGCCACAACAAGCCCAGAAACTACTACTCATTTGTCGTTACCCAGCGGGCACCTGTGAACCAAGTCATGGAGGCGAGTAGCGTTGCCCGCGCCATACCACCACAAACCCGTTTATAGGGTGGGCCACATTCATACATCATCACAGAAGAAAGGACAGAGAAACACAGAGAGAACAGAGAAAGAAAGTAACATCCATGCCCGAACCGGGATTCATACCCGGGACCCACAGCTCAGGAGTCAAGAGCGCTAACCACTCAGCCATCGGTTGGCTATGCACTCTATAAAAGATGTAAAAACACTTCTGTTTTGTAAAAAGTGATACAGAGATCACAATAGTGGTATTTGTTAGATTTGAAAGCATATGTATTTAATTTATTATGTAATATATTATCTACATTATGCGCTTTAATTATTAACTATACGCTTCGCAATTATAAGGAATTATTATTGTTTTATACAATTGAGAGGGAAGCACATCTAATATGAGCCAGGAGAGATCGACTGTTAAAATACTTTATAAAAATAAGTTTCAAAAATATCCAGAAAGAAAAAATTTCCCATTGGTATAAAATGCAGTTATTTTTAATCCTAAAATTATTTGAAAAAGTTCTTAAGCCATATTTTAATGGATATTTTTGAAATAATGCAAAATGTAAGAAACAATATTTGTAAAAATATATTTATCTAATACAAACTTCTCTATAATATAATATAATCATATAAGACCTAATATATACTTGAAACCAACGATAACTTCAAATATTTGATACGAGAGGGGTGGAGAGAAAAAAAAGTGAAGAACACAGCGCAGGACCACTCACAAAGAATACATAAATAAATGCGAAATAAAGTAAATTTCTAAAAGAGATTACTTCGGAGAAGGAACAGAAGACAGTTTCCAAAAATATTGAATTTGAACGTGTATGACAAAGTAAAAGCATTTCTTCATACATTATTTATCGGAATGGTATAAGAAATTCACTGAATTATCACGAAACATTCAGCTGAAAAGAAAGCCTGCAAGCTGCTTCTTTCTCTTTGAATGGAAGATTCTGTGTTGAAGTCGAACTCATCATTTTGTGCCGGTAATATGTTGATACGAGAAAATAATTCTGTGGTATTTTAAAATTGTTATTTTATTGAAAGGGAAAAGTTTATGTATAGGTATTAGTAAATTTTTTATGTTTATAAATAAAAGTATTCTGCCGATACAACATAATGCAAATTCGTTTCGTATAGTTAAACTGTAAGGCAAAATTTGATAAAGTTCTCATTTTCATGAAAACTTCGATGGCGAGCTTGTTGCTATAGCTCATGCAATTGACAAATTAAGAAGCATCCACGATCAAAAAATTGTTTTCCTTGTTGATTCACAAGCTATTATTCTTCCGCTTACTAATCTAAATTATAATAATAATGCACTAGTCCACTCTTGCAGAATGAAGCAGCACGAAATTATTGAAATCAAGGACCACGTTGCTCTTAAGTGGATCCTGAGCCACTGCAATGTTTTTGGAAATGAGCAGCAGATAGACTTGCGAAAGCTGGTTTCCTTATGATCCAGCCAAATCTCCCTTTGCTTTTGCGTAACATCAAAAATATAATCCATAGTAAAATAAAGGATGAGAGAGTTTCCCTTTTTGTTGATGTGGCTATGGACAAACAGTGGAAAATTATACTTGATGGGAAATCCCTGGGTTGTTGGTCCACAAGCTGTTGGTGTCGCTTGTTTCCGGGTGACAACTGAACATGACTGTGTGCAGGGACATCTGCATCGAATAGGTGTAATGGAGTCTGCTCGTTGTCCACTGTGCAATCATGATGATATGGATACTGCTCACCTCATGAACTGTCCTGAAGTTTTAAAGTTTATGATTGAGGCTACTAAAGGACTTTATTCTTGTTTTTATACTTGTTCGTCTTTTATTGTTGATTAATGGCATAGATGCCGAGGACGGACGTAGGATTAAAAAATTTCATGAAGATATTTTAGTATCATACAAAGATTTTAATTGATGTCCTTTTTATTAGAATAGTTCCAAGTATTTATAATAATTAAATTTATTTTATGTATTCACTCAATACAAGAATTATGAAATGATTTAACATAAAAGAACTGATAAATAGGAAATACATTTTGTGAAAAGTTATATGAAAACTGAATTCTGAACTAATGCTCTGTGGCTTGTGATGAAGTCAGGAAAAATACTTGAAGACAATTTTTTCTGGGCTGCTATTATATTTTTTTCTGAAATTTAAACGTTCAAGCTCATATGATACAATTTATGTGTCAATAAGAAAATGAGTGAAAAAATTTTCAAAACAATTTTGCATTTATTTTTAATTTATGAATCACAATTTAACAATTCACGAGAAACAAAGATTTTACCATTTATAACGTTTTAGTGAGTTTTACAGAAAATAAATAATTGTGATACTTTTCCTTGTGTTTTCAATTTAACTTTTCAATTAATTTTGTATATTTTGACAATCTCATGACTTTATCAGTAAAGGTCACATTAAATATATATGTCAAACTTTTTTTTATCACTTTTCTTCACGGAACTTGAGTAGGATGAAGAGTGCGATTTCACTATTTTCTCTACAGGACATTTGACAATAACAAACATTTATAAACAGATTAGAATTATTTAACTTTTTACGTAGGAATATTTCGTCTTGGTATGGATTTCATGTGTGTGAGTTGTACTATAAATTAAATTATAATAAATATTATGAAATATATTTTCTATTTTTGTCATTAGTTTTGAAAAAATAAAATAGGAATTAAAATAATTATGTAGTTTATAATACATAACTATTTTCAATTCTATTATTACCGAAATACCGATTGTTTAATCTAATTATTTGTTTTTAATGGTAATTAATACATGGATTGTAAAATGATAAAAATTTGTGAAGCTATATATTATTAAATAAAATGATCGCCAACAAAGATTAGGAAAATAAAAGTTTAAAACTGAATAAAAGAGATTTGTGGTTGAAGTGGAATGAAAACTATTTTATATCGGGATGCACGTATACTATGATATTTATTATAAATGTTCCAGAAAACATTCATTAGGCCCACAGCTGTAAATTGCTAAAATGGATAAAAATACAATCCACTGAGGTAGAACTAGTCTACTATATACGTTCAGTGAGCATCTAATATTATTTTCGTTGATGGTATACACAATAGAGAGGTACTTTATAAAAATAAAATACAGAACACAAAAATTATTAAAAAAATCTACAATAGCATACAATGAGATTTTATGACGTGGAAAGTATTCGCAAATACCTACATAAAATATATGCTATAGATTTCTCTTACATTCCAGAAGAAATTGGTATGGCTCTAGTTTGTAATAAATTTGATGATTATGTTAGAGCATCACATTATCATTTACACATTTGTAATGATCTTGGACAACCTCACTAGAATATCATCTTTTAAGAAGCCCGAAGGATCCCGTGTCCGAGGAAGACCACCAACAAGATGGCTCCTTGACACTGAAAATGACCTCAAGATACTGAAAGTCTAAGAACTGGCAAAGTGTCGCTCTGGACAAACTGGGCTGGAGTAAGCGTGCTGTAGAGGCAGCTAAAACTTGTAATAGGTTGTTACGCTATTAAAGAAGAAGAAGAATGATCTTGGAATAATTTCTGAAATCGATACATCATTTTTAGAAAAAAATGAGAGAGCAAGTAAATAAATAAAAAAGATACGACATTTTGACGAACAAGATAATATGCAAGAAAGAGGAACACACACACACACACACATTTTTATGTAAAAAAAAAAACTAGTAGTATTTTCCAGAAAAATGGCTGCCAAAGTCTCTTGAAAACAAAGAAGAATAGAACATATTATTAGAAATGATGAGAACGCGTATCGATTATGTCTCACTGGTAGGAAAAAAATCAGTAGGGAAGCTGTTACAAGCATTTTTATGATTTTAGAAAATAATCTCAGGTTTCTGTTACTGAACTGAAAATAATTAAACGTGATTGAGAATCATAAACAAGCCGAGATAAACTCTTAAATTGTAAAATGGCAAAATGTCTAATTTCAACATAAATTTTCAGTTTAGGTCATTCACGTGATTTAAATACACAACAAGTGATTTTAAAATTATAAGAATTTTTGTATTAATTACATGAAGTTGTGATTATCTTCATAAACTTAAGTAGTTATTTTGTGAATGAATAGTGTTAAGTCTTTGTCTCCCTTACATCATTCACACTTTGAAATGTTATTCGCAATCGACGCGAAAGAAGACCAGCCGTCAATAAGGAAACCACCGCCATGTTCTGTAATTCTTTCTTAATTTCTTTATTCTCTCTAAATATTGATGCTCACAGAGTGCAAACGGAAACTGTAAGATTCTTATCTAGAAATGAACTGGATGAAAGGAAACTTGTCTGAATTTAAACATACGCAACAAAAGCTAAGATACTAAAAAAAAAATAAATAAATAAAAAGAGTCCTAAAATCTAAAAACAGGATTCATTCACTTAATTCGCAAAATATTAGGTTAGGGAATAAGTTCGTAGCGTTTTTACCAAATACATTTATAAAAACAAAAAACAATATATCAATAAGTTAATCAATTACATATTTACCGTTGCTGTTTACAACCTTTTCCCACTTCTTGACGAATTTGTTGATGCCGTACCGCCAAAAATCGTCTGGTCTGGTGTCAAAAAAGTTTTTGGGCCAGTATACATTTACACGGCTCAGTCACATTAATGTGATATCCATGTACTTTCCATCACAGAAGGCAGGTGGTTGCGTCTTGAAATTGAGCTTATAAAAAAGGTGTGTTGAATGTTTCGGAAAAAATTGCAAATCGTTGGCGTAATTCAGAAATGAAGTGATTTATCCGACACCCAAAAGGAAATGGTCATTGGCTTTCTGGCCAAGGGTGGAAGCATTTACGAAACGGTTAAGTTTTTGAATTGTTCACGTGCCGCCATGGTAAATGTATACCGTCCATGGAAAATGTTTCCTTTCCCAAACATTTTCTGAATCAAGTAAGTTTAGTATAGCACTGATAACATGCGATGGTGCACTACTCAGCTGAAACGTATCTTTCCACAGGTTTCAAATAAAAGATAGAGATGAGTCTTAACAAAACAGGAATGTAATCTCCACTTTTCAACATACTATCATTCTGAATAAAAGGAGACCCATATGGACATCAATGGAACCCCATACCAATACTCTTGGGATTAGGCTGTTATGACGATATCGAATGCAAGTTGTCAAAGTGGGTTCTCTTGGATACTGGCAAACATAAATGCGTTATTTATAATGCTGTAAACAAAACCGCGATTCATCTGAGAATTTGATGTCACGGTATTCCTGATTCCAAGTTCTACACTGAATGTACTGTTGAAGGCAGTCATGTCTGTGATGCAGCATTAAGGGTAGATGAAGCCATGAGTGGTGAGCTGACAATTCATACAACTGTGATTTCATACATTTATCTAGTTTTTATTAGAAATTCTTGTTTTCTAGCAGACGATTCTAATTCTGGACTCAAGGTTCGTGACATGGCTCTGTACAGTCTTTTAAGCTATTAATAATGTGCATGTGGGTAACGTATATGTCTTCTTAGCTTCACTGAGAGTGGGCCTCAGAGGTGCGACTGTGTTTCGTGTGATCATCTCGAATCCATGGATACCTTATCTAAGAAACATATTAAATGGGATCTCGACCAACACGAACAGCCATATTGCATCATAATAAGCCACAAAATTGGTATACTCAATTCAAACTATCAAAGTCTGAAATGTACTGATAAGCATACATCCTTCTTACACAAGATATCAAACAACCCTTCACCAGGCAGAAAATTTCTTATTCAATTTTATGCATAAGAAGGCTGCAATATATTTTTTCCATTTAAACACATTTTAGGTTTCGCTACCAGTTGACTATTTTATATAAATACAGTAAAAAGTTAAGTATTTACATATCACAGCGAAACAATTTATTAAAAAAATTTTAGTGTTATTGTTAATTTAATTAAAATAATAATAAAAAAATTTAATTTATGAAAATTTATCAAAATATGAAAATATATCTTTAAAATTCGATAAAAATTTAAAAAAAAGCTTCTCAAAACCAAGCAAAAATCAATCGAGCAAACACTTAGTTTTTATGTTAAATAATTACAAAAGTTGTATATGAAATAATTCATTGAATATTATGAACATTATTATATAAATTACACACACTAGAGAGTATTAAAATTTAACTACACATCATGTGCATTGTTTAGTAATAAAGATGCAATTGAAAAAGCAAGTAATACGAAAATATTTTGTTAATAAAATTTTTCATCGTTAAAATTTGTAAACAAGATAAGGATAATTCAAAATTGGCAAGTGATTAACAAAAAAGTTCCAATTATGTTTAATATTGTTAAATATATTTTATAGAGTACATAACATCCACCTCCGAAATAAGTTTCATTTCAATGAACAATGCATTCTTGTTTTAACAAATAATGTATTAAAAAAGAAAGAAAATTAAACTAAATAAATAATGTCTTTTTACAAAGGGATTTTATACGAGGGAAAAGGGGAAAAAAATACCATTTCATGATTATTTTAATATTTGCAGCATTTCTAGAGGGAAAATGTTAGAAAGGAAATCCAAAGAAACCTACAAAATCCCTGCAGAAACGTATAAAATCCCTGCTAGATACAGAGAAGAGCAGTTAATCTGATTAATAACTTCTTGTTTCCTGAGCATCGTCATAAAGCGGAGAAGGGACGCGCTGTCAGGATTGAATAATATGCCTCGTTCCTTTGCTAGCGACTCACATTCTTGGTACCCATTTCCTCAGACGGAGGAAAAATTCCCTTTTCTAAAAGCTGCAGACGAGTATTGTTTGTTCTAGCTGCATGATCTGTTTCCTTGACTGCTTGATAAGGCATTTAAGGATGACTCTTTCTCTTCCTTATAACGAATGGGAAATGTCTGTTTACAACGAATGAGGATTTGTAGATGAGTTGATAGGTTCTGTGTTTCAATGGGGAGTTGAGTTGAGAAGAAGCATTCCGAGATAAGATCGTTTGAAATTTTTTTTTTCAGAATTTCCATTCCTTTTGCTGGAAGCAGAACTCTTTTCTGACATCTCTACTAAATCTAATGGTAATGACTTGGTTTTACCAATCAATTAAAATCAGAATTAAGCGAGATAGATAGGTTTTGTTTGCGTAAAATATTAATGCATTTCGAAAAAGAAGATTTAATTTTTTTTTGTTGTTAATGCGAGATAAGAAATTGGTTTTTTTTTGTTTCGAATAAAATAAAAATAAAATAAGAAAAAATAAAAAAGATGTTTCACAGAAAAGATATTCAATCAATTTTATTTTTCAGTTTTTAAAGTTCTGTTATCGCGATAGAGAAATTTTTAATCTTTTTGCATGATGTCATTTATGTTTAATACCATTTTGAATAAGGTCGCACAAAATGTAAAACTAAATGTTCTTTATTTTAAATAATTTAATACTCGTTTAAATTTTGCAGATTATTTTAAAATTGGTTTTGTAACTTAGGATAACTTTCTTTTCACAAATTAACTAACTCAATAATTTATCAATTAATCTGAATTTCTTAAAATATTAAAAAATCATTATTACTTTCGGTTCTGTCAGAAACTTTTCATTATCATGATCTGTTTTAGTTAACAACAATCATATAAAATAGAAATATGCAGCAGTTATTCTTAAGGGAGGTAAAACATAAATACAATGTATCAGAGGAAAATGTTTTCAACTATAAATGGTTATCTTTCAATAACTTTGTGTGTCATACCGAAGTTTAGATTTATAAGAGGAATGTTGATTGCAGTTAAATTCCTATAAATTTTAGGAAAAATAAAAATTTTCAGAAAAATTTCTTTTTATTTATTTCAATTTATCGGAAATATATTTATAACATGGCATTATAATTATTTCAGTCAATTTTCATTATTAGAATTCATCACGAAATGGTTAAAACGTAAAATTAAATTTTTTTTCAATAGAAATTGCCTTTAATCAACAAAATCTGTACTTATATATGCTTTTTTGCATAATTTTTAATTTGAATCATAAAATCTTTCGCACGAAGTATTTCAATGCATGAAAAGTTATGATACTTAGATGAAAAATATAGGCTTCGATATTTTTTCCAATTTCCTTGAATATTTTATAATTTTAACAATATCCAATATGAATTAGACACGTTCAAAGATAACATAATTTTAAGAAACAAGTAATTTTAAGAACAACAACAACAGAATTTTAAGATTCAATTTATTAAAACATAAAAAAAATATTGTAAAATGTTAACTGAAACAAGGAATTCACATGGAGATCACAAATATAATACGTACGATAAAAGTTTTCCACGAAACTGATTGCAAATCTCAAAAATATAAAGAGGAAATCTTTTAATCTAAGTTTAATTAAAACATTAAATTTAGAATTCATATTAAATTAAAACTCTTATGGTGTACAGTCAATTTTAAAATATCCCCTTAAAAGGGGAAGATTTCTTTTAAAACTTGTGAATCAAAATAGAGAGAAACTGACAGGAAAAAAACTATGCTAGAATAATGTCTGTGTTTGATTTTATGGTGTTTTAATCGGCAAATAAATCGATTACTTGATCAAACTCTTAAAGTTGATTCGTTTTCTAAAGAAAGGATTGAAAGACGCGGAAAATGTTGATTGATTGTGAAACTTAATTTAGCTTTTAATCTCTTTTAACTTTCCTAAACTCACTTCTCATGTTATAAAAGGATCGCCATTTTTCAGTCTTAAATTTTAAGGAGTCTTTTCCAGTCGGATCTTCTTTCTTGAGTTTTGGAAAGTAATCCAAAAAGAATAAAATTTTCGAATCTTCTTTGAATGGAAATGCTGCTTATCAAGAGTGAATTTCCAACTAACATATTTGGGCAAGAAAAAATTTCATGAGCTTTTCAAATTTAGTTTAATAGAGGAAAATTTGATGTAAAAAGCAAGGTGCTTGCCTAGAAATATTCAACTGTGAAGATAGATTCAATTAAAAAAATTGTAGAATCTTTTTGGTGAAAAGATGTCTTTTGCTCAGGAGGAGTAATATTGATCAGAAAATTTAGTTTCGAATAAAACAATTTGACTTTTTCAAATCTTACCCAAGAAGAATAGAGTAATACTGTTATCATACTTTTTTCACTTCAAAATATGTATGACTCTCCAGTCATTACAAAAAATTTAGGGAAAATTAAAAATTAGGACCATATAAAACAAGTAATTGTTAATAAACATTACATTTTTAACAGATGTATCTCACAAGAAATAACAGTTAACTATATTTTTTGAAATAAAACTTAGTCAATTTTTAAAATAAAAAAGTCATTCTTTAAAATAAAAATGAGTATAATTGGTAAAGTTAATATCAAATATATTGTTACTGTGATTAGCATTCACATAAGGGAACTCTTTATCAAGGGATTATGGGAAATAAAATATAAGAACTAGTTCGATATATCCACCATTGGCATCCTATACGACTTTTTTTTGTCGCCAAGCAATTCTAACGTGTTGCTACTTAAAACATTCCGTATGTATGACACAAAAATGATGTAAAACATAAGCGATAACCCTACCTGGCAACAAAAAATCCAGTAAAGCAACAAAAATTCAAATGGCAATACCAAAGGGGAAACCAGAAACTATAATCAAAGCAATGAACGGGAGATTTGGCGAGAAATTTATTGGAGAATATATCATACTTATACACAAATATAAGTGAATTTACATCTGAATAAAATGGAGAATATTTCAAACAAAAATTTAAATTCCTAAGTCATTTTATTGTTTATTCAAATGAATGAATATAATTCTACAAAATATGTTAACAATGCTTCCGTCTTTTCGAATCAAAAAATTAATTTTCAATTAACAGTTTTTTAAGAACATTAATAAAATTTATTTTAAAGAAATAAAACTATGCTTAAATTATTTTTGCAGAAAAATAGCACATGCAGAATCGGCAAAAAAGAAATACTGTATTGAGGAAATCTTGTAGTTGAATATCGGAATAGAAAATATATCAAATGCAAAAGAACATAAACTGTTAAAATAAGACCCCCTCCATAAAATTAAATTGATTTTGTATGTAATCAAGAATGATACAATGATGGGAATAAGCCACCTAATCACCTTGACATCATTTAGAAAAATTTAGTATTATAGAAATCTAAAGTTTTTAATGATTGGAAGACAAAATGCTTTATCTGAAATAAACAGATCTGTGAATTTAGGATACAAGTGCAATGCAAAATATTATATCTCATGCTGATGACAATATATGAAGAACCTTGGCCAGCGACATGAAAGTTATTTTAATAAAAGAATCGTCTATTATAACCCTTTTCTTACTTAGCAGTTATCAAATATTTCAGATTTGGCAAGCTTCGCTACTCTATTTCAGGTAAGAAATGATAGGGATAAGACTAATGGAAAAAAGCTGTCATTTCTTGATTTCAAATAATCTGATTGTGACATCACAGAGCGTCATCCGTGTCCCGAACGTTTGTCCTTGGAAAAAAGCCAATTTTAGTCGTAACAGGTGATAAGTTACAAAACGAGCGTAGCTAATTTTAAACTCAAAACATTCGAATAATTTTTTCTTACATATTTCTATCTTTAAAATAATCGTACTGGAATTAGAAAGAGAAAAATTGCCTTTCTTTTTTGATGCCACTAACTTTATTTAGATTTTCCTCCGTTGTGTAAATATTGAATATGGAACCCACCGAAAGTGTGTCATGGTTTCCAAAAGGGAGAAATCCATTTTATTCAAAAGGGGTTGTTATACTTTACACAATGTTCTGAAGGGAAGCTTTCGTTCATTTAATACAAGGTCACATACTTAAGGTTACGTGAAGCTTCTTTTTGATATTTTAACTATATTACAAAAATATTATCATTTTCTTATAAAAACCCATACTTCAGTTTATGAATATCAGAGACTTTATAACGAAAACTATGATATGGGTGTTATGTTTGGTCACAAGCATATACAGAAAAACCTAATTGTCCGGATTCTATAAAACCTGACTTCCTTTAATCCGAACAACCATTTAGATGTAACTACTACAAAAATAAAAAGTGATTTAGCACAATGATATATTTTTGTTGAAGCTGGAGCGTTATTGATCATGGATGAGTCAAGCTATACACTTTCTCTCTCATACCCCAGTTAGCACATTCATTTCTCATTTTTTGTTTTTCTACCGATACGTGACTTATCATAATTAGTACTACACTGTGCTTAACAGTGAGTTTTGCATTTTGGTGTTGCGAGTACCTCAGTAGCTTCACGATCAGCAGAGTGAGGCATCATTTGTCGAGGGCAGTAATTGGGAGGGTGACCACATACCCTGCCTCACAAGGTTACCAGAGCTCCGTGGGTTGGAGACGTGTGTACGTTAATCTGTGACGTCCAAAATCCTTCCTCTGGTGTAGCCTAGGTGAGGAGAGCAGGGTGCCATCTCATATGTGACCACGTCACCTGACCGTGGCTCAAAATTACGAGGCACTTGATGATGGGTGAGTATTCCAAACCCGTCAACCTAAAGACACAGTTCGGGGCTCACCTGCACTGCTATGTATGTATGCATTTGGATGCAGTAGTATTTATTTACTGCGTGTTCGAAAACATGAGTCAATACAATGTTGTTTAGAAAACTTAATAAAGGGAAGAAACGTAAATATAAATCTATCTTTGGCTGATAAACTTAGCCTAGAAAATAAACCTGAAAAGTGTGCGAATTTTTTTACAAGCAAATGTGCAGAATATGGGATAGTTGAACAAACGGTATCCGATATTCGAAGGAAAAAACACGAACTAAACAAGTTGGTCTTTATAAATTCAATTTTCAAAAGGAGGCAAGTGATGAGAAAAGTATGCGTTTGCCCTTACATTGAATCTTGGACAATACAGTTTATAAATGCTTTTGTCAACTTAGTTCTTCAGGATTAGCGGTGTGTGAAGTGGAATTTGAAGCTGCAACAGAAAGAGTAGCCAAGCAGTTAGACATAAGCAATTATAGAGCCATCTATCTCAGGATAATTGTTTAGGTTCAGGAGGCATCATGACAAATAAAATATCTGTGATGAAAGTCTCAGTGCTGATGGTAATGCAGTTGAGTTACTTAGAAAAAAGTTGGACAGCATTTTAAAAAAAGAAAAAGACTATTCAGAAAACAGAAAAGACTTTTCACACAATTCTACAATTACAATGAAACAAGCTTGTATTGGAGAGCATTAAAGTGCCTAATAATGACATAAAAGTGCCTAATCATCTAAATCTATAAAAAATACCCCTGAAGGAAAATTAGTGAAAAACGAGTCTGAATTATTATGTGCAAATGCTGATAACAGTCACTTGTGTGTTGAATCGGTGATTGCAAGCAAAATTAAAAACCACTGCTATAAAAATATTTTGAAGAAATTACAACTGCATTACTACAACTCAATAAGTTCATTGTTCACTTCAGAAATTCCAATGGACAAGTTCATAATAATTTCATAAACAAGATGTGCCAGAAATCAGGAAATACTATGTTAATTTTTAAAAAAACATCCATTAAAATAAGACACAAAAAAAAAACAACAGTCTTCCAATCAGGTAGCGTATCAAGTGTGTTTAGGGAAGATGAATATGGACCATAAACTTGTAGTTTTTCATTTGATGTTTATTCTAAGTAAAATAATGCATGCACATACTAAATTTTCCCTTATGCAATTTCATATTCCATTCTCTTGAATTCAACATAATTTTTGTACAAAAGTTTGTTTCTGTATTTCAGTTCAATTTTTAGGTTATTTTGCTTAATCCGTACATTTATTAATTCAGAAGATTTGGATCCTCTATTAGTCCAAATTAATAAGGCTCTACAGTACAATTGATATTTTCTTCAATTTATATAAAATATAAAAATGAATGGGTATAGTGAAGTCTAAAATATTTCAACAAAATAAGTTGACAGAAAACTGCAACCTTGATCTCAAAATATAAAGCACCCTATTATTTTACCTTCAAATTAACACTTCATTTGATTTTAAGTGGATTTGAAAAACATCCTGCTTATTTTGACCATATATTTTTAAATATGTTTGGGAAATACTGTGTAAGAATTAAGTTTAGATTTAAATTAATGGGTTAAATACGTATTAAATAACATTAAAAATGATCAAAACTCGCTAATACCGCTATTTGTGTATAAAGCAATTAACTGTTTTTATCATAAGTTTTCAGTTTAAAATTTTATGAAAATATATAAAAAAAACTTACTTTTTGTCTCAAATGTAATTAGTTTTAAACCATAGCTTGTATTTAGCATGCTTAAATATTGCATTGTAATTAAGAAATACTCGGCCAAGCTAGTATGAGTTGTCAGATATTTGGTGTTTTTTTAATTATTTATGTGTCTGACTTCATTGTTTGAGGTAAAGGTTTGCAATTGATTGTAAAGTTATATATATATATATATATATATATATATATATATATATATATATATATATATATATATATATATATATATATATATATATATATATATATATATATATATATATATATATATATATATAAATTTCGTGTCACGATGTATGTTCCCGATAAACTCCGAAACTACTGAACGGATTTTGATAAAATTTTGTAACCATTTATAATATAGTCCAACTTAAAAGATAGAATAGTTTTTATCTCTTAATTATTTTTCTCAATATTTGTTATACGACATTAATGTTTATTTATTGCTTAGTTCTGTAAGTTCCTAATAGATGGCGGTTTAGCATCTAAGTTGCACAGGTATTCGGCAGATGGCGACGTGTTTATTTTTCTAGATTATACATCTTCGAGAAAATTAACGTGCGCGCGCAATCACGTGGTTAAATATAGAATTTACATATATTTTTATTATTATATTTTCATGATGTACATATATTTTCATATATATTTTCAGGATACATATATTTTCATGATGTATAATCATACTATGACAATTTTTTGTGAATCACTTTCATAATTATACTTTGTATTGTGTTATTATTGTGCGTGTTCAGTTTGAATATTTTTAATATTATAAATATTAAAATAAAATTTTATTTATTGCTGATTTTCTCTACTAATTTTCATACCACCTCCAAAACATGTAAGTATTTCTTGACAGCCTTTTATTTTTTTATTTTTATTTTATAATTTGATAATTATTAATTTATTCAGTAGAACATTTTGATCTAATTTATTTATTCAAATGATAAATTTTTTTAATTTTTTTATTTCAGTATAATACCGCGGAAAAATTTTTTAGTTTTAATAGTTAAAAATTGAAAAAATAATAGTTCGATGTCAATGTTATCTACCTCATTTATAACAATTTATTTTTAGATGTTTTTAATTTATATAGTATATTTTATAAGTAAATCACTGATTACTAACTATAATTTAATATAAGATGAATAAAATGTAAATTCAGAAAGTATTTGTTGATTTGTGCTTAATTTCAAAATTTCGATACTTTACCTATTACTTTTAAATTTTTGCGAAACGTTTTATTTTTAATCTCATATGAATGAAACTATTTTAAATTTTTTTAGAAAATATTAATTTGATTGTACCCAAGAATTAGTAAAAAATTTATTCAATGTATTATAAAAACTCAGCCACTGCAACGCGTGGCTGGGTCAGCTTGTATATATATATATAAATTTCGTGTCACGGTGTATGTTCCCGATAAACTCCGAAACTACTGAACGGATTTTGATAAAATTTTGTAACCATTTATAATATGGTCCAACTTAAAAGATAGAATAGTTTTTATCTTTTAATTATTAATCTCAATATTTATTATACGACATTAGTGTTTATTTATTGGTTAGTTCTGTAAGTTCCTAATAGATGGCGGTTTAGCATCTAAGTTGCACAGGTATTCGGCAAATGGCGACGTATTTATTTTTCTAGATTATACCATTTTCTGGAAAATTAACGTGCGCCCGCAAGCGCGTGGTTAAATATAGAATTTACATATATTTTCATGATGTATAATCATACTATAACAATTTTTCGTGAATCATTTTCATAATTATACTTTGTATTGTATTATTATTGTGCCGTGTTCAGTTTGAATATTATTAATAAAATTTTATTTATTGATGTTTTTCTCTACTAATTTTCATACCACCTCGAAAACATGTAAGTATTTCTTGATAGCCTTTAATTTTTTTTATTTTTTTTTTATAATTTGATAATTATTAATTTATTCAGCCGTACATTTTGAACCAATTTATTTATTCAAATGATAAATTCTTTACATTTTTTTTATTTCAGTATAATGCCGCGGAAAAAATCTAACCTTAACAATCAGTATAGTAAAAATGCACGACGTATGTGTGCTAATAGAGCTCATAACTCAGAAGAACAAATTGCAGCAAGTAACGTAGCTCAACGAATCAGAACAGCAGAAATTCGCGGACAAGAGTCTCGAGAACAGCGTGATGAACGTCTACGACAAAATATATTGAGAACAAGATCGGCGCGAGAACGGCACATAGCCACATTTAGAGAACGCGACAGAGAGCGACAACAAGCCAACCGTGCATTAACACGTGCATCATTCGTTCACCTTGCATTCGAATATGCACCAAACATCAATTACTCTGTATATTCTAAAATTATAATTGGTGCAATGGATAAAATATGGCAATATTGTCAAGCGTTAAAGTTCTGCAATAAATCGACCGGTATGTTTTGTGCATCTGGAAAAGTTGTACTGACACCTCTTCCTATTCCACCGGAACCTTTAAAATCATTTCTTGCTGGCGAATCAGATGATTCGAAATTATTTTTACGTAAGATACGCAAATTCAGTTCTTGCTTCCAAATGACGTCCTTTGAAGCAACTAAAATTTGCGATCTCCCATCTGATGGAAATAATTTTGAAACTACATTCAAAATCCAAGAACAAGTGCACCACAAGATTGGGTCATTAATTCCAATGCCTAATGATGACCCAAAGTTTCTCCAAATTTATTTTATGAGCAGCTGTGAGGAACGCGTGACAACTCGGTGCCTGCATAATTTCATGGAACAAGCAGAAGAGAGAGCAATTGTGGAATCTTTGGAAAATTTTTCTGAAATTTATAATCAACTTATCTAATTGTTTAAAAGAGTATCGCCTCAATTAAGGAATGATAATTATTAAATCGTCATCAAAGCCGACAAATTACCATCAGGAGAACACGCTGGCAGGTTCAATGTGCCAACTGTAGATGAAGTTGCTGTTATTATGGTTGGTGATCCAGTTAACAACAGAGACCTCAAAATCATACGTCAAGACAGCATTGTTCATATAATTTCAGACTTTCATCGTTCGTATGACGTATGAAATTCCGGATCCACTAACTGACTCAGAATTGTTTGATATTGTTACCAGTCACATGATCCACGGACAGTGCGGTGCTTTTAACATGACATCAAAAAGCATGGAAAAAGGAAGGTGTAAGAAACGTTTCTCGAAACCTTTTACCAATGATACTATTACGGATATCGATGGTTATCCATTGTATCGCCACCGATACCCTGAGAATGGTGGTCACACATTTACAATGGGAATGTCGAATTCCAGAAATGAAGCTCAAATTGATAATCGAGGGGTAGTTCCATACTCACCATTGCTGTCAAAAGCGTATAAGGCTCATATTAATGTCGAATTATGAAGTTCCGCGTCAAATCCATTAAGTACATTTGTAAATATGTTAATAAAGGTAGTGATTTGGCCGTATTTGAAGTACAAAATATAAACAAAAATGACGAAATAGCAAGATACCAGATGGGTAGATATATAAGCAGCAGCGAAGCTATCTGGCGTATTTTCAGTTTTCCCATTTATGAAAGAGAACCTTCTGTCCAGCATCTTGCAGTACATCTTGAAAACGGTCAACGAGTATATTTTACCGAAGAAAATATTCTCCAAAGAGCATTTAAGACACCGAAAACGACACTAACTGAATTCTTTACATTATGTCAAAAATCTGATTTATTCGGCCAATTCGCAAAAACATTATTATATACCGATGTTCCACGTTATTTTACATGGAATAAAATTGGGAAAAAGTAGGAGCCACGTAAGCAAGGAAAACCACATCCATCGATCCTAGGCATATTTAAAGCTAAGACATTAGGACGACTTTACATTGTAACTAAAAATTCTTAAATTAAAATTGTAACTGTAAAATTTCGATACTTTACCTATTACTTTTAAATTTTGGCGAAACGTTTTATTTTCAATCTCATATAAATGAATCTATTTTAAATTTTTTAGAAAATATTAATTTGATTGTACCAAAGAATAAGTAAAAAATTGATTCAATGTATTATAACTACTGAGCCACAGCAACGCGTGGCTGGGTCAGCTAGTATATATATATATATATATATATATATATATATATATATATATATATATATACCCCAAAGCATCCCACACATTTTCAATGGGGCTTAGATCTGGAGAACATGATGGCCATATCAGACGTGTTGAATACCCTCGCTGTCTAGACAATCCTGAACAGCGAGTGTTCGATGACATGTTGCGTTGTCATCCATAAAAACAAATTTATCACCGACAGCACCATGGAAAAGACGAACATGAGGAAGTAGAACTTCATTAATGTATCGTTTGCCCGTCATAGTCCCATTCGCAACCACATGTAGGAGCATGCGGCCATTGATCATGATGACAGCCCACACCATGACACTGCATATCGGATATCGGTCCCTTTCCTGGACATTTTCTGGACGATAAGCAGTACCACTCTCGCGCCAGATCAGTTGGCGTCTACAATGTGATGACAAACTGAACCTACTCTCATCTGAGAATAGTACGCATGCCTTGTCCTGTTCAGTCCAATTGCGATGCTCACGACAGCATTGCAAACGGGCAGTACAGTGCTGTCTGGTCAATGGGACACACACAACAGGTGTGCGGGCGTATAGTCCTTCTCCCCTCAAACGTCTGGCAACAGTTTTTCGGGAGATCTGCTTTCCTGAGGCAGCAAGAAACTGATTTGCCAACTGCTGAACTGTGGTGCGCCTGTTCCTTTTTGCTGATAAGACGATATATCTGTCTTCTGCAGGCGTCGTACTTCAACACGACCTCTCCCGTGCCGCTTACTACACATTCCAGCAGTTTTAAATGCCTTCCACAGCCGTGAAACAACGCTGTGAGCGATGTCGAACTCCCTGGCAACATCTGTTATTTTTCGCCCTTCTTCGATCTTTCCAATAATTCGGCCACGCATAAAATCATCTAAGTCATGTCGGGAAGACATGCCAAAAATTTCAAGTTCGTCGATTAAATCTTTCCTGTAAAACTTTCACTTGAAACAACAACTGTCTACACGCGTCAAAATCTTTAAAGCTCTTATCACGTGATGAACAGACGTGGAAAAAAATTTCATACGCATACTTCTTCTTACTATACCCCGCACTTATTCTAATTTTCCATATTTTGCTTCCTTTCATTTTGTGGTTGCTATGGATGATAGTGTTATCCGTCCTTAGCAATTGTCCAGCAGTGTATATATATATATATTTATAATGTGTAATAAACTAATAATCAAATTGAAAATATATATACATTGGCTTCTGGTATTGTCCTGTAAACCTAATCATTCAGATCAGTGGATATCACGATAAGTCCTAGGAAATGCACATGTTGTATGAATTTAAGCATTTAAGAGGAGATATCATTAATCAAAGGAATACAAATTCTCGATCTTTTGTATTCGTCTTTCCAAATTCGTCATGTTCTAATGATGAGTTTCGTTTCTCTTCACTTTGTTAGAGGGATTCAATAATTAATAGTGTGGTCTGGGAACTCATTATTTAAAAGATGATAGGTCCCGATTTGAAAATGGTATATTGCATTTTCAGATGATTTTCAGAATAACGAAGGTCAATTTGAGTGTGTAAAAATATTTCTCATCTGGAAAATCGATTGATGCATATTATCTGTTTTTGAAAGATGATTTTGGTAGATTTGAATTTGTTTTTATGTATCTACTTTTAAAACAAAAACAACCCTAATGTAGTCATAATCAATTAATATGGATGTAGGTTTGGTTTGGTTTGTTTCTCGCTCAACGGTCATTTTTTGCACACGAGGGCTAATTAGACCGGGACTTACGGCTTAAAGTGGATTCCGAACCACTACAAACATCCATGCCCAAGGTGGGATTCGAACCCACGAACTGTTGAACCGAAGGCAAGAGCGCTAACCATTCGGCTGCCAGCTCGGTGTAATATGGATGTAATAAATTCAATGAAATTCAAACCTCACTTATAATGTTAAGTAATTATTAATTGAAATGTCACCATTCGAATAGAATTAAATGTACACTGACTTCGTTATTTTAAATTTTCTTTAAAAGTTTTGCCTATAAAGGGGTTCCAATAATTTGATGTTTACAAAAATAATCAGAAAGTTACAAAATAAATATGCGCAAATTTTTTTCATCAAAAACATTCTATAAAAATATATTATCCATTCTCTAAGAGAAATTTGAATAAAATTTTCTTCAAAATTGCAAGTCTTAAAAAACTTGAATTCGCTTAAGCATATTTTATAGAATATTGTTTATGCCACTGAGAATGATTTCTTGAATTTACCGAGCTTTTGTTATTATATTTATTATTTCGAAACCATTATCATCCAAATAGGCATGCAGAAAAAAGGATTTTTAATATTTCAGTATTCACATTAGGGTTTTATTGCAAGTTCTGATGTTATTGCGAATAATTGGGAAAAAATTCGAATTATTCTCAATTATCTTTTGATAATGGTCCTTGCAATTTTTGTTATATCTTTCGATGCAATTTTTTTCAACGGAAATTTATTTTAAAATATTTTGAAATATTGAAATTTATATGTTTAAATATTTGTTATGACTAGTGAATTTCGAATTTATGGCATTCTCCGTCAAATTTCTAACACACAAGTTCTCATGCAACTACTCCCTATCTCCCATTTTAGTGTTTGACTTTGACTAAACCTACCTTATGAAATCACCACAAGCGTACATACAGCTTATAATTCTCTATCTCACTAGGTTACTTTTGTTTTAAAGTTGCTTGCAACTTGAGTATGCGTTTTACATTTAAAGAAGCTTAAAAAAAAGTTGTTTTGATGGTGTTAAAAATTATCTTAAAATAAACCTTTGTAGGAAAAAATATAAAAATTTAATTATAAAATGTATACAATTTTAGAGAAGAGAGAAACAGTTTTTAATATGTTTGTAGATTAATTGTAATAAAAAAATACAATAAAAATTTAAAATGTGGATAGAAACTTATGCAAACAATAAGATCAGAAAGTTAGGAAAATCTTATGTATTTTTAATGACTGACTTTAGAAAATTTTATAGGATACTGATATTCAATATATACTTGACTGAGTGTATAAAAATGATTAATGGCACGTGAGTTAAGTTTAATGTATACAAGTAATCATTTTGACAAATAATTAATATTACTGCACCTAATTGTAAAGCAGCGTATTTAAACATGGAAGGGTGCGTGTCCTATTCCATATATAGTTGAGTAACAAAAGTGGATACTCATGTATATTTGTGTATTTTATTAGATGTTTTTCAAATTTTATTCCCTTGTTACACGCATTCTGTGAAACGTCTTTCTAGAAAACAAAGCATAACTGAAGTTTAAATGTTTGAGGACTGTCTTCCACAGCTAGTCTATATGCTTAGACATACCAAAAATCAAACTTTGTAGTGTTGATAATGAGATTCGAATTTGTCAATTAATCTTATAAAAAGCTAAGAAAGGTAGAATTATCTTTGCTTATAAGCAATTGCATTGATTATTGAATAATTGAAAGTTGGAATTCTGTCTTTAAAAAATCTGCCCAGTGATAAATGATGATAAAATTTAATTGTGTGTATGTGTGTGCATTAAAATCATCGTTTATGGAGGTTCTGCTCATAAATTTAGAACTCATAATTTGAATTTTGCGAAAAATATTTGGCACCATTTTATATTATTTGTATTAATATTTGTGCTTGTGTACTTCAGTAGCTTATATAGTTTGTTATGATAATAATATAATATTGTCCACAATATGTTATAAAATAGAATTCTAAAGTTTTGTCTGGATGTTCTATTAGATCGTTTAATCTAAGCATGTTTTACCATAGTAAAAATATTTCATTAGTAATGTTTTTAATTATGAATTTAATATATATATATATATATATATATATATATATATATATATATATATATAGCTGTGATGCATAAACATGTTTTATAAATAAATTTATATGTTTATAAACTGAAATAAAAAATAAAAGCATTTTGATTACTAATTTACCTTGGAAACAAAATGAATTTTAAATTAACAATAACTGGTTATTTCTTTACATGATATTATAAGGTATAGTATATGAATAAATTAAAATATGGAACTTATCATTCAAAACACATGCATCTATTTTTCTGTTAAAGATAATAGATTGGGCATGGAATATTTTATCAATTTAATTTCTCTTCCAATAAGAGTCCAAGATGATTGTTTGAAACCCCATTAAATATATGAGTTTAACTGAAATTTTTTAATGTTTTGACAATATCTAAAGTTAAAGATCTCAATTTAAATTTCCTTCAAATATCTACTTAATTCCAGTGCAATTTAAACATCAATAAAGATTAAGATAAGTAGTTTTAGAAAATTTTGGTATAATTAGTACACAAAAATATTCTATGTAATAAAAATTGCGATTGTGATTATTTTTATAGAAATATTCCTCCATTTAATTTATACATTGTAAAGAAAACGTTTAGTAAACTTTACTATTAATCTTTATTGAGAATTTCTCTTCAATTGAAGGTAATCTTACAAAGAATCCCTTTCTATAGCGCGCGTGCGCGTTTAAAACACTAAATAAGATTTATCCACTCTTATCTTCCTTTCTGAACAAACAGTTTGAATATAAAAATAGCTTTGAAATTACTGTATCATTTTTGTTACCTTCGAGGCATTTATTCTTGGCTATACCTGAAGTGTTACTAATATAAAAGTGACAAAATTTACTCATCAGTGTGCATGGAATCTGGCGGGCAAAAGAGTTGCCAGTAGTTTTTTATCGTATCGATACAGGCTTAATGAAATGAAAAATTAAATTACAATATTTCTAAGATGATTATTCAAACTGATATTCCAAACCATAATTATTTTAAAATGAAGTGCATGACATACATAATACTTTAGAAAAGAAAACAATTAAAACTCTGATTGAAAAAATGAGATCCCATTAAAAAATTACTTGCTTTGTAAAAATATTATCAATAATATCAATATTATCAAATAATAGAGAAGGTGCAGTATAAAAGGAATCTTTAGATAATTAAATATTAGTATTATTATTATAAATGACTGCCTATGAATTTATCACATTTATTTCAACCTTTTTTTCCAAATTGCACTATTTTTATCACTTTTCAGATGATCTTATATAATAGTATTTTCTATAAATAATGATAATGTTTTAGTCTTACAGTTGTAAAATGTCCTAAAAGAAATAGAAAACGATTTTTCTAAGCAATTTTGTGAGACTTTTTCTCATGAGTGATTTGAAGTGGAAATGGCGCAATGTGTTTCGTAAGCAAAAATGTCTTTCGAACGTTACTGATCTTCCAACTTTCAACCTTTTAGGCCTAGAGCTTCGATAACAAATGTCTTTCCCTTGGTCCATCTTCTCATAATGTTTTGTGCTATCCATCTTATTCGAACAATATATCGCTCACGTGACTTCAGGGCGTCCGAAGTTTTTGGGTAGATCACGAGTTTTGGTGTCATATTAAAAGAGGGAGAAAGAGGAATGAAAATTCCATATCGTTTGGCTGCAGTCTCGTGTCAGATCAGACGACATTAAGAAATGCCATCAAAATGGCTGCTGAAACTTTTGCTTCCTTCAACTCCAAACTTATATTCTGCGAGAGTAGATTTGTTTTTTAGTACTTTATGGCCATCCCACGAGAATAAATAGACTTGAGACATGATATAGCTCATATTTTCGTGTTATCCTACTGGCCTTCTTTCCTGAACTCTTTAGTTTTCTCTGGGTGGCATCGTGTTGGGAACACTGATCACGTGATGTCGAAACTGCTAAAACAATCAGAATAAGATTCCTTCTTTAGTATTTCTCGTTTCTACGTTTTCAGAAAGCGAAAAGAAACCAAGGATATTTTTATTTGATTTTATTATTTTTATTTTCTACTGCTTACGATGAGAGTGAGTGTATCTTCTCAAAGAGATTATATCTAGAATGCGTTGTTATACGATATGAAAGGAACGAAAAAAATTCTAACTCATTCGAAATTTTGTTCACGTTCTATTAAAATTCGTCTCTGATTGTTCCTGGAAAGCTTTCAAAAGTAATCCACTGTATTTGTATTATGGACTGGGATATTTCCACAGCTTTGAAACTATACTTTTCAGGAAATATATTCTTGTTTTTACTTATGCTTGTAACGGAAATTAAACATGTAATATCAGTTAATAAAAAGTTTTAAGGAATACTAAATTTACGTAACTATCAAATGAAAAAACATTAATTATGTACGATAATCAGAAAAAATGTTTTACTGGATTTTATATATTTTTTCATTTTAACAGTATTTTAGTTGTAAATATAGTAATAAAATAATTAACAATTAAATAAAGTAGCTACTGCTTTCTCTTCTATGGTATATGAAATTCTCAACAACATTCAAAATTTTTGATCAGTTAAAAAAATTAAGAAGAAATAATATTTTAAAGGATGTAATTCAAATTCTAAAATTCAATTTTTTTTAATCGCTATATTGAAAAATATAACATATTTATTTAAAGAAATTGATTGATTATATTAATTTAATACGCGATTTTACATATACATTTCTTGAATAATATAATTATATTTGATAAAGTATTTTATCAAGTTTTAAAACTAAAGTTATATTATTAATGCTTTTATTGTGAATAAAAATTTTATGTTGCTATTTACCATAAAGCAAAATATACAAATTGGATTAAAAATATGAAAGCAATTATAAACAAGAGTATTAAGTATTTTTTAGAAGTAAAAAAGTTCCGCTGTTAGAAGATACAAAATGTTCAAAGTTCATCCTTTGTAAACCTGAATGAAAATAAGACGAATAGAATATGCTATAAATAAGAGAATGTAATCTAAATTAATACCGTTTTTTCTTAATCATGGCTTATTTTAGATTCTGTGCACGTGTTTAATCTTTTTATTACTATGAAAATTGTTTTGTCTATTTTCTTGAATTTCAATATCAGTGGGTATGCATTTCTTGTTAAATTTCATAACTTATTTGAGTCATTATTTGTGGGTTTATGGGTAGTTGTGTGTGTTCTGATTTAAGTTAATTTTGTTTCATGTTTGGTAATAGATAGCACTATTTAAAATTTAAACTGCCACAGTAAACCAAAAGGTTATTTTGTTGGATAAAACAATGTACGAGTATTAATATTCAGTTTTCTCATAAAAATTTCATAAAAAAATAAAATTTAAAAAGTCTAATTTTTTAATAGTTATTTTTTCTGTTTAGGAAAATGTCTTCCATAACAAAATGATAAACTAAATAAAGTAACAAAAAACAAACGTTAACGGGACTCCCTATTGTCCCATTTTTCACTGAGAAGGTAGTATAAATAAAAGTTCAATTTTTATCAAACTTCTGGTATTCCAGTAATGGAAATTCTTTCTGATATGAATTAACTTTTATCACGAGCAAGCTTTAATATCGCAAGCATATTGCGAACGTAGTTTGGTGTTAAGTTTATAAATTTTATAGCATATATGCTCACATTTCAAATTAATTTGCCGAAAGATTTTCGTTAAATTGAAAAAAAATATTTGATTGTATATTCTTGAGAATTGTAATAAAGCATAAATCAGTAAGTACCATTTAAATTAGTAAAGTATCAAACAGTTTGCCATATTTTTCCAAACCTTTACATTAAATTTTATCTTTAGTAATACTTCCATATATCACCCTTAAATTGAATTATTTAATTTTACTTAGACCTTTACATGAGAAAATTTGTTCACCTTGTAAACTCTAAGTTGAATAAAGATAAAGGGTATCTGATAGGATTTATATATATAAAAATGTCATTAATCTGATTTTTGATTTGAATTTAAGATTAAAATGATTTTTGAATTCCTCTAAACTGGTTATTTAATAAAAATAATTAAAAATTAAGATAGTGTCGACATGGCATTCATATTTTTATGAGTTTAATAAATCTAGCAAAAGGAAAAACTAAGATATCAACGCCTTTTATAGAAAATTTTACAAGAACTCATCGAATAGAGGCACATCAAATTTAAAATTAAAATTGATTATATATGGATCATGCATTTAGTTGTGTGTGTTTGTGTGCGAACAGTTAAACATCGTTTAAAATTTTAATCACTGAGTAAAGTGATAGCTAAGCAACTAAATTTTTTATATTTAATTTTATAGTAATTTACTAACTTTCAAAGAATTATTATAGTTAAATAAACAGTTTTAAAAAATGTTTTACTGAATGTGGACATAGATCATTAAAAATAATTGAGAAAACTTTCTATTTGGAAAAACTATGAAATCATGTTTTTTGAAATTGTATAAACGTATGTGCTTTATTACTACTATATATCCAGGTAAAGGATATATTCAGCTAAGTAAGCCATATATTAAAGATAAAAATTAATGAATTTTAACATGATTCTGTTGCATGCAAACAAAATAATTTTTGTCTTAAATTTGTGCTTATATAAGCTTCACGTTCATTAAAATTTACAAATTTGCTTTGCTTATAGCTCATTGGTTATTCTTTGCACACGCGGAATAAGTTTAATTAAACCGAGACCTATAGTTTTAAAATACATTCCAAATTAATGCAAACATTCACGCCTACCTTGAACTATTTAACCAAAAGCCAGAGCACCATAATTATGGCTGCCATATTAACTAGTACAAGCAACATTTACATTTTATCGCCAATTTGATTTTAGAAATATTTATTAAAGAACATCACTTTTATCTTATGATTGATAAATACATTTATAATATTAATTTAGTTTTCACCCATTCATTACAAACAAATTTATGAATTTTAATCATATTAAATAAAGAATATTATTAAAGAAGTAACCGAAACAGAGTAGAATTCAATAAGTTACTATCTTTGTATTCAAAGACACGTCTTTAGATTCGCGTATATACATGCACTGGAAATTGCTATTCACTAAATTCATATTCTGAATTTGTTTCATATTTCGGAAAGCCAAAACTTCGTGACAAGTTTTCAAAAAGTCGCATCGAAATGCAATAATCATTCCTACTTCAAACGCTCGCTTTTGAATTGGCGTCCTTATTTATTTCTCACGATTCGATGGGAAAAATACCTAGCAAATGCTCTTTAAACGAAAATATTTGGTTCCTGGACGACAGACTTAGCAAAGAATACGCTTCATTTGTTAGTGTATTTGAACACTGAAAAGACATGTATAAATTTCTGTTTTCGACAGATATCGGCTGACATTACCCGAAGAAAGTGTTAGCTCAGTTTGGCAGATTGGCGTTATTAAAATTTTTGAAATTTTAAGCCACGAAAGGAATCTTTCTTATTATTTTGAAGATTTCTATAGAAGTTAATCTATTGTTTTTTGGTTCTGAACGAATTTGTATGAAAAGGATAAAAAATGATACACATACGGTAATATTTTAAATGTTTTGAAGTGTAATACATATTATTTTATTTGAGTATACATACATTTTTCTATTTTTCAGTTTAAGTACATAAAGTGCAGCAGGTCTTCAGTAGCCCAGTATTAAAATGTCGCTTTCATTATTAAAAGGTAGTGAGTTGGAGTCTAGACTTAACCGAAGATCCACCTATTTCATTGAGGTCGTGTTCACAGTGTCCTCCAAGTGAAAAGATACCTATGGGATTAAATGAACAAGAATTGGGGGTCTTCTACGTAGTCCCTGTTTCTAAATTACGAAGTTTCCCACGTTCCACCTAATTTGTAGAGCCCAACTTTGGGATAGGTGTATGCTGGTATAACAAGGATAAATAACAGAACAAGATTTTTAAAACCTCTAAAATGCAATAATTCTAAAATTTAGTGACGGTGCATAACGTAGCTGTCTCCCTTCACTATGTCTCCAGTCTCGAATGCGACCATCGTGGTGTTACAGACAGAAGCAAGACGGTGAGTAAAGACAATTTCATACAATTCTGCCGTCCACATCCTTCTTTCACTGCACCATTGGCGGCGGAGACATCGGTAGTTTTGCGTCAAGGGTAGACAAAGCAATGGACGTTTTGTGGACAGACCACTCTGCTGTAAACGGCATAGAATGGTACGCGCAGACATTGGATGATGCAATAGAGACTGATGGCGCAGCTTGTCCACCTTGCGCCATTAAAACCAACCAACCATCCAGCGATACAGACTGAATGTGCTGTGCTATGGTTCGTGATGTGGCTGAGCGATCCTTCACTGCCATGCGCACAATTTGATTCTCATCATGTGAAGTGGTGCACTGAGATGGACGTGATCGAAAACGTCGGTCCGTCGTAACCTCCTACATCCAACGATCACTTAACTACATTACAGTTGTTTCTTTTCGTTACTTTGCCAGTTTCAGCTCTTAAAACTGACTATATGACATCTCATTACGAGTGTCTGTAATATTAATTTAACAAAGCTGATGAGAAGAATTTTTAAATATGTATTTCCTTAGCACAGGAAATATATTATTAAAAATATTTCCTAAAAGTAGAATTCTAATTATTTTTGCATTTTCTGTTAAATTTCGAAATGAATACGAAGTTACTATTTTTGGATTTAGTGTACTTGCACAAGTGTCCAAGGAATTTATTATTTTCTCTATCATTCGGTAGAATGCAATTATGTATAAAATTTTGTTCTACACTTATGTATAAAATTTTGTTCTACAATTATGTATAAAATTTTGTTCTACACTTATGTATAAAATTTTGTTCTACAATTATGTATAAAATTTTGTTCTACACAAGAAACTACTTTGTTCTAGCACAGGAAATTTTAATAACAATAGCTTAAATTTGTATTGAATTTTAATGTTTTTATGGATGTCTATCGTTATTAAAAAATGCAATGAGCAAAAAATGCAAATGTAATTTTAAATGTTTTCTGTATAAAACCTTAAATTTGCTTTTTCACTTTTATAAACAAAGTTTAAATTGAATAAATTAGAATTTATTTGGAATTAAAATTGATCTTTTTAGTTTTCGAAGTATCTTTATATTTCAGATGATCACTCTTTTTCTCTGACATGACTTTAAATCTTATCATTTAAACATAATATAAAAATGTGACTTTAAATCATTTTGCTTTGATGGAAAGAGTCAATGATACAATTCTCTGAGCTTTTATGAAATTAAGACAATAAACAATGACGCAAATCAAAAGAAAATAAAAACATTTGTTCAGATAGATCCAAAAAAAATTTTAATTTGATATTGCTTCCAAAACATAAAGGATTAAATATTTGATAACATGAAATCATAATAGGAAAAACTCAAACAGTAATCATAAATTGTGTGTTCTTCCCGTGAGTAAAACATTTCAAAAGAGGTTTTATTAGATAGGGATTGATACAATTTTACTGCATGAGATATTGCAAAAGATATATCTATAGAACAAAAAAGTAGATGAAATGAATCCCTCAAATAAATATTTGATTAAAAACCACAATCTCTGGTTAGGTACAAATTTAATATTACCAACGCATTTAGCAAATATTGTTTAAAAATAATAAATGTAAGATTAGATTATCTGAATATAAACTGAAATCATTTGGGACAAGTGTACTCAATTTTGAGTATACAGGGAACAGCAATAATTCATTATAAATTCTCTGAGGGAATTTAGCAGTGTTAAAAAATATATCAATTAAAAATATTCAAAATCTTTAAAAAATTTAAAACATTTGGGAAATATGTTTGGAGGAAATCTAAAATCAAACATCATTTTGTAAAAAACCCAAAAAACCCTGATGTATCAAGAATTAAATTATGGTGCGATTCACACCAAGATACACAATATAGAATACTGAAAACTATTTTTTATTGCATTAATCGAAGTTTTAAATTTTTATTGGATACGTGAGAAAGGAGAATGGGTCATTTTGAGTTCAATACGAAGTTTTCTGGAGTTCAGTTAAATTCAAATTTTACTAGTTATTATATATAAATAATTATGAGGTATCAAAACGTGAAGTATTTCTAAATATGTTATTATGGATATGTTCGTTTCAATTATAGATCAAGGAAATTTTTTGTGTCGAAATGTTTCACATAAATGTTATGACACAAAGTCAGCATTTAATTGTGAAAGAAAATCAATTTGAATTAAGAAGAAATGTATATAGAAGAGAAATCATCTAAAGATTAATGTTTCTTAGTCTGTGAAAACATATTAAATGATATTATATCATGCTGCTTTGATTTAGAAGTTAACACGGCAATAAAAAGAAAAATTCGACGAATTTTCATTTGGAATATTTTTATGTACCAGAAAAACATTTTGCAGTGAATACATAAAGAATATGGAAAGTAATGAAAAGAATTCACTTTCTGGTGACAGCTTGTCAATTGAGAAGTAATCAAACAAAGAAAATATTTCACATATATTCTTAAATATAATTAAATCAATGAATGTGAAACGAAAATTGTGCAGGGAAAAACTCGAGGGTAGCAGTAAAATAACTACAAAATTTGTGAAAAGATGTCAGTTTTCGAAACCAATTTATATATGTATATATGAAATAAATAATAAATTTTAATTTTTATGTTGTATTTAAGACTTAATTTTTTAATAATTATTCCCAATTAACATTTTCGAGATGATTTAAGGTACTTATTTTTAAAATTAATGATTCAAATTGTTTCGATTGTAAATCTGATTTTCATTCCATAACTTTCAAATTTAAGCTATTAAACTTAAAATTAAATAATAATGACATATCATTTATCTATTTTTACAACGAAAATTTGCTTTATTAAGTATTGTTAAAAAAATTCCGAAAGCATATGAATTATGAAAATGTAAGAACTACTTTCCTTTGAGCAACTATACAATTACAGAATATGTTTGTGAACAAAGGGAAATATAAGCAATTTAACTTAAAATTATAACAGAAAATACATTCTGTTCCTTATTTAATTATACATGTTTTCTTGGCAACAGTTTTCATAAAATAACTTGCCATACATATTTTTCGAGTCAGATTAGCTTCAATGTAATTATTTTGTTCCCTCTGATCAACGTCTGATATAACATGGTTCGGTGTCTGAAACATTTATGGGTTTTTACCCTGATAATCAATTGTCTCGCTTGTTACTCGATGTAAAAATGCCCACTCATGCTAATTTGAGTAGTGCTTTTAAAGTTGGTTTTTCACTATGTGGTTAGACATAACAACTTTGGGAATGGAAGGTAAAGTATTGGGTATCTTCTGCTTGGACCTTGCTTCGAAATTACGATAACACCCATTCGGTTGCTTCTATTTAACTGGTCGACCCCATTAAGGTCTAAGGTTCACGAAAGTATGCTGGTTCAATAACAGCTAACATAATAAAATCTCATTATAATTATAACAATCATAATATTATATTTAACTTAAATTTCATAAAAATTATTAAAATAATCTGATAAATATTTTAAAAAGGAAATTCAAATTATGCGTTCAATACAAAATAGTATCTAAAAATTATATTTATTAATTTTTTACATAAATATATTAATAAATATAATTTAAAACGCATTATTATAAGAGTCGTTATTATTTATAATGCTAATATTCTATTAGAAATTCATTGCACATTTAAGTTTAAGGTTAGATAAGGCTATATTTGGCGGGAACCAATGCAAATAATTATTTCCTATTAATTGGAAACACCCGTTAAAGTTCGAAAGCATATGAATTATGAAAATTACTTTTTCTTTGAGCAACATATACAATTACAGAGTATGTTTGTGAATAAAGGGAAATATAAACAATTTAACTTAAAATTATAACAGAAAATACATTCTGTTCCTTATTTAATTATACATGTTTTCTTGGCAACAGTTTTTATAAAATAACATGCCATACATATTTTTCGAGTCAGATTAGCTTCAATGTAATTATTTTGTTCCCTCACAAAATTCTGCAGAGTTTTAGAAATTCTTCTTGTTATTCTCAGACAAGAACTACTTGAATAGTAGAATTGCTGAATTTCGCCATTTATTCCCTGGTGGCCTTGGATTAAAGTAACTAGTAAATTCAAAATCCTTCGGAAACCATAGACGTGATAACCACATTGCGTCTGGGAAATAAATTACCTCACGCACGCTCAACATAGCCAAAATATAAATTATATTCCATCTTAAGAGAATGTAACAAGCTTTAAGGCGTAAAAAAATAATTTGAAAGCCTTCCGAAATCAAATGTACTTCCCAAAACTATAAGAAATTAGGTCCTTCTGTTTCGTTGCTTGCTTCTGAGATTTCTAACGGCGATGGAATTGGTGGAGCTTGGCATCACGAACCTCTCAAGAGAGTATTATGCAAAAGAAAAAAGATGGCAATCTGTTGGCGAGAAAGTACGTTAGCTAAATTCGTTCAGTTGGCGTGGTAAAGTAACCATTTCAGGAAATGGTTGATGAAAGGAGAAGAAAAACACATAGAAGAGTTGTTGCGATTTATTCCATTCAAATGGCAGTTTCGTGTTCTTACTTCCAGTGTTAGGCAATGTGTTTTTCAGACGAAGATGTTTATTTCATGGAATTCCGACTGAATGTGTTTTCTTTCGAAGGACATTAGAAAATAGAAGGTGTTATTTGTTTTTTAAATTTTACATAAGCAAAATTTCGGATTTCATTGTTGATTTGTCAGATTGTTTAAGCAAAACAAATTGTATTCTGAGAGAGTATACGTTGATCTCAGGGATATCTATCATACAAAAAGTGACCCTTGAGAATGGTTTCACAACATATATCACTTAAAGAGAATAAAATTACTGCTGAAAAGCATTCCTTTTTAACTAAAAATTTGGAAGAAATATCAGTTATTTTCATAAATAATTTGGTAAAAATGGTAATAGCTTTTACTTTTTAATATTACAGGCCATGGTGGCCTGGTCGGTAAGGACGCCATTCTTATTATAGAAAGGTAGTGAGTTCGAATCCTAATTTAACCGAAGGTCCGTATTGTTCACTAATGGCGTTGGCGCACTTTAAAATGGGTAATGTCTTTCAAGAAGATACTTCTGTAGGTGGGAGGTCAAGTATTGAGTATCTTTTGCTTGTGGTCCCTGCTTCAAAATCACACACTCTCTATCCGCTGCTTCTAAGTGGTAGAGTCCATCTCAAGGCTAGGGACAGGGAGGGAAGCATGCTGGTGCAACAACAACTTCCTAATCTTAAAGGTCATATTTGATTTACATGAAGTTCATTTCAGAGTCAGTATTGTTAAAATCTCGAAAGTTCATTTTTCAGAATTAATAAGAAATAAAATATTGTTTATAGTTGAATACTATCCAGAATAAACATCAATTGATAAACAAAATTATAAAATAATTTTGTTAAAGACAACTACCATGGATTTCTAAATTTTTTTTCTACTACGAAAGTAATTTGTATCTTGATAAGAGTATACATAAATAATCTGTATACTTTTTCAAATAAGTATCTTAATATGAAAGGGTTTATCATATTAAAGATAATTATTTGAAAAAGGAGCTTTCCAATTTTTAACAGTTTTCATGTATACCTAATAGGATACACCTTTTTAGAAAAAAAGAAATAGGTGAACTTCATAATTTTTTAACAGTTAAAAATATTTCAAAGAAAAAGTTTTTTCTTTGCTAAAACAATAAAATTGCTTTATATCAATTAAGAAGAATATATTAAAATATCATCTTAGTTTAAGAGTGCTATAAATGCTTTTTTCAAAGTATATAGCATAATTCTTTTATAAGAAACTAATTAAATTTAGCAGCTGCAAGTTTTTGAATTTTATATTTTAGTTAAGCAAACTTTATCCAATAAAAATAGTTAATAAATACCAAGAAAAGCATAAACGGATATTTTAAACTGAATATATTATTATATATAATCGATTTTTTTATTTAGAGTATTTATATAGTCTAAATATATTCTTCAGATTTTCCTACAAATTCTTAATTTCTTTTGACTTATATTAATGCAGCCTGAATGACTCAGCTGTAACAAATAAATAAGAAAATAATTCTGTTCCTGTCATATATTAATAATGCCTTGTATTAAATTTTGAGGCATTATTATGTTTGCTGATTGATAAATCATGTTTAATCAATTAAGAACAATAATATACTTTGTCTTTCATTTAATAGTTTTCATATTGTATCCTATTTCGAGTCTGGATATTTGTAATAGTTCAGAATTTACTTTGAATCATATTCGAGTAAGCCTTCATGCACAAAAAGTGATAGTGGAGCTACAAATGATCAAACCCAAATCATAAATGAACTGGTAGTATATATATCGATTAATTTAATAGAAAAATTAAACATATAAAAATAGTTCTCCATAAAAGTTAAGATATTGATTTCTAATAACGTATTTCGAATTTTTCACCTAATTTTTCTCTCTACGCTTACTTACTTCAAAGATTATTGGGAGAGGGTAATATATCACTTTTAGATATTGTCATCTTTTGTAAATATTCAGGTTGACGTTCAACCAAGTGGAAGCTTTCTGAATGATGTATAGTTTAATATATGTCAGATTTCAAGATGATGTAGTACCTTCGCAAAAAATTAATAATAACAAAGCCAGATTAAATAAACATGAAAAGTTGAAGAAACTAAAAGTATATGTCATTTGACTTTGAAAACTACGAACTTTTTCCAGGATTTATATTTTAATAGACTTATGACAAAAGCTCTAATTTATATATTGATAGTTATAAATAGTTAAATAAATATTTATTGAAAGAGAATCATTTTTTACAAACTGAGGCAGTATAATAAATGAAGAATTAAAAATTAAATTTTATTATTTAATTTTATTTAAATTAATTATCAATCATCATTCAGAAATGCTTACGTTAACAAAATAATAAGTTTAAAATATAAATAAATATATGCATTTGAATCCATGATTGTAATATTTACAAATAATTTGTTCGTATTATTTATATTTATTTTAAACTAAAAACAGATTACAGTAAACGTCTGATATAACATGCTTCGGTGTCTGAAACATTTATGGATTTTTACCCTGGTAATCAATTGTCTCGCTTGTTACTCGATGTAAAAATGTCCACTCATGCTAATTCGAGTAGTGCTTTTAAAGTTGATTTTTCACTATGTGGTCAGACATAACAACTTTGGGAATGGAAGGTAAAGTATTGGGCATCTTCTGCTTGGACCTTGCTTCGAAATTACGAAAACCCCCATTCGACTGCTTCTATTTAACTGGTCGACCCCAATTAAGGTCTAAGGTTCACGAAAGCATGCTGGTACAACAACAGCTAACATAATAAAATCTCATTATAATTATAACAATCTTAATATTATATTTAACTTATATTTCGTAAAAATTATTAAAATAATCTGATAAATATTTTAAAAAGGAAATTCAAATTATATGTTCAATACAAAATAGTATCTAAAAATTATATTTATTAATTTTTTACATAAATATATTAATAAATATAATTTAAAACTCATTATTATAAGAGTCGTTATTATTTATAATGCAATATTCTATCAAAAATTCATTACACACAATTCAAGGTTAGATAAGACTAAATTTGGCGGGAACCAATGCAAATAAATATTTCCTATTAATTAGAAACATCCGTTAAAGTTCGGAGTAAACATTTTTGGAAGTAAAAGAGTCTTCTGACAATTCGCGAATTTTACTGTCGCCCTTCTCTAACAATTAATAAATAATCTCCTCGCAGAGATCTTACTATCTTTGTCTGGAAAGATAGAGTTCCACGCTGATGCAATTTATTGGAGAGATCGACATTCGTCTTCCCTTCGATGTAACTCATCTGATCTAGAAGTCGTTATTATTTCCAAATGTCATGTAATAACCGGAAGAGTGACAGAGACTTCCGAAAATTTTGACAATCTTCATTTGGCGACAGATGGCGAGGAACTACATTTCCTCGAATGGATTGGATGCAGAAAATGAGGTTCTAAAGAAATGAACATTGTTTTGTACAATGAATATGTTTGTTAATTATAAGCGTTTTCAAAAGTTTGGTACATGGAAAGAGAGAAAAATAATAAAAGTATTAAGCAAGAAGCTATTAAAAATATTTTTTTATAAGTTTTTCAACAAAAATGCAATTTTTAAAAATAATTATTGACAAAAACAGGCTCAAATAATGTTAAATTTACAAATTCTGAGAAATATATTCAATTTTAGTAAAAAGAGATGAATGGTTAATTTATTCTTTTATATAGAAATATAAATAAATACATATTGCAGTATTACTTTTTTCCAATGGTGGGCACACTTGGGTGACTAACCCTATGCCATAACAAGGCTAGAAACTTCTACTCATTTGTCGTTACCAGCGGGCACCTGTGAACCAAGTCACGGAGGCGAGTAGCGTTACCCGCGCCATACCACCACAAACCCGTTTATAGGGTGGGCCACATTCATACATCATGACAGAAGAAAGGACAGAAAAACACAGAGAGAACAGAGAAAGAAAGTAACATCCATGCCTGAACCGGGATTCATACCCGGGACCCACAGCTCAGGAGTCAGGAGCGCTAACCACTCAGCCATCGGTCGGCGCAGCATTATAATATCTTATATAATCATAAATTCATGCTTAAATATGGTTACAAAAATATTTGGCACTATTAATTAAGAGGACACATTTATGTGGTGCTTTTCACATTAATGTCATGATTTGTGATTAATTACAAATGATATTATGAAAGTTATTAGATGGTTGTCTATAGTTTTCTACACGCTTTTCACACATTGTATTTTGTTTCAAACTATTTATAGCTTCGATTGTTTTTTACAGCACACTAATTTTTACTGTTAAAAATTCTTGACTTTTCATTAAATGTCTAAGGTTCCAAAGAAATTTACCTCTACAAAAGTTGACCAAGAAAAGTTTGAAAGAGAAAGATTTCATCAATCTACCTTGAACATTTTTAATTGTTTATGAACAATCAGGAAATTTTAAAACATAATAAATTGAAACATGCATTTTTGAAATTATTGGAAATATTCTGCATTTCTTTTTGAAAGTTTCAGAAACATCACAAGATTCAAGCAGTCTGACTTATATTGCTTCACTTTCTGAAATTATTCATATTAAACTTTGAATATATTTATAATTTATTATTTTATTTATATATATTCATTTAATATGCTAACATATTTTCAAATTAAAAATATGTTGAAGGAGCTAGTGCTATAATTTTTTGTAGAGTAAATTTATTTATTTGTTTTTTATACTTTTATTGAATATTACATAACTTACAAATTATCATTAATTTCTGAAGTCAATATTACTCATTTAAAAAATTACATGTTTTATAAATAATTACAATTAAATATCACATTATCATTGTATATATTCAATCTCAAATAAGTAATAACAATTTCATGTTTGATTCGGCGCAGGTAATGCTTGTTTTAACACAGATATAACTTATGATGTAATCTGATGCATTTTCATTTTCAGTACTTGTAATAATTAAATTTTTTACATTGAGAAAATTGTGTAAAGTATAAAATAACTGTGTTTATTTAAATTCATATATTAATATTATGCTAATTCTTACTAACTGATCTCTGTAACAGGACAGCCAATGCCTACAGTGCCCATCTCGGTTTTCTTGACCGAGAGGCTCTGGCATATGTTCCAATAGTTGGTCAGCCTAATGCGAAATCCCCACTGTTTAATTCCCTAGCATATTTGGTACCGAGTTTATTGACCCACAGAAGTGATGAAAGGCTGACTCGACCTTTCCCAGCCCGAGGATCGAACCTCGGATTTGTGCCTTGGGAGCGTGAAACACTACCACCAAGCCACCGGCTTTGCTATTCCTTACAGCATATTTTATTCTAACTTTTCAAATTAATTGAAAACTATCAAAAACTAAATAATTTATTTTCAGACCATTTTTTAGTGGTTAATATTTGTCACATTTGTACATATTTCTACTTTTATATTATTAAAGAGTACAATTTATCTTATTGGAATCCTTTTAATTATAAAGCTCTTAAACATTCTTTGATATTCGATAAATAATGATTTTATTTTAGTTCAAGTAAAATATTTTTCTTGGTTTCTCTAATTCTGATTAATGGACTCGTCATCAAAACAAAAAGATTAATTACTAAATTTCAGATGTTATCACAAAGATATGCCATTATTTTTCCAGGAGAAGTAGAAAATCAACAACATCGAAGGAAAAGTTTACCAAATAGTTCTAGAATAAATGATAGTCATTTATAAATAATTTATCAAGTATTTGGATAATTAATTTGTCATTGAATCAGTGTGCTATCACATTTTTGGCTACAAATTATTTGGAAGAAAAGGGTTTATTATTACTATTCGTTTAAAATTTCTGGAATCTTGAAATCTTTTTCATTCTCTTCAGCCAACTGTCCTTAATACTTTGGCGACTCAATAACTGTCGGAAGAAATACCATAAATAAGAATTAGGATTTCTGTCCCTACTTGGTTCATTCTCATTCCCAACAATGTTTCATCGATTAGTTTTTTCATGTTTGGATATTTCATGCAATACCAAATCGGAACCATTACCAGTGTTATGAGAATAATAATTAATAGAAAGAAATAGATAAAGCCGTAAAGCAATCATGCTTATTGTTTATGGATTAGAATTGAATCTACTAAATGAGAGAATAAATGTCATAGAAACAGATACCATACCACATTCAAACATATGGAAATTTTTTTGATCGAAATTTATCTTTTGTGTTTTATGGAATATATATAATTATAATTTTTCTATTATAAAATCTTTTAAGTATGGTATTATAGTATTTTCCTTCATATTTTAAATATATTAGAAAGTTTTCATGTAATTTAGGATATAAGTACTTATAGTATGAAAGCATTGGTTACTTTACTTTCGCCTATCTCAATTATGTTAATTATTCAATTTTCATCTTTAAGAATATCAACGTTTTAATATTTTTCAGTTGTCGTGTTTTCTTATATTTAGTAGAATCTCACTATTATTTTTACCATTAAACCTTTATATTCTTCTTCTTTGACTTCAGAAACGTGGCAGCAACTTCTTAATATACTGAAGGATATACCTAATACAATGAAATTTAGGAAGATAAAACTAGTATACCATGTATTATATGTATATAATATGCATAATGTATAAGTTTAGATAAAATATTAAGAAAATAATAATATATTAAGAAGATAAAAATAGAAATGCAGCTTGAAGCCTCTTTTATTTTCCTAATATTTAATATATTAGATTTAGTATATTAGATATGTATCGTCAGATCTACAAATTATTCTTCATTTTTAAATTGAATACTTTTGCATTCAATATTATGTTTTACAAAAATTTACATTCAAATTCACTGATAAAAATTGTGGCATATTTTCAGAATTAAAAATTAGGTTTGTTACTCATTTTCATTTGATTTCAATTTAATGAATAATTGTTTTAAAAACTAAATTTTAAGCTTTTCTGTTGTTTTATGCTCACAGAAATTATCAGATTATCAGAAATATAAAAAACATTTCTTTAAGACAGTAAGTAAATAGCAATGAAAATATTTATAATATTTGAATCTCTTTTCAGACATTTCTAGATAATTAATTCTAATTAAAACTTTACCAAGCTAATTATGTTCAATATTTCAAGGTAAATTTTGTACAAGAAATCTACGTATTTAAGAAGAAAATAATGCATTTCATCTACTTTTTCTAAGAGTTTTCCTTTCACAAGAGAAAATTAGAAATATTTATATCTATACATATTTATATTTTTTTCTAATTTGATGCAACGAAAAATATAAATGTGTATTTCATAGCTTTTTAAAAATTTCCTAAATTTGCCTTACAATTTGAAAATGCATAAATTATCAAAAGCTTTGTATACATCCGAATTTTATATACAATTAACATTAATTGCGTAGTTCACAAAGGGTTTTCCTAAAACTAGTGGTTAGGGCATCGACTTTCCGTCCGGAATGGCGGAATTCAATTCCCAATGCCGCCAAAGATACACCAAGTACAGGCGATATGTATGCTCTTTAAATCTGTGGAATTGAAAATCTTGTGGTTGGTCGTTGACCAGTTACTATGGGTGTAATGGTCTGGAGAAAATTTCTGTTCCCTCCAGATCAATGTCAAAATTCAGAGAGTGGATCCTCTGGTGGTGCCATCTATCGGAGGAGTACTTAAAGCAAAGTCATACTTTCACCTTGGTTGTGCTCTAGTTAAGCGAAAGACGTGCTTACTGACTTAAATTGCATAGCCAACGGCATAGCGAGCTTGGCTTGTCCAAGTGTCATAAGTAACAACAAAGAGTGAACATTTTGAATTTTTCATGTAATGTATTTAAATGTATAAACACTGTTATCTCTTTTACGTTACTGAATGAAGAATTTAGTTTGTAATTCAGTGGTCATTTCTTCCGCATAAAATTAAGTTAGATCAGGACTTTTAAGTGGATTCCAAACTAGTAAAAATATTCAAACCTAAGTGGAATCCGAAACCACAAACTGTTGAACTAGTCTAGAGAGCTAAGCGTACGTCTGCCAGTTACTCGGCTATTGAATTAATGAAGAATATAACCCATATAAAAATTTAATGCTTAAAAAGCGTCAGAACTCACCTTAAAAAAATTACCCTAACTTAAAATCAATTTTTACATAAAAGAATAATACCATTTTAATTCATGTTCTTCATCATAACATATTTAATAACACAAACATGACAAGTATTTTTGTTATAAATTACTTCTTACCTTAGAATTGAATTTTGATATTTTTTGTTAAAAGGTATTTTGTTTTGACTGCAGTTCTATCAGATATTTAAAGATTATGTTTATGCGTTCTTAGAACATTCCTCAAGGTCAGAATGAAAATATGTACAAATTTCATATTTTCTCGACTTAGAAATAAATGAGTAAACAAGAAGATTTAGTTGTTATACATAGAGAGAAATTTATGTGCAATTTTCTTTTTAATATTTGATTTTATATTCGATTCCTTTTTTTTACTATAGTTAAATACGATAATCTTTCGAGAAAAGTTTCAACAATTAAAATAAGGTAGTTAAATTCTGTGATATATAACTGCTAAAACTTGAACTGTTGATTTAGATTCATCTGTTTATTCAAACTAGACATGTATGTGAAAGATAAAAAATACTAGTTTCAATACCGTATAAATTATTACCAATTCAAAGAAATTTCATCAAAAAAGTTCGAAAACATCGTATACTTTTGCCATGTTCAAACTACTTCTACATTTTATTTTTCCAGAATATACTTGTTCGAAATTATTAACAATAATATAAACTTGACATATTGAATGTTAACATATTGAAAATTAACATATTGAATGTTTTAGAAAATATGCAACATGATATTCATAATATGAATTTTGAAAGAGCATGTATTAACTGTGTGCATTTCAAACATAAATATTTTTGAATCTATGTAATGAAAAGTTAAAAAACGTGAAACAGTAAAAGTATCCTTTTAACGAGTTGTTTGAACAAATATTCAAAAGAAAACTTTGGAATCTAAAACAACTTACTTTATAATTTGCTTTGGAATGTTCAAGATAATTTCCTCTAATGTAGACCTCTTAAACCATGAAATATATTTTGAAATTGTTTTGGAGTTACATTTTTAAGTCATTACATGGTATGTTTTGTACTTAGCGAAGAACAAAAAGCAGCAAATTTTTGTTGATGACACTTTAATGCATCATTATAATTGAGCAAATAAACTCTAATACACACTATATTTGAGCGAAAAAAGGCTATAAGTTATTCTATTAAATCACAGTTAAAAAATATACATTATATTTAAGTGTATCAAAAGTGAACTAATAGAACAAAAGTGAACTCTATAATAACTTCTTTTCATAGCGCTTTTCTTTATTAAAATTGTTTCAATAGAAATAATGGGAACTGTTAATCATTTTTACCTCAAAAGCTAATACACCATACATTATCGTAAGGAATACCATCCTCTGACAACAGGTTATTCTTAAAATAAAATTTTATAAATGTACCACAATTTAATAAGTCTGAGCTTGTTAATGAATTTGATGCCATTATTTTTACAGTAAGATCATACAAATTTATGATTATAAACTAAATCCTGCGAATTTGATGATCTAGCTTAATTGATTAGTACCTAAATTTCTCATGCTTAGAAAACTGAATAAATATGTTTTTGCTTTGTAATAAGCTCATCATTGCTACCAAATCATTTTAAATCGCCCATGTGAATTGAAAATTAATCGTTGCATGGCAATTAAAGTTAAGGAAGAGATATTTAGTTTCTTCATTTTATTAGAGCGAGGAGACTAAAACATTAAAATGTGATTTAATTTTGTATTAATATTTTTTTAATATTTTGTTAGGATTATATAACTTTTCATATTTGGAATTTAAATTATTGCAAGAAGGTAGTGACTAAATTATGAACTAATGTCAAAGTACACTATAGCTTATAATCTGCTCCGTTTTCTAGGATCCTCGTGTTAAACAAATATTGACCATGTTAAACAAATATGACTATATTATGTATAGCTTTTAATGAGAAATATTGGATATTAGTGTTTGACTCTGATATCTTTCTTTTGTGCACAAAGTCATCTCAACATTATCTAATATGTAATTTTTTATACAGAATTTCCAACAGTTTCTTTGGAGTTATTGTTAATTAAGTTCGTTACATTAATCCTAACATCCAATTTATTTTGTGAAAAATGTTTCCCTTTATCAAAAGATAGGTATTCACAAATTTGCTGAGTAGTCGAATCTTAGCTAAATCCTCTTTGTCTAGCAATACTTTTCCAATAATATTTAAAAGATTTTGCATTTTCGATTTTTATCTCTCAAAAATAAGCTATAACTTATACATATACAATGAACAATATGGATACATCTAAAATATACCCACACAAGGAAATTTAAAGAAAGCGAGCAAATTTCATTATCTTTTCCCCCATGATGAATATTTAATTAGTATTTCTCTCTCTCTCTCTCTCTCTCTCTCTCTCTCTCTCTCTATATATATATATATATATATATATATATATATCTAATAGCTACTTTAAAGACAAGGACTTAATGTTGATTTCGGTAATCCGTAATCACATTGCTGTAATTTAACTGTTTTTAATAAACTGGATTACAACAATAAAGAAGAAAAGGGTGGAGATTCATTTTTTTAGGTATCAGAATAAAAGTATGAAGCTAGTTTGAAAGGCATAGTTTAAAATGATTTGAAATGAAATAGTAATGATTGCAATGATTTTCAATGAAAATGATTTGGATTGAAGTTTTTAAATCATAAAAGATGCTTTTATAAATATAAATAAACTCGCTAGGCAAGCCAGTCAGCTTTCGCTAATCTTAGTTTTTATTTTCAACGGAAAAATATTTACCTGTCTACACTGTAATTTAGAAAAATAACACTCTTTTCTTGTATTATTTCTTAAAGATATTTATTATTTATTTTTTGTAAAAAGGTGCTCTTGTAGATGAAATGAGGTATTCTGTATACAGACCAGCTATAATCTAATCAATTTCCGTAGTTACGAAGTTATTTAATATTAAGTTTCTTTTCACCCCAGTTTCAATGCATTTCTGATCGGCGGCATAGTGAGAAAAGCGTAAACACATTCACAGTAATGAGATAACACAATACTTTTCAGAAATAATAAAAAAATTAGAAAATAATATTAACTTTAATATAATTTTATTTAAAATTAATCAGAGATGAATATCTTGATATAAGTTTCGTGGCAACTCTCGTGCAGCAATTTTCAATTCACATCCTGTCAAGTAGGATAAAAATTTTACGTAGTTTTTAACACAAAATTTTAAATTAGATTTTTTTGGTGTTTTCAAAGTTTGATTCATGATAAATTTGGGTAAAAGGACAAGAGATATACACCCCAATCAGTTATTTAATTAATAATATTTTACTGGGGGAAAAATAATTAAGCCTGGAAGTACTGTGTAAAAATTAACTGTTATTTTTTCAGTTATATATCATATTGTTTTACATTTAAGATCTATTTGTTAGAAAAAAGATTTTTATTGTTTTTTTTTTATCTTCGATAATTGTGAATTTTATTTCTTGTAGGCTATTCTCTCTCAATGGTGGTTCTAGAACGTGACTTTCGTCGCCAGTTTTTTTTACAGCAGCTAATTTAAGAATGGGAAATACTTTCAAACGTCGTTTTCCACATTTTTTAAGTTTCAAAAGCACATTTTTATTTCTATGTTAAACGAACATGCTATCGACTGTTGGGGCTTAGTTAATTTATTTCATTAAGTCTATAATTTTAAGCATATAAGATTTTAATTTTATGTTGAATATTTGTTTATTTCATAAAATTTGCGTTGACTCAGTTTATTTAATAAAATTTCCATTGAAAATATGTTTCACACAAATTTTAATATCAAGTTTTATTTTGCAATTGTTTGCTATTTCTTAGTCTTACATTGGTACTGGTATATGTAATTTTCATTACTGTAGTTGTTATGTCTAATTTGTAATGTAAGTAATTCATAGATTTTTTAACATGTAAAAATTTTTTATGCAATTTCATAAATATTTCATGTTTTTCATATTTAATTTGTTTCTATTATATAAACAATACGTTAAATTCTAAAATATATTTATATTAAATAAAAATAATTGAATCTTATATGTTAGATTATTGATTAAACAACATCATCATAATATCAAACTTCCCTGCGGGTTTAGAATACTCTCTCGCCGATTTCAAATAATAATCAACACATTTAGATTATATTTATATATAAAAGATGTTAATCACTATAATTATCATGCCTTTACAAATATATCTCCAAATGCAATTTGCAAATTTAACTGTCAAACAAACTCTAATCGGTTGATAATATTATTGGTTGTTGATAATATTGATTGATTTTTTACATCTTATATTTAATTCAAGTGCTTGTACTTAAAATTGCTAAATGTTTTGTATGTCTAATTTCATTGTGAAATATAAGTTGATAGCATTTTTATTATTATTTTAATATATGCTTATAACAATTTTTATCTATTAAGTTTAATTAATTTCATGTGATTTCGATTAACAATCGACTTTAAAGAGGTTACATTTCGTGTGTGACACAGATTTAAATGTTTATTTTGTTTTCCACTGATAATTTTATAAATTATTTTCAGGTAAAGATGCTACACGCATTCAACTTTCTTTACTCTTTTATTGATAAAATAGTCCCTGATGCCTTACCATATTTATTTGCTTTGTTTTCAATATCCTCTAAGAGGCAATATCATTCATATTATTGAGAAAAATATTTGTTTTCTTTTCAAATTAATTAAAAAAATTAAACACCTTTTCTTAATTTGGATGATATTTATTAAAAAGTATTTAAAATAAATATTTTCCATTCATCGGCAAAATTTATTTTTGATTGTAAATTAACAATAGACATTACTGTAATCCTATAACTTGCCTTTCAGAAATTACCTGGGACAGAAAAGTTTCTTTAAAAGATGAAATATTCTTTATGGATACTTAGAATTATCAAACAATCGTACTATTGCAGTTTCCTGAAAGCTTAGAATGGTGCATAATCAAATGATAAATTGTAAAGACTGTTCATTATAACTAGGTTTGCCACATTTCTGAAATGTTCAACCGGGGCACTGGAATCCTCCCTTCCTTTGTGTTGCGGGTTAAATATTATTAATATAACAAGCATAACAATTTAAACATTTATTTTGAATATTTAAATATTTAATAGTTACTTAAATAAGAAGATACAACGAGGAATAAAAGTTTGAGCAATATTAACATGTATTATATACCATTGGATAGGATTTGTTTTAGAAATTCTTTTTTGGGGGTTTAATCTTGTTGTAAAAATCTTTACAAGCTAATTCGTTAACCTTAGATTTCTTCCTCAAATGTTTATTATCAATCTATGCATTGTTCAGCAAAGAAAGTATTCTCTGCTAGTGCTGATGGCCCAGGTAGGCAGAAGTCACACTCAACAATCTCGATCAAATTGGGAGCTGCTATGAGATTGAAGTGACTAAACAGCCTGGGTCATTGTCTACTCTTGAAATAATCCTATCTTTGGTAATCTCTTATTGCTTCCTCCGTACCCAATTTCACTGCAAATACTCCTTAGCAAGCACAACTTTGTAGATGGCCTCAATTGGAAAGGCAAGAGGACAAAAGGACAATATTACTTATTAGCAGATCATCACTCTTCTAAGGTTTTTAACTTTTTATACAGTACTTATACAGAGATATGTGTTATACAGAAATAAGTGACAATTTTTTTAAATAATACTTCACAGTTAATTATCTTTACCCTTTTATGATCATCTATAAAATAAAATTGAATTTTTACAGGAAAGTGAAGTAAACCCGCTGGAACATCGGGTTTTTGTTTGAAAAGCTCGACGTCTGGGAAGCATAATCATAACTAATATGATAAATGAACTCTCTGAACTATGGTATTAAATAATGTTTGAAACTTTTTTATTACTACCAATCACCATGCTTTAGTATTTCAGTCTGTTCATGCTATCTTTTATTTCAGATTTGAGTTTAAATCTTTATGATTTTCAATTTGGTGGAAACATATGTTAGAAAAATATTTTTAGACAAAAACTTGCTATATGAAAATAAATTACTATTAATCTCAAAATGTGAAAAGAAATTAAAATTACCACCAGTAAGAATACTTCTCATTGAATTTGTTTCTCGTGAAATTCATATTTTGTAAGTTATTACAGTATGTTAAAAGATAAATTTGACATTATAATGTTTTGTATATTTACTGGAAATGTGCATTGGGAATTAAAATTATTTCATTAATAACTAAAATTTTGAAGGCAATTATACTTTTTAGATAAAAATGTTTTGATATTTAATTAAAACTCAATGGTCATTTGAATATATCTTAAAGAATAAATATTATGATCTGTTATTATTATGTGATGATTGTTGGTGTTGTTGCAACATTATGATTCACTATGTTAGGTTCTACCGATACATTCATTGTCGTTGAGCGAGAATAATTCTATGTTCCTAGTCTAGCATTGGTCTCTATCAGATACTGAAGCAACCGGATGGGAGTCTTCGTAATTTAGAAGTAGGGATCAAGTAGAAGAACCTCTGACCTGTCATCTTATTGATATCATTTCACTTGGAAGACATTGACACCATGACCTATTTAACGTGTCCTAGTCATTTAATAGGTGGTGGTGCCTTTAGTATAGGCCGTGGTATAGCCTTTAGATAACACGATGAATCTTCAGTTGAGAAAGAGTTTAAACTCCGATAGTGAGAACGTCGTCCTTATTCAGACTACAGCGGCCCGAGTTGAATTTTGTAACACACCATCGAATTAAAGCTTATATTCTATTTTTATTCATGTCCTATCAAGTATGAACACTAAAAATGACGTTGAATGATTAAAACTGTATCTAATCAAATATATGTATTAATTATTTAACCGCCACCCATCTTGTCTAGTGGTCAGTGTGCCTGACTGCAGACAAGGAGGTCCTGGGTTCGAATCCCGGTTCGGGCATGCATGCACTTTCTCTCTCTATCCATCCTGTTTTTGTCCCTTCCTTGTAGGAATGAGGTGTGAATGGATGCCTACCCTATAAACGGGTACCTATGGCATGTGTGTACTGAAGAAGTCGGACTCCACACCAAATACGGTTCAGTTGGAAAAGTGGAGCAGCGCACCCAGCCTAGCTGGCACACGACCACAACAACAACAACAACAATTATTTAACCAATCAATGAGAAAGTATACAGTGAAAGAAAGCAATCACTCTTCTTTGAAAGGAGACAAATTTATTCTCAGTATTTAACGAAGTTTCAGCGTTATATTCAATGAGTGCAAAACAGTCAACATTTAAAGTTGTCTAATATATTTGGATTAGCTTTGGTTTTTGTTGTTCTAGAATTATTTAACACTTGTAGTAGAAATGTATTCGTTTAATTACTTGTCGATCATATTTAAATTATGTATAAATATAAAATATGATTAACTAATATTTAAATTTACATCATGCATATATTTAAAAATATTCTATAAATACCAGACAAATGTAGATTCTAATTTCTGTACATGTAATTTCTTAAATCAACATTCAAAATCATATTTTCAATAGGTTTATAGAACTGAATTTTAAATATATGCTTCTTCTGTGTGTTCTACCTTCAATATTTTACTATTCACCTGTGGAAAGAGAATCACACTTGACTTCATATTTTTCTTTTTTGTCCAATAAAACTGTTTATTTTCCACTCTGATTTCTTGATTAGGTTAATAAAAATAAAATTGATGAATATTATTTTGGGGAACATAATTTAATCAAAAGAAGGTAATTTCGATTCAGACAGTCTTAAAAACCGATAAAACATAATAGAAATACCTTTATTTATTTTCAGTCATTGGTATAAATACAAAAGTTTAGTAATAATATCAATTCAACCTTTAACTAGCTCCTTAAGCTCATATTTTATAAATACATTGATGAATTTGGTCTTCATTTTTATGTATTTTATTTTACCTTGATAATCTTCCTATTAAAACTAAATTTTAAATTTTTTAAAAAATAATTTTTGAATTATTCTTTAAAAAATTAATATGTATTTAATTTTTCTATTGTTTGGTAAAAACGATTATATATAGTTGTTTATTGGATCCAACCCGATATGAGTGTATTTTCTGTGAAGAAAAACACACACACACAATATCTTCATAGTTTCTTATTCTGAAGCCTAGCTGAAAACAAGTTTTCAAATTATTTTTAAAATTTACTCGTTTATATTATCAAAAGAAATTATTTTGGTATTGTAGAAAAACAAACATTTAAAATACTGATGATATCTTCTTAACTATAGAAGAAAATTAATGGAAATTTCATATTTTTCATTTACAGTGCTTGAGATCAATTTTCTTCAAAATATTACAGTTTTTAAAATATTTTTCAAAATAATCTTAAAAAAAAATTTCAATCACTAGAAGCAACTGAGCATATTGATTCCACGATTTCTGAATATTTTCTTTTGATTAAAGAAATAAATGCTGCATTCATAAATCAGAAATTATTTTTACAATATATGATGTTAATTAATAATTTAGCAACAACATAAAAATAAATAACTTAATATCAGAATTTTTTCTTAACTAATATCTCTTAGAAAATAACTATTTTTCCTTGAGCTACATTTTTTTTTAACAAAATGGAAAATTAATATTATAAAACAACTTGAATGCATTATGAAATTAGCATTTACGTAACATTTTCTATTCCTTATTGTGTCTTTCATTCTTGATTTATAAATGAATAATTTAATTGAAATAAATTTATAAATTGCTAAATTTTATTTAAATTTCCATACAATCAAATTTTTTGGTTAAAATTTTTGAATTATATATAAAAGTTATTTTAGCCATGACTAAATTTATTTGCTTTTGACTTTTATGCAAAACTAGTCATTAAGTTTATCTGAACTTAAAAATTAATTTATGTACTGAAATAATGCTTTCTTTTACAGACGTTTCCTTGAAAAAATCCAAATGAACGCATGAAAGTTAATCCAGAGAAAAAACGCGGAGATATTTATTAAATTTTTAAATATTGTAAGTAGTTAATAAAATTTTAAATTTTGAATGGAATTATTATGTGTTTTGCTTCAAATTATATTTTTTTATAGTTTTTCGTTTCATGATTAAATTTTTAATTATGTTATTTTAACAAATATTTTGTTTGGTTTCGTTTGTTGTAATTTCATATAAATTTAAACCGTAAGTATAATTAACACAAGACATTTTCTCTTCACGAAAATCTCATTAGAATAAATACTTTTTTCAACTTTTTAATGATTTCTAGTTTAATATTTATTACTTATTTTTCAGAGTTTCTCTTTTACAACTAGAATAATTTATAACAGATTCATTTATAATATCAAACACAATTTTTCATATTAATAATTGTTTTCAATTTTGTATGTATGCATGAATTGCAACGTTGAATAACTAGGTATCGTTTAAGCATGGTAAAAATGGAAATTGCTTAAATTTTGATAAAAAAATATAGTTTTAAAATTTTAAAAATTTAACAAATTTAATCACTAATTTTTATTTTTTTTAACAATTAAAAGCATATTTTTTAAAATACATCAAAATTTTCTTATTTTTACTAAAATAAACCACATATAGACTTTTAAAGTTAGGAAAACAAACAGTCTTTTGGTATTCATAATTATAAATATTTGAAAACTATAATTTTTTCTAGTGATAAATATAACACTTTACAGATAATATGACAATTTTAATGAAAACTATAATTGTATTTGTTAAAATAGCAGCACTTTTTTTAAAATTTGAAAGAGTTGTACAATTTGAAAAAAATTCAAGAAGTACAATGGAAAATATGTGGTAAAATGATATCTAGAGAATTAATTAAAGACTAGTAAGATTTTTTTCTTGGATAAAATAAAACTTTAGTATGGTTTTGTTAAGAAGCAGAGACATATTCTGCAAAAATTAACTGTAAAGAACTGTTATACCTCTCTACTGCAATACGGGTAAAATATAAATTACTGCAAGTCACGTAAGTACAATGTATGAGCATACATTCCTACCTTTTGGAAATAAAATGCTTCAAATTACAATCCTTTTAGGACTCGTAAAAATTACAAAAGCCCTCATAAATATTATTAATGTTTGATTAATTCTCTTAGATTTTTTTCTTCTGTTTTAATTACTGCAATTATTTTACCAAAAGATCTCTCTTTCTTAATATAAAAAATGCAAAATTTCAGTTTAAAATTTATAGCGAAAGTAAAACACATTAAATGTTTTAGTTTTACTAAAATTTTTATTGTGTAAAAAAGTAATTAAAAGATTTTTTAAAGGTTAGTTTAATTGTTTTTAAAATTAGAGTTGAAAAATAAGGGTGTATCTTTTTATGAGAAAGTTTTAAATATGCAATAGTAGGATTTGTGAGGGTGGAAAAAATAAATAGTGCCACGATTTATTTTAAATTGTATTCACAGCATACCTATTATATATATTTTGTCAGTTAGTGGTGGAATTGTGCATAACTTTTGACTTTTATCATAAAAATAAAGAAATCAATGAATAATGAAGTAAAATTTTATTCTTACATAAGTTCTAAATACATAATATATGAATTTTAACTTAATATCGATTTTGTGTTTGATTCTATTTAATAAATACTATCTGTAATTAACAGAGTTGTTATTTGAGAACGAAACTAGATTTTAACAACTAAAATCAACTCATTATTTAGAAAATATAGCATTAACAGATAACTTCTAAACTTCCAGTTCAGTAACACTTATTGGTAAGAACCAGCTGCTTACTATTATTTTACTTAAAATACATTACAACTTCTCGTTACCGTGGAATTTAATGTACTTCAAGAAAATGAGATTAATGCTCGAGATTACTTTAACATAGAATTTGAAAATTAAGGTTAGACGTGCAGATATTTAATGAGGCAATAAAATAGTCACATTTAGTTTTCCTAATAAATCAAATTCACTGTTCCTGTCATTTTTTTTACCTTTCAAAGATTTTTTAGAATTTTTATTGAGATAACATATTGATACTCAACTAGTAATAATTTGTGCTTGATAACTGAATTAAAAATTTTATATTTCATTGTTAAAATACATAAATTTAAAAAATTCTTAAAAAAAAATTTTTGTAACCTACAATCTTTTCTGTCCTAACTTGTGTTTATGATTATGCATAAATTTTCGCGTCATTGGTAATTCAATAAATATCACGTCTCTGGATGTTTATGCGAAACACCGTTATATTTTATTTTTGTGTCTTTTAATGCACGATAAAATATGTTTCATTATTTCGCCGCTTAAAAACGACGTCATTTCCTCAAAGCCGGTATCTACTCATCCATCCAGCCACTATCAAAATTTCATGTCCCTTAGTTATTTCCTTGAGAAATAATGGCTGTAAAAATTATCTGTCTCGAAGAAAAGTTACAAATTGATTGCGACGGGCCCCAATCCTTTAGCCACACGAACGATGAGGGGACTAATAAAAGCTGAAGGGCTCTAAACAAGGAGTAATAAATAAAATATCGTTAAAATGTGGGAAAAGGCTGTTAAACTGCAAAGGGAATGAAGCAAAATTTTTAGATGCCGCCGGCTTGAAGGCCTTCGCGTTTTTGGATGCCTTCCAAAAGCAGAACATGGCACCCGTCTTCAAATCGAGCATCGTTACCTAGGCTGGGAAATTATTTAAGATTGTCTTTTGGCAACAGTTTAGTTTGTTGATCCCAGTGACTCGCTGAAAATTTTTGTTGACGCCGGAGAAAAAACAAAATGAATGTCGCGAAATACGAAAGTCTAGCGTTTAGTTACAATTGTTTACAAAGCATGGCGGAGTTGTTTCATTGTTGTGGTAACTATGCAACAGACAGAAAGTGAGCTCTGACAATGGCACGGGTTCATAAATTTGAACCTCGTATTCAACTTGGTTTTGAATATAATGCAATTCTCTCAATGGAGTTTTTACTCAGTACAATACTATCTTCTTTTTTCTTTTAACACTGTAAAGATAATTTAGAATTTTTAAAAAACATTCTTCATCGTAATGTAATAAATTCTTGAATTATTGTCTCAAATCAGAAAGTTTATGCTACGTTGTCTCTTTTACTAGAATAGCTTTAATTTAATGACAAAAACATTATTAATGAATCAGCTTGAAAAATGTTACTAATGAATTAATGACAAAAATATTTTTATACCTCAAAAAGGCAATTTTTTGCATGAAAAGAAATATTAAGGAATATATAGCTATTGAAAACTGTTGAATAAATTTAAGATTTATTAGATCTATAATTATTTAGATCTAAGAAATTCAAAAGACTGAATTCAGTTGAATAAGAATGTATCACTATATTTTTATATATAAAAGGAAATAATCGATTGGCATATCAATTATAGGTATCGATATCAATTCAATGAAAATTCAAGTCTTGATGGGCGTGCACAGTTAAAGAATCTATTTTATAAAATTTAATTACAACACTGATGCCGTATATTCCTTTTGGCAGTTCTTCAAATTTGATGTATTTTTTAGCGGATTTTAACGTTTTTCTGACAACCTGAATTTTTATTGCCTCAGATAGATAGAGAAATTGCTGAGGAATTTAGCACCCTAGCTCATACCTCATCGAGGGCAATAGAGTAAATTTTTGTTTTAATTATTTTTAAATTAAGCATTTTTTCTTCGAATTCTTAAAGGATAATAGAAATGAATTTCTTTTTTTTAAATGTCTTAATATTTCATAACTACATTTAGGTCTCTTATTATTCATCGGATTAAATTTACCTATTTAGAAAGAAATTACAACATATTAATTACGCGAGCTTGGTTATATTATTTAATCGCAAAAAGTGCAATAATTCGTCAAAATGATTATACAACATTAGTGCCATTAATATATTTTTAAGCAAAATTCTTAAGTTTCAAAATTTAAAATTCCTTAAATATAACAACTAGATTCAATTATAATTTTACATTTAAGACATTTGGAATTAAAAGTAATCAAAAACGTAAATTTTAACTTAGATCAATTGATCGAATGAAGAAATTAGTGTTATTTAAGGCTTGGAGATTTCAAGTTTGGTAATTGTGTTTTTCTCGTGGTTTTTATACAAAAAAAACAATTATGCCTTCTAATAAACCACGATCATTTTTTGATCAAGTATCCGAGTTTGACAGAGGAAGCATAGTAACCTATCGACATTATGGATTATCTTTCAGGAAATCAGTAGTCATGTTGGACGAAGCCAAACAACTGTAATGCGGATATGTGATCGTTGGATGCAGGAGGGTACGATGGACCGACGTGTTCGATCGCATACATCTCAGTGCTCCACTTCACGTGATGACAGGCAAATTGTGCGCATGGCAGCGATGGATCACTCATCCACACCAGGAACCATAGCACAACACATTCACAACACAACACATTGTGTAACTCATCATCCAGTGTCTGCGCGTACAATTATATGTCGTTTACAGCAGAGTGGTCTGTCCGCAAAACATCCATTGCTTCGTCTACCCTTGACGCAGAACTGCAGACGTTTCCGCCGTCAATGGTGCGAAGAAAGAAGGATGTGGATGGCAGAATGGAATGAAATTGTCTTTACTGAAGAGTCATGATTCTGTATGCAACACCACGATGGTCACATTCGAGTTTGGAGACATCGTGGAGAGAGGATGCTGAACAGATGGACCAAGCGGCGCCATACTTGGTCCTGCACCGGGTATTACGGTATAGGGTGGTAATGGATATCACTCTCTCACTCCTCTGGTATGTATTGCCGGTACTTTGAACAGCCAGTGCTACATCTACGAGGTATTGGAGCCAGTTGTCCTTCCTTACCTTCAGGAATTGCCTATAGCTATATTTCAACAAGATAATGCGCAACCACACATTTCACGCATTGTCTAAGAGTTTTTCGTCAATCACCAGATTGAATTGCTTTCCTGGCCTTCTCGTTCTCTAGATCTTTTGCCGATAGAGAACATGTGGTCCATGGTTGCTCAACGAATAACCCAGATTATATCCCCAACTGTCACACCAGATCAACTTTGGCAACGTGTGGAAGCTGCTTGGTCTGCTATACCCCAAGATCACATCCGAAGACTCTTTGAATTAATGCCAAGGCGTGTAACAGTGGTGATCTCCAACAATGGCGGCTACTTTGACTACTAATTTTGGCAGGAACACCACTTCACAGAAGTCTATAAATTTAATCATTTGATACTAGGTCAACATGTTATCTATATAAATTTTGTTGTGATATCTTTTGTCTTTCTTGTTGTTGCAATTTGGGTGGCCAGCAGTAAACTAACCCATTTACATCCTTATAATTCTCTCAGACTGCATGTGTTTTCTTAAATGGTTATAAATAGCCGAATTTACTTATGTGTGGTGCTAAAAAGATATGAGAACACATTTCACAATTTTCTTTTAATGAATAAAGCTGTCAATATATTGAAATTTATAAAAAAATTCAATATAAACTATTAATTTATAATGTAGCAAAACCTGTGCTCAGTAGGCAACAATGACAAACTTTTAATATGCTGTATAAATTTATAATATTGCAGTATCAGTTAAATATAGGTAATTATGAACATTTAAACTGATCAATATTAAATTTTCTAGAAATTTATAGAAATTTTTCCGTTTTAAATTTTTCTTGATGAGGTTATATAATTCAATGATTTCTTATCATATATTGTAGCTAGATTTTAAATTTAATCTTTAAAATTTATATATTTCAAGCTGTGCATAATAAACGTACTAATTTATATAAATGCACACATACGGGAATATAGTGTTTAATTAATAGTCTTCATTTAGGTAATTTATTTTAAATATTATTTTTTTACTTTTTTGAATATTATTTTCACACTGTTACTCATTTAACATTGTTTACATGAAAATATTTTTTTGAGTAAAGAATTGAAATGTATTCAAGCATATTGAATCGCTCACGTTAATAATAGCTTAAAGATAACTTATTAAAAACTATAAATAAATCTTTAAATTGTTATTAATGTTCTCAAATTTTTGCTCAATGACTTACCACAGGATTTTCGATTCCACGGATTTATAACGAGCACATATCACATGTACTCGGTGGATCTTTGGCGGCATTGGGAATCGAACGTCCTAAGTTTTAATATCATGAGGTGATAGCCGAATGATTTGATTTTTATAGGGCTTCAATCAATATTTTATCTTCAATTCCCATCGGACATAGGTCTTATTGTTATTCGAAATCGATTTCATATTGCAAGATCCAGTCAAATGGACCTTCATATGCAAATATATATATATAGCAACTATCATACTAGTGTATCATGTATAAATAAAAAATGTAAGTTTTTTTGCCTAAAGTGCTCGTCAAATCTAAACCTAGCTTGTCAGGGAGCTATTCAGATCTCATAATGCCTTGATCAAAAAGGCATTTGTCTCAATATAGTGAAACATTTTTCGCCATGCGAATAAAAATATCCCATAGCATCATGAAATATACCTTTCTTTTCAATGTCTTAAACCATTTCCAGAACCTTCAATGAACTTATTCAAATCTTTCTTCCCAAATAATGAACTCCCATCTGTTGTAAGCGCATTATTTTTAAATATAATATCATTAATATAACCTAATGAAAATTTCATTTATATCTGCTTCTATTTATATCTTAATATCTAATTCATAAAATGCATATAATTAGTCTCTTTGTATACAATATTACAACTTAACGTCATCTTTCGTCATGTTAGCTGAAATAATCATTTTCATTCAATAAGATACGTTTTGAAATATAGAAATGCTTGCGTTCTTTCGATACAAAAGATTATCAAGACTTTTTATTATTATTTTAGACTATATATATATCAAGACTTTTTATAACACAGCGAGTAATTTAAAATAGGCCTTTATAAAATAGAATTTCCACACTTTAACTAATTATAAACTCTGCAAACTGATATGAAATAGATATTCAAAAAGCTATAGGCAGGTTGTTCTTTCCTGATAGACTTATCCTTCATAAAGAATTCAATTAAAGCATTTTATTTGACAGATGGGCAGTGTTTTTAAGCCCAAAGAATTCGAATCTGACAAAGACATATTCGGAAAACTTCGAAACTTAAATTGTATAAAGGACTAATCTTAAATGTTTATAATTTTTTTAATATTAATATTTTCTAATGATGGATTAACGCATTTAAAAGTTCACATTACAATATCAATTGAATGCCTTACTCTTCGAAATTAGATTTACAAATGCATCAAAGATTTTTTGAGAAACGAAGTTGTGAAACACATATTGCGCTTAACAAATGGAGATTTGGATACATTCCTAATCATTATGACAAAAATTTGGTTAAATAGATGATCGAATATTTTTATTTTGTTCATCTTACTTAAATAACTAAGAAAAATTATACTTTTATCTTATAAGTATTTAAAATGTATCATATATATATATATATATATATATATATATATATATATATATATATATATATATATATATATATATATATATATATATATATATATATATATATATATATATATATAAATATAAATATATATATATATATATATATATAAATTAAATATAAATATATATATATATATAAAATATATATATATATATATATATATATATATATATATATATATATAAATATATATATAAATATATATATATATAAATATATATATATATATATATATATATATATATATATATATATATATATATATATATATATATATATATATATATATCTAATATATAAAATTCTCGTGTCACAGTTTTCGTTGCCATACTCCTCCGAAACGGCTTGACCGATTTTGATGAAATTTTTTGTGCTTATCCGGTATCTATGAGAATCGGCCAACATCTATTTTTCATCCCCCTAAATGTTAGGGGTAGTACAACCTTAAATTTTTTTTATTTTTTTTGGTTAGTTCTGTAAGTTCCTAATAAATGGCGGTTTAGCATCTAAGTTGCACAGGTATTCGGCAGATGGCGACGTGTTTATTTTTCTAGATTATACCATCTTCGAGAAAATTATCGTGCGCGCGCAAGCGCGTGGTTATATATAGAATTTACATATATTTTCATGATGTATAATGATACTATAACAATTTTTCGTGAATCATTTTCATAATTATACTTTGTATTGTGTTATTATTGTGCAGTATTCAGTTTGAATATTTTTAATATTATAAATAGTAAAATAAAATTTTATTTATTACTGTTTTTCTCTACTAATTTTCATAACACCTCGAAGTATTTCTTGATAGCCTTTTATTTTTTTTATTTTTATTTTATAATTTGATAATTATTAATTTATTCAGCAGTATATTTTGATCTAATTTATTTATTCAAATGATAAATTCGTTTAATTTTTCTTTATTTCAGTATAATGCCGCGGAAAAAATTTTTAATTTTTAATAATTTAAAATTGAAAAAATAATAGTTCGATGTCAATGTTATCTACCTCATTTATAACAATTTATTTTTAAATGCTTTTAATTTATATAGTATATTTTATAAGTAAGTCACTGATTACAAACTATAATTTAATAGAAGATGAATAAAATGTAAATTCAGAGAGTATATGTTGATTTGTACTTAATTTAAAACTTTCGATACTTTACCTATTACTTTTAAATTTTGGTGAAACGTTTTATTTTAATTTCATATGAATGAACCTATTTTAAATTTTTTTAGAAAATATTAATTTGATTGTACCAAGGAGTTAGTAAAAAATTGATTCAATGTATTATAATTACTCAGCCACTGCAACGCGTGGCTGGGTCAGCTTGTATATATATATATATATATATATATATATATATATATATATATATATATATATATATATATATATATATATATATATATATATATATATATATATATATATATATATATATATATATATATATATATATATATATATATATATATATATATATATATATATATATATATATATATATATATATATATATATATATACGTGATACATTTTAAAGCCTACACTATTGAGATTGAGACTCAGACTTGCATGAACATTTCAAAAAGTTCTTTATCAAAAGTACACTAAATTTTCATTAAACATGCTTCAATAATACACGAATTAAAAGCATAGTTTGTTAATTATTAAATAAAGAACTTTTCGCATCACAATTGTATAATATATGCATTGTCCTCTAAGAAAATCCACATGGATTTGTCCCGTCCTTTGAAGTTCCCCCTGATGAGAACACCACTAAGAAAAATGCAATTAATAATTCATTTGTTCTCTACCAATCTGGGAATGATTGAGTGAATTTATTCATGCGTCTGCTTCTTATTGGCATCGTTTATTCGAGTCAGATAAGAGGGAAAAGGGGTAGGGATATGACGATAAATAAAGTGGGGATGGGTTAAGGTTGTCATAAAATCCAGTACCCGATAATTAATGCTCTTCTCGTTACAAATTCTACAGAAAATTGTTTCAGAAGAGATTTGAATTTCAGCATCGTGGTTTCTTCATGTCAAATTCCCTAATTACATAAGTAATGAATTAAATAATCCCTCGCAATTAGATGGCATTAAGTATAACTCACTTCAATTGCATTTACCCTTCCTGTTTTAGTTAGATTTAAAAAAATTCTGAAACTTGAATATTGAAAACAAATATTTTCTAATTAGAGTAAAAGATACATTTTCAGAAGAATTAGACATATTAGAGATAGAAAATTGTGTTTTCAAATACAAATTACATTTGCCATTTTGAGAATTTTTCATGTTGATTAAAATATTTCCACAAACGATTTTAAAAAAGTTCTAAGAAAAAAATTTAATCAAAGAAGGAAGAGAGATTTAAAAACTTAGGTCATGTATTTAGGTCATGCACTTACTTTTATGAGTTTTTATGCTTGAGTTATAAATTTGTATTCGTATCCAAAAATGTTTCAAAATGAATTGTTAATATTCTAAATAGTTTTAACCAAAAATACATTTTAATATAAGATATTCCCTGTCTAGTGGTCAGAGTGCCTGACTGCGGATAGAAAAGTCCTGGGTTCAAATTCTAGTTCAGGCATGTTTGTACTATCTCTACTCGGTACGTCCTGTTTTTGTCTTTTTCTTGCATGAATGGATTGTGAATGGTTGCCTACCCTATAACCGGGTACCTATGGCATGTGTGTACTGAGGAAGTCGGACTTCACACCAAAATATGGCTCTGCTGGAAAAGTAGAGCAGCGCACCTCAAAATGTCAGCTTAGTTGGCACAAGACAATAACAATATAAAATATTATATTTAACCTTTTAAACAGCCATAGTAAAGATATCTGGTTTCTTTACTTTCAGGTTATTGAAATGATATTAATGAAAATATCTCTCTCTTTCTCAGAGTACAAAATGATAAATTTAAAAAGCAATATATATTCATTCATTTTAAAATTTGCGCACTTTGTAAACAAACTAGACTGTTATTATTTGGATAACTGCTTTTGAATAAATGTTGTGATAAAAAAATAATATAAATTGTGTGTGAAAAGGATATTTTCAAAACTCTACCCTGCGGCTATATGGACTTTTTTCCAGATAAAAAATATCGAAAAATGATAATGTTTGGTATTTTAAATGCCGTAAATTATTTTAGTAAAGAAGAATTTTCAAATTAAATTTAAAATATCATTTAGTCTAATTAAAGGCAATTTATGTATTAATGTAATTAAAATGATTCCAAATATGATGCAAATATTTTAGGAAGGATAAATTTGAAATGTAATAAAAGTGTGGATTATATATATTATTACATTTCAAATTTACAATAAAAGAGTGAACTATTATAACATTAATAAAAATATATAATAAAAGTGTGGACTATTATAAAATTGGCATATGAGCTTTAATTTCTCTATTCAAAATTTAGATTTGAGTAGAACTTTTAAAAAGCAATAATTTATTTTTTTAAGTGCAAAAACTTCATTAATTAAATATTTACTTGTATGTTGATATAATTGTAATAATATACTCTTATTTATACTTTTTCTGGTAAATTTTAAAATCAATAAGCATATTTATGTGTGTGTGTGTGGATCTTGGATTTTTGTATACGAAATGTTAAAATAAAAAATTTTACTTATTTTATTAAACTATTAATATTAATGAAATATTTGTGCATTTTACGTGTACACAGAGCATTTGTTTTATTTAAATGAAATGCATTTTTATCCAGTTCTTGTTTTCAAACTGTGCATTGTTGTAGTTATCTGCATACTTTAGTTTTTAAGGTTTTCTCATAAATATTTTAAGCTTTCTCATGACTTACTGTGAAGTAGCACACATGCTTTGTTCATTTTAATCGTTCTCTGAAATTCATACATTAAAAATCAAGGATTCAATCAGGTATTATAAATATTGAGATAGTTAAGCTTTTCAATTTAAAAGTTGGATTTCAACTCAGTTTCTCTCCATGAAGCTGATTAATATTTGAGTGTTCAACTTATGTTATCCTTTAACACCAGATTGCCAAAAAAGTCATCTTGATTGCTTCTTATATAATTTAAATTAGTAAAATATATATAATGAAAAAATTTCTTATAATTTTGTCACACATTTTGTATATATATATATATATATATATATATATATATATAATGCTCAGAAGTTTTTTATGTATATTCGAAACCGTTTTCTTTAAGTTTGTAGTCTACAAAGGCGATTTCGAATGTTTAATTGTTACCATCCAATTATAATACAATCAGCAAACAATCCTTGTCATCTTAATCAACAGAATGCTTCTTTTTGCTTAAATGTAAAATTAAATTATTTGAAAAATGTCAATATGTTTTATTCTTCTAACATTTAGATCTTTTGGTTTCCTTTAGGTCATGTTTTCTAGGTATTGAATTTTAAGTTTTTCAATTACATTTCAAGTATTTTTAAATAAAAATGTCTTAGCATCTAGTTAGAAAGTAACTTAATCTAACAGGGGAAAGTATATGTGTTAAATGATGAACAATAAATAAGGAAAATATATTACTTAAAAATCAGTATCGGTGACAGTAAATCAATATTGGTTTTAAAAAGATAAATTATTAAATTTTAATATTTATTTTTAATAGAAGAAATAGGCCATTTTTTATACACACAATATTTCATCAAGGGAAACGAAAAAACCAGCTTTTCATTGCAAGCCATTAATATTCAGAACGACAGCATACTATTTATTTTCAATCAAAAGTTCTCCGCTAGAAATAAACAACTTATATTGCCAACCCAACCCACATCAAACAAATCAAAAAGTTCTCTTTTCTGAAAACTTATTATGGCTTATGCTTATTGAAATTGCCTCGTTTGCTACCAGAGAAAATTCAGAAACTATCGCGAGAAAAGCCTTCGAGGGAATGAAAGACCTCTTTATCGATGGAATCGGAAACCATTCGAAAAGGTAAGGAAGGATTCCAGGAAAAGATCTTCTCTGTAAAAAAAAGAAAATTATTTTTGTATAAAAACCAAAAGCACTTTAACTGTCTCTTAAGATCTGAAATGAAATGTGACACTCAAGATGGAAAACAGAACTATTGCTTTCACTTCTAACTAGCTTTCGATCTTTTATAATAAAAGAAGTTTCCCGATTCCATTACATTTGATTCTCGTCTGCGCTACATTGTTCGAAAAAAGAAACAGAAATCGATTTGAAATGGAATTGTTATTATTCTAAGCTAAAAAAAAATACGTTTGCGTTAATTTTGTTTTCACTTTTTTTTAAAAATGTTTATCTTTAAGGCAATATTTAATTAAATTTTTATTGGATAGATAAGAAAACATTATTTATATACAACCTTTTAGCGCCAAACGAAATCGATATCGATAATTTCACCACAATTGGTAAGTGATGAATTTTGGTTAGGGGATTCTCAGTTTCTTAATCAAAACACTACGTTCCCTTTAACATATAATTCAAATGGGAATATTATGTTATATTATGGATCCGTATGTAACATTATTCCACTGCTGAGAGCTAGAGTATTTAATTTTGTACATTCGAAACAGTTTGGTTATTGCTAATGTTAATGATAAATTGAAATTCAGCTTTCTTTTTTTAGAGCATCTGTAACTATTTAAAAAATCAGACTTTTTTTCCTATTTCTGCACCCTATAAATATAATTTTTCGAACAACTCTATCATAGTTTTCCTTAAATAGTTGTCTCATGAATAAACAAGATTTTTACTGATCTCTATAGATCGTTACCACTCTAATTAAATTAAAAATATCATTTAGGTATGATTTGATATTTGATGTAAAAAGTATGCTGATGATAGACATTCTTGGGTTTATTGTTTTAATAACTTATCCTTAGATGGGAAACATAAGTCGTTAATCAACTCTAAGAAATATAGTACTATGATAAATGCATTCGTGCATTCGGCTGTACCGTTGAATATTAACTTCCGTAGTTCATTATCGAATGTCACAGTGGATGAAAACCCTGAGTTAGGGGCTGAGATGTGATTGCCTAAAATTATTACCTGTATGATCTCAACTGCTATGAATTCTGAGTTATCTTAAAAGCAACAGGTGTATCAGTAAAGATTTAGGGCTCAATGTCTCATTTCTTTCATGATGTAATTTCTGATAGAATAATTCCGTCTTCCAACAGGACTGCTAATGTCTACTTTTAAAAGAATGACGCCAACTTGCATGTTGCAAGAAATGCTGAAAATATCTTTTAAGAACACAGACTGCTTTTGGCACAGATGCCATAAAATACAGGATGCCAAATTCTGTGTTTGGTGATTATTTTGGCGGATTTTCTTATGAATCAGGCAACCTGGTTTTTATTACGTCATAGATATAGTGACCTATAAGAATTATGCAGAAAATTCTATTTTGGCAACCCTAATATTTACGTCAACACGCACATCACAATACGTCATCTTGGCAAAATTTCTTTATCGCCAAAACAATTCAGAATTTAGCATCTTGGATATTACGACAGCTTTTTTATTGGCTTTTTTATTCCTCGATTATGTTGCCTATTTATTAGAATCCGTTAGTCAACATTTCGCTCGAATATTCGTAATACAGCTTCTATAGATGGGTTTTTGATTACGTATCGAAACAAAATTGAATGCTCTTCACAAGGTAATCGTTCAAAATTTGCTTGACTTAATACCATGTCGTAAAGCAGCTGTTATTGCAGTATGTGATGGCTTCTCTAAATAGTGATTTTTATTACTTAATATTGTTGCTTGAAAATTTATTCGTTTATTCGAACCAATACAAACTTTTGAGAATTAATTTTCATTAAATTCTGATGGTTCCTTCAGAATATTGAGAACACGATTCATACAGGTATTATAAAACAATGTTTTTTGTATGCTTAGAAAAGCATAAATAGTAAGAAACTTTTTTATTGTCCTATTTGAAAGTGTTTTCTTTGTAACATAAAGAGTTAAAGAGAGACCCTAGTAGCTTGAAGTTTTAATGAAAATCTAATAGAAATTACAATAATTGAAATAAGTAAGCATTCATTAAAATTTATATTTAAGTGTAATTGAATACAGAATAAATGTTTTAATTTGTGTGTTCGTTGCACCAGTATGCTTCCCTGTACCTAGTACTGAGTTGGGTTCTACCAATTAGATAGAAGCAGCTGGTTGGAATCTTCGTGAGTTCGAAGCAGGAGCTAAGCGGAAGACTTGGCCACCCACCTCCAGAGGTATTATTTCACTAGGAGGACATTGCGACCACGTCCAGTTTTAACGTGCCCCGGCCACCTTTAGCGAATATGATGGATCTTCGGACTGCCGGGATTCGAACTCACTACCTTTCGGTAATGAGCACGACGCCCTTACCAACCAAGCCACCCCAGTTCCTTAATTTGTGTGCGGAATTATTACATTAAAATTACAATAGAAGTAAATAAAATTATTTTTGAATTTGATGTGATTATTTATGCATCGTTGTACAAATTAAAATAAAAAGGAAATAAAAAATAGTTTGTAAAAATTAATTTTTCAAATTTTTGTGTTATGATTACATATAACTATGTAGCACGATTAAAAAAAATGAAATCATTGAATCATTAAAATGTGTGTATGTGAATACAAGTTCAATTTATTTATTTTATAATAATTTATTGTGTATATAAAAATGATAAGTTAAAAAAATCTTAGTTCCATTTGAAAGTGACTTTTTTTTGAAAAAATTGTCACTTTCTTATATGTCTTTTATTTGACATTATTTTGTATGATATAAGTATATATTAATATAATTTGAATTTTCTTAATTTAATTTAGTTCTCTTTTTGAATACGAGAGATCATTTATCCAAGATCTACGCTGCTTTCAATTCAACTTTCAAACATTACAAACATTCATACTTGAGATTATAATAGAAAATATGAACTATTTGGGTAAAGTTCACACATATACAAAATAAGGAAATACAATTTAGCATAAATTTAACCCATTTAATAACATTTTAATGAAATACTTTATGAAGGACACACAACAATTTTCGGAATAAATTAAATAAAACTACTATAATTCACATAATATATTAGTAGCTTAATTCTAATTTAGCTTCTAATTATCTGAATATATTTTTAAGATTCTGTTTATATCCCCTTTCCTGAATTCATAACATAATCTTAAAAGTATATTTTTGAAGCTCAAATATTATGTTAAACATTTGTTATGTATGCAAAAAGTTATGTTGAACGTTTTTAATAAAAATTACACTCCAAAACTGTGTTTATAAGAGCTTAAGCATATATGAAATATATTTATAATAACTAGAAACAGCAAAATAATAAATAATATAAATTATGATAATTAAACAGGATTTTATATATTTTTTTAGTAAAAAACATAAATTTAAAATTTAATTACATGCTTTTAAAGTGCATAATTTATTGCAAAATTAGTAAAAAAATTTACATCACTTTATAACTACCATTAATTTTTTTTCTATTATTAAACCGCAAAGTTTTCGTTGATTTTCGAAATGGTAATCACTTACCATTTTAATAACTAACCCTTTATATACTGTATATAATCGTTATTAATGCAAACACTGTGTACATGGATAGTTTCTGAATCATGGCTTAATTTTTATGATGTCATATAATTTTTTTTGCAGCAAAACAAATAAATACAGAAATGTTAATTACTTATTTCCTATAATAATAATAAATACAATTTATATTTTATACAAAGTAAATTTAACTTCCGCGAATTATTAAAATTTCACAGAAAACGTGCCAAATTAATTAAATATATATAAAAACTTTATTAAACATGGCTACTAAAGTGATTTCATCGAAATCACCACTTTTGGAGTCATTTGAGGCATTAATTAAATACAAATAAAATTTTCCTTAAATATGTCTATTAAATTGATTTTTTTTATTGAAATCAGTTTAGTTGCCATATTTTTTTCGAAACTCTTGCAGAAATTTGAGGCAGGCCTCAGCTTTATATACATATAAATTCAGGGAAAAAATCTTTCGAAAGAAATTCACCGAAACCTACAAATACGTCAAAGGTAGTTATTTTCTTACTTCCATATAGATTACTAATTTTGAATATTTTTGTATAGATGTTAATGAGCTGCGAAATTATAATGGCTGGGAGCGGAGTAGTGTTTGATAGGTGATGATAAAGTGTGTTGCACCTGGTGCCATATATTGCCAGGGAGGAATAGATTTTATTCATGTCTCAGTCTCATTTCATTCCTGTAACAAGAATATGAAATGAAATTTTGCTTGGTTGGGGGAAAAAATTTGTATTTTTCTTTTGCACCAGTATACACTTGGAAATTCCTACCTCACGTCAAGAAAAATATACCACAGGAGCATATTTCAGGAACATCTCGCAACCCCCTCTGAAATTTTTGATGGAAAAATAGTCTTGTTTGTGAAATTTATTTTTATATTTTCACCGATGCGTCAAGACATGATAAAATGTTCCATTAAGTCTGTGAGATTTTGATGCGGAGGTATGGATATTGAAAAAGTAAGATTTTCACCTTCCAGCGACAGGTGACAAAACTTTAGCATATGTTTTCCTTTTGTAAGTTTTTAAAAACAACTGGAAGTTTTTTCTTTTAATGTAAAATGGTAGATTTTTAGAAATATAGTAAGGTATTTATCATTTCATATTCATCGAACGAAAAATAAAGCGTAATTGAAAGAATGCTGTCAATAATTCAGTGTGTTATTAGATTGTAAAGATACTAAATAAAATGCCATGAAAAAATCTCCAATTGAGAACTAGTTTGTAGTTTTTAGTTTATGGAACTGAAAATCATGTAGAACTAGACATTTGTTGACTTTCTGAGTCTCTTGTGTAAAATCTTCAAAAAATTTCAGAGAAAAATTTTTTTTTTGTAAATGTTGGAAAAAGACTTTTTTTCATTAAATTCAAACTCAAACTTAAATGAAGATAAAGTGATGTGGTGATCATTTTGCTTTTTGGTTAATGAATAAATATTATAAGTGTGCAAAAATAGAATTCAATTATATTTCGACAGTTTTATACTTACGATCCTTTAGAATTATAAAAATGCTATTGACTTTAATTTTTTTACATTTTTTTAACGCATGTAACTTTTTCATGTACGACAGATATACGATATGGAGCTTACAGAAGTAAATTAACTAAAACACTAAATGTTACATGCATAAATAAAAGTCGATATTTAGGTACTTTTCCATTTCGCCGGCGCAGATCTTGCCAAGCGAAAATTAAGTCGCCAATTGGCGACGACATACAGCATACACATAAAATTTTTTAAATACTGTTGTTTTACATAAAACAATTTTAAATTTATTTATTTTATTGTTGTTGTCGTGTTCACGCTATGCGTGGAATGATAAGTGTCAGAGCCTCAATTTATTTACTTATTATATTAGATTACAATTTATCTGGTGATACACATTTTAAAATCTTATTTTTTTAAAAACATTTTTTATGTGAATTTGTTACGATTAGTATTTTTTAAGATGTATTTATAAAATTCGATTTTTTCTAGAGAGATTTTATAAAATTATTAAATTTGTATACATAGCAACATAGCATAAAATTATGAAATGGAACAAAAAAGAGTCTAAATAAAGTCGTTGATAGTAAAAGGCCGTCACATGTTTTGGAAACGTATCAGCAAAAGGTTACCAGCGGAGATATTCCCTCTAGCGCCGGTTGTATCATTTTTGGCGACTTTATCGCTTGCGCCGGCGAAATGGAAAAGTATCGATATTTAAAGTAACATTCCCACAATTTCAAAATTTAACATTATGCTAGTAAGGACATACTGTACCGCAATTGATTTACGTACATATAAATCCTATCAACACAATTGTTTTTTTCACGAGATTATCATTTAATCAGTTACTTCTAGCCACGAAAAAGTCATTTCATCTGATGAGGAGAGTTTATGGCTTTGATTTGTGTGAACTCAAATAACAATAAATCAAAAAGTATCTTTAAACGGAATTTAATTATTTAATATCATGAACTAAAATAAATGCATTCAAATGGATGAGTTACATTTAGCTATATTATTTCATGTATTACTTTTAAATTTATGAAATTAAAGTGCCTTTTCAAAAAACAGATATAAAAATTAAAAACTTTCTGGAAATTTTGCAAAAGTAAAATAAGAAAATATTTTGTAATAATAAAATAAATAAATATTGAGGAATTTATAAATATATGGACATTCTAAAGGTCACTTGATTAAATAAGTAGAAATATTAAAGTAAACACTCTGATTTTTTTCAAATCCAAGAGTATTATTTGTGCTTGTATAAATATTTAGAGTTAATGTTTTACTTTTACTTCATTCTGCAGCTATACAATTATTGCTTTAATGAAGATCTGGAATATATCTTCTCAGACTGGCAACATTAAATTCTGAGGACTTTCAGAGGAATTCGAACAATAAGTTCACTTTGAATCCACGAGCACAATGTTTTCATGGGCTTGAAACCCATTGTTGATGTGAATATTCGTAGTAGCTAAGAATCCATTCAAAACTATAGGTCGTGATCGAATAAATCCTAGTCCGCAAATAATGATTGAGAGAGATCTACAACCAAACCAATTTTAAGATACGTCCTTTAGACGTATCTGAAGATTGCTCCACTTAATTTTAGAACCACAAAAAGTTCAAAATTGATAGATAAGCGGACATATTATTTTAACTTTCATTTCATCGTATTTGAGATACATTAGATTTTCCAGAGCAAAACTTTTGACCATTACCATCACTACGGTCTTCGATTCGACCAAAGTTGAAACTGTTATTTTCTTTTGACGAGAGAGTCCATGTTAACCGAAAATAATTGGTAAGAAAGTCTATAGTAATTGCCCACTTTACTGACGAAGTAAAATAACATCTCTTACAAATATCTTTTTAGTCTAATAAATGAGTGGAGTAAATTAATCAAGTGACCAGTCAATACGCATGTAAGCAAAGAAAAGCAATCGTCGTTGCCTCGTGTGACAAATACTGGAACGATGCGCTGCTGATAAATGAGCAGGAGGTCAGAGATATGATCACACTGTGGCCAATAAATAATTTTCTTTCTCTTCGGGTGGCCTCTTCTTGGCCAATAATCACTTGTCAAATGCTTGGATGATGAATACTCCGTAGAAATGAAGGAGTCCACTCCGCGGCAAGCAAAGAATTTTCTAGCATAAATTCCTCATTACTTCAGGCTCGTTGGCCCCTTTAGGTATTATATAGACAGCTGACCCTTTATCAAGGAGAGAAAAGTAATATATTATTCAGCAGAATGAGAGTTCTAGGGAAGACTTTATCGACAACTGAAGTTGCTTTGCTCTCGTGATTATATTTTTGATTTAATTCTCTAAGATTATTTTCATCTTGATAAAAATTGTATAATTTTCGCATAATACCTTCAGTATTGTATTGTGAGTCAAAGTTATTAATAATATTAAATTTCAAAAAAAATTTTCAATGCGTAAAAATATAATTGACTCACATTATAGATTAAAATATAAAAATTTGCTGTTCATATAAGTGTATATTTCATATTTTAACATTAAATATATTAAGTATTGTAAATTTCAGAAAGATCAATGATATAACTGTGGAACCCTCCAACTGCAACTTTTAAGTAGGTAAACAGAAGATTAAAAGATTGTTACAAAACCCTGGCTTATCAGCATGCAGTAATTCAAAGAGAAGTGCCTTAGCAAATAAGTCAGTATATATAGGATTAAAAAGTCGTTTAAGTATCCATTATAAAGTGATTGATTTTACGTCAAATGTAGCAACTACTAATCGAGCTCAAATACATTCCAAGATGGTTCATGTTGCCCTATTTAACATTAAATATGTTTAATTGGTGGAAGTTTTACAGATTCAGCTGACAGTTCGAGAGATTTTGAAGATATTGTTACGATTACAGAACAAACTAGTTGAAAGGATGCAGTAAACAATATCCATCATTATAATGGTTCATTATTAAAATTTTCTTTGTCTTTTTCTATCAATTGTATTTGCATACCAAAATTTGTAGTTGCAACTCATTTCATTTTCAGAATACTTATTTTTACAGCATATCGTCTGAAGCAACAGATTATTTTTGATCGAGTGCTTTTTTCGCTTTATGTGAATGATTTTGTAAAAATGACCTGATAAACATTTTAATTTTTTCTTGGGTCTAAAATGTCTTATTCACCATGTGTTCAAGTCATTTTTTCATTATATCTAGTTAGCAGTAACAATATGTATTTTGACGAAACTAGTTTAAAACATTTTAATACTAATTATCTACAACTCAATGTTTGTTGAATATTTATAAAATTTTGAGTTTTTTCTCATAAAATTTTTTTATTTGATAGTTAAGTTTTTATTTGCAAAAGAAATATTAATTATATTTTTAAAAATAATCCATAAACTGCATCAAGATTTATTACACTATTTTTAACACATCATACTTATACTGTTATACTTATCAATAATAATAAACTTATTAGATAATTTTCTTCTTGATTTAATATATTTTCATCATTATGAACAAATAAATGCTACAGAATAGAAAATTTCTTATATGTTATGGGTCATTACAAAAGTAGTCACTAAACAAAATTCTTCAAAAAAGCAAACATATGTGAAAAAATTTATGTTATTTTAGATTCAGCAAATGAAAAGTTTATGCGAAAGTAATTAAATAAGTGCTATGGAATTTATTATTGTTGAGATATGAATTTCATAATTTATAGTTTTGCAGTAGTAAAAGTATGTGTGGAAGATTCCCATGCATTTAATTAAATATTTAAATTATTGCAGAGATAGTTTTAATAGAGTTTTTAAATAATATATTACAGTCGTTCTACAAAAATATTAATAAGCTTCTTAACTCCACGTTATAGGTAGCCTAATAGCAGAAAGCTTTGTATAAGACATTGGAAAATTTCTCGTGTATTTTCATAGAGTTTATCATATTTCATGCTGCATAACCAAGAACTTGCAGCGACATTTATGCATAATTATTTTCTCTGATTTATTTCAGCTATTTCCCTTTTTAAAATACTTTTTATTCAATGTATGATCAAAAGCATAAGCCTACAATATTATTTGTTCAGGTGCCACTTTTAACTTTACATGTAAAAATGGTGATTAATATAATAAGAGCTCAAATTATAATATTAATTAATACTTTAACGTATTATCTCTCGCTTACTGCTTTCCATCACTTTATAAAATATTAGTTTAATATTTGTATTTTTTTGTTAAAAACCATTTAATATGTAAAGATTATATTTACCAAGAAACGTTTTTATGATTTAAAGCAATTATAAGTTTGTGTGACTTACTGAGTGATTTATAATTTCCGAGAGATATTTTCTACGCATTTAAAAATAGCATAAACAAATGAGCCGCTGATATTCAGGAAAGAAGAAATTAATGTATTTATAATTCTTTATGAAGATTTGTGGCTTTCGAAAAAGAAATCAGAATATCTTCAAAGCGTAGTTTATTTTATTAAAACTAATGGTTGAAATTTTTAATTTTCTAAAAATCGTGTTCGTTATTATTATTAATTAGATTTTTGTGCAAGAAATTATGGTATAATTAGCTTAGTTTTCTTTTTTTTCTATGGTAAGTTTGCAACGATACGGAACAAATATATTTTTCTGCTTGATTTTATTTTGCTATATTATTCTATTTTGCAGTAAATGCTTTGAATAAAGTAATGTATTTTATAGAACTATTAATTAAATTGAATATAAATTAAATATATTTCAAAGAACTATTTGTCAAAAATAATCTTCTAAGAATGAAAATTTTGTGCATGAACATGTTACAATTTTTTAAAGAAAATTACGCTATGTCGTTTGAAACTAATATCAAATAAAAACAGATAAAATTTGAATTTAACTCGAATATTTGAAGCTTTTTAAATAGAATTCATCATCAAACACTGTTAAATCATGGGTTTGTCGATCTATGGCCCTGTCAAACACACAAGAGCTATGTAGACCAGTATCCATGATTTAAACTGCAGCAAAAATTAAATCCAATCAAGCGTGTTTTGAAATCTTAGAACTGTTAAATTGTATGCCAGAGTGCTTACCATCGAGTTATAATCTTATCAATCAAAATAAAGAACATGATTTTAATTTTGATATTGTCTACTCTATGTTATTTCCTGTTTGGTGTTGATTTCAGGTATAAATGATACACAATTATCTTATTTACAAGTGTAGCGTGTTGCATGTAGCTGGTTTAATAGGAACAAAAAAATAGGTTCCTTAAAATAGCTCAAAATATTTTATTACAATTTTAGGTACAATTTGAGCACAACACAGATACACACAGATACTACAAATAATACTAAATAACAACTAAAACATTTAAATTTGAAGAAAAAAAAATAAACATGAGAGTCATGTGGACATGTCTCATACCGTCGGTTGTTGGAGAGGGACTGGCCTTCTCGTTGACGATACCATGGGTTACGCTGCAGATAGAGGGCGCTACACAAGTATATATTGTTTTATAATCATAAATAATTTTTAATTTAACGAATTGTAAAAGTAATGAGAATTAAAAAATTGGTTATTAGTTTCAAAATTGTAAATATTATTCTTTCATCATTTAATATAAAGTTTACTGGAATTTGATACATTTGTTTTATCTTCATTTATTAAATGTTTCTCGAGTAATTCAATTAGCTGCTTGAAATTAAACAATGAAATCAATAGTTTTGTTGAGAATAATACGTTTTCATTCTCTCCAATAAGAAAACATTTTTGCACCATTTGTATTGTAAACATTTCCAAATGTCTACGAAGTTTGGCAGTTTTTCTGCATCTTCAGCTGTAATGGTAGCTTATCGAAGAGCATAAAGTGTCCATACATTACCAATGTTTAAAGCACTTTGAGATCAAGAATAACCCATAAAGGATCCGAAAAACCAAAAGAGATCTCTGTTTTCTGTCTTCTACTAAAGTACCATAAACACGCAAGGGAAAAAAATTGAAGGTGTGGTAGTTCTCTTTCGAAAAAAAAAAAAACATCTTTATTCCAACGTGCTCATTCCAGCTGCAAAAGAATAAATACTGAGAAAACAGAAACATTCACCCATAACCAGACGAACGAAAAAGAAAGAAAAAGTGAACGAGGATGAAAGATGGCAGAAAAAATAAAAAAGAAAGTTTCACAATCGGAAGGAAAAAAATGGCGAAACTTTCGGAGAAATGAAAGCTACGAGAGAACTTAACTTTGGAGCATGCGCAAAGGGAGCTCTGTAAAAACAAAACGTTCTCTAGGATATCAAGGGGAACTGTTACACATTCACGCGTTAAATGTTCGTCAAGAAAGAAAGCAAACAAGAAGCAGAGTATAAAAAGAAAGAGAAGAGAAAAGAGGGTACTTATAGAAGAAGTGGATACTAAAGGGCAAGAAAGATCAGATCTTCGTTACCAGAAGAAGCTGAAGGTGGAAAAGAGATCCTGACTGATGGACAATATGGGACGTCGAAAAAAAAAAGAGAAGGGTTAAAGATGAAACCGTTTCCTTTCGCCGCAGTGATCGAATAATGGCACTTTTATATCTTCTCGGTAAAGAGATAGAGTGGTTTCTTTTTGATTCACGATTTGAAAGGATTCAGTTAGAAAAGCGTTGTTGCTTGTCCAGTTTCACATTTTTCTTATTTGGCGTCAGAATATTGCTTTAAAAACATAAATAGCATTATAAAAATACTACTTTTATTTTTGAAGTCATTCATCCTTTTTAAAATCGTACATAAAGTGTATGCATGCTGGAAAATTTCAACTAAATTAGGGCTGTTATTGATTAAATTAATTAATTTAACAAGATTTAATGTCGACAGGTACTGTGTAATGAAGCTGGAAGATTTCCTTCAATTTCTGCATTTATTTAAAAAAAATTAAATTGACAAATAATATTTTATACATAATTACTATACATTATTTTATATAAGCTTTTCTCGGCCTAAAAGCAAAATCTTCAAACAGTTTGTATAGTAGAGCATAATAATCTATTCTGATAACATCACTGTGTTTTTTTTTTTTTTAGTTTTAGTGTGAAAGTATTTTATATTAACTTTTATAAAACTCAATTTGAATTAATAGTTGTACAGAATTCTTAAAAATGCTTATACGCACTATTTTCTAGTAAATAATTGTACCAGCTTAAAATGCATAAATTTTGTGTGTGTAAGTTGATGGCAGATAACTTGATTTAATAAAAAATTATCATACAGTTACAACATGTGGCAATGATGTTGAAAGAGTGTCATTAAGCACCATAATAATATTATATACGGTATCTCTTGATTAATTCATCGTTATACTTATTTAATCTATTTTGTAAAATACGTGCTTATTGGGGTGTAGACGAAAATTCATTTATTTAAAATCTTCCCTTTTCCGAAATTTTCTTCCATTGATTGAAAGTAAGAAGTTCTTGTCTCCAAATTTGAGAATGATACCTTTGTTCTAAAATACAAGAGAATACTAAAAGAAATTATAATTTGTATTTATAGACAGATTTGCTGTTGTGGCTAGAAAATGGTGAGCAAACACAAACGATGTCTCAAGTGTATGCAATTTAATAATTTATTTCAGTAAGGTAATAAATTAAATTTTCTGAGTATAAGTTTTCATCAACAATATGATATATATTTCTAACATTTCTAAGGAAATGTAGTAGACGTCACTAACATTTCGAGAAGAGTAATACACCTGCTTGAAATATGTCGACGTCGGGTGGCATCGCCAGACGACTTCCTCTCACTCGACAATCCTTTTCTGTCCCAGTGTCTTTATAACTATCGTCTGCTTCTTAGCTCTATTCCTGATCTGGAGATTCGCCCAGTGGCTTCGGAATATTTTTTTGTGGATTCTTCGGCTTCTCTTTTTTATCCCCCAATCTAGTGCTCAAAAAATAGCGGGTATGGGTGAAGACTTAAAAGAAAGAGGAAAAAAATTGAGCACATAGAAGTAGTTTCTATGAAAGGAATGTGTTTTTAGGGTTAAGAAATACTTTTTGCTACTTTTGCGCTGAAAAGTTTATTTTTGGAACATTTTTCTTTTAATTTTTATCAAAGTAGATAAATAAACACGATATTTCTTAGAACCCTTCCTACCATTTGTTAAATATTTTTCAATTAATAAATTTATTTTGTTACTCTATCGTCAATGCGAAGAAAGGATTAATATAATACGAGAGGAGAGAGACTTGAAAACTTAGTAAGCAATTACAATAGCGTGAAGACGAATGTTCATACATTAAGTCTCCATTATGTCATGTAATTATTATTATTAATTATCAATAGCTGCAAATTAAATATACAATTTGAATGTATATAATGAATATATATATATATATATATATATATATATATATATATATATATATATATATATATATATATATATATATATATATATATATATATATATTTATATATCTTCTTCTTAACTGGCATTACAGCCCTATGCAGGCTTTAGCCTCCAATACATCCTCCTTCCACTTTTCCCACTTCGAAGCCAAATTTTTCCAATTCTTTATCTTCATGGTCTCCAGGTCCTTTTCCACATTGTCAATCCATGTTTCTCTGGTTCTCTCCTTCTTCTTGCTATTGAATAATTTACCCTTTGTTATCCTTTTTATATTTTTTTCATCTCTGCGGTGTACGTGGCCAAGCCACCTTACTCTTTGTGCTTTAATGAATCTCACTATGTCTTTGTTTCTTACTAGGTGCATTAATTCATTATTATTTCTTCTGATCCATACACCATTTTCAAGCCTTGGTCCATAAATTTTCCTTAAAATTTTACGTTAAAAAATTCTAATATATTCCGAGTCCCTTACATTCAATGTCCATGTTTCTCCGGCATATGTAATGATTGGTCTAATGAGGGTTTTATAGATTTGCAGTTTTGTTTTTCATGATATCAATCTATTATTGAAAACTTTTTATTTGCGTAGAAAGCTTTATTACCAGCTTGCACTCTCTCGCATATTTCATTTTGTAGGCTGTTGTCGTTGCAAATAAAAGTTCCAAGATACTTGAACTGTGACACTCCTTAAAAATTTTTACCCTCGATTTCAATACTTCTTGGTTCCCTTCAAGATTTGTTGCGCGATATTATCAAATATTTGGTCTTGCTTTCGTTGATTTGTAAACCAACATTGTTGGCTCTACTTTCCAACTCTCTATAACATTCCTTTAAAGTCCTTTCATTTCTTGAGATGATCACAATGTCATCAGCATATGCACAAATTTGGCTAGATTTATGGTAGATTGTACCTCTTTGTGCAATTGGCTCAATAGCAGTATGTAGAGCTAGATTGAATAGTGTAGCCGAAAGTCCATCACCTTGTATATATATATATATATATATATATATATATATATATATATATATATATATATATATATATATATATATATATATATATATATATATATATATATATATATATATATATATATATATATATATATATATATATATATATATATATATATATATATATATATATATATATATATTCATCCAAATGGGAAAAAATAATTTCAATTCAGACAGAATTTAGTTATTAATAATTATATCGAACTAATTCATAGCTTTTATTTTACACACTATTCTTAACTTCTTTGTTGAATTTTAAATTAAACTAATAAACCTATATTCATTAAAATATCCATTAAAAAGCCAATTTTTCGTCATTTCATTTGTTACTACTTGGCGACAACAAAAAAAATTGAGAGAAAATGTGTAAGATAAACAAAGAACATGCGCAATATGGAAGAAAAATATGCAATGTGATGTTCGAAAATAATCCATTTCTTTCTTTTAAACATTAATATAAAATATATTTTATTTTTAAAATGTACCTAGAATCGTATTAAGATACTATTAAAAAGTAGAAAATAATTATAATTTTTTTGCTGAAAATTCTTCTCAGGTTTCTTCTCTGTTGGCGAGAAGATAAGTGAAAATGGGATCCAGTCCCGAATACTATTTAAAAATGAAAGTTACAAGTGAGTCAAATCATTTTACATTTTTTTTTCAAAATTCGGAATTTTATTGTAAGGTCTGTAAATGTGTTATTTTTTGAATTTAAAGATTAGATACAAACGACCGTGGAGTGATGTAAAATTTTCTTTATATATTGTAGCGTTGAGAAATATTTAAGAAGACAAACCAGTACAAAGGATTAGCATCACCGCAACAAATTTTGCACACAGCTGAATTGGCGTCGTAGGAATAATGTTTAGATATCATTACAGAAAAAAAAAAACAGCACGAAAATATTCTAACTAATTAATTGAAAAATAATCATTAATAATACCATGATCAACAGTAAAATTGATTGCGGTAATGCTAATACGTAAGTCCCGGAAATTCTTACAAAAAATATTGATCTTATTCCAAATTGAACTATTTAATTTCTTGTATAGGAAATTCATTTACTAAAAAAGGAGAATTTCAAACATTACTTCTGTCGTGACTCAATTTAAAAGAGAAAAATATACTATAGGGTAACCCATGGTGAAAATTGGTAATTCTTTTTTAATAATTTTGAAACAATAAATAAATTTTTTTCTTTACATATATACATTGCTCCCATTTTTAATAATCAGTATATGGCGACGGATTGGCTGAGTGGTTAGCGTTCCTGACTCCTGAGCTGTTGGTCCCGGGTTCGAATCCCGGTTCGGGCATGGATGTTTCTATCCTTCTCTGTTCTCTCTGTCCTTTCTTCTGTGATGCTGTGTGAATGTGGCCCGCCCTATAAACGGGTTTGTGGTGGTATGGCGTGGGTAACGCTACTCGCCTCCGTGACTTAGTTCACAGGTGCCCGCTGGGTAACCATAAATGAGTAGCAATTTTTGTCTGGCCTTGTAGTGGCCTAGGGTTCGTCAGCTCAAGTGCCCGCCATTTGAAAAAAATAATAAGTATATTAGTTTTACATCATATTACTATTAGCTTTACATCATATTACTTAGATTTACATTAATTGATAATTAAGGGGTACCCTAAAGTATAGACCACCCTATTCAAAACACGTAGTTTTGTGTTATCCCTGTAGCTAAAGTTGTATAAAAGCTCTTTTTTTTCGGATAGGCTTTCAAAAGTAAACAATATTCTTTTAGTTCAGTTTTTCAAAAATTTCATTTTTATAAAATGGAAAGTTTCGTTTTTATTAAAATGAAAAGTTTCGTTTTTATTAAAATGAAAAAGTGAATTATTATTGGGAGAAAAGTGCTTAGAGGAAATAACATTAAAAACAAGGAAACTTTTTGAAATGAAATTCTTAAATATTATTTTATCCAACACTGTTGTTTATTCATGCAAAGTAGCTGGCAGAACATTTCTATTTAATTTTAAATATGGCACGCATAAATGAAATGTTTTACTGTAATTCAAATTCATACAAAGAGAAGTATTTTCCGAACGGAAAATCTTAAAAAAATAGAGGATATTTTAAAATACATTAAATCACTAGAAACAACTACATTCGTTTTCAAAGATTTTGTTTTGTATTTCGTGCTCACACGTGCATTTCTTGTCTTTTGCTAGGAAAAAGTTTGACATTTGTTATATTTGTCGCAGTTGTTAGCTTTCCCGCTAGATGACAGGCGCAGTTTCCGACTTCTGATGTTTAAGATAAAATGTTATGAGCATATACAAAATCAATTAGAGAATCGACAAAGAGATATTCTTTGCTATGAATTTTGTTTTCAAATAGTATCACAGAATTTTTATTATTCAGTAATTCAAGAAGCACAATATCTATTTATTTACATTCATTTCACATCTACAATTTACTTAAATTTTTGTAATTTATTAAAAAATGTGATCATGCTGATTTTTTGTTTTTATATTTTATCCATTGTTGTCATTAGTTTGAATCTAAATTAAATTAGTTTTTTTTTGGATTTACATCAAGTTGGCAACAAGGAAGTACATTTAATTTTGTTTTATTTATAAAGTTACTTTCCTCTTTTATAGCACCAATCCTCCAATAAGTACTTTTCCACTATCTATACAAAAATTACAAAATCTAAAGGTCCTCCTCAATGGTATGGATGCCGGAATCAGGTTGATTAATCATCATCGTGGATGGACTTTATTCAATATACAAAAATTCATAGAGCGCAACCAAAAGAAAGTCCTTAGCCCTAGTGAATTAGGTGAAATATTTGGGATGTATAAATCACTTCGATCGACTTTTCAAAACCCAACCGGCAATCGCTACTGTCTGAACAGTGTATTAGGTTACATTATTGAACAAACATTCAGATCTAAAGTTGACGATAGTGACTTTGTTCTCAAAATAGTCAATTCACTTATGGAGAACGATGGTCATATTGGCTACATCATCAACTTAAGTGAAGAATTGACAGCTCATCGCTGGACACACACCGTTATGGATTTTTTCTTAAAACATGTCAACATAAGAACAGCTCTTTTCGGAGGTAATCGATTGGTTAACGTTAAAGTTTATGATGGTATTTCCTGGCTCTTTCCTCTTGAAGTGGCTGTTAAGATAAGGTCTCCTTTCTTAATGTATCAACTTTTGAGACACGGAGCAATCTGGTCTTATCAAGATTACAACCTTCGTCATCGAGATCCATTTTCTGTTCAGTGTTTCACAAACATTTCCTCACGTGTACTAGGGTTGATCATTCAGTCTTTCCTGGAATTCAATCCAGCCATGGACACCTTGGACAATTTAGAGTCACGCCAGAAAGAAGCATGCGAAAAACTAATTTCCTGCGCAAATCTGGTTCTTAGAGATTCACCTCAATATAAACCGAAAATGCTTTTTAGAAGAAAAGTTGCCGTGAAGTACATGCCCGATTACCATACAGTATTATCCATCATAAATATGTTAGATACCATAGCGTTGCCGGGCTTGTTAGACAGGTTCAAGACTCCTCTACGTTTGAAGCACATGTGCAAATTGGAAATAAGAAAGATTCTTAACTACAACTGGCAGTTGCCAGTAGGAATTCATGAGCTGCAGCTACCAAAATCTGTTGAAGATTATTTAGACTTAGGTTGTGATTAATCTGATCATCAAATTAATTCAGAATAAATGTCAATTCTTACACATCACTTAATTAAGCAGATAACAATTTAGAATAAAAATATTGCCAATTATTATTGTTAAAATTGCATGTTTTTAAGTATTTTGTGTGTGAAGACAGGTAAATGAATATGTTTTAAAATAACGTTGATTACTTTTTTAACTGGAAAAATGCTACCAAGCAATGATATTCTACCACCAACAGAAAAAGTAAAATGAAATAAATATCTTACTATTTTGCTAAATGATGAAGCATTCTCTTAAGAATAAGTGGCGTCAAATTTCATAATTGGACAGGTTTGTAATACATGCATGCATATATATATATATATATATATATATATATATATATATATATATATATATATATATATATATATATATATATATATATATATATATATATATATATATATATATATATATATTCTTTTTTTTTCATGATACTGCATTTAATACTTTAGTTATTAAATACCCGACACTTATTATTTATTCATTTGGCTATTACACAACAGAGTCCCCTTCTTTTCGGCACAAAGGATGGAATTGATGCTATTTTAACTACAAAAGTTGGTGCGTCCTAATAATTTAGAAGCAAGGGTCAAGTACATCTCTCAGTCTTATACTGCTGCCCCGAGATATCATTTATCACTTAAAAGTATAAGAAGTGTTAACATAAAGTATCTAGAAATATTCAATGCTAAAATTTGGTGACATTAAACAAAATAATTGTCAAAATAGCCCAAAAATGAAATTCCCATTACTTAATTTTTAATGTATTTATCACATTATTAGAGAATTATTTTTTGGCCGGAAAATGTTTCACGATTTTTTCAATTTTAATGTAAAGATAGTGTTTAAATAATAGCACCATAAATACACGGTAAGATCACATTATTATTTTTTAGTAAAAGAATTAAAGTTTGTTTCCAATCAAAATGATCATAAAACTACATAGGTCATTGCGATATGAAAAATGTTTGCAATCAGAGCATTAGCACGTTTGTTGGAAAAAGAAACATGAAAATATGAAAAACGAATATTTTTTTATTCAACGAAAATTTTCTGACTTCATAACCTTGGTGACAATATTTGACACTAAAAAATTCTTGGTTAAAAAAGAAAAAAATACCGAAAAACTTACAAAAGAACATACATCACCTTGAAAATTTCTAAAATACAAATAGTCTTATTTGAAGGAGCTTATTGCAAATTATTGTATTTAGATTATTTATATTACTTTTATAAGTATGAATTATTTTCGATTGTAAATTAAGTATAATTTTTTACATAGGCATGGTATTTTTTCTAAATATAACTAACATAAATTTTCAAATTCTGTAAATAAATAGTTTTTTTTAGGTTTATATTGAAAATCAAAATGCAAATCACAAAATATTTTATTGTAATAGATTAATAACTCAAAACAATATATAAATAGTTTTGTAAGAGAATCAAAAAATCATGGGTAAATATGATAATTTTATTCATTATAAAAATGAATGAAGTAATATTTTGTTCAATTTTGTAAATCAATACTTTTCATCTAAATGATTATATTTCAGGATTTGAAATAATTATTTTCATACTATTCGAAAAATATTATTAAAATTATTTTATTATTTGCTATATAAAGCTTTTATTAAATATATATACATATATATTCCTTAATTAAAAATATTCCTTAATTCTTTATTTGTAATCATGTTTTCATTTAAAATTTTTGGTAGCGAATTTTAAAAGTCTACACAGCAATATCAGCATAAATATACCTAATATGTATCGTTTGTAAAGCAAGGTAAATGTATTTAGTGTCTTTTATTGGATAAAAAGCATTTTAAAAGGACATAAAAGGATTTCAAGCATTTCTGACAATGCATAAAAATTATTTAAATTTTGAAGTAAAAAGTTAGAATATATTTAGGCTTTTTAAACAAGCGTACACATATTTGAAGTATTGACTCAGAATATTTAATGAAAGCAAGTGAAAATTTTTAATTCATAAAAATGGTTACTTGCGTATTTTTTAAATTTAGAGCATGAAGTTTAGAATCATACCAATATATATATATATATATATATATATATATATATATATATATATATATATATATATATATATATATATATATATTCGTTTCTTATATTATTTCAACATTTCTCAAATCAAGTCACTTTGATAAATCTAATATTAAAGTGCAGTTCATATATTTCATTTGAATCATTTTTTTATCTATTTATTGTACTTTATTATTATTTCATTTAGTTATAACTTAATCTTAATGAATTATTTTTCACAATGAAAGATTTATTACTTTAACTCACTGATTGCTTTAAATGGTCGTTATAAGAAGGCTATTACATATTCATTAATTGCTTATCAAAATTTGATAAGCTTTTTTAGCAATAAATTAAGCTTTAAGATAATATGATACTATCTCTAGTATGTATATATACAAACATATCAGTGATTTGACAATATTTAAAAATATTTTATTTTAAACATATAAATGTATAGTAAAAATCTTGAATCCAAAATCTTATGTAAATATATCTTCGTTAATATATTTATATTTAACATATAATTTGTAAAAGAGTACAGTATTTATTTTACTTTTAATGTTTTATTTTGTTAAAAAAGTATTCATTTTGCTTTAAAAATATTAATATTTATTTTGCTATTTAAAAACAAATATTTATTTTGACATTAAAAAAGATAATATTTATTTTGCTTTATATTAATTAAATATTTTTTTGGAAAAATTTATTAATATAAAGTTTTCCAAAAAATGTATATAATTTTTTAAAACTTGAAAATATTTGTATAAAAATGAATAATAATTAATTGAAAATACTTTTTAACAAGATTAAAGTTTCTAAGTAATGAAAATACAATTTTTAATTTTTGTATTTTCATCTTTAAAACATTTATTTCTATTTCTTGAAAAGGAAAATATCTATAAATTTTATTTAATTGTAAAATGATGATTATTTTCAGCAAATCAATATAAAATACATTATGTTTATAAATGTTCTATGGGAATCAAGTCGAGATATTTTTTAGTGATTATTTTTAAGCAAATTATATATGTCGCAGCTATTTATATAGTTCAGTAATTTTTTCTTTATATTACATTTCCAAAAATTTTAATATAATTTACCAGTTTGTAAAAATTTATTTCACTCAAAATGGATAGAAGTATTAATTTATCTTTAGTATAAATTAATGGAAATAATAAACTAGTAAATCTGATCATAATACTTTCATGTTGGTTATTTAAATAAAATGTCTAGATAGAAATTTTTTGGCAGTTATAAAACTAAAATATTATTTTCAAAAATAAAGCGAGCATAATTTTTGCAGTGAAACCTTTTTTTGACCTACATTTACACCATATTTTGTCAATGAAATATTTATGATAAAGTTTTTACACACGGAATAAAAGAACTAGAAAAACATTGCCCCTTTTTTGGCACAATATTCTTATTCTTGCGACAATTTAACCATTTTAAATCTGATATATTGAAAATTATCAATACATATCTAATTTACCATGATCCTCCCATGAGTTATTTTTTCATTGTTATATCAAGTCATAAAACGTGGGTGATACATGTAATATATAAGATTTGTGATATATAAGCATATATTAAAAGCTGAGCATGTTTCGATATGTTTCATTGTTTATATAGAAGAAAACCTGATAGTTCTCAATATTTTTCTTAAATTTTTTTGCTTTCCAAGAAAGAAGAGAGGTGTTAAATATATTTCATATATTTCCTCGCGTCATTAATGCTGTTTTATTCAGTAAAGTGGTTCTCTTTTAAGATGTAGTATGTAGATCTTGTTTCAAAAATGAACTGATGAGGAAAGATTTCCAGTTCTGCATAAAATTATAGTTTCAAGACAGTTCTGTTAGAACCATGAAATCTTAAGTATTCGAATCATATTTTCACAGATTAAGAAGACACCTCAGCAGAACTATTTCTTAAGTTGCAATTTTATCGAAGAAATTTTGATGTAGTAAACGATGCTGTAAAACTATATCCCATCATCACATTTCCATCAAATTCTTGAATTCTTTTTAATGAACGTGGAAATTATTTTGAATCCGAATTTATTAATTATTCGAGTTCGATACAATTTGACGAGAAATAAGCTCATTCTTTTACATATTTTGTCAAACCCCCAATCAATGAATATTAGAACAAAATGTTATCCCATACCTTAATCGGATAAAAGCAATTTCTGAAAGTGGAATACATCAGAGGGACAGAATTTCAAAACATCCCATAGAATTCTCCACATTGCTGAATATCTCCTTCAATCTCGTGTTTTGGAAAAACTAGAGAGTTAGTCCATCGAATCTCGTATCTCGATACTTAGATGACATTTTGTTTTCGGTTCCATTGTTGCTATGGTAGACGTTTTTCTTTATTCGTTATTTCTTCTCATGTCAATATAGCAATAAAATGAAACACCTAATCAATTTTTATAAATCTGGTTGGATTATTTATGATATTCTGATTTGATTATATTAGATTGTTTTATTTATAAAAATGATATAGGAAATAAGATGACATCTGCAAGGTTTTGAGGCATAAAATGTTTTAACTTATTTCTTAGTTACAAAGCAAATACTCTTATAATTGATCAAAATATCTCTCAGTTTTTCGTACAACCAAAAAATTTGTAATTTGGTCTTGATAATGCAAAAGAGAGTTATGTTTGATTAGAAACATTAAACTAGGTTCATTTAATTTTCTTTGAAAGGGAAAATTAGGACAGTATAGATTAAAATATGAATGGAGTCCATCTTAACTGCTGATTATACTGTTTAATCAGAGTTTAAAATGCTGTTAAAAATATAGTTTGAAATGAATTAACAGGTGTTTTAAATGTATTTAATTTGAATAAGTCTTTACCAGGAACAGCTTACTATGTGGCTCTGGAGTAATGTAAATACCCAAATATTAATTATCCCATAACAATTTATAGCTTGATTTCTTTTTAAATTTAATTTTTGTTCGCTCAATAATAGGAAATTTCTATAAGGAAAATCTATTTTATAGTTATATTTTCTTAGGGATATGTGTCATATTGTATGAGGCAGTTTTTATATTAATAAAATATATTTATTCAACAATTATTGGTTAAAAACACGCCTATTAAGAAAAATCGATTCTGTCAATGATTAAACACTATCAGTTTATCGAACGTGTAACATTTATATCCAATTAACATTTCCAGAGCAAACTGTTGACAATAAAGTTAAAAGGAATACATTTCCAAAACTCTTAAGATTTTGGAAACTAAATAAATCAGAATATATCCCGTCCATTTAGATTCAAATGCAGTCAATGCTCCAGAGGAATACAAACTCTCTTCTATGATGAGTACCGGATTCTTTTCCTCAAACCGATTTCATATTCATAAACTACGATTAAATGCACTATTTTTCAGAAGTCTCGAATCGGTGGAGAATATCTTGTGAAGCTTTAGAATTGCCGAAATGTGATTTGAGAAGCTTTCAAGTATGTAAATTTCCGTAATGCGTTTTGAAGTCGATTGTGCGATAAACAAGAGAAGAAGGCGCACCTGTTAAGTAGGTTTCTTCGATTTGGAATGCTTGGAACGTGGCTCGGCATTCTGATGGAAAACACTTGCGGAACCATGATCTCATTACCTCTAAAACTTTCCACATTTTTTTAAACTTTATTCTATAATACTTCTAGAAATTCTTTTCAAGTTAATATGTAAGGAAGGAAAGAGGGTATAAGCTTTCAACGAGAATGAAAAATATATGGATATTTAATTTGTCTGAATGCATTATGAAATCAAAGCCGAAAGCTTAATTGATTCAAACACGTATTTCATATGAATACTTATTTTCAGTTTTTTCTTCTCATCGTCATGTTATACTGATGTGTGACAGAAAGTTATAAAATAATTCCTACTCAAATACACTAAATTGAAATTTTAGCTTCTTTTCTAATAATTATTTTCCAAAATCACACTACTTTTCTTCCAATGAAACACTATCTTAAAAATACCTTTTAAATCGGCGATTGTTAATTTAACAATAGTTACTCAAGAAAAAACTGTTAATAATAACTGTGTTTAATTTATAAGTCATAATTTTTAATCATTAATAATTAAAAATTTTGACAAAATTAAAATGCTAAAATTTAAAACTTTATTAGATTATTTTATTTTACTATATCTTTAAAAAGAATTAAATGTGAAAATATTTAAACTGATTAATAACGTCACAAATACTTTTTTTTATATTATACATTTTATACAAATCTGTGTTATGTAATCTTAATCATACCCGAATAAAATATTTCTGATATAATTTGTTGATTTTTTAATAATACAGTTGAAATAAACTTGATCAAACAAGTTTCGAATAAAATTTCATGAAATATTTTAAGCAAATTATACATTTGAGATTAGATTTTTAAATAAATAATTTACTTTAATAATAATTTTAAATAAATAATTAAACCTACATTGGAGGATATTATAATTGGATGCATATAAAGTAAACTGTTTATTACAACAATCATTAGTAGATTACTTTGAATTTAAATATAGGTAAGGTTTGTCATTATAAATGAACTGTAATTCAAAATAATAAAACAGTTTTTCGATTAAAAATCAATTTATGACATTTTTGATATTTAATCTCATACTTCATATTGTTGTTATTGATAACGAATCTCTTAGTATTACTGTAAAATGTATCAGTTTTATACAAGAATAAATTCTATAGAAAAAAGTATTCTGATAATCATTAAGCCAGAAAATTTTCAAATGGCAACTTTCTTAAATCACAAAATCAAGTATAATCGTCACGTATTTCAAACAGTCATATTTTATCGGCAGGTATATTTCGCTTTTACAACAGCTTGTCGCTGCTTGGCAACTTCAAGAAGCTCTGCTCCACTCTAGCTGAAGTAATTTGTTTTCAAAAGGCCATATTTCTTGTCGTGTTCCAAGCGAGAGTTCGGCGGCTTGGGAATAATGGAAGAGCGAAAGAGAATATGTTTGCCTTCATAATCCCCGCCACAAAGAAGTGTTTTTTCTTCTATTCCCTATTATGTCCTTCTGAAAAGACGGGGTGTGGGTGGTAGGAAGGCACAAAATCAATCAAATGCCAGGAGGGACCAGGAAATCATTTCTTACTCCAGTACATTCTTTCCTTATAGTTTCTTGGACCCAGAATGAGTGGTATTCTACTCACTTTCGCAGATGATTTCTTTATTTTTTCACTTCACTTCCGCCTCCAACCGATGACCTTCTCTCGCAATTCATTTCTCATTTGTCAAAAGAGAGTTTTTCAAAGTATCCCGGGAGATTTTTCCACCCTCCTTGCTGCGCTTCAAGCAAGGAGTCGATGTCACCTGAAAAGAATTACCGTTTTTGTGACATTTTTGTTCCTTGTTCGCTGTTACGGCTTCCTTTTCGGTTATTTTGACAACAAGATTGCATTCCTACTCTACGGGTTGCTTTCTCAGCTGTGTGGCAGAAAGGGTAGTTAATGAATTCTTATCGAATGTAATGATGTATGCATTGTGATTTGTGCTCACAAACACCATGTACCTATTTACTCCTTCTAATCTGTAAATAAATAACATTCAGTAGTAAATTCAAAATATGACTTAATGTCTGTCCATGTTGTGAATGCAATAGTAATAAAATCTGAATGAAATTTTTTTCATTATAATCTTTTGATCTCCCAAACTTCGGCATTTGTATTAAAAACATTTAATTTATTTTTGAAATATATTATTAAATCATTTTATATTTCGAAATAAATTAAAGTTACACAGTAATTAAAAATTAAATTTAAAGTTTTGGAGTTGTAATCAGAATCAGAGTACCAAACATAATATTTATCATTGTGAAAAATTCAACTAATAGAATGTTACTAGAGACCAGATTCAACAGACTCAAGATAAATTTTATCGATCCTTTCACTCTTTTTTATTTGATTTTACCTTTCAATTGGAATATTATTTAAAAAAACCATTATTTAAATTTGAAATTAATATTTATGATTTCTAGAGATATACTGACATTTAAATGTTGATATGTCAGTACTTATATCTATTTCATGAAATAGTTTACAAAATGTGAGCCTAATATCTTGATTTAAATTTAATTTAAAGATATAAATATGTAAGACAATAAAGGTTTATAAAAAAATAGAAATGAAATAGAGTTTATATTTGAGATTTATTTCAAATAATGTTAACATTTGCCTTAAGCAATGAATATAATATATACGCTTTCTTCCATATTCCTGATGTGATATTATCAAGTTTAAAACTTAATCTTTTCATTAAGAAAAAACAAATGATTTAACTTTTAAATTCAAACATAAAATATTCACAAAAATAATTTAAGCTAGTTTATATCAGTGTATCATCAAATTTATTATTTATTTTCATTGAAATTTTTTAATTTATATGTTATTATTTTTTGTATATAAGGTTACATTAAAGCCAACACACACACACACACACACACACACACACACACACACACACACACACACACACACACACACACACACACACACACACACACACACACACACACACACACACACATATATATATATATATATATATATATATATATATATATATATATATACATATATATATATCTACAGATATTCAGCAGACTCGATCTATCCTTCAACAATTCCTGGTAATATTTCTTTGTGCAATTCAGATAAATTTTTCAAAAATAATTTCTCGTAATAACTTACAATTATCACGATAACTATGAATCTTAATTTCCGTCATTTTCATTAACATAAAACAAAACCAAATATTTGAGTAATTTCAAGTAAAATAATTAATTAAAGTGATGTAGAATTTCCCAAATTCTTTGTTATACATTAATGGTTATTAAATATATTAAGTAATTTAGAGGTAATTTTTCTAAATTATTTATTTCCACATTTATGTTGCTTTTCAATAAATGGTTTTTTGATTACCGAAAGTGAAAAATATTTAAGAGAATACAAAGATGTTTGAAATATATATAATACAATATTGAAACGAATACACAATACAGTTTAAATAAGATAACAACGCTGTGTCCATTGTGTAAGGATAATAAATTGCAACATTCTCCAAACTTTTTCCATGTTGAGAAGATATAAATGATTGAGTAACTGAGAAAACGGGCCCTGCCTTCGCAAATCTCTTCAGTTTCTTGATTGGTGGAGATAAATATTCACTTATCAGTTCATTAGTTTTCACTAACCAAATTAACTTACTCTTCCGCTCAATTAGCCAATCATAAGCATAATTCGAATGATAAGAGCCGAAGGCGACTTTGAGTTAATGATACAAAACTATTTTTGGGAAAATGAAGACCTCCAGGAATCGATATCTCTGTGTATATCGATTTTTGATTACATTCAGAAACGAAGTCATACACATTACATAAGCAGGCCGTAACTAGAGAATACCTAAGCGCAATTCGATTATAAAGATAAAATGCAGCTTCCTGATGTTAATATCGATTATGAGATTTGTGTAAGACTGCTTTGGTAAGTGAGTTTCGATTTTGTATTTGAAACCAAATCTTATAAGAAATCATTTTTTATTTCATTTGTTTGCTTTTTAAAGTAAGCGTATTTTGATATACGTGAACATTTTGAAATTTCAATCTAATAATCGTTTTCTTTTAGCTCATTGAAGCTAAATGCGATAACAATTTTATAGAAATATATTGAGATTAAAAATTTTGAAGTATTTTCTTTTTTCTTCTTCAGATAGTTATATCTAACAGTATTTGTGCATTTGTATTTAGTTTTTAAAATTATGAGCTACGAGATCATGAAATTTCTGATTTCGATTATTGCTGTTTTGGGGTATGTAAATGCTGATTTATCAAAAGTTAAACATTTTTAATGATATTCTTAAATAAAAAAGTTTTCTGCTATACTATTTTTTAGGAGACACATAATAGAATCCGAACTAGTAGATGAATAGTTAATGACTTTGCAATTTGTGGTTTATCCTTTCACCTCAGATATCGATGCTAAGGTTTTAAATTAAACCACAGGTGTCAATAAAGTTATGGTATCCGCCTATGTTGGAGCCAAATTTTTCTTAATAATTACTTTTCGTTTATCTTGCTTTTAATGAATTATGAGGTAAAAACGTAAAATAAATTAAAATTTCAATTACATATAGCATACCATTTGTTAAACTAGTTATTTTCGGGCAAATTTCAGTAAAATTTTAATCACTTTACAGAAAATTGTACTGTATCAGTTTAAATTAATTTGTTGGTAAGATTGTGACAATGCTCTTTGAAATGATAAAAAATCTAAAAAATATTAAGCAATAAAGAAAACTTGGTTAAAAATGCTCAGCAATATGGATATTTTACGAAATTTTACTCAATATTTTCTTTAAAAAATAGCTAGATAAATCGCTTTTAAAATGATAGTTTCATTTGTCATAGTAACAATGTTGCCACTTCTTTCCAAATGTATAAGCTAAATAATGGACTTATGGTTATTATAAAAAGACATATAAATTTAAAAAATAATAAAAAAAGTAAAATAATTCTTTTTTCTTTATCAATTTCGGCATCAAAAGCCTCTTTTTGTTTCGTTTTTCAAAAGACGACGCATTTAAAAAATCCTGTAACTTAATTTCTATTTGACATACTGTAAAGCAAGATATTAGTGTGGAAACTGAAAACTTCTGAGCACAAGAAACCTGAATAAAAAGAAAATTGTCACATATAGTTGAAAGTCAACTTTTCAATGTAGGCGTATACCTTAATTCTTTCACAAAATGGGATTACAGAGACACAAACGTACCATCTATATAATTGAAAAATATCATTTAATTATCACCTTTATTTTTGAAAGCAAAACTTAATGAAAAGAAAGAAGAAACAGTTTAAATATTTTGTTTCGCAAAACTTCTTTCTCCCATTCTATGTGACCAGTCACTGCAATTCATCTTACTCTTCAATGATTAAGAGTTGATAAAAGATTTGCCACAGATTTGAAGGAAATGCAAACTTTAGTAGAAAGGCTGAAGATGATTCAGTAAGGAGATCTTTCGAAGCGGTCTCAGAAGTTTTCACTGTCATTTATTATCGATTCTCATTGCAGTTTTGCTTGGTAAAATGTATCTTTCAGAGATAATACAGTCATCTTTTAAAAGTGACTTGTTATTTCCAAAACATAATGATCCGCACATCAAGTTCCAATCAGCTTTTCCTGTTCAGAGTTAGTTAATTTCCGTTTTACCACGATTACATAAGGAAATTGGTATATTAAATAAATTTAATACAAATAAAAACTCTGACAATATAATGTAATTGATACAATTTTCATTCAATACCATTGCATATTTTATAGTGCTATATTACATGAAATTTCAATATTACATTCTTCACATATTTTGTTTCAAATAAAGTACTGTAAAGTTAATGTTACCAAATTTTTTTATGAGTGTTTCGTGACTAGTTTTAGATTCGAATTTCTCTTTTAAGCTCTGCAATTATAATCTTTGATGAAAATTTGAATTTACAACAGTTTTCTCTGTTTACCCAGCTCAAAATGATCAATTGGTAGAAAGCATTTCCGACTTATCTCATATTTAGTATCATTTTTATGTATAGAAACTCTTCCATTTAATATTAATGCCTTCCTTAGAATGCCTTCCATTTATCGAAGTCATTCATTGATAAAAAGATTTTTAAATATTTTAAAATTTTTAAATTAGCAATAAATTGTAGGTAAATTTGTAAATGTTTTTTAGTATTTGAAAAAAAGTTTTAAACTCTTTCTTTCGTTGCTTGTTTTGCATTAAAAATTTTATGAATTATTTTTTAAAAACAGTTACATAAGGTTTAATGCAAAAACAAAGATTGTGTGTACAATATTTTGAATAATTTTTACCAAATTCCTTCCTAGCGGTATGTTTTTTTTATGGAAATGTTTGAAATATAACATCTTTTTATTGAGAAGGCATCAAACATTTGGCATATTTTTTAAATAAAAAAATTATATAGGCATGAAAAATTGTTGCCGAATTACAGATATAAATTTATTTTAAATTAAAAAAAAGAAAAAATTCTTTAAATTAAAAAATGAAAACAGATATTTTGAATTCAAATGCGTTAAAAGGAATAATGTAAATATATGGAAATTAGGTTTCAATTTATATTTATTACTACAGAAAACAAAAAATATGGAGAAAAATTCGTATCATTTGTATTCAATTGAAAATTCATAGAGAAATATTTTGATATAATTGAAATTTCAGTTCACTTTTAGTTTATTTTGGAATTTATTTGATTTTAATGCAGTTTTAAATGGAATCTGCGTTTTTTATTTTGCATAATAAATATTTCCTTTTCTCACTCTAAATAATTCTTATAATAGAAATGTATTGCTAAATTTTATTCTGAAATATTTAAGAAAGCCTCTAAAAACATTTTATGTAGGTATGTTTTTCATAGCTGTTACAAAGGACTATTAAATTTCACAAAAGTATGAGAGTTCATTACATTTCAAAATTGCTTAGCATAAAATGCAAATACAAAATTATGAAGTTATAGTAAAATGCTTATTACAATGCAGAATTGATCTATTCCTTGATTTTATGTAATGTTTTTACTATTTGAATAAGGTGCAATTATTTTTAATCATATTTTCATGGCATGTTGTCATGGAAATTATAAGAGGCTGTTTATCACATTTACTTAAAATAATATTAAGATAGTCGAAACATTTGTTTATTTAGCTTGGAAAGTTTCACTCTAATTCTCCACAAATACAATTTTCTTTAGGACTTAGATCTAAAGAAGATGGTGAGATCATTCTTTAATTGAAATAAAGATTGGATTATTAAACAGAAGACTAATTCAGAAAATGTTAAATTCTGGTTTGATCAAATCTGTAAATATATAAAGAAATTTATTTAAAATTAAAACTTACTATTTCCTTTTTATCATTGTTATTACTATTTCCTTTTTTATCAATAAATGGTAAGATTTATTCATCATCGTAGCAACCCAAATTATTACCGAAACCTTATCCATAAAAAGTCAAATTTCCTTCGCGCTGATTTTCAAGTATATCTTCAATATTTGCAGCGTAAAGGATGTCTTTCGTGGACGATAAAATTGTTCATATTGTAAGATTATTTTTAATTAGAAAATATACAATTTTATTTCCATAGTGTGACAGTGGTTATTTGTATTTTTGTACCTTTTCACGATTCTTTTTAGTTTTAAGCTTCACAATATTTCATGTGAAAATCAATGTTTTTTTCAATAACAATTTACGCAATTCTAAAGTTTAATTTAACCTCTTTAGTAATTTTATTTTATAACATTATGGCGTGCGCGTGCGATAATTATTTATTAAATACTAAGTTTGTTCAAATAGAACGTTTATAATCTAGTGTCGTTTCATGCTTACAATAGTTAACAGCAAGCCTGATTACCAAATAAACCTTTAGCATATAAATCTGTTGCAAAAAAGTTCGTGAAGCCTCAAAAAAAGTAAAAGAGAAAATTTAAGTTTATTTTTGTGTCTCTATCAATAAAATTGTGAAAGAGCGAAAGTTTAAAGCGCTCTTTCATTCTTATTAATTCACACGTAAATTTGTATAATTATTTCAAAAGTGCAACTGTCCCGTATGTCCTTGCCACAGTCAGGCTCTGTTTATACTTATGAATTTTAATTTCATAAAGATTAACTTTTAATACATAAAGATTAACTTCATAAAGATTAAAAAAAAGCCTAACCAAACAATGGTTCTTTCAATTGTTTGGCTTCCACTTTAAAAATAATTTTAAATTTTAAATATTTAAAGTAAACTTTTGCAGCATTAAAATGGCAACATATAATTCATTAAAAAACTGAAGATGTTTCATCAAACAATAAAGTTAAATCATAATTTATTAAGGAATTATTTTTTGTCCTTTTTCTAAAATAAAATATTGTAATTAACACATAAGACTTAAATTAATGAGTTATTTTGATTTAATGAATTAAATAGCAAAGTTTCAATTTACTCGAGTTGCGCTTAGTGAAAAATCAGCATTTTTTGTTAGAAAAATAAAATTTATCAAATATGAAACTCTTACATTTCCTGCTTTCAACGTTCTGTTTAAAAAAAAAAAAAATTCTTCAAATTAATTATTTTTAAAAAATAAAATACACTCGACACGATCCACGAGCCTTGAAGTAAAGAAAAGAAGCAATAAATCACATTTTTTCGACCCAATTTTTTCTAATTTCCCGTCTTTTCTTCAAGTCTATAACAATTTATGTCTGAAATTCGACACTGGAACCGGTAGTTTCCTCCAGAGCCCGTACTCATTTCCGGCGGCGCTGTAGTAGCAGCGAAATTTCAGATCACACGACGAACGAAACCAATTTCCATACATTTCGAACACTCGGTAGTGAGAATAGTTTTACAAAACTTATATACGTGATAAAAGGAAACTGAGGCAGCTTCACAAAATCTAACAGATTTAATTCTAAATTCATGACAGAAAAGGAATTTATCAAGCAGCTAAAATTAAAATTCAAGATAATTATTTTTCACGTCTGATTCATTAGCTGTAACTGGGGTTCCTGTCTGAGAACTATTTTATTTTGCCAATATTTTACTGCCTTTTTATTTTATCGTTTATTTTATTGAAGCCCGGTGAATAAAATTTAAATTTATGATGAGCTGGAAACGATTTCAGTTCATTTTACGACAGTAATAGAGTAATGAAGCGTAAGTAAATGCATTACGATCCTACTGGGCCACGAAAACGAATAATTTTCGGAACTGATGCCACAGCAAAATAAATAAACTTTTTTACTTTATGATAAATTCAAATAATTTTTTTTCAATTTTGTAGTGATAGTTAGACATGACATCAAATCGTATTATAGTTGTTAAAAACTTCTATCATAAAATTTCCATTATAATACATAAAGACGAGTTTCATGTATCAGAATTCGATTAATCATCGGAACGTTTTAGAAATGTAAATGAATAAAGATTGTAGATTATTTAGTGTATCTGTTTCCAGAATGAATGATTTATTCAATAAATATAGTTATGAAAAATGTGTGTATTATGTAAGTACATTTTCTCTTAAGAAAACTTCTTTCCAGATGAAATTCTATTTTTGTGAAGAAAACATTCATTTATAACAACAGTATAAAACTTATATATTTCAGTAGGAAATTAGAATTAACTAAAATATAAATAACATGATTTGTTTTACATTTTTAAGAGGAATTATGAAGAAATAAACGAGAAATACTATTTTAAGTATATTGTGTAATTATACGTTTCTTATAATCGTTTATAAACAAATCTAATTAAAAAAGTGTCTTTAAAGCAATTGTAACTTTCTACACATGTAAAAATAATATTAGTATTTAATGAGTAAGGTTATTTTTGATCCAAACAGCTCTGAATGTGCTACATAATTTATTTTTAAATCATCTTTTTTAGGAAAAGGAAAAACACAGTGACTTCTTTGAATTATAATAATTTTACAATGCCAAAAAAGTAGTTTTTTAGCTGTTTAATACTAAAAAACTCATATTATTTTACAACAATGTTTTTCAAATTTAAAAAATTTTATTCCTTCAGGTTTCTTCTTGAAATATTAAATTTCATTGTATGAAACATCTTATCTCATAAAATCTATAAATCGTGATAAAATTTGGGCTTAAAAACGAAACAATTCTCATATGCATTTCTGAAAATAATTTACTTTATTTGTTTAAAGTATTTGAGGAAATTTAATTTTCATAGACTATTTTTCTCAATAAATATGATTTGAAAAATGCTAGAAATATCAGAATAATCTTTATGACTTTTAAACACAAGAATAAACTTCTAAGTTGAAGTATGTAACTTATTGTCTTTCATCAGGTTCTCTCTTTCTCATACGATCCAAGTTTAATTTACATATATCTAATTTAAAATGTTATTGAATAGTTTATTTTTGATATGTCAAACTGTATATAATTCATTATTATTCTACAGAGGAATTTATCTTAGCTTGGAAATATTTACAATGAAAAATTATACAGACGATTTAAAATGCTTCATAAATTGCTGCTTTATACGCTTTACCAGTTAAAATATTTAAAAACATTAAATTAAAATATAATAAATACAAATTAAATTTTGAGTTTGTGTTATATTTGCTTTTTATTGGAAAATAATGAGATAGGTGTCAACTAATAAAATGTGTATGATAAATGCTTCTCCATTTAAAAATGTGTAAATGGAAGTACGAAAAAAGTATGATTAGCTTTTAGAGATATTATGAGGAAACAATGCATTGATAAGCGACACAATCATCTGACAGTTTAAAAGTTTGTATGAAATATTAATTCAGAATTAAGCTTAACTAACATCGCTAAAAATAATATTCAAAAAATAAATTGTTATAATTGGTAAGATAAGGTTTATCGAAATTTAAGTGAATGCTGTCAAAAATCAATTCTTTAATAATTCTTGTAGTTTAAGATCATTGCAATCGCTATTAAATTTGTTACACACCGAGATTTTCAATTATTCTGTTTCCTATATTTATCTATTCTTTTAGTTGATTTTAGATAATTTAATCTTATTTTAAGGTTAATTTAAGGTGCATACTTCCATTAAATGAAATTTACATAGTTTTTAAGTGTGAGGATCTAAAGTAGGTATATTTTCAGATTCTTTCGTATTTTATACTCTCTCTTTATATAGACATATAATTCTTTTTTGTCAGGATAAAAAATTAAGTTAATGTAAAATATAATTAGAGAAACATAAGCAGATATAATTAATTAATTATATGAATTATATCTGCATTTAATATAATTTTAGCTTATTGGAAAGTAAAATTAAGTTAAATATGTAAAATTTAAATCAACATGTTGTTCATAATGCTAAAAATACTGAAACAGTCGTATCAATAAGAAATAATAAAATCAATTAAATACCTTTTTCATGCGATAGGGGTATGATTTACCAGCATGAAAGCATCCAAACATCACACAAAAAGTGATTTTTTGTAACTTACCTAAAATAAAAAAGAAATTTTTTTTAATTAATCATAATGTAAGTAATTATTTAAGAAAGAATCTTAAGTGATTTGAAACTTTCATTAAACTGATTTAGCATAAGTATAAATTCATTAATAAAATCTGAATTCGTAGAATCCGAATGGAACAAAGGGAATTAATTATTCCCATCGGTCAGCTTCAGTGCATTTTATCATTAGACGCGCCATTTTGTAACGGAATCAACCAAGCGGATCATTGGTGGGAAAGATCAGTGTCCAGTTGGATGATTGCATTATCCCGAACACGTGGTCAGCCATGGTAGAACAGAATGAGTATGTTCCAGAATACAATCTGCATCAGAAATCTTATCACGTTAAAGGAACAGAATACGACGGAGTTTAATTTAAATAAAAATGGTAAATTTGTTTGCATATTTTTAAATTTCTTTTTCAAAAATTAATATAAATATTTAATTGTAAAGTAAATCACAGAACTGCTGAAATTTTCTTTGAACCTCCATGAGCATTATTTATAAATAACTTTTGAAGTTTCGTGTTTTGAATGACTTGGCTTAATATTGTTGGAATAATGTTCGGATAAATTGTATTTAACGAGTGAAATATAGTTTTCCATATTTGATGATAAATATTATGAATTTTATTGTAAAGAAATAAAGGCTTCTTTGGCAAATTTATTTAGTTATTAAGCAATTTATCTTGCTGTAAATTGTGTTCTTGGTTTTAACTTTATTTTCTCTTCTCTCTCTCTGTTACTAATATTTCTCATGTATAACTATTTTGATGTAATCTTGTATAATTGCAATTTTTATCAAAAGTGCTGAAGGTATTTTTTTCCTTTTGAAAGCCGAAATTTTAATAAGAAAATCGAAGGTTATTGAGAATTATTTACGAAAAGTATTTAGGTTTCACAATAGCTATCGTTTTTTGCTTATTTTTATGCCTTTGAAAGACGATACATTTGCATCATGTTGATTTTTATGAAATTTAAGGAAACTTTGCTTATGATATAAGCGTACATTATTTTTTCAAAACTAACAAATAAATTTCCTTTTGATGCTTCTTTGTAGCAATGAAACCTGAAGAATTTATATACATATATATATATATATATATATATATATATATATATATATATATATACATATATAATTACTTAAGAAAACTGATTATGATTTTACATATAAACATGTTTTGATACTATTCCATTATATCCCCGCTTTTGATTCTAAAGAAATAGCATGTATTTCACGGAGAAGCGAAAATAATATAACGGAGACACGATAATTTTATTGGCTCAAAATCTGATTTTTAAATTCACTAGATACTAAATATTGTTTTGTGCAAAAATTGACTAAAAACTGATAAACAATGACAAACAAGTTAAATCCCAAACATAGCTAAGGCTTGTTGGTGATAATTGGTTACTTGGTGATAATTTTGTAGGTTAAAAGAAGCATTACGGTCACAGGTCACCCAGGGAAAAGGAATTAAATACAGCAAAATTTAATTTTGTCTCATTGAAGAAAGGTACTTAACGCAATCCATCACTGAGGTGATTGTTAAAGTTTCCGCCAGAAATAAACATTGGTGTTTATATAAGTTTTATCAATAAGTTATAATTGTTTAGTTTATAAATTATAAATAAAATGTTTGTATTATTTTTTCGTAGTTTCTGAAAATGTAAACATTTTTAAACAATACAGGATGCAAATGAAATAGTTATGAAAATAATTTATGATTTTTTTGTTACGGCGATAATTAAAATCGGGGTTATAATGGAAAAGTACCCATGTTTTCGTAGGAAACATTTGTTGAACCTTTGTAAAATAATTTTTAAAGGAATATTTATAACTTCTTTTTATATATTCTCTAAAATAATTACATATTTTCAGTTTATTAGGGGGGCATGAACTTTTATCGGTAAAATTAAATTTAGAAAAATTAGCCATTCTTATACAGGTGAAAGAATTATATATGGATTGACATGAATTAAAATACAGATGCAGAAACTTGTAGAACTTCACAGTGAGGAAATATGACAGATATTAGAGAAAAACATTTCTCTTTTGAATTTAATTTAATGTAATATTATCTAACATTAATGCAATCCGTGAGTTGTAAAGTGCACCCTCTTTTAAAAAGAAAAACTGAATTTTGACGTGGTTTGACAATGGAATTGAATGGGAAGTTGAAATTGAATATGTTATTTAGTAATAACAATAGAATCACCGTAAAGCTATTTGAGATATTATTGTATCTTAAAGGATTATTCATAGACATCAGATTGTATTCACTTAAAAATAAATAATCTAGAAAATTCTAAGCTTGACAGCTATGAATTACTAAAAGAAAACATAATTTTCGTATTTTTCCATGGTTTGGCATAAGGGTGAAGTAAAATTAGTTGTTCTTAATCAACTAACCATGATGAGTTTACTTGTATTTAAAACTTACTTATATTTGAAAACGATCCTCACTTTCATTTAATAAAGTTTTGTGTATGGTGTGGAATGCGTGAAGTTACTTGGGTTATAAATATTAAAAGTCTTATAAAATAATGTGAAAGTATTAGGTTATGGTGAGGTGACAATATATTTAGTAAAAGTGACTAATATTTAAAAACAAATTTTAAAATATACAGTATTTCCTTTTAAGTTTTTTCAAAAAAACATTATTTTTCACTAAATTTTAAATTTTTTTTGTTTTACTAACATGTTTTCTTGTTTTGATCAATAGATATATTATCGATTAGTAAAGATTATTATGTGTATAGAATTATAGTAACATTAAATATTTTGTAATTCATGTTAGACTTTTTCTTCTGTCAAAATATCAAAACTTTCATAACATATATTGAATTCTTTTTTTTAAATATAGTTGATGGTATCCTTAGAAGTTACGTTATTTTGTAAGTAGGCTTAAATAATTATCTCCAAGAATAAAATTGGTACTCTACGCTTATAATGCCTCAGTTGTCAAACATGTTTGTTTTCGCGCGAAATGCAGTACAAGGGAGCTAGTTAGAATTAATTATTGATAAAATTAGCCTGTTTATAGATTATGGTTTTGTAATAGGAATAAGATTCAACAGGTTGTAATTGTTTATTTAAACTTTACACATAGGTTTGTTTCATTCGTTTGCCACGTAACGATCAACATTTTTGCAATATGAAATCTAATTAGAACGGAAATTAGAGTTCAGAAATGATTTCGAACCACTGAACATTTTTAGAACTAAAGAGGGATTCAAACCCACTAACTGTTAAGCTTAACGCTAACCGTTCGGCTTTTACTTCGGCGTCACATATGTTTTATTCTATAAAATATTTTATCATCTAAATTTGAATTAATAAAATAATATATTTTAAAATATACAAATTTATTTTTTAAGAAATGTTTCGAAAAATAAATAATGGTTACAAAAGCATAATTAAGAATTGTTTGTTCTCTTTTACGATTTAATAATAAATGACGCAATTGTTGCTTGTTTTAATTTTAAATACCGTTTTCAAATTTTCCATTTGATCAGTTTAAAAATGTAAGAAGATTATAGTTTTTCTCTTTCTGCCTTTAAATAATATAAAACCAAGATTGGCAAATTATACAGAAATTACTAGTCTTTAACATTCATATATATATATATATGTATATATATATATATATATATATATATATATATATATATATATATATATATGAAAGGGAAACAAGCGGTAAATGAAGGAAATTAAAAAAAACTGTGAATATGATTGATTTGTATTTCATACTTTTGTTATCGAAAAAAATTAATTTTATAGTGTGTACTCTGTTGGAAGTTTAAATTTTTTAAAAACTCCCAATCTTAAAGTTTAATGAACAAAAATTACATACTCTTACTGATTAATGGTAAAATAAATGAATATGAAATTTAATTCATTTAATAAATTAATAAAAATTTTTGGGACATAATTCAGCATTTTTTTTATGTTTCCGAGTTGTAACTTTCGAAGCAAATGAACTTAACTTTTCTAAAAATCATCTTACAATGGCGAAAATAATTAATTAAAATTAAAGAAGGAACTAATTACACGGATATGTCTATGCTACTTTACAGATTTCTAATCATTGAAAAGACACTTTAAGAATTCATCTGCTTATTATTCGGTTTCATCAATCAGAAAATGAACTTAAAACCAAACACTTAAACGGTAAGGCTTATGTTATTACTTTACACAAAGTGAATAGAGTGTGTGTACATTATATCATATATATATATTCCCAAAGGCCTTAAAATTTCCAGTTAGCTTCAAGCAACATTTTCCAAACTCTTGATAAAGACTTTCACTTAAATATGAAGTATTCTTAGTTTCCAAGCTTTTTATATTGATTTATTCTCAACAAATATTTCTTCTGTAATTGGACCTGCATTTACTCCATAGCAAATATCCTCGGCCTCTGGCTATAGATACTTAGTAAGAATATTGAAGATAAGAGTTCTTCATTTTTTTCTATTAACAAATAAGTAATCACAGAAAAAATATTTAGTAACGAAGAAGATTGAGAGGTATATTTTTCAAACATTTTTGATGAGAAATTGAAAAAATAGGCTTTTTCATAAAATTGTATACATATATATCAATGTTACTTGTAAAAGAGTATGATTACTTCATATTTGCAAAATGTTTCAAAACTAAAAGAAATAATAACTTTGGTATGCGTAATTTTACTCTGACATTATATAAAATGCTCTTATGTAATAACTTTTATACTTGTATATATATATATATAATATACATACATGTATATATATATATATATATATATATATATATATATATATATATATATATATATATATATATATATATATATATATATATATATATATATATATATATATATATATATATATATTAATTAATTTTGTTGCAATATATTAATTTCATGTTTTTTTTTACTTTGAAAATTAACTTTTAATGAACGTTATAATCTGAAAGTGACTAATTTTAATTTTTATGTAGTTTTTGTGTCTAATTTTTTTATTATAAACGTAATTAATAAAAATTTTTAGTTTAATTGTTTAAAAATCACAAAACTTCATTAGTTGTCAAAATTTGTTAGCTTTTTCATAATTATGTAGATTGAAATCTTGTTTTTAGATAAAAACATCTTGCAGATAGAACTTTATATCTTGTAAAATTATTGTTATAGCTAAAGACCTAATAAAATTGATCTAAACATACTAGCATATGAGAATGATTTTAAATTATCTTCATTTGTGTGTTTGAAAATTAGTTTGAAGTATCTTTAGTTTTGTTTAATTTTTAAAGATTTTGTCCATATGTATAATGTAATTATTTTCCCCGAAATTCGAAATTTTAGATATATTGATTTATACTAGGAGAATAGGCTCATTTTAATCAGAATTTTACTGCGTATAATTAATAAGACAGAAAATTATATAATTAGTCATTTTTAATATGCTATTGTTTATCGTATTTAAAAGTTTAGATAGTCAGATACATTAAACTGTGTGTGTGAATACTCTAAAGTTGTTGTTGCTAAATTTTTTTATTAAAATTATTTTTAAGTTGTTTGCAAGAAAAGAAAAATATCATGCCTATTCTTCTGAACTCGTATCACACATTTCAGAAGAAATACGTATCAATTACAAATATACAGTTAAATCTAAGCAAAATTGTGATATTCAGGATCTATTAGATGCATGACATATAGATATTTTATTTTTTCAGAATTATCTTTTACTACGATATAATTCATTTATAATATTTACTGTCTTCAAAATATATCACATGAAATATCCAATATTTACTTATGATATATTATGATATTAAATAAATTAACATTTCAGAATATTACGAATAAAAACATATGCCCGCAGGATTTAACGAGAAAAATAGAAAAATAATGTGATATAATAAAATTAAATTCATATATATATATAGAGAGAGAGAGTTCCAAGAATATCTTTTCGATAATATGAAATTCCCTCTAATCTCAGTTTCTAAAAGTCCCGAGGAAGGTGGGAAGATATATCCGAGCAAGAGTCTATCCATCCTGGTGTACTGTATCGGAATTCCCGTGTGATCATTGTCTTGGTTACGGCTGCAACTATTTATTTCATCAAGAAGGTGGCAATCAATAACTACCGTAATGGCGAATACCTTCTCGTCGTAAACAACCTCAATGTGCACCACTCCAAGCCATTCTGCTTTACCTTAATTACACTAAAAGCGAAATCTCATCCCCAGATAAATATCCTGGTCATTTTGAAATTAAAGTCTCAAGACACATCATTTAGGAAAAAAAATGTATTTTTCTATCAATTGTCTGTTAATTACAGTAGATAGGAGAATAAAAGAAAATTACATAAAAAGGAAATGTTGCAAATGAAATTTGACCAAAAAAATTGATATCGTCTTTTGGGAGATCACTGCTGATAAAAGAGGGAGTTTGTCTTAATATCTTTATATCTTCTATCACATTTTCTCTATACATGTAACAAATTATTTTTCTGAAGTTAATGAGGTTGATATGTTGATTATTATTATCATGAAAGGAATGACATTTCATTCTGTTAAGGTCAAATATTTCCTTAAGAGTAACTGGGTATGTTATATATAAAGGAATGTACAACCCATTTGTACCATAACGCATTTATTAATTACTCTAATTGGTTGTCATGTAAAGGAATTACATGGCTGCATTTCGGTTATCTATTTAAAGATAGAAAATGTTTCCTATCTGGTAACTTTTGTTTTATGTTTTTAATTATTGAGTGGTTTTTATTTATTACATACATTATTTTATTATGCATCTATGAAAATATTCAGTTAACATATAGAAATAATTTTCCAAAAAAACTGCTTGATATTATTAATATCAATATAAATATACAATAAATTTTGATAAAAATATTTGTAACTCTTTTAAATAATGTATAGTATATGATATAAAGAATCATTTAGGTTAATAATGCAAAGTAAAACTATAATTATGATTTTTCCACAAAAAATATTAAACTTCAATTCAAAATGTGTGTTTATTTGGAAATATATGTAAAAATTATGCTAGCTGATTCCAAAAAGCAAAATATAGTTATAATTTACTTTTTGCAATCAGCTAACAATAATTTTTGCATTCCTTTCTTGCGGTAATTAAAATTATTTCAAATTATTTTAATGTTTTAATCCAATGACATTTAGCAAATTTAAATTTCTAACATGTTAAATAAGATATAAAAAACCTAGACATATTATATACAATATTCGTGCATTTAATATACACAAACTACTGCATTAAAAATTATATAATTAATTAGAAATGGAATTGTTTGATTAATGCTTGCCAAATATTCCCATGGAAATAAATAAAGAAATGTAGATAATTTTTTGACTTGTCAAGCTTAATAACATCTCTACTCGCAAAACATTGTTACAATATAATAATAAATAATTCACTTAACTAGATGTACTATTTACAAATCGCTGTGTATTCTGTTAGAAACAACATTTATTTTATTTAAAGGTAAAAATAATTAAAATTTTGTTCAGCGGGATTCGCTTAGAATAATTGAAAAAACTACTCAATTTAATATATTTAATTATTCCATCTATAAGCAGAATATTTTACATTATCTGACGAAAATATTTTCCATCCATGCAGAATACTTGTTTTCACAACATGTGAGCTTGTTTTCTAAGCCTCATCAAAATAACATTAAGCAGACAAAAAGATGATTTATCCAAATATTCTTTATTCTGCAATGTCTCTATTCATTATATGTAACTGCATCGATATAAATGTGTTTTTAATGTTTCGATGATATTTTTAAAATTTTTCTCTAAATATATAAAGCATAAGGTCTTTTTGAAATTACTTAAATGCTAAACACAAAAATGTTTTGAAATTATGTTATGATTATATATTAGAATATAAAGAGGTAATAAATCATTTATTTTTCGATTTATTCACAATTATCCTGTTAAAACTGTGTTTATGAGGAATATATATCTTTATAAACAGAAGAAATATTTTTTTCAAATAATAGGATAACGTAGTAGGAATTCATATTTAATGTTTTTTAAAATAGAATTTTTAGCTTATAACCATTATCATCTTTTAAGAGGAAATAGTGTAATTATATTTTAGTTAAGATAATAAAGGAATAGTTATGATATAATGAAGGCATAATTTATGGTTATTTTAAAATACAAAAGAATGGGAAAACTTAAAGTTAAATAAATATTTTCTCATTAAAATTAGTATATTTTCTAACGAAATCATATCCACCTTAGTGCATTGAAATGTATATGCATGCTTACTTCTTTACTAAAAACATATATTATTGAAACAAAAATATTTCTTTTAGAATCAGATATTTATTAAATAGACTTTATATGACATCATTTAAAATATTGTAAAGCAAAATAACATTTTATAATTAAATATTATGTAATGTAAAAATGTATTTATTTTATTAAAAATATTTCATGTATTTAACTACTTTGGAAAACTTAATTCAAATACTTAAGTAATTATTTTAAGTACTTCTTTGTCTAAGGAAAAATTTCGAATTTGTTTTGAATGATTTATTTTAAAATAATGCTTATTTTATTTAAATCTTTCCCTAGTAATGTAATTTAATACGTAAAGTTGTTATTATCAAAACAAAAATCATAATTATTTAAATAAGGAATATCCTAGAATATATATATATCAATTGCTTATATAAATAGTACAAATTAACAAAATGTATACAAGATCGCGTTCATGATAAATATGCAAAAAAATTCTCAAGATGTTTTGGAAATGCACACAAGTGTAAAAATGATTAACAGTTTTCTTTAGTATTGAGTCTTGCTACTGTTTCGATCGTAATGGTCGTCAGAAATTGTCCTGAAGACTTTCTGGCCAACTACATCTTCAAGAAAACATAATGCTGGTATTAATCCTGACATATTAGAGTATAGGTAGGCATTTATATATATTAAGGTGTCCTCTCTTTAATTTTTATTAAGTACATACTGAATGTTCAATGCTATGTTTATAAAATCCTTCAATCAGTAGCATAAGCATCTCTTAAAGTTCCAGAAAAGTATAGCTTTGAGAGCTCCAGGAATCCTTGTTTAACAGGACAAGGCAAAGCTATTTGTTCTTTGCCATTTTTGAATTGTTTGCTGGAAAGCGACCGTGGTTATTGCCTAATCTGTCTCCCATCGAACAGAATAACAAAAGAAAATGCTGGCCAAAGATTTTCCTATTCATGTGTTCGCTGAGTAAAAGAACAGTACTTACACAATGATTTAAATGCTGTTATTCTTGTTGATAGCATATCAAGAAGTATATATTTATATACTGACTCTTATGGCTATTAAAACTCATATTAAATTTAGGAAATATTCTTGAAATTTTTTTATTATTTGAAAATGAGCAAATGTCCGTCACAGTTACCAAAATGCACAATTAAGTGATTCTTGATTCCAATATTATTGTTGATTAGTGTATTTGATATTATAATATGAAACAAACCCACGAAAATATTTTCCTTATAGAAGAAAAAAATTACTATAAAAATGGCGTCAATATTCTGTATTCGCAAATATAAGTTATAAGAAAATTTCTGCATGGTAAATAATAAAAAAGTGTTAGAAAAGTCAATGTCTATGAACTTATTTTCTAAAATGAAATTTATATATGATTATATATATATGTATATATATATATATAATATATATATATATATATATATATATATATATATATATATATATATATATATATATATATATATATATATATATATATATATATATATATATATATATATATATATATATATATATATATATATATATATATATATATATATATATATAAATAAATAACCGTGTGTATCCGTGTTTAATTATCAAATACATAAATTTTTATAAAACTTAGATTATATAAATAAAGTTTAATATTTACGAAAAAAAAATTTAGATATTTATATATAACTTACCAGTTAAAAAATGTTTGTTATTATAAGAATGAAGTTATACAAATTCTTCATTTCAGCAAATATATTCTTATTATAATTTTTCAGCTATCTAATATTAAACATCCCTAATAAAAAAGGGATTGTACGTAGTTGAAAGTTATTCATTATATTTGTGTCTGTATGTGAAATTTCTTTCCAGTATCATATGATAGCCTCATATTCATATTCTCATGTAATTGTGGAGAGCGATATAGCCATAGCATGATTTGATTTTCAGGCTCAACGAGCCAAATTCAAGAATACAAAAAATCTGATCTTTTCGAGTGTTTTTCTGGTGAAGTGTTTCAACGATTCTCTAATAAACTCGACGAATCTTTTACATTTTATGGGAATTTTATACAAGCTTCGTACATTTCACATGGGACATCATAAAAGAATTCTGCTTATTGACACGCTAGCTATTCGTTAAAGCGAATCATATTTCTAAGCCATTGGCTCAATTACTGGTTCTGCAGAATCATGTGAATTTTCAACATAAATATGAACCAAAATATGATGTGTAAGTATATCTTTTGCAAATTAATGTGTAGGCATTAATGGTTATTTTCTTTAAAATTAGAAAGCAATTGGGAAAAGAAAGGGTAATATATGAAAACAAAAAGCTGAGTTTACAATTGTTTATAATTGCATAAATGCTGGACGTATATTGGAAGATCGAGGACTATAAATTATCTTGAGGTCCTTATGTATAAAAATCATATCGTATTTTGAAATCTGTGGTAAAACTTAAAGCGACAATGTCAAAAACATATGCTTATTAACAAATAAAAATATTCGAAAGGGTTTCAGTTGTAGTTTAGTTTTCTGTTGAATTATTGCATCAGAAGAGCTCATTTAAACAAAGTTTCATACATGTGTGTATGATATGGGAAATCTATGAACACATAATGATTAAATAAGCCAGAAACATATCAATTCACTTAGAACAATCATTTTTATCATGACGTAATAGTTACCTTATCTTCATAATGGAAACAAAAAGATTAGATAAAAATCATTCCTGGATTTCATGTACAAACTTTTTTATGACATAAAAATGTGCATTGATTTCATAAATAATGAATTCGGATATACTGACTTCTTTCACACATTCGTGTACATTAAAAGCGATGCATATCGATAATCTTTATTACGAATAATGATGGAGAAAACTTTGGTATATTTCTACTTTTCAAAAAATAATTTATTTCCTCTTCAAAATATACCAAATTTTTTTTATTGAGATTTAAATTGCAGTTAGATACCATAAGTGACTAAACTAATTCAAGTTACCCTGATCTTGTACATTGTTTCTAATGTCAGAGCAAATTGGGTAACAAACGATGTTATGAAATCTGAAATTCAATTTTTAGTGGAAGATTTTCAATAATCTTATTAATTTGCTTTCTTCCATTAGGATTTTCATTACGCGGTGTCAAAAATTACTCTAAGTTTTTGTCTTGCGTCTAATACATATTAAGATATATTTTCACTGAAAATGTGTGGGATTTCTTTGATAGGTGATGCGGTTCTCTATTATATTATTAAATGCCAATTTCACAGATGCTAATTGAACAGTGAAAATCTCATTGTTGATAGAATTACAATAAGATGTCACTAAAGTTATCTTTTTTCTGACTGAAATTCATTACTAAATTAATCAAAGACTGCCATGTTTAAAAGAACAGTGCAGGTTATTCTTGTAGGGCTTGTCGTCCAACCATCCGTTGATATTGGTGTTGAGCATTAGAGAAAAACTGCCACGTATTAAAATGTTGACTTTTCCATTTGACAAAGGCTCAAAGATATTAGAAATTGTCTCTATATTTTATCCATCTTGAGATATATTCTAGAACACTGCAATGATCGATTAAGCATATCTTAATGTAGTAAGAAACATACTACATTACAACATAGTAAATACAAAATTAAAAACCATATTGAATTATGTATTTTATATACATAGATGTGTATACTATTCTATTTCTATCATTAATTTTTGAAAACTGTATTAATTTTATTATAAGATTTATTATGCAAGTATGTTATCATAAAGCTCATTAATTACATGTGAAATATTTTTGTAGTATTATTTAAGGCACATAATTTTGTCTAAGCAGAAAATAGATCTTACTATTTTAGGGCCATAGCATATATATCATTCTGAAGTTTGCTACAACCCATAACACGTGTTTTAGGAATTCAAACAAGACAACTTGTGTATTTCTATAACCTTTCTTTATTTTGAGTTATTCCTTCCAGTAGTACTAAAAATAAAAATGGCAATGGGAAGATTCTTTTTGCAATTTGTGGAAATATGAAAACAATAATTCTTCGCGAATTTAAATCGGAAAATTCAAACGGGGTATTCTCAATTCGAAAATAAGAGCTCTTCGCGGTGGCAACCATTTTATTTTCACGGCAAAAGTAGAATAATTCATTTCCAAAACACATTCCACCAAGAAGGGAGAAATGAAACAAAACTTGTCATCCTGAGCTCGACTTGCAAATCCGTTGCCATCACGCATTTCAAAATTCTTGAGGCTATTATTTATTTTCCACTCTTTTATCATTCTTCACATCTACGAACCCTCCTCTCTTTGGTTTGACATTTTTTCTCTACGCCGTCCTTTCTACCTATAAATTTTTTTTACCTCATACAAGACAAGGGCGTGCGATTTTGATGCACGAGCGGAGTTGAGTTGCCTCTACGAATTCTTCTCTACTTTAAGATGGATGAAGTGCGACTGGGACAAATTGGGAAATCATACACGATTGGTTCTGGTTTCGAAAAAATATTCTCTTCCTTTCCTTCTTGGAAAAAAATATTTATACAACTTTTCCGGTCATAATGCTCAAGAGTTTTATGCAAAAAAAGAAAGTTTTGAACTTTTTCATGTTTGTTTAAAGAAAAATCAAAGCAATAAAACTCCTAGTACGAGGTAATGAGGCACGAAATTTTCAAGAAGTCATGACAGGTATTATTATTATTTAAAATAATCATTTAACAGGTCACTCCGTTGTAAATGTAAATCATATCTTTTAGCTTGCGAATACAAATGCAGTTAATAGGCTTCTGTATGAATTAAATATACTAAAGACATGAGTTCCCATTATTCTAAAATACACCAGCTACTAAGTTTACTTAGTTTTAAGTCATAGTTAAGTCATACTAATTGATTAGCTATTCATTGAAACTTAATAATAGACAAGATCCTAAATAAATGGTGTTCATTGGTTTTGTTAATGTATTAATATTTTAATTTCTAAACAATAAATCTGCATTGTGTTTCGGTATAAAATTACAACATGTACAAATATAGTTACTGAAGCAAAGTACTTACTAGAATAAATTAAGTACAGAATAAAAGATCAGGCATGCTTTACTTTATAACTTTCTAATGTATGTAAATTATATTTCATGCGTGTTATAGAATTGGTATAATAAAGTTACTAATTTGATGGGCTCAATTTTGGTGCTAAAATCTGCTTACATACACAAATCACATTGAAATTGATCACTCATCATGGTAAATGTCTTTAATCACACAAACTAATTATGCTGAAATCTGAGGAAAGACATTTTGCAGTTGATAATTTCATCATTTAATTGTGATAAAAAGTCTTAATTATTGTTTCTTGATACATTGTATGCTTGATTGTATCGATGATGTATTTGTAACACACACACAACTGCTCATTAAAAATATCAAAAGAATTATTTCTATACTTTTTATTTGAGAACTGACAATTTGGTTAAATTTTTATTTGGTAATTAATTATCTAATAATATGCTTTTAATCAAGATGTGTAGTTATTAATATGCTCCTAAAATTAGCTAACACAAGCTTTGAATTTCAAAGCTCTAATTCACCTAGTTATACATGATGTCACAGTCGAGGTTTTAAATGTTCACCTGAAACGTTCAATTAAATAATGTTCAATTTCAAATATATAAATGTTCAATTTTAACGAATCAAACGCACTGAGCTATGGAATATTATTTATTGGTTCATAGTTTATAGAAACAATTATTCTTTCCAGATCCAGATCACTACACCTTCAAAAATTAATAAATTTTTTAACCCTACCATCAGATTTTACAAATTTTGATGCAAAATTTTCAGTGTCTAACTAGAATATCGAAGTTAAAATAACTTTTGACCAGAAGTTTATTAAAAGTCTATAATGTAAAATTATTTTTTGTTTCTATTTGTCTGTTGTTATATGAAATAGAAAATTTAATTTAATGTAATTATTTTCCATTGCTACCAAAATAAAGTAACAGAGGTGAGGAGACAATCTAGTACTCATTTATTGGTTAGTATTCCTCTTCTGTAGAATGGAAAATCACCTAATTTACTCAGAAAAAATTCAGTTTTTTGTACGTTTTCATTTTGTAGCATATAATTTAAAATCATTGTCTATAAGATAATCTAATCAATGTGTCTATAAGGTCAGAAACAGAAGTTTCTAAATGTATAGTATTCAATATGTTATATGAAATTTATAGAAACCGAATGTTTAATTTATGCAGATATATTTTGAAAGAGAGAAATTATTAACATATTATTAATTTAAATAATGCATTCTTCGAAATTAAATATTTTTTTGTTAAAATTCATGAAATGTTAAGCCCGAAAGAAAAAATAATTTTGTTCACCAAGCTCTCTCTTTTTAAATGAGATAAAACGTGAATATATTTTGAAAAATGCAAGCAATACTTAACAAAGAACGGAAATGCTGCCATCAAAAAATAAACCATGAAATTTCACAAAGAAGAATACAAAAGATTGTGAGAAGTTATTTATGGAAATATACTGAGCGCAGCAAAAAAGGGGAATATATAGAATTTCTCCTTTGGTTTTTTACTTTAAAAATATATTTTACTGCTGGAATTTCGGAAAATTTTAATTTAAGTTGAATAATAACTATTTTATGTACGTGAGACAAAAATATAACATTCCTGGCATTATTTGGAGTGGTTTACAAAGCAAATAGGTTATAAGACTTAAGACATTTAACAAGTTTATAAAAATTGTCTTTTTGTATGTCATTATACATTAAATAAAATATTTTATTTTCATTTCCGTTGATATAAGTTGAGCTTTAAATCAGATTCAGTATTCTAGTATTTGTTGAGCAGAAATGTTTGCGTGAAGACAGTAGAAAATATAAATCATGTCCAGCTCACATAGTTAAATATTATGCAAATTTCACATTACTAGTGTTTATTTAATAGCAGCAATTTTTTTACATTATACACTTCTAATTTATATAGATAAAAAGAAATAGATTTGTATTTATATTTTTGCTTATTTTTGTAAATGCGACTTTATAAATACAAATCTAGTTCTTTTATTATTTATTTTAAATGAAAAATACCACACAAATTTTTGTTGTCCCTTAAACATAAATTTTAGCACATTATGTAACATTGAGGCTAAAGAGTGAAAATGAATGTAGTTCTATTACTAAAAAAACTAAGTGACGTGCATATGCTTAGTATTGTTTAGGTATACACTTCTATGTTTTTCCTATTATTGATAGTACAATATAAAAATCATCTTAGTTTTAAGACTAAAACTAAATATTAAGCGATGGACGAATTTCTAGTGCATGTTAAGTATAAATGTATGAGTAACAACGACACGGATACGAAAATATCTGTAGAAATACTGTTGTGTATGTTTTATAAATTTGTATGCTTTTATGATATTCATGAAAAATTTTAAATAGAAATCCATTTCATTTTGAGCAAACTGTATCTGAAGTAGGATGTGACTCGGTAATAAGAATCTGGCATTGGCATTGTGTAGTCAGCAACCTAATAAACGTGAACTGATGTAAAGATTTTTTTAAAGATCCGTTACGTATTATTGCTTCCTAAAAGGACTTCATAAATAGTGGGTGGTGTTCATATGTCGCACGAGAAGAAGTCTGTGAAATTACCCAGCATTTGTCATGGCAGATATACGAACAAGAAGCATGAATTCAACACTCGCTTTAGTTGGTGAACAAGAACTGAGATTGCACTTCGGACATTCTAAGAGTGCAATAATACTATTCGCTTGTAATTACTAAGAAATAAATTTCTTTTTCTGTGTTCTGTTTCTGATTCTGTAATGACTTTTTAACTGACAGATGAATATGGAACTTATGTAATTAAAATTTCATATAAAAATTGCTCAAAATTTTTAAAATTTTCTGGAAAATCTTATTAGACAATTGAGTGAAACATACTATAAAATACTTTGAAAGAAATATGAACGAGAAGTTAGAAATGTCATGAAGTTTTCAGAAAAACTTTTATGGAGTTTCAGAAAAAAAAACATTATTTCATTAAACAGAATATGTATTTATTATAATACAGAAAAGACTTCCAATCATATATAAAATGAAATGTAATAATATGGCATTTATATGAAAAAAATCAGAAAGATCAATATTTCTAGATGCACAATAAGCTTAGAGATCTTAAGGCTAATTTAATAATGTAAAACAAGTGATCAGAAGGAGCATTTGAAAACTTACTGTTTATTAAAATGTTTTAGTGACAATGAATAAAGTATACATAACCTATAAATATGAAGGTATTGTTGAACTATTTTCTTTACCTCGGGGTACATTTATTTCTTGAATCTGCTCAATAATTCATTTAAGTAATTAATGTTTAAGAGTTACATATTTTAAAAGTATTGTTTATCTTATTAATTACTGCAATACTTCCAATATAAATTCAGCATTCTTTTTAGCGACGATAACCAGTTTATCAGAAATCATAATATCTAAAAGGAATATTTCATAGATTATATAAATCGTTAATACGTTTGGAATTATCTTGTGAATTTAAAAAATTAACATTTTTCTCTTTCATGGAGTTTAATATTTTGTTTTCAAATTTATAATACGTCTGAGTGCAAATCCCAATATAATTAGTACGCAGATGTTTTTTCATATTATTTAGCCTCTGATATCACTTGAAACAATTGCCGTAAGCTTTATTACCGCTTGTAATGAAAGTGTTTATGAGTGCTATCTGTACTATTTAAATGTCTAAATTTCAGTTATAAATTTCATAAAGAAAGCAAAATACAAATCTTAACAAAGAATAAGATCGAATTGATAACATTAATTGAAGTTAGATAAAATCAAAGAAGAAAACCAAAATTAACTACGAGAGAATTAAGAAATCAGATAATAATAGGGGCTGTTTTTAACAAATGTATTTTCATCATCAGTAGGAAGAAATATTCTACTTTTCAAACTTAAGATACTTTTAAATTATAAAAGAAATTACGTTAGGTATAAAACGTCAAATTTTATTCATAAAATAATTATTTTTATGTCAAAATCTAACAAATATAAATATATCTTTAGAAGTAAACATTCAATATAGTTGAAATATTATCAAACCGCCATTATTTTGTCACAATGCACTAACTTTGTACAGTTCCTTATATAATTCATTTCGCGAATATATGATAAGTCCACTAAATTCTCTCTCATTGAAAAATCAAAGGATCAAGATCCTTTTTAATCCCGAGAATTTCACTCGCCCACTTCCAGCGTAAAATGTATTTAATAATATGGCGAACGTATTTCAATAAATTTCAAGACATAATCGCCAAGAGTTTCCGAAGATTGCCGTCAAAAGATTAAACCACCGCGCCTGATTGTCTTTCGAAGACTCCCTTGAAGACAAGCAGCGTCTTAGAATGTCGCCAAGAATTTAAAATATCCTCTCCGCTTCCTTTTATTAATGAGAAGGCTTTTGCCGAGGTTTTGAGTGAACTTAACATTCTTTTCGTGTCTTAAATTTCGAGAGGGTCTTATTGGAAAGATTTACAAAAGAGCACGTCTCACCTTCATTCAGGTGTTATAACGTCAAATTCATGAATTCATGTAAAATGTTGCAAAATTATCTTTTTGTAAATGTCAATAGAATTCAAAATATTTTTTATATTTATTTTTCAAAGGAAATTAATTTATTGATTTTAATTCACATAAATATATTGAATATGAATTCCCTTTGTATTAATGAGAATTAAAGTAGTTACATTTTTTTTATAATTGACTGAAAGTTTTAATTTTTAATAAGAGATCTTTAATTTTGGCATCATCACCTACTAATATTTAAAATTTTCTGAAATAATATCGAGATTTTTTCTTGAAATGAGTACAACAGAATACTGTTTCTTTCTGTTGTTACGAAAAAACAATTGCAAATACAGGTATTTTAGAAAAAATACTTAAAACATTAAAAATCAAAATAAAAAAAGTAAAACTAGATATTAAATTATTTAATTTTTTTATGGTTAGTAAAACATAGCTTAATTCTAGTCTCCGTAACTCAATAAATTTGGCAATATTAAGATTAGGATTAAATGTTTATGAATTGGCATTTTTAGATTCACAATTTTTTTTGATTTTGAAACGCTCGCATATGCTAATGGTTATGAATTGCATGAATTTCGCCATTGGCGACATTTTTGAAAACCACGCCAAATCTGTATACTAGGATTTTACCTAAAACAAAGTGAATATTATGAATTGTTATAAAATAATAATAAACAACAAACCTAGTTAAAAATTTAAACTGATTCTAATGTTAAAATTTGTTAAGCTAACAAAACCTCGAAATATATTTCAGTATTCTTACAATACATTAATGTTTGTGCGTTGTCACTTGTTTTAAATGAAATCTAAGTAATCAAGCTTAGTTTCAACATAGGTTATTACTAAATGTATTCTTGTCAATATAGATTGTTTTTGTGTGCACTATTCTTAATTATTCCTGTACATATTAATGACAGTAGCTTATTGTTCCGATACTATTGCAAAAATATTGCTTTCCAAGAAGGCCATTTCAAATTTGGTAAATACCTCGTCGAATGACTGTGACTCAATTTTTTGGCATTTTCTTCGACTAATTCCTTTAATTCTTTAAATGCATCCTAAACAATAATTAATATCCATATAGTTTAGTTAAAAATATATAAATAAACAAAATATTTAGAAGTTCTTTTGATAATTTGTATTTTAATCAAGGTCTTTAATTTGCACCTCACGTTTACAAATGTTTCCTGAAAGTGTTTTACCCACTTGACAACATTTAAAAAGCTAATTAGGGCGATTGTCTTTTAACATGTCTGTTTCTGTATCATTATTTTCCGCATTACTTTACTTTTACATTCAGTAGCTCTATTGTAAATCTTATCGTGGTTCGTAGTTTAATATATTAGAGATTAAAACTCTTTTCATAAGTTTCATATTCTTGCATATTTTTAAGAACATAGTAACTATCTCTTTTTTTTCTTTTTTAAAATTTTTGTTACTTCTTTTGTTTGAGAGCAATGCTCTTCTTAAAACAACTGAAGTAATGAAAAGGAAAGAAAAAAAAAGCAGTTGATGGAGAAAAAAAAGTTGTCTAAAAGATGAATTACCTACAAATCCTTGGAGAATCACTGTGCTAGTAGCTTCCGGATTCACAAGAGAGGGAGAGAGAGAGACCTATACTGCAAATTTCTTTTGTAACTTAAAATTAAGTTCTTATACTTGAGGTAACTACTTCACACTTTTCAGGTAGTAATAGAAAAGAATCGATTTACAAAATTCTGATGTTATGAAATTCTTATTTTTCCCAAGAAGTTACAAGTAATAAACTTAACTGTCAAAAATGCTTCTGGACTGGTTGGTTGGTTGGGTTTTATGGTGCAAGATCCATAAATGGATATGCTGCGCCAGCTTCTAGACTGGAAATATATTTTATAATGGTGCATGGCTTAAAACAAAATAGAAGCGATTTCATTCCACAAAATATACTATATACGTAAATTATTATAGATGTTATAATCAATATAAAAGTATTATTTAAATATACTTACCTTATATTTAAATATTTCCTTTATTACCTTATATTTAAATGCAGCTTAAGTTTCGAAGTTAAATAGGGATAATTATTTCTGATGTATTAAGTTAATATCCTACTTTTGAACTTGAGCAAATGAAATTAATATTACTTTGAAGCTGAAGTTGCTTACCGTCTATAAGTAATAATGAATTAATGTGCATACATATAATCCTTTACTGCATGTGTGTACTAATTGCAAATTTAAAGAGAGAGACCGCTGTTTTAATCACATGACTGTCCCTTGTACAGAATTAGTTAACGTCGTTTATGGGGCAACTGTAACTTCAGTAGGAAATTCTACAGTTTATGGTAATGAAGAATTATACTATTCATTAGACACCTGAAGACTATTGTAAGATCTTCGAAAAGATTTCTGGGTGGATTTCAAATATAATTTAAACAAGAAATCCAAATTTTCTGTTAAATTCTGAAAAAAAAAAAAAAAAAAACGAGAAAGTAGTTTTTAACACATGTAATGGAATGGATAACGTTCGAAAGCCATTATTATAGCCTTTTTTTAACCTTCATCAATCTTTTATTATTTTTATCTCTTTTACAAAAGTTTCTCATAATCAATAAAAGAGAAGAAACATACTAAGCTTTCAACTACATCCTGTAAAAGCAATGATTACTGAAACCATAAATGTGACATACATATCCAGATATTCAACGATAACTAGGATAGAACCCAAAAACTGCTCTTCAAGAAGATCAGTCGTACTTATAAGGCACTGGAAGTTCTTGTTGAGAAGGTTATATTCAATACTACAAAAAGAGCAAAGTAGAAAATTAGTAAAAATAAATTTCTAACAAACTGCATATATTTTATGAAGCAGTGTTCATAGATTAATTGATTTTAGGAAACCGTTCAAAAGATTTGTTGAAACTTTTCCAATGTAAAAAATATCCTTTTCGGTTTGTGCTTTTCCAATTATTTTATATTATTTATCACATAAATTTTTTTTAAAAAGAATTAATATTATTAATTACTTAATTTTTACTTTACTATAAATTATAAAGCATACCACACACACACATACAGTTAAAGTTAAACATACATGTTTATATATGTATATACACATACATATATATATAATTACATTAAGTTAAAAATTTTTTGGTTCCCTTTATCCAACAAAATCATTACCCAAACATATGATTGAATGGGTACAAACATTTGGTACCCACCCAGCATGTGAATATATGAACCGTAATTTGCATTCAGCATGAAAACAATAAATTAATTATTTCACTCCTTTGAGTTTAAAAGGGTAATTAAGTTTTATTTCTGGTTCTTTGGGATTCATGCTAGCCCATTTTGCTTCTGAAAAAAGAGCCATCGCTTTCCTTTAAAAAAGAAATATTATCCAAACTTTTTAAAGGTTTTTCACTTGAGAAAAAACGAAACTGAATAGTTGCTGCTTTCTTGGAGCAATGTTTAATGAAGTATACTTTAACTTATGCGTTCATTTCACGTTCCCGAAAAAATAGTCACAAATACAATTACATGGAAATAATAGGATTAAAATGCCATAAGCTACATTTATCAGAAAAGGTGTTCTTAGGAAAGCTTCAAATATGAAAAAAATTATAATTATTTTAATCTCGTACAAATTCAAGTACACGAGTCTAAAAGTATTTCTTTTTTTCATGGTATTCGCATAAAAAGTTTCTAAGTTTTTATACAATGCTATTGTATTTTGTTTTTTAATATAATTTGTTTTGATTTTTGTTTCTTAATATGCACTGTTTCCTAATATGCTGTGTTTTTTTGTCTCTTCAAGTGGCAATTTAAAATGAGAATAAGAGGAAAATAAATTACAAATAGACATTTAAATAGCACTTGTAATATTATAGATACTGAATAGCAAAGTAGAACCCTTACAATAAACTGAATTTTTTCTAAATGTTTTTAGAGTTCGTATTTGTGATTACACAATTTTTTATTAGTTTCAAAAACTTTTATCATTTTTTTGAATACATTTCTCAAATATATTTTCTTATTTGCTCAATACTTTATTTTAAAATAAAATTTTTTTTAACATAATTTTTCATACATAAAAATATTTCTTACTCAAATTTCTATTGCATATTTTTTCCTCTCTGATTTTTAATGAACACTCGATATTCAATACATTTTATTTAATAAATTAAACGTACTGTGAGAAAATTTCTTATCATTTTTTAATGGAAAATTTAAAATAATTGAATCAAATTAATTAACTTTTCCCATCATATTATTAATGATTTTATTATTTACCGTTTTCAGTTACATTAGAATTACTTTTTATTTCTCATTAATTATTTCTAGAATTTCCTTTATAATTCATAAAGCAAATTTTGATCGATATTAGCAAATCTTTGTTTTTTTCACATATACCTAATTTATGATTTGTATTGCAAATATAAGTATTCTGAATTACAATATAATATTCATACTATTAGGTTGGGGAATAAGTTCGCAGCATTTTTACCAGAGACTTTTATTTAAACAAAAAACAATAATTATATTAATAAGTACATCAATTATATATTCGCCGTTACTGTTTACAACCTCTTCCCACCTCTCGACCAATTTGTTGATGCCGTTCCGCCAAAAATCGCCTGGTTGGTGTCAAAAAAGTTGTTGAGCCAGCTTTTAAGAACCTCTTTGTTATCAAAGGTAACACTCTTCATATCGTTTGACAAGGGGCGGAAAAGATGATAATCGGTCGGTGCAAGGTCTGGAGAATACGGCGGATGCTGAAGGACCTCCCATTCGAGCTCTTGGAGTGCGGCTTTGACGACTTGTGCAACATTGCGCCTGGCACTGTCGTGAAAAAGTATGGTTTGACCATGTCGATCAGGTCTTTTAAGACAAATAGCCTCATTCACGCGGTGTAGTTAGGCAATGTAGAGCTCCTTGTTGACTGTGGCATTCTTTTCCAGCATTACCCAGTGAACCAAAAGGTCCTTAAAAACTGGTTCAACAACTTGACACCAGAACAGGCGATTTTTGGCGGAACGCATATAACAAATTGGTCGAGAGGTAGAAAGAGTTTGTAAACAGCAACGGGAATGTATACAGTTGGTTAACTTATTGATATAATTATTGTGTTTTTTTATTTAAAAAAGTCTTGGGTAAAAAATCTATAAACTTATTCCCCAATCTAATATAACAGAATAATTATCGCAAGATTTATAAATATTTGTAATTTAATGTACGTTTAGGTGACAATATTTCTATACAAAATTTATTTTAATGAGGACTCCTTGTTTTTACTTTTTATTATTTTGCATCAAATTAAAATCATACAATAGGTAACTGATATCGCATATGACTTGGAGTTCCTTGATTTTAGTTTTCATATAGATAAAACGTTAGATATATCTTTAGATGGAGCCATTATTCAAATTTTCCTAATTTAAAGCATGACTGTGAGAAATTTCATTGAGCATATGTTAAATTCTGCAAAAAACAGTAATAACCAAATTGAAGTTGAGCAAAATATTCCTAGAGAGATGTATTGTTAGCGTCTTCACGGGTTTGGTTAACAATTTTAAATTAAATGCAAAGAAGTTATCAACAAAATATTGAAGTATTATTTCTATATGAAATTTCTTTATTATTTAAAACAGTGTAATTCTCAATTTGTACTGAAAATAATAAACATTAAATTGTTTTTAAATGTTATTACATTTTACTAAATATAAATAATTCAGGCCTATTAGTCTACATAAGAAATTTAAAAGTATTTTTAAGCTATCGTTAAAAAGTTTACATTTACGCTAGAAATAGTATTCAAATGTTCTTAATTGATTAATAGGCTTAAGTTTAATATACATCAAACTAAAAAAAGTTCCAATTCCTTCATTGAAAAGAAAATCTTATTTAAAAAAGTAAATTCTTCTTCAGAGAAAATTTTCTTTGTTTATTCTCTAACTTAACTTTGGTCTACAAAGTTCTTTAATTAGAAAACGAAATTGATATTATCGGCGTAACAAATACAAGATGTACTCTATTTTTGTGGATTGTTAGCAAAACACAATCTTGTTGCTGTTTCCTTGAAAGTAATACTTACATTCGATTAATTCTTTTGCTTGTTATTCATTGTTTGATATATAATCCCCGATTAGTGTTTTTACAAAAACGAAACACGATCTTGTGTTTCAGAAATTAACAACTCATTTTTCCTGATATGTTGCAGGTGGTTTTTCGTAAAAAATTTCCTCTAAAAATTATTACTAATCTATTACTTATAACTAGAAACATTGTTCTATAACATAAATTAAAATGTTGTAATTCGTTTAGATTTCTCTTATCGTTAGATCTTTCTTTTTCAAACTCATAGGAAAAAATATTAATTGAAATATTATCACAATTTATCAGAGTACTCACTTATCTTCTTCGAACAATGTTAATATTTAAGATATCCCAATTTAAAAAGTAAAAATTTGGGAAACTTAATCTTTATTAGTTCTTATCGTTCTAATATGCGAATATTATATCCAAGATTTCATATAAGCGAAATAATTATATAAACGATTATATATATCTTGCTGTGTCAATTATTATAAATTTGTCAATTACATTATATCAATGTGCTGTATCGATACTCTGGTTAATAAAACAGGCCAAAATTCTGGGAGAATTAATATTTTTTTCAGAATACTGTATTATTTTCTTTTTCTGTTCCATGTTTTTGTAGATGTTCCATACATGTTCTTTGTATTTATTTTTACGACATTAAACCTTATATTTTATCTATAAAAAATTTTTTCGAAAGGAAAACATGTATGACATCTCATAAAAAGGAAAATAGCAGCATTAAGTTATTAGTCCATGTATATGCTACTTGTAATTAATGTATCAATCGATAATACTTGATTGAAAAATTTCAAACTTATCGAAATGTAACGATGTTATTTAAAAATATGGATATGCTTTTGTAAATTAAGTTTACTTGTTTATACAGTAGACACTCGTTTTTATTAACCTCTAATTTACGAACACTCATATTTTTATGAACTAGTGGCTATTCCCCGCACTGAAACCATAATGATAATTTTAACTCCCATTTATGAACTAAAATTTTGAAAAATCTCTGTTTTGCGAAATTCCTTTTCTGACAATCGATTATTTTTTTCGTTTTTATTATTTTCTTATGATCTGACATTTTTTGCTTGATTTTCTTTTTATCTAACGCTTAGAAACTTGATTCAATCTTGAACAACGAAGCGATACGTGCAAGCACTTCAAACATTGTGGGAACAATAGCCGAAGAGACATGGATATCAGACATTTGATGGGAAAAGAACTGTGATGCTAAATTCAACTCTTTTGTTCCCCGTACTTAAACATACAGGGGAAAAATTCTTTTGTCTTCTCCATACGCTTGAAAATTAGAAAAGAAGAAAAACTCTAAAAATGTGAACTCTCTTGTTCTGTAGTTGATTTAGTTTGATTTAAAATAACTTTAAATTTATGAAGTTTCATTTGTTGAGAGAGAGAGAAAGAGATTCCGTTGAGGATTTGTCACACCATTGAAAGAGAGAACGCATATATATATATATATATATATATATATATATATATATATATATATATATTAAACAAGAGAAAAATTTCCAAAATATATATAATTCCAATGAACAGCCTGTTGATACTTTTGAAAACTGGAGTAAAACCCTTGGAAAAGGAAATAGTACCAGCAAAAATGTTCCCTCTCGAAAATATTGAAGAAAGGCAAAATATCTTAAACTGGAAATAGCTTTATTCATAAAAATAAGAGAAATAAACATTCTTGTTGATTGTAATGTGATTAAACAGAAATCCAACGATTTTGCTATGAAGCTGAATGTAAAAGATTTCAACATATAAGAAGATTAGCTAACAAAATCCAATCCCAGACACGTTCTGATCTTTAGAAAATTGTATGATGACGAGGAATCAATAAAATAAAAGTGTTTTTTTAAGTATGAATTTTATTTTTCATATTTTAATAGTGTTTAAATAATTCTGTTTAATAGTATTTTTTTCATAAAGAAAATATCGTTTAGTAAAAATATCAAATCTTAAGAATCTAATACACTATTTTTCTATTTTACGCGCGAACTTCCTTTTTTACTAGTTGTTCTACCAGTTCTAAAGAGTTCGTAAAAAACTACGTCTGCTATAATTTGCTAGCCTAAAGTGGTTGGAATTTCGGTAACAAAAAATTAATCTTATATATACGAATTCGAAAGAATTACATGATCTAAAAATTATAAACTGCTTTGTATAGCAATCTTACAACGTTTTAAAATGTGTTCAGTCAAAAATGTATGCTTGCTAACAAAAAAAAAATAATAATTTGAATACTATCAAGATTGAATAAAATCCCGTTAAGATTTTGCTTAGTGTTGTTAATTTTTTCTCAAAATTAATAAAATTTAAGTCATTTCATATTAAATACAAATGTTTAGTGTTTAATAAAAGTAATTCTTTGGACTTATGGGTTTCATACAAGATGTACTAATTGTATCATGGTATTAATAGGATTCTTATTTAATCGTCTACGGATTCCACACAATGGTTTGCTTCAGTAATTCTAATTCAATAATTTTAAAGCTTCTTTCGCATGAATGGCTATTTCATTTTACAGAAATGTTCCCCATGACGCTCAGCTGCCGATTAATCGTCTCACTATTTCCCCAACACATAATTTTCACCTGCGCAGTCAGCATCAGAAACAAACGATTGAGGTTGTCTTTTATTTTCTAGTGTGGGTGAAGTTTTGAAAAGGATTTATGAAAGAGTTAAAACCATTTGCTAACAGGGCTTAACTGCAACCGGGCCATCATATGAATGGATGTTAAATGAGATTGCGAAACGGTGGTCGTTTCCCAGGATAATTTTCGAAAAAGATTTCAATTCGTAATCGCTTATATGATTTCGTATTGTAAACGGCGTATCTTGTACTCATGTGTTTCAGGAAAAGTCGGCTTATGTAGGAATAATATAATGAGTGATGAAACTTTTAACTGGAATGTTCTTAAATATGATTATAAACTTCGTTTAGAAATAAAAAGGTATACCAATAATAGATTGTATCTTATGGAAACAAATCTATTTTTGATTTTTTTAAATTCTAGCAATGTAAGCATTGAAGTTTTATCTGTGAATACTTTCACTAAGTTTTATATTACAATAAAAACGCTATTAGAAAATATATTGTTGTTTTAAAAAAACAAAAACTAAACTTTTTATCACAGGAAAGTATAAAAAAATAATTTTAAACAAGATTTTATAAATTTATTTCCAATTTCTCAATATAGATTCATTTCATCATGTGTAAGCAATACTAATTAACTAATTAATAACTTTCCATTAATTAACTTTTAAAATGCTTTAAAGTGTAATATAACTGTAGTGATAGAAGGAAATATTGATTATGGTACTGAAGCATAAGAAAATTATTGAAATTGCGATTAAGAATATTTTTAGATGTAACATGCAACTGCACAGAAAAAGGCGACACTAAGCAATATTCTATTTGTTTGATCAATCTCATCTCAAATCAAATCAAGCTACTAGCTGATCTCCATCAACGAACTCGATCTTCTAGTGATCAATTCGGGGATTCGATTCTTACCACAGGCGTGATTGCTCGTTGCGATTAGGAGTCTGCTTTAAACTGAAGATCTCCCAGTCAAATTAGTCCACATAAGCTAAGTCACCATGAAAGGAATAAAGGAAAGCCTTTTGAATTGACACAGGACAAATTCAGGTTGAACTTAGTATTTAAGTAATCGATAAGGACAAGCTCCAACTAACTATTTAAATAATCGACAAGGACAAGGTCTTACTAACTATTTAAATAACTTACAAGGACAAAGATAAGGTCCTGCTAACTATCTAAGTAACTAAACCAAAAGTTTATGCAGTGTTATATTGTTATTTATTGTTGTTAATGTCTTGTATAGATGCCTCCAGATTCATTCTTGATGGAAAGCAAATATAGAAAAATTCTTTTGAATAATATTTCAACTAATTAACTTTTAAATTGCCTAAATATTTCGCACACGGCGAAAATTAAATTATAGCATTTTTAGTGCTGCCACAAGTGCATAAAAAGAGGAAACAAATTATCTTAAAAGTTGTTGAAACTAACAGAATTTATACATTTTTTACACAAAGCTTCGTAACTTATGTTTCCTGTCTCATGACATTCTGTAGAAGTTTTTTTACATATCTTACTATACAAACTACAAACATTTCACGATTATATGTCTACAAAATTGATTTGGCAGAAAATTTAAAGTGATGCAGTTATTCCGTTGAGAAATAGAAAATATGTGTAATGTAAATTGTGTAACAAATCCGTCACAGATTTTTTTTAATTATTACAACAGTATACAATACATTTGAAAAATATACTTTATCTACAAATACTAAGCAAAATAATTGACAAAAGACAAAGTATTTTTCATGTACATTAACGGAATCTTTTTTACGCTACACGTGATATCAGTATTTGAAGAATTTGTAATTACTTGAATCACTTATATATAAATCATCGACGGTGAAATATAATAGAAATATTTGATTTTTCTTGTTAATTTAAAAGGATTCATTTAATAATTTTTGATTTCATAAACATGTGAAACTGGAACTGCATATCTGTGTACATATCCTTATATATACATGAACTATGTATGACATATTTTGTAACATTTTTATACAATTTATTTAATTTTATTGCTTGAGAAAGCCTCAAATTATTTACAGATTCATTTAATCGACTATATTCGCTTGGGAAGATGAAAAAGATTGTCACTTGAATTTTCGAAACAGAATATGAGACTAACTTGCATTTCAAATGTACACCATTCAGGAAATAGATTAATAGATATTAATAATTTTATGCTCTCTACAGTCTACAGCCTGCAGGTTTCGGAACAAGCTACCAAAGATAATATATTGGTTTTTAAAAACCACTCAATAGTAATTTATTTGCTTTGAATTTCAATTCCCAGTTCCATTTTAGAACTGTAACATTAAAAGAACTGAGTCTGTTTCACGCTGATTTACAAGAGTGTGCAAATATTGAGTAATGTTCTGTACTTGAGCATTGAAAAATTTAAACATTTGATGACTCCAAAAATACGTAAAAATGTTGATTGTTAGAATATTTATCATTTTCCTTATAAGACTAACACAGGCAGTAAAATTCCCAGAATACTAATAAATCTTTAAATAAATGAGTTGTAAATATACAATATCAATCTATTAGCAGTTAATCTCAACAGTGTAGAAAATATTGATTATATATATTTTGACACATTAATTCGCATAATCGAGTTATATATATATTGTTTGGTTAAAATGCTACCTATATGAGTTTAAAATGAACTTCTTTTGCATCAAAAAAATTCTTACACCTTCCATGTAAGAACATTAATGTCATGGAAGATATAATTAGGTTTAATGTGATAAATTCTGAAAGCTCTTAGATTCTTAAATTTGATATTTGAATGCTATATTTAAGTTTGTTACTAAAATTTATAGTTTAGCGAACAACATTTAATAAGTAAATGTAGATTCTTATTTTACCACTATTTGCTTTGAATTCGTCTTTATTTTGTCACTACTTGTCACACCATTCGTCAATCTTCCAGGTCGTTTGTTCTTGATTGCGACACGCAGCCGATCCAGCGTTGCACAATATCGCGAACTATTGATAGTCTCTCCACGTTTAGCAAATTCAATCAGTAATGGCCCCTGATGATCGAAAAAAGTCAATAGCACCTTTCCCGAGGAAATGACAGCCTTTGCTTTCTTCGGTGGTGGCGAATTCAATTGTTCCCACGTCGTTCCGAGGAAATTCCCACGTCGCTGATGTGGTTAAGACCCAACTGGCAAAGTTCAAGTGGGACACTCTGCAACATCCTCCATACAGTCCAGATTTGTCGCCATGCGACTTTCACATTTTCGGGAAACTGAAAAAACATCTGAAGGGTACCAGATTCGTGTCGGACGCCGCCGTGAAGGAGTCGGTTACAGACTTTTTGAATCGACAGCCCAAGGAGTTTTATGAGACGGGTATAACGCGGCACATTTGTCAATGGGATAAATGTCTCAATGTTCATGGAGACTCCTTTTAAATAAAGTACTCTGTTTGTCATATATTCGCATTGGCTCACTTTCATTTGACTCGCCCTAATATATATATATATATATATATATATATATATATATATATATATATATATATATATATATATATATATATATATATATATATATAAACTAGTATTTGCAATATATATCTCAATATGGCAAAGAAGCAATATGGTTCAATTTTAATTATAGTTATTTCTTATTGTGCATCAAGAGAACACTGTTAATGTTTATAGCTTAAGTTCGTATAATAAATTGGACATTGAGGTTGTTAACACAATTTTTCTGATATCTCTGAATTATTTTACTCATAAGTATGTGTAAAATTTGATAATTCGTATTATTAACGGTCTTTCTCATCGTACTTTCAACGATGAGAAAACTCTTTGTATTACCTGTAAAAGAATTTTGTGCTATTTACGTTAAATATTTTTTGAAGATTATAGCAATTTTTAAGTTGACATCAAGGTAATGCACATTTTAATAGCTCCAAAGCTATCAAGAAATTTAGCAAGTGTGAGTGATGCGGGTGAAGTTTGTTATTTGATGCAAATCGATGCCTGTACCAATTGGAAAAGAATTGAGTACCAATGTATTATTTATTTTCATTCAAACTATATTGGTCCTTAATTTTTCTTAAGAAATTATCTGCTGGATAGAAATACGTGACTGCTTGTTTTGTCTTCATACACTTCAACTGATAGAAATTTCTATTCATAAGAAAACCTTTTTTTTATAGGTGGTAAAATAAATACTAATAATATTTGAATCAAGTATCTTCCATTATAATAAATTGATTTCACTTTTATGTAGAATTATATTTCCCATTAAAAAATTCTTTTGCGAGTTCTATATTCAGTAATGTGTTTATAACGCAATAAGTAATTTATTTTGTTTTTTGCAAAATTCTAATTAGCTTTAATAATATGATTTACATCTAATACTGATAATATTAACATATTTACGTGAAAATTTAATTAACAGGATTTTTTAACACTAAAGATATCTTTGAAATATTTTTAATGTTCTGTTTTTTTGCTCAGATAGATTTGAGATAATTTTATTTCTTGAAGCGTGTTCTATATCTTTACTACCAATCATGAATAATGTTTTAGATAGCAGATAATTCATACATAAAAAAGTAGCATATGATAATTTATATTGTGTATAAAAATAAAATTTTCCAAGAAAATGTATCTTTTGCACAAAGAAAATCCTCTAAAATGTTGGAAGGGACATCGTAAAAAGAGTAAGTTGTTCAAATAAGTTTTAATTTAAGACAATTTATAATTTTAACATTTTTTAACTTGAAAAAGCATTTAGACGACAAAAAAGATTCATTTTTTAAATGAATTTATTTTTTATGAACAAATTTTTACCTGTTTTACATCAGTGCACTAAAGTTATAGTCGTGGAAATTCCTTAAACTATGAAAAACAAAGATTTTATAGTAATGGCATGGTAGAAAACGGATATCAAAATCTTGAATTTTTGCTCATATAAATAACGTTTCAACGTCTGTTTACATCTCTCTCTATATACATATATCTGTAAATCTATATACATATCTATATATCTCTAAACTTAAAATATAAACAAACCATTGTGTGGGAAACCACGGCAAAATCTTTGTAATAAAATGTTTGGAGATAGAAACTTCAACTGCAGAAGCGTATTTTATTTTCGATATCTCATTTTTTTCTTTTGAAAAAAATCGTTTTCTATTAACCGGAAATTTTATTTCCTGAATAAACATAAAACAAAAGCAAAACATTGAAAAAGAATAAATCCGGCATTTGACAAATTTCCTTCTCGAGACTCTCCTCAAGGAAGACTGAGAAGCAGATATTCTGAGAAAACAGGAATCCAGATTCCTGTTTTCCAACGATGAAGACAAGGAGGCATTGGGGGGTCTGTCAGGGGAGGAATTGATTTTGTAATCACAGCCACGCTATTTTGCCCTCATTGCTTGCCCATTTCCAAGCATTGCTGGACGTCCAGATTTCAGAGAAGATATGAAATTGGTTCCCTATTCCCCTTTTATTGGCTTAGTACAACACCGAAGGAAAAAAAGACCTTTCCGACCAATAAATTTTAAAGGTTTCCCTGTATTTTTTTTTCGTGCTATTTATGCTGCGACAGTTGAATAAATATTGGGACACTATTCCCCAATGATACGTGCTTCAGAATTAGTTTCGATGAAAAAATTTAATTCTTTCCCATGAATATTACTTTTTATTCGGTCTTCTCATTCCGATAAAGTTATGAAATGCGATAAGTTGCCATTTTTTTGATTTTCGGAAGCTAAATGTTTGTTATTTGGGTACCGGTACCTTTTTATTTGATTAAATTTGGAACCATTATTAGCGATAACTAATATTGTAAAATTTTTTTAAGAGAATAAGCCTATTTCTGAGATTCACACACATTAATTCATATCTTATCATAATTTTTTAAGATCGTTATTTTGAACTTTTTGCTTTAGATTATGTTTAATTATTAATTTGATCTTTAAGAAAATAAAAAAAATTTTTTTCTTTATTTTCATAAGTGTCTAAATGTGCTGCAATTAGTCTCATTATAAAATATATATAAATATTATTTTCTGAATTCCTAATACAGATCTCTGTGAAAAATGTGAGTTACAATTTTTTTCAATATGGTTTTAAAATGATAATTATAATAAAATGGATAGTTACAGAAAATGATTTATTTGAATTTATCATGAATTGAGACAGATGACATCAAATGATATTTACCATCAACTTTATAATGCTTTATTTAATCAACGAGATGCTATATAGAAAGAATTATTATCCCAAAATAAATGAATAATATTGACAATGTTAAAATCAAACCTGGATTTTTGGGAAATAAAATTTTGGGAAATATTTTAACAATACAATTGATTATATGAAGTATTTTAAAATTATCGACTTTCTTTGAGAGAAAAATTTCTTTGTTATATAAAATGACGTTTAATTATAAAAATAATTTTAAACTAATAATATTACGTTATTAGTTAAGGATATGCTTTGTTAGTATTATTATTTAAACTATCGATAAAATAAGTACGCATTTACGTTAATAAGAAATCTTGGAATGTAATAATTTGTATTTATTACTGATTTGTTATAATATGAATTATTTTTTTCATAGGTTGTGGAAGCTTAGTGGTTAGGGCATCGGCCTTCCATCGGGTAGGGTAAAGTTCGATTTCCAATGCCGCTAAAGATCCACCGAGTGTATATGCTGGTTAAATCTGTGGAATCGAAAATCCTGTGATCGGTCGTTGAGTAGTTACCATAGGGGTAATGATCTGGAGAAAATTTCCTTCCCCTCCAGATCACAGTCAACATTAACGGAATAGACTCTTTAGTGCTGCCATCTATCGGAGGAGTTAGGAGCAAAGTCATACTTTCAATTTCATGGTGCTCCGATTAACCGAAAGATGCATCCTGCTGATTTAAATTTGCATAACTAACAGCTACAGAGCTTGGCTTGTCCAAGTGTCATAAATAACAACACTATGGAGATAAATATCAAAAAATAAAAAGATTAATCAAAAATAACTCAAATGTTTATTAATATTTTATCAAATTATTAATAAACAACATTTTATCTGGCTTGTCCAAGTGTCATAAGTAACTACAATAACACATGTTTTTAATTTATTTTGCATTTAAAATTTTATAATCTCAAAAGTTAGCATAACACACACACACACATATATGTATATATATATTTAAACAATCTTAAATATGTTACCTATTAAGATTAAATATCATTTCTAACAATCCAAAATCAAAAACAACAGAAAACATAATTATTTTTGAAAAATTTCTTTTTTTATTTACTTGAGAATACATTAAATAGGATTAGAAATGAAGTTAATTTCACCAGAGCAGAGAAACCTTTTATAAATGAGTATTCCTTATAGATAACTCTTTTTGTCTTAAAGAAATATTTGCAAAAATACTTATAAAAATTATGCTTTTCATTATCATTGTTTTAATTTATCTTTAATAATTTCTTAACACTTCTGCAACAGTAAATGACTCAAATAACTATTTTTCTTTCAACAATAGGGTGTATTTTAAAGGAACAAAACATTTAGTACTCTCACAAATATTTGTTTTGTAGAATTTACCGATGAGCAATTGACTTCTGAAATTAATGTTTAGGTTAGAAAGTAAACTACGCATAAAATTATATGCTTCCTTACTAATATTTTATTGAAAAATTGTGTGCAATATTTAATACAATTTAATTAAGATATTTTAAAGATATTTCTAGAAGTTTCAAGGGAATAAAGTTTATACTTGTTGATAAAATGGTACGAAGAACATTATAACATTTAATCCTTTTTTAATGAAAATATTTTTCATTAAATTTTCAATTTAAAGATTTTTCTATCAGATTCAGATTTATAGCAAGTATGGAAATGTTTCTAATTTAAATCTTTTTCGATTAAAAAATTTTAAATTAATAATATTTCCTGTGTTTTTTGCTAATTTTAGTAATTATTTTTGATTGTAAGATAGAGTAATGAATTGTACCAACTTTAACAAATTAAACTGATTACGAAAGGAATTTTTGTGGCTTTTTTCAAAGTTTAAATTTAAACGAGAAATAAAAGAAACACTGTTTAGCATCAACATTAAAAAAAATTCACTTTTTACAGCATCCTTTGTAATATATTTACAGTCTAAAATGTTTTATACCCTATAACCCAAACTTAGAGACATTACACAGTTTTTATTGATACTTGCATACATTCATATGTTGTTTTCTTTTTTTAATGTAAAAATTTTACTTATAAGCTATTAATATATTATGAAATATTTTTTACGATATTTTTAAAGTATATTTTTTAAAGTTTTCTTTATAATAAATTTTACTATTTTCCAGACTTCTTAACAATTTCTAAACCTAAATTTCGTACAAAGTTATTTTTGGAATTAAATTGATTTCTTGTTTAGTAAAAAAAAAATAAAACCTTTGAAGATATAAAATTCTATCCTTAAAAGAAATTACTAAAATAATTATAAACCCATTTTAGAGAAATTTAGTAGATATTTAAATAATCAACTAATAAACCTATTGTATAGTATTGCGTAAAATGAGAAATTTCATTTGTTTTTAATGAATGTAGATGAAAAGAAACAAAATTTGGAGTATAAGATTTTAGTTTTAGAACTCATTTTTTCAATGTTGAAAATGATTGATAAATCTAACTTTCGAAAAGACGTTGGCTGTATAAACTGTTTTGATAGATATCAATTCAAATAATTTCTTTTATATAAAAGCAGCATGTATTGTTCTCTTCTCATAACTCTGGATTATAAAGAATAAGGTGTCAGAAAATATGAAGTAAAATTTTTCACCTGAAATAGTAAATGATGCTGGCAAAAAACATGAAAACAATGCATATGAATGACATAAAAAATATTTCTTTTTATTTGCAAAAAGAGGGAAACATTGAAATGTGAAATTTTTTATGTTTAATATATTTTTAAGCAACTGAAGTCAGTAACTTTGCTTTGTTTTTAAGAACGTAATAATTTTTTTCTCAAAACTACAGAATTTTACATATTTTAAGAAAATTACGGAAAAATAATCTTAAGATACATATGGACTAATGGCATATAAGTAAAATCCAGTGTTACAGATAAAAGTGGAGCTAAACAATGCGAATCTACGCCAACAATAGAAAATGTTTTTACAATATACAATTGGTGGCTGGAAAAATGTTATTCTTTTTAGGTTTTCCATTTAAATAGCTTTTCGTTGCTGTTGTTAAAAATATAACGAATTTGAAATACTTTTGTTGTTTTCGCAAATAAACTTGTCACAAACTATAATATGTTTTAAAGCAATAATTTCAACATTTTTTTGTTTTAGTATTCATAGAGGAACATTATGAAAATATTTGATGTCAGTTTGGCAAAACTCACGCCAACTTTCCTCGTGAAGGGAATTTTACACATATACCGGACAATCTTTTATGGGAATGTACATATATACAGAGGATGGATATATTGTATTTTGTAAACATGTTATGAAACTTAGATTATTCGGAAACATAGTAAGAAATGTATAAGAAATCAATAATTTTTATACGTTTGAAAAAGTATTTATTTGGTAATACTTATGACTATAAACTTTCTTAATAAATATTATTAAAATAAAATTATTTGCTGAGGGATTAAAAAAATCTAATAATCATCGAAAATGTTTCAAAACTTAAAATATTTTATAAAATATTAACAAAATATCACTGAAATTTTTTAAAAGTGTAAAAACAATTCTGTAATATTGTATAAAAATTTTTGTATTTTCTAATCAAAAGTTATCTTATTATCTCATAAAATTGCTCTTCAAATAATTTTATCAATTACATTAGAATAATGATAAGTTTATACATCGCGAGTCACAATTATATAAAAATAACGTGTTTAATTTTATCATGAATTTCGTATATGCAAGCAATTGTTTTTGCTAATTTCACATATATATGTACATATTTGTAAAAATTGTAACATCACAAAACAATGTTACAACTTAGTTGAAATTTTCAGTAAAGGCAGATAATTGTGTGGTATGCAAATAATTGTATTTCCAAAGTCACCATGCATGCATCGATTAAATAGTATTACTCTTTGAACTGCTGCAGAAGTTTAAGAAATAAAGAGTAACAGCATTTCAATGAAAGTATATGCTTATGGCTATCTGCTAGTGATAAACATTTAGGAGATGTAATTTTGCATTATAATGATGTTGCATCGACATAATTTTGCGTCTTAGCTAAAAAGGGCGCTATTTCAACATCTTTTAGAGACTGTATGGAAAAGAATAATAATTTTCGTTGTTGTTGTGGCTTATCCTCCATCAGACCGCTGACCCTAAGGAAATTGAAGACCAGAAGAGGGGATGAGTATATATCATGTCTCGAAAGCCCCAAACAGTCCAGGATGTGATTAGGAGAAGACTGCTCAGTTTTACATTTAGAGCAGACGTCAAAGATTTTCATGCCTATAAAATGCGCGAGACTCTTAGTGTAGCCGCTTGCTAGTCTGGAAATCGCTTTTCTAGAGGCTCTGTCAAATTGAGGCGAATGAGGAGCCTCTACTTCTACTCTAGGCTTGATTACTCTAGCAACTAGAATTAAACTTGATCAATTGCTTGAGATTGCAATAAATTTTCTTAAACGAGTATTTTAACTATCGAATAATAGCAGTTCATATGCTTCGTAAAAATATCTCACTAATGCAAATTTGAAAGGAATAAACTAGCAAAAGACAGACAAATAGAAGGTCCAGAAATGGATGCTGAAAGTTGACGTCAAGGATTTATGATAGACACCTGGTCCATTAGGATTTGATAGCGCAGCTTTATTTAGGCAGTTGGAAACATAATAACCCACTGGTATAAGTCATTACTCACTATTTCTGCTATTTGTTGGCATCTGTTGCATCATGAACTTCACATCAAGAACTATTTGGTACATGGTCTTTCTTACCCATAATTAATAATATTTGTGACTGCAATGGGCTTAATGAGAATGGCTTGTTGATTTACTGTAACCAGATTATTTGTAGAATTTTTTAACTCTTACTTATAAAGTTATAATATCATGACAGCCGGATTCCTGATAGACTCTTTACTGCTATGAATACTACTTTTCTAACTGCATTAACGAAATCATAGTGAAGTAAAACGGTTTTATTATCTGGATTGATACTGTAATTCAAGACTGCAACAAACTATGGATAATTTTAACATCGATAGGTAAATCAGAGAAAGTTCTGTATCCTGAGAAATCATTATTTTTTCAAAGTCTTTTTAGAGATATTTTTCAACAGGATAATGTGTACCCTTATGTTGAAAAGAAAATTCAATCCCTCCTTTTTATAGCAACTTTACAATTTCTTCTGTAGCCTGCTTATTTGTTAGGTATGTCGCTTACTGATCATGTAAAAATTTAAGTGCTTGTGGCTACTCCCTCATCACCCCATTTTATAAATGAATTTTAGGTAGTTATGTAAATAATGTGGAATGCTCTAATCAATATAACTTTAAAATCTGTTTGATTCCATTATAATTTGTGCAATAGTAATCATTGTAAGGTATACTTTTATTTAGACAGTTGGAAATACTGATTTCTGATATATTATACTATTTTTCGCTTTAAAATTTTACATTTATATATTAAATTCTATTTAATTCTGATGATTCCTTTATGGTTCTTCAATTTTTAGAAACAGGAATTTGATGATAAATTTACTAAGTTTAAAATAATTTTGTATTATTGTAAAATATTTTTCACTAGGCGATAAAATAATCAATCTTTTCTGGTGAAAACAATCAATTTCAAATCGTCAGTTACAGGCTCAATTTTGAAAGGGAATCTCAAAAGGGTGTTGAATGAAAGATTAAAAAAGAATTTCGAGAAGTTATTATCCCTATTAACAAAGAGAAATGTCAGATCTGGCTTTGTCTCGAAGAAATTGCATCGGAAAAAAGAAAAGTAAAAATATATATAACCCCAGCTTTAATCCTTTCCCATCTCCGCTTGACAACGGGGTTGAAGATGACCTTGTCCTTCTGTCGTGTTTTGATCTTTCTTACTCCCGCCCTAAAGAAGTCGAGGATTCTAGCACATCTTTCATTTCTGCTTACCACGACGTCATCGACGCAATTAAGAACGAAATCCTTTTTTTCTTGTGGTTTCTATTTCTCAACTGTTAGTTGTCAGCTTAAGCAGTATGGTGTCATTAATCGAGAGATGTTGCCACCAGTTTTCTTCTAAGCTCTACAGTCATTTATTGCTTAAATTTTAAACAAAACTTTCTTTGATTAAATATTTAAGACGATTCGCAATTGTAATCTTGATAAATACTATTTTTCTAAAGAAATTTAAATATGATGTCTAAACAATAAATGACTTTCACTGAATTAATAACTATTCTTAATTATTTAACTATATAAAGTGCTTTTTAAAAGGAAAGGAAAGACCATTTTTGCAATATCATTTGTCATCTTTAATCTTAGCTAGTACAATAGGCATGCCTTAAAAATTCTTTTTCATTTCATTCGTTTGATTTACAAGTAATCAATAAAGTTCATATTAAATATGATAAATTTTAAATATAATTTTTATCTCTGGCAGAAAATAAATCGAATAAGGAAAAATATTCAATTATATACATTTTTTTACTTAATTTGCCAGAAACAAATACTAAAGTAAATTGTTGGGAATCAAACTGTGCTTCACAAATTGTTCTGTAAATAATATCCTTATGGAATTAAAAATGAAGACTAATTTAATGTTCTCTTGTTGTCTTGTGACAGCTAGGCTAGCAATATGGGGTGCGCTGCTCCACTTTTCCAACAGAATTTTAATTTGGTGTGGAGTCCGGCTTCCTCAGTGCACACATGCTATAAGTAGACGTTCATAGGGTTGGCAAATCATTCACAAGCCATTCATACAAGGAAAGGACAGACTCAGGAAAGAGAGAGAGAAAGTACATTCATGCCCAAAATGGGATATAAACCCATGACCCCCTATTCCGAAGTTAGCTACGCTGATCACTAGACAGGGTAGGCAGCAACTAATTTAATAAATATGGAATATGTATTTTGATAATCTACCGTTAGAAATATTTTTAAATTTATTTACCTATATTCTTCTTTTACTATTAAGTATGAAGCATGAAGTGTAAATAAATGATGACATATTTGTGGGTATAAACATTATTACTTTCTTATTTAATTATTGCTGTGCTGGAATTAAACTGCTGATTTATAAATTTTTGTTGATTTTAGATTTTTAAATTTTAAAATAAATATGAATTTTTTAATTTTTTTAAAATTTATATAGTAATTAATGTAAAATTTACAATATGCAAAAATTTATTGCTTTTTCTATGTTTTTATAATCAGTTAATTAAATCCTTCCCTGATAAAAAATTAATTTATATCACTTATACAATTCAAATGAATAACATGACATTAATAATTATTATTTATATTTGCATAATGCACCATAAATTTAATGGTATTTTTATATATAAACTGTTTTTAGCACATTTTATTACATAAAGTTAACACAAACTTTATATTCAAAGTTTTATGGAGTTACTTTCAGAATTAGGTATTTTAGTTCAATGCGAAATATTTTCAGTTTGAGCTAGTACTTTGATATATAACAAAAATACACTATATAATTTCAAATCTCAATTAAATTAATATATATTTTTATTAATCTACACTTATTTTATATTATTTTAATAATTTATTTTTTCTTAAATATTTCAAGTTTTTTTTTATAAAGAATAGTTATTTAAAGCTTTATTTTTATTCGCTTAGATATTCCAGTTATTAGAGTTTTACAAGTGAATAGTTGAATATAAATATTTTGGCAATCAAAATATTTAAATTGAAAAGTAATAAATTCATTTTATTTAAAAATGAGTTTTCAATTTGTTCTTTCACAGAAGAAAATATAGACCATTTACAAATACGAGAAAAGTATATATCTTTCAGATACTGATCAATATTTTGCAATATATATTTAAATATAGCAATTTAAATTTTTAAATGAAGCTTTGTGTTAGCATAAGATCTCAGCGGAAATGTAAGAAATAAAATACGAAATCAATTTATCTTCTTCAAAAATTATGGAATCTTCGAGTAACTGAGCTGCTACAGGGGCAATTCATAAATATATCCATTTATTATGTGCATTTCATAAATATTAACACTTTTTAAAATTTTCGAATAATATATCACCTTATATGTAAATATTGAATGGGAAACATAAAATTTGAAATATGGAGAATTTCTTAAACCAAAGAGGAAATTGAATTTCAAAGATAGAGAAAGAGAGAAAAATACTATATATATAGACGATCTTACAATATTTTCTCAAAATAGTTAAAATTTAAGAATAAATATAATTTGCCTAAATTATATATAATTCAGTATTATCAAGCAAAAATCCATTTTAGCTAAATTAAATTTTTTACTTGACAATTTGAAAATTGTGAGAAATATTTATGTTTTACCTTTAGTAGTTGGGAAAAATGTTTTTTCTCAATATTTTACTTTATTGTTTTGATTTATTACAGTGAATATCTGAGTTTATATTTTTTTTTCAAAAATAAGTTTATAGTCTAAAGTTTCAATTATCAATTTATTTATTTATATTTACATACAGGTAATTAAAATTTATTTTGAAATTTAGAAAAAAGAGACTAATGTTGCCATAGCAGCAGACAAATTCATCAGACGAAAATTAATTTTTTTCACTCCTTAAACTGTAATTTTAATTTACAAAAGAATGACAAAATTGGCTTATAAGAATTTATTATTGGTTGATCAATGAAAATTCTTATAAAAGGAATAAAAGAAGTTTATAATTCTTTGTTATTTTTTGCAACCAATATATTTATTTAATACAGAATTTGTAAAGAGCCTATAAATTTCGTATTATAAATGACTCACTTAAAATAATTTTTGCTTATCAAATATTTTATGAAATCTAATTAGCCAAAATTAAAAGATTTTTACTATGATTCAAATTATTAAAAATTAGAAAATAATATAATTATAAGTTATTTTGTTGATGAATAATTCGAGTAAACATATTACGATAATTACGAAGCAAATAATAAAAACGGTGGTTGCGTTTTTTTTGGGAGGGGGGGAGGCAGGGACAGTGTGCTCGAATCTTATCATGAATTTTTACATACAAATTTATCTCTCATTTTTTAAAATTGTAACTTAACAGTAACACCTTTTTAAAAAATGTTGAACTGAATCAGAAATTTTTTATTCATTATGTAATACTCTTCATAAATGAATTATATGTTAATGACATAGACATACGCCATGGAACACCTGGTCTGTACCTTAGGTTATCAGGTATAGCTCCATCACGTAATACATCTGGTGTGACAGAATTGTCACGAAATTTGATAACAAAATTGAATTTCAATAGGTCTCTAATATTTGAAATTAATAATTTGATAGAAATATAACATCAAGAACAAAACATTTACAAAGAAATTTAGCTTAAGAAACTGAAATAGATTGTGAATTAAATATTGAAATTTATGTATCATTTTATTTGAATTTATTCCTAACTGAAAATTTTTTCAATCTACTCTTAATTGACACTTTTAATTTCAATAAACAAATTATTTATAATATTAAATCTAGGTAATAAATAAATATTACCAAGTGAATAAGTTAATGAATTGGCATTTCTTTTCATTGTTACTTAAAATACATCCTAAAGCACATTTAAATTAAAAACCTTACTAATCTAATTTTTCACCTGCGGAATGTTTTAGTAAGTCTATTTTGATTTCTTGTTTTTAGATAGGGAATATTTTCCTGATTGGGATTTCTTAATTAGTCCAAATTACTTATCTTTAGGCTTAAAATAAAATTCCTTCTGAAAGTTTTATGTACTGTTCTTATTTTGTTAATTTTATTGAAAAATTAATAATGAATTAAATTTTATAAATTAATATTAAAGTTATGTACAGACTTAAAACTTTAATATTCGCATTTTTTTCTACAACTTTATAAGAGTTATTCTAGTAGAAATTTTGCTTTAACAAACAAACTTTCCCCGTCTTATTATTGAAAACATGCAATTATCATAATTTTTTAACATAATTTACATTTCATTTTCCAAAGTTCTCTGCGTTTTTATCAAAATATGGTAAAATAGAAATGTTGTTTTTCTTTAAGTGAAGCATTCACACTTCATCCTTCAGCTAAACCAACTTTTTGCGATAAGGAAATAGATTTTTGTTCGGGTTTTGCGAAGGGAAAGACTGCAGTTTACGAGAATCGGATTAGGGATTTTGCCTTTGGCCTAAAAGGGAAGTTTTTTCCCTACGAAGTTACGACAAAAGAATCGCAAAATTCTTCGTGGGGAAGTCCCTCCATGGAGTAATATGTTTTGGAAAATATGGAATACGAAAAGAACATTTTTTTATAAGAAATAGAAACAGCGTGTGCATATGGTAGAGAACATACGCCTTGCTGGAAATATTTACAGAATATAGCGCGAGACTTCTTCGTAAATAGGTCGGTATTGCTCCATAGCACTATTCCTTTTTTCGAATACCAAAATATATTTTTTTCTTGTTTTCTCATTGTACCGTGCATTTTGCATAGTATATTCAATATTCTTACTTGTTCATGTCATATTTATGTGGGGTTCTCTTTTTCTATTTTTTCCCTTTGAAATCCCTTTTCTATAAATTCGTCTGCGTTTCTATCTTTCGTGCTATTTACCCCGAAGGAAGGTTTTAGTTTGACTTCCTTTGAAATATAGACTTGTTCCCAAACGAGGCAATCTTTTCTAAAATACAGAGTTTTTTATTCTTCGTGTATATACTTTTTTGTTATATTCGTTGTCTGGTGTTATAGTTTGTTAGAATGATTCCGTAGTTGATATCATAAAGTAGAGAACATAGTTGTAAGCGCAAGTAATTTACGAAAATACATTTTTATATGATTACCTGATTGTCATTGTAGAGAAACTTCTTTTGATTGTATACAGTTGTTTAAGATTTTAATTACTTAAATTTGTTTTAATTAGAAAAGCTTAAATCTATTTACTTTGATAAAAATTGTGATATAAATCCTCTACATATCCTTCTATAGTGATTTTTCAAAAAATTTAAAAAGAGCTAATATTTTAGATATGTGAAAATGTTTTTGATTACACACATATTTCCCTTTCGGGTAATTTCTGTGAATCATTTCCATGTTGTTTTCGAATACGAAGATTATCCTTCATTAGTTTTCGCAATTATAAATTAGGCTTAATATGTGATAACTGATTGATAAATGCATTATTACTATCTCCATACGTTAGTCTATTCCTTTATTGGTATAAGTGCAGATAATAAAAGTCAGCTAACAAAAATAGTGGTTAAAATAAAACACAATAAAAATACTAAATCTTATAAGTATATTTTTTGTGTAATTAAACAGAAAATTTAATACGTCAATTGATTAAATTTTGTTATGAATGTTTTGAATAAGTATAAATTCTGAAATAAAAATATTCTACTAGAGAACAAATCAACGGTTATTGCTGCTGATTTAAATTATTTTTTGTGATAAATTGAACCAGTGGAGTAACTTACTAAGTTAGACATCACGTTCAAGTGCTTTTAACACATACATTTGTGATATAACAAATTTCAGTTTTAGCTTCATCACAGGATCACAAATTAATGACGTCATCTTCGACTTAGTCTTTTGGCGATTCTGATTTATTTAGCCACTATTTCAGAATTTAATATTAACGTCTTAGCACCTACTTAAAATTTGTTATGCAAACATCAATTTCCCAGTAGGAAAGCTTAGAAACATTTGAAATAATGCACGTCTCTTCTGCATAGCTTAAAGATAATAACAGTAATTTCTGATAAGATTTTAATGCTCGTTTTAGAAACTTGTTTATTTTCGCATAAACATTTAAGTTATACACAGAGATGGATTTATATAATCAACTAGAATTTATTACAAATTCTAAAAAAATGGCTATGGGTCCACTAGTTCTCTGATCTTTCTATAACTTCGAACAGTTCAGATTAAAAATTAAAGTGCAGATTATCTAGTACAATGCGCATTGAAATCTCCAATTAGCATAGTCTGCCGGGAAAAGGAAAGGGTATCAAAAGATAATTTTGTAATTACTCTAGGTTCTCTATTTGTATTTCGTATATAAGCATAAAAACATAATGCAAATTGCACTTCTAATTCAATATTTTATTATATATTAATAACTGCATAGCTTAAAATATAATTAATCGTATTTAACTTTTTAAAAAGCAAAATATAAAAATTTAATCACGTTAAAATTTCAGTTAAATCGATATACGAAATTATCGATTGTGACATGAAGTCACCTGTAAGATTATGAAGTTTCAATTTAGTTTTCAGTAAGTAAAGGCTTTCGAAAATATTGATTAAAGAACTGATTCCCAATTTTTGGAAGTTCAGAAGTATATCTCTTTTATCATTCCCAAAAATCTTCCATTGTCATGCAGCGTTGAATTTCAGCGAAAAAAAAATTAGTAAAAAGTATTTTCTCAACGAAAGATAAAACATTTCCTCTTTTATTTTGTGTCGTCATTTTTTATTTGTTTGGTGCCTTGGCATTTTTACTATCGAGAGAAAAGATTTCCAAGAAGAAAAAAAAAATTGAAGTTCAAAGTGCTACCTGTCAGGGGCATTTCGAACGTAATTTATGATTTTTCATCGAACTGCAGTTAACGTTGCAGGGATAAGTGCTACATTTGCGATTCACTCACCAGATTTGAATTTTTATTCCTGCTCACAAACTTTGCATGCCAAAGAATTTGACTGACGCGTCATTTGTTACGGTAAGCAGTCTCGCTCTCATCGACTACTGCCAGACGATATTTTTTCCTTTCCGCTGCGTTTTATCTAACGAGCAGACATTTGCCGGAAGTGTTAAGTTATTACAACGCGTATTTGAAAGGCACAAATGTTTCCGATAATTTTTCTCGAACCAATAATCGCTCTTCAAAGTATATTATTTATTTTTAAAGATAGCTAAATCTTAAGCTTAAACCAGAGTTCAAATTTCGAAATATATATTTTAAGTGGTCGAAAATTTACATTTGTAAAAATCGTCTGCACTAATGACCTATGCTGTTTCAAATTAAGGAATTTATTGAATGGAAACTCACTAAAATTGAGTGTAGTTTAAAGACTTGCTCAAGTACCTCATTTTAAAAAATTTTTCGACATTTAATAGGTGCTTAAATGACAATTAGTCTCTAAACCTGAGAGCATTTAATGTAATGATTTTTCTTAATTGCGAAAATACATTTACACAGAAAGCTTAAGATAAAAAGTCACCTCATAATGTTAAAAACTTATCATAAGGATTATAAAACACGAATTACATTTTATAACCTACTGTTGTATAATGGTTAAAAAATTCTTTTCTAAAAATTCAAACTTAATATTTAAATTTTAATGTATTTTAGTATATTTTTTAACTGACGTGAAAGTAGAGAAAGGTTTTACTTCAACTTATCAGTAGTTAGAATTTATAAAACATTAATAATTGTCTAGTATATCAGCTTATTTCTTAGCCCCAACCCATTAAATCTGTATTTTCATTTTAGTTTAGATTTTGCTTAGAGTGGTATCTATTATGTTGCTGTTATAATCTTGAATGCAGTTTTTTTAATCTTTTTCTTCTACATTCTCTAAAAGACTTATAATTTTTATTTTGCGCATGTTTTTCTTCAATTTAAATGTATAATTACATTTTTATCTTTAATAAAATTTTGCATCTAAAAATTTGTCACATTTTGTGTCGTCATCATATTATCAAGACAATTGAAAATCTTGTGTTCTTATTAAATTAGTTTTAAGCCTTATTTCAAGAATGAACTAATATTTAAGTCTTGGAAGGTGATGGCTTAATGCAGTGTATTGTTGTATTTTGTTGATTTGCAAAAACTCCTTTAAAAGTTGTTAAGAAACATAAAATACCAAAATTGTAGAAAAAAACTGATGACAGAGGAAATCTAGTTACAATTTATTATAGTTTAATAACCACAGACGTTGCATTTTTCTTATATTTTTTTCATAGTTATTTCACACTTATCTTGAAAAATAGAATTTTATTGAATTTATTCTATTTTAGAATATTTTAATTAATTTACCACTTGTCATTAGTATGTTAAAATTAAACAAAAATAAAAAATTAATATATTATATTAATTAATAATATAAGTCCATGTGAGTATTTTTCGTAAACAAAATTTTAAAAATAATTTGAGACACTCTAAAATAATTAACTTTCCATAACTTTATAGCGATATTTTTATAAAAAAATTACATTTTAAATACAGCTTCGGATTGGCGCTTATGTTATCAAGAAATTAAATCGAGAATATTAATTCTTGATGATATATATTAGCAATTTTAATAAAAATATAATTAAACAAAATAACTCACTCAACAATTTTAACATTTAATACTAGAGATGCATAAAACTTTGATTCACTTATTTAAAGTATTTTTAAAGCTTTAACAATTTAATGTTATAAATTAATAAACAGTATCATAAATAAACATATTTATTGTAAAATATTAAGCACAAAACTTTTTAAAATATTTCTTTTTGGATTATTTATAATCTGTAAAGTGTTGATATTAAGTACACAATTAAAAGCATTTATAAATTTAAAGATTTTAATCTATTTTTCTAAAATAGTTTTGGCGTTATTAAATTTACGCAAAAATGTTTATATTTATTTCAGAACAATTATATGTTTTGAAATATTTTCCGAAGGATTTAATCAGGGTCTAAGGAAACAAATCATAAAGGAAAAAATAATAGTATTATGGAATTATGCAACAAATAAATACTCATAGTATAAATGATATTTTAATAAATATATCTATGCTCTCTTGATAAACATAATTACACTAACCATTGGGAACATCAAAAAGAAAAAAATGCATTATTTAAACATTCTAAATACGAAATGACAAATGAAAATTAAGTTATACTTACAAAATACTCAGAAGAATATTTTAAAATATTAAATTAATATTTTACATAAGTAATGAAATAAAGTAATGAAATGAGAAATCACATATGTATAATATTTGTTTCAGGTAGTTTTATTGAGTTAAGCATTTTAAGGACGTTTCAAATCAATCATTTAGAAAAGTATAAGGCTTTCAAGCTAATTTTCAAACAGAAAAATATTTATTACTACAATTTTGATTAATTTACAAATAAAATTAAGCATTGTAGATAAGTAATTCTAAGTAATCAAAATTAAATTAAGGTAAGTACAGTTATTAAAGAAAGAGTTCAATACGTTTTTGAATTGTTCTTAGTTTGTTATTTAGTATTTTAAAACGGTAACAAATCCAAAGTTGTTTTAAGAGAGTGTCAAGAAATAGTAGATAATATTTCTTTTTCATCATTATACATACTTATCTCTTATACATCATGTATATCTTTTATCTATATTATTTTAGTAATGTTTCGAAAAAAATTTAAAATTATAGGGAAGAAGAGAACAGAATTTTTATCAACCATTGAAAAAATCGGATACTTATGATTTATTAAGGAACTTGTATCATGTTAAATTATGTGTCTCAAAATATTTTAAAATATGATAAAATAAACATAAATCATAAATTTAAAAATTTTTAAGATGTTAAACTGAATTAATATGTATTTTTCTGTTGTATGTCGTTAAATAATGTAATTTCAAATTATTCGTATTTTATTGTTAAATACTTGGAAATATATTTCAAGGAAATTTAAGTACTTTTTCACCACATTTTTATGAGACTAAAATACATCTACAAAATGTTTATAATCTATGATTCAAGGTCTAGTATACATAGAAGGATTCATGCATTTAATGATACTATTTGAGAGATTTTTGAATAGCAGTGTACATTTTATAAATGTTATATTTATCATAAGTGAAGAAATTTATCTTAAAAATTCACAAATGTAACTTTCTCTTTTTCTGAAATGTTTATAACTTTCACTTCTGCTAATAGTTACGAATTTCTTACGTATTTTGCAAAGCAGAAGCTGGTTAAAACAATTAAATAACAACAAAAGAAAAGGAAGAGATTTAAGTAACAACTAAACTAAAATCAATATAGGTCAAGGCATTTTTCTAAGAATATCTTTAACATCGTTTTTGTATTTTTTCAGTCATAATCTTTCACAGCTTACGTTATTGTTTAAAGATGATGATGTAACGAAGTTTGACTGCAAATGATTTTTAGTATAAATTAAAACGTTCATTATTTATTTTTTTAAATAGCTAAATAACTTTTCATCAAAATTTCTTTAATATTTCTTTAAATGCCAAAATATTCATGTGAGTTAACAAAACATTTAAACAAAATGATTGATTTTAAATTTATAAATTTTTCCATCTATTAGGTAATTATTTTTATATTTAATAAAGTAGTTTCTTTGCCGGATCTTTATCGGTGAAAAGAAGTTTTAAAAAGCAGGGTGGTCCTCTACATATTCCTTCATCACATGTTTTCGTGGAACTATTCTAACAATCATTAAATTACAAATAGCAAAAGAAGTCCCTGTCAAATTACGATCGAGGGACAAAAATGCCGCGGTTACCGTTAAAACTTGTGTATCCGGACAAATTACGGTGATTTCTTACCGCAGACGACTAAAAATATGCGTACAGGATGGGGGAAAAAAGAAGAACGGAAATAAAAGAAAGAAACAGCGCCACAGCAGGTGCAGGACCAATTTTTTTAATGTATATTCATCACTACATAATGCACCGATTAAAAACTAGATCGGCCCGTAGTTCTAAATGTAGCCACCCTAGGACATCAGGCAATCTTCCAAAGGCAAAGAATAATCAAGAACTGCGGTCTCAACCATGAACAATTAGATTGGGTGCGTTTTAATTAATCAAAGTTTTTATTTTTATTTTTTTATCGCCTCTTAACCGTCATCGTATTTAAATTCTGGGTTTGAGAAATCAAAGGTAGGGAGAGATTGCTCGCACATTTGAAGAATATTCCACATTGTTTAGATTAAATAGAAAAAAAATGATTTGAAATAAAAAAAATTAAATAAAAGCAAAAACGAACTTTTAGAATTGCTCGCCCGTTATAAGAATTAAAAATACTTCTCAGTGTCTGAAAGAAAAATATAAGCTGTATTTTCGTGCTTAGATTCTTTCCAAAGTTAAAACAATAGGCTAAGTTTGCTACTATAAATGTTTACTATTGGAAACATGGCATACTTACTTTTCACTTTCAGGAAAACATCTGTAATAATAAAATTGTACACATTGTCAAGGTCGTGATTTTGGCACTTGGAGTAATTTGACTTGGTTTCAAATGGACATATACACCAACCAAACTACTAATGGCATACATACTAAATAAAATTTTATTTTATCTATAGATTGCTTGTAAAAAAGAAAAAGGTGAATTGTAATTTAATCAAATAAATTTAATTAATTCTACAAATTAATAGATTTTATTTAATAACAGACTGTAATTAAATTAAATTTATTAATTTATTCTTAGTTTAATTTATTATTTTGAAAATGTTCTCTTGCAAAATATAAAAAAAATGTCAAATTTCAAGCATGTATAATTTAATAGTTGAAAAGAGGTATTATTTAAACATTATTTCTGGAATTAACCATAAAGAAAATTATTTCTTAAAAAATTCAAAAGTAACAAATAGAAAAATATTAATGGTTAATTTTTAATTTCCTAATTCTATTTTTAAAAATAATTTTTTTTTCATTTAATAAAGACTGCCAAAATATCATTATAGTTTTTCAATACTTTTTTGTGTCACAAAGAAAATCATTGTTTAAGAAATACCAATTACCATAAATCATTTCAAACAGCCCTCGAAAAGAGATCAACATTAGTCTTGTGAGAAGCCAAATGCGTTGTTTGCAACCATAGATAATTGAAAATATTTAATTTTGAAGAAAGAGGAATAGTTACTAAAATTATAAACTGTAGAATTTTGGTTCTTAAGCTACCAAAATGAAAAAAAAACATTCAATGTCAAAATGAATTCAAATTCAAATTTAATTTCTTAGTAAAATCATGAATATTTTAGAGAAGAACACTTAGTAAAAACTTGATGTGAATGATTTTTTTATAACTATAATCTATTTATTCCATAATATTGCAATCTTATGATTACAAGAAGAAGTTTCATTTTTACGAAATTTCTGGTCTTAATAATAAACGTTAGATTACAATTTTATTCTCTTCCTTACTGCAGAATAATTTCTTTCATTTTGAAGATTTTAAATCTTTTCCTTCAGAACTACGCAATGAATGACAGTTTGGGTTTCTGACTTGACAGTTCTGTTAAATATTTAAAGTAGAGGAAAAAAGTACCAAGAAAGTTTGAAGTCTAAAAAACTTTAGAAAATATGAAGTGCTCCGTAAATAACGTTTCTGCACGAAATATATCAAGAAGGTTAAACAATCATTTCAACATAGACTATATGCATTTAATATTAAATGATGAAAAAAATTCCACCAGTAAAAATATCTAATCAAATCCAAATAACATTCCATTAAATAATGAAATCAAAGTATATACATTAAAAAGTATAGATATCAAATATTTAAATTAAAAATATTAATCTGAAAATTAAAAAAAAAACACTATAAAGGAAAACTAACTTAAAATGATAATGCTTTATTTTCTCGAGACATAATGAATTACTTGAAATTACCCAATTCTGCATTTTTAATAATTTTTCCAAATACGCATATCTAAACTTGCAGTCATACTCAACTGGTTGAAAAAAATAAGAAGTTGATAATTTTAATTCATAAATAAATTCATCTACTAAAAGTATGAAAAGTGTAAAATTTTAACTTTGCTGCTAATAGCATTAACAAATTGATTAATCTCATACATCTCTCACAGACTGAATACATGTAGAATATATATAAATATATTTATATTTATATGTATATTTATATATACATATATATATATATATATATATATATATATATATATATATAATATATAAATACATTATATATATACACATATATACATACATATATACACATCTATATATATATATATATATATATATATATATATATATATATATATATATATATATATATATATATATATATATATATATATATATATATATATATATATATATATATATATATATATATATATATATATATATATATATATATATATTTAATGGAAACGGAGTAAAGTTACTGAGACATAGAGATTCTCTTTATGTATAACAAATCAAAATCTTCAAATTTATTTGAAGTATACAATATAAAAACATTAAAAAGAAACCATGAATAAACTTCAAATGACATTGAAATTCAATTTTTAATAAAGAGAACAAAATGAATATAAAACGGAATAAATTACCAACATAGTTATTTTCATCAGGGACATGTCTATATTGGTACGAAAATTGTAGGTATTTAATTTCTTTTTATATAATAACATATTATTAAAATTGAATTTCTATTCCATTTGTACTTTATTGATGTATTTTTAGTATTTTAAATTTACTGTTTATTTTGAGAAGAAAGATTTTGTATATTTATGGTAATTCCACTTTTAGATGGCTTTGCGCTTAGTGAATAGCTAAACTTCTACTATAATAATGTTGATTGTTCTTTCTTATAATCTTGTAATATTTTCAATGCTTTGCTTTATATATGCATATCTTTTGTATTCTATTAATATTGATTGTGGTTCAACTAATTGCAAGGTTTCTCGTTTGTAATACCGTTTGGTATGAAAAATTATACTCGAATCAGGAAAGATACAAAGGAAGTAACTTAATCTGTATTAGCATTGCTTTTGAATCCCATGATTTAATGAGATATTAAAATATGTTCTTTAAGGCAAATCAATTCAACACTAATGAACTTACTTTGGTTAGAATTTAATGGAATCAAAATTCGTTTTAAAGAAAAGCAGATTTTCCTGCAATTAAATCAATAGGGTTAAAATTTAAAATTTTTAGTGCTTCCTAATGAATTAAAAATACATATTAAAAAATAATAATTCTATGAAAAATGTTTCTTAAAATTAAATATTTATTATATGTAAAGAAAAATTATTAGTATTTGTAAAAATTTATTTGAATTATTCAGTGGCGCATTAAAGTTCATGTATGTTTATATAAGGATGGTAAAGATTCAGAGTCATATTTGGTAATACATTCTGAAAAGAAAATTGTGAATTCTAAACGTAATTATTCCAGATGAATCAATTTTTACGATGCAAAATCTGATTGTCTAAAAACCTCCATACATTTGTTGACCTCCTTGCCAAGAAAGTATGCAAATAAATGAGTACTCCATTATAATGAGTTCAATGTTATTATAATGAGTATAAATGAGTCCTCTATTATAAAAAATCTTCCGGATTAAGAGAAAAAATGAATAAGAGAAGCGGACGCAACCTTTTGCATTTGGAAAAGAATGCTTTCGTGAATTGGCTATAACACTCACTGTCACTTATTTATTTGAAATACCAACTTATAACTGGGTTTAATTTCGATTGCAGTGTTTTGGAACAAGACAATAAAAAACATGGTTTCTTAGGTCTGAGAAATGAAGGTTGATCATGACTGCTAATCTTAACCTTTCTAATAATGGATACAGTAGTCATTTATTTTAAAATAAATGTTGGATTCATCATTGAGCATTAACTAATGCCAGTTTCCTGGAAATTCATGAAGGCTTGTTATTACATTATATTAAGCATCTTATCTGATTTTGATGGTCAAAGATAAGAGTTTTACAGGATGTTCTCTCAATAACTTTACCTAATTAAAACCCATGAGGTGGTTGAAACAGCTTTACTGGTAAAGAAGCCATTATTCATTGCTTTGTTGGAACTTATGCTTATTCGTTTTTATCTTTATAATCAGGCCTATAGTAATAAAGTTTCTTAATAGTCTTCTTATAAAGACTTTTCTTGACGATAATTGTCATCAATTCATATCAGTTAGATTAATATTATTAATTCTCATTTTTATTTTCAATGCGACGCATCCACAGAATATGAAATGACAAAAATAGCAATAATAATTTTTAAATTTTTATACTTTAAACCTATAATTTGATCGTTCTTCATTTAAAGTTTTGATAAGCATGTGTGTATTCTATTGTAACATTTTCTATTTGAAACACATGACTTATTTTATCTATAACTGTAACTGTGCAAACCTGGCGCAAAACTGCAGCTTTTTACTGGCATATATTTTATATTAAAATGTCTTTCTTTGTAAGATAAAACAGTTAGGAAATTATGTAGAAATATATAAAAATGAGTAATGAATGTTAAAAGTTGTTACAATGAAAAAACTTTATGGACTTGATTTTTCTCTCTTTATAAGCAAATATCTATATTCAAATATTGGTTTAAGGCTTGTGTAAATTTGTATTTAGCAAATCAAATATCCATATAAATACTTGTAAACAATATATTTCTTTTCTATTATATTATAAATATTGAAAAAATTGTTTTTAGTTTTTATATGAGGCTATATAATTTAACTTCTTATTAGAATTGGAAACAAGCCATTTTAAAAAACTAAATATTTGCTAAATTTTTATCTTTTTAAAAATTTTATTTAACAAGGAATATATTGATTTTTTATGATTATTATTTAAATTAAAATTGTAAATATTCGAAAACTAGAATATGATTGAAAAGAATATGTCAATTTTCTATGTGGATGTTCATAAATTCATAGTCAAATTCATGTTCATGAAAGGAAAGCTTTTTTAACATATTTTTGCATTCTAAATAAAACTTTCGTAAATATGCAACAATAGGAAAGGAAAATTTGAAAATATGCCATGAAACTTTGAATGAAACTCTGAGTTTGAGGAAAATCTTTCATTCAAAAATTTAAAATACAAAAATGTAAGTTAGAAACGAAAAACAAAGGTCTCTACATTTAAAATGGAAAGGAAAAGTGGTGTAATGTATTCTTCATGAATTAAAGAGGATTAAAATAACTTCATTGAATTACAAATGAATAAAACAGAATGATTTAAACTCTTATTTTAAGAAATCAAGTGTACTTACACCTAAGCTATCTCTCTTCTGGTTTGACATAGCATTCATAAAAAAATAAAGTTAAATGTTATTTTCTCAAAATTTTTATTAAAATCGAAGAAAAAAACAATTTTTGCTACTAATAAGTTATTTAAAAAGCTAAATTTGTTTAATTTGTTATTTTAAATAAATTTACTTCAACTAATATCATTTAAGTGACTTTTACAATTAAATTACGTTTTCAAAATATTAATATATTTTATCAGTTTGTTAAATTGTTAATGCTTAGCGTTGAACTGGTATTTAAAATTGAAGGTAATATTAAATAGGATTTTATTTATAATCTTACATGGGAATAAGTAATAAAGAATTAAGTTTATTATTTTATTTCTTTAATACGATTACTTTAAGCAGCAAACTTAGAAAATTAATTGATGACTACAGAAAGTAATTAGATCATTTTTTAATTCAATACCTTTTTCAATTGATAAAAGGTATTTTAAAGTTACACACAAAATTTGAATTTAGCTATAAAATAAAATAATAGTTTAAAAATACAAATTTGGACATTTTTCCTTTTTAAGGCTTTTGTTTTAAATGGTAAATTCTGGATTAAAATAAAGCTTATTTCTAACATAAAAATGTAATTCGATTTGACTCAATATTAATAATGTTGAGTCTTTAAAGAAGTAGACTTTAATTTTAAAAGAATACCTTAATTAACTAGTAATATTAAATGCTAGTTAATGGTTAAAAATAAAATAATTTACATGATCAAGGAATAATATTGAACAAGGATTTCCAGTTAGTATTAATACGTTAGTTTTTAAATATAACTACAAAAAAAAAAAAGAGATTTTATTCAACTGATGAGGTCAACAACATTTGTCTGAAATAAAAGTTGATAATTTTTCATGCATCTGGAATTTATAAATTATAATACTTATATTTCATAACGATATAATTTATAGAAGAATCAAATAGAATACAAAGGAATTTTATTTGTTTTCAAACAAAATTCTTCCAGTTACGTGGGTTCACTGCAACCGCCAGTAGGGTAAAAAAAATGGCCGACAAGCCGTAAAAACTTATTTTAATATCCCAATCAGGAGGCGAAAAGAATGGAACTTTTTGGAAAGTGTTTCTTTCACTCCCTTTTCTTTATTAAGGAATGGAACGTCACGTATGCTAAAGTTCATAAAATTTAGCTTTTCAGTAGATTAGATTTCCTGAAGTGTGTCCACGTGACTTAGACCACGTGACGAAGACGTCAAAAAGTTTGGAATGAAATATCCCCAGAAGGGAAAAGTGGCTGAAAATTTTCAATTTGGCCAAAAAGTATATTTTACTTATGCCCTGACCTCCTTTGCTGTAACAGCTATCATCGATTATTAAAGTCTACCGAGAATAACATATAAAATAAAAATTCTGAAAGTCTGGAGGAAAAAAATCTATTGAATCGAATTATATGCTGGCCATAAAGAAGCTGCAATAATAAAAAAACTTATGCATCAATATTCCTTAATTGATTTGGATGAGATACAAATAATATATACTTTCATGACTTGTGAAACCTACTATCCTTTATGTAAAAAAATTTCTTTTATATTTCGTATGAATATAGTTTTTATCAGAAAATTGATATTAGTTTGTACCCGTAACCATAAATGTGTTAAAATACGCTGATAGCTCGCAGTAAAGAATATAACATTTTTGACAGCGTATGTCAGATTTCGTGACAGTTTTTTGACATTGGTGTCAAAAATTCTTTCGTAGTACAAATATTGATAAACTCCAGTGTAGCTGAAACAGCGCAGAAAAATATTGAAACTTGACAAGAATTTAGACCACTCGGGATTTATTTTAAAATATATTTTGCAATCTTATATGAATACTTTATTTAAAGACTTTATGAAAGATTATTGAATATTTACAATATTAAAAGATGCTGTCTATTGAAATTTGACTGTTGTCAATTAAAAGAAATTATTTTGCGTATAATATTCTTATTTTTCACATACAATTGATTTTCTGGGGCCTGAATAACTGACAGATACACTCATGGCTATAATTATGAATATTAAAAATTATTTAAGAGCTTTCTTGCAGTTTGATATGTATATTAATTAAAAAAACTTAGCTTGAATATACATTTAAGTTACTAGCTGTATTTTTCATTTTTATTGTATTATTGGAATGGAAAAAAAAGTTTATCATTTCATAAAAATGATATTTCTCTCAAATCTTGCAGTTTGTATTCGTTTAATTATTAAATAAAATTTGACAAGTTTTATATCATTTCTAACTCACAAGTTATACTGAAAGATTTTAAAAATTCAAAATTAAAAACATAATCTTGCTAATACAATCGCTCATAATAACGCAATATTCACTAGTTGTTATGAAATTGTTTGAAATATATTTAAATGATTCAAATGCATAACATATACGCAGAGACATGTAAATTTTAATAAAGTTTTACAATATCATAATATGTAATCATATAGGTCTATCTCAAAAATTAATTTTGTGTGTATTCAAGCACATAAAATGAAATAGTTTCTTCGATTATTTTATTTTTCAATCAAAATTAAAATCAATCAGAACAAAAATAATTGAAATGTTTTATGAATCTATTATTTTCTGTTATTTTGCGCTTCATGAAATATACGAAAAATGGAAGCGATGAAATTAAGGAAAATATTAAAAGGAATAGACGGAATAGAATATATTATGATCCTTAGAAAAAAAAAGAATCCTTACAATAACAGTGAAAAAAGAATTTTACGTAATTTCTATAAGAATCCATGCAGAAAAGTACGACTGGTTTAATAACTCTCTGAGCAATGAAATTAAATATGTAGTGGATTATTTCATCGGTAAATCGTATCCAAAAATAAATAAAAAATTACGATAGAAAGAACATTTTATTCTTCGCCTTAAGGTTGTTTGATTTAATTCAATTCACCCAAAAAATACTTGAAGACACTTCCCTTGTTACTGGCAAAAAAATCCCACTTCGTTAGATTATTCAATTGCTTCATCAAATGTTCCTTACCGGAATTTATTTATTTGGCGACAAAAGATATGCAAATAGGCAATTGGCGTTAAAAAACATAATGAATGGCGAAGTTCTATTCCTAATATTTCGCCTGTTCTCACACGTGCCCTTATTGGCCCATTTCACAGTCGCCATCCTCACTCGACGACGGATAGTTGCAATGCTTTATTATCATCTTACGAAAAAGATGTTACAAGTTCTACTCCATTTATTTCAACCCCCTTTTCTCTTCTGACAGATAAAAGAGGAAAAAAACGGAAATAAAGTCCTCTCTTTTACTCACATTCCAAAACTTTTCCCCTCTTTTTTTACATCTTAAAACTTTTCTCCGTATTTTTATTTTTTCTTCTCCTTTGCATTACACGAACCGCTCACTTTTCCCTTTTCTTTATTTAAGATTCTATTCGACGTTAAAGAAGAGTATGGAATATAAAAAAACAGGAATTTATTATTTTAAAAAATCTCCCTTTTACGATCTTTGTTCTTTCATCGAGTTTAATGTAGCGTATTGGGCATTGGTTACACAGATTCGACATCGTGTATTTAGTAGAATATTATGAAATGAATTTGTGTTTTATCAAGAAGAATTCTATAATCAACGCTGATTATAATGACACCTATAAAATCAGAACATTTTAAAATGTTGTTGCAAACGGAGTAATAAATTTACGAAAATATTTGCTGATCTCTTGGCTCAAGGAATATATTCCAAGCAATTAACATGTTTAAAAATAACTTTTTTTAAAGTCCTACATAATTTTATTATGCCATATAAGATGAATATTTTTTCAAAAATTAAAACGAAGAATTAATAATATATTTTAAAACATTTTTTAACAATTAAGCAAAAAAGAAAAACTTTTCAATCAATATACTTTTTGTGATGAAATTTTTAATTAAATAAGTAAATAGACTGAAGTGTTCAAACAAATCAATAAATTGATACCAAATTTGTTCAACAAGACAGTGCAAAGAAGTTTTAAAATGTCTTTGTTTAAGTAGCATGAGTTAAATTAATAAAAATTATAAAAATTTAGTTTCATTCATTATATATCTATCATTTATTTTTACATTATTTCCATAATTAAATTTATTGGATGCCAACTAATATTGATACAAGGAATAAGCATACCTCCTTAGTGTTCCTTAGAATACTACACTTTGACTTTCTGGGCATTTTCTGTAACAGCAAGAGGTCACAAAAAATCATATTATGATGAAATTATAAATAAGGTGAAAAGTGGTTGCATCTTTTTGATGCATTTTAAATAAAATGATGATGAGTAATATAAAATGATGAGCGTAATGTAAACATGAGCGAATAATCTTTTTCACAAGGATTTGCAGTAAGGATCAAAGGTGGCTCAGCATTCACAACCAGCAATCATTAATTTGGAATTCAGCAGTTTTTATATTTATAGTTTTAAAATTAGATCTAAGAATTAAAATTCAGCGTCTAAGAAGACTGAATTGATTTTCGATTAATTTGGTGGTTTTAGATTAGTTTTGGTGAACATTCGATTTACCATTCTTTACTTGTTAACCAGCAGTCGGTCATATGACCTGGTTAAGTCAGTGATGCCATCTAATATATTCTTCATTAATGAATTATTTCTAAGAATACTTGCCAACATTTTTTTTTCTAAATATTTAACTTCTAAAGAAGCATTTCGAATATTTTGTGTGACCAATTCAAACTGCTACGTCAATTAGAATTTTGCAATCAATATTCTCATTCAAAATAAATCTCATTTCTCGACATTAGTTTTAAATTAGATTGGTTGATTTTGATTACAATTTATTTAATATTGTGATACATTTTTTCTTTGTGTAACGGATATCTTTTGTTTTGTTAATTATATTTAATTTGTTCTATTGATACTGAAAATTGTGTATAGTTCTCAAGAATATATATATTTTTTTAAAGACATTTTTCAAAATTTTGGGGTTAATTTATTATTAGTTATTTACACTTTTATTAGAAAACATAAAACTAAAAACCTGGTGCAATTATTTAATAATGATTTGAATAGAAAATTGAAAAATTTATTTTTATGATTTCATTTTATTCGAATATTTTTGTTTATTTTGCTACTATAAGGATTTTTTCAGATTAAAAATGCTAAGGATTTTTTATGCGATAATTATTTTGTACTGGAAGAGACTCTAATAAAGATAATCTGAAAGGTTCTGCTATGGAACAAACAATTTCCTTTATAAATATAGTTTCGTCGTACATTAAATTTAATGCTGCTGTGGGCCATATCAAAATTCTGAATTTTCATATTACAAACGGTTCTTCACTAATCTTTTTTTTTATTTAGGTTCATTGTAATAAAGGAAACTAAGCTATTCTATAATAGTATTTACAGTTTATTTTAGCCCTTCACCTTATATACAACAGGTTATAAATAAGGGATAAATTAAATTGTTCCCAATTTTTTCTTTTGTTCATTTCACTTAAGTGTTACAAAAACTGTTACAATTTTCTAACATTATACAGAGCACCCACAAACACAGAAATATCGCAAGAAGATGTGGATTAGATTCATATGAAGTCTGTAGGTGTCCAGTTAGCAAATCACAAATCGATAAACGCAAAATCATGGAAACCTTTTATGAACAACAAATTGCAAGGCATCTCCTATATGCTGAATAATGTTAATGGCTGAGGATACAGATAGCTAATGGAAGTACATTAAATCAAAAGAGTAATCCTTAATCATTCGGAAGATTATTACATTCTCACAGACTATAATTACATTTTCATTACATGTCTTCCAGAATTCTTACTCTCCAGCAAAAACTGCCCAAGTTTGTTGGAATGCACAATAAACACGTATGTGTATGGTTTTTCACATTGAATGGTTATATATCTGTCGGATTCGTCTCTGAACAGAGGCATATTAACTCTATATCACCACATATGGACCATGAGTTATCAACTTCCTCTTTTTAAAACCAAGATTTGCCCAATTCTCTCATAAATCTATTTTTCGATACATTTTATAAAAATACATCGGATCAGGCAATGTGTTTCCAGTCATCGACAGTCTGTAGGTCATTTTTATCAATCAAGCCTATGTGTTAAGCATTCAGACGTGCAGCTAAATGGTACATGTGTAAATCTTTTGTTCAGAAAAATTATAGAGCAACGATGGTTCACTAAACACTAAAACAAACCAATTAAACATATTATCCATTATACTTCTAATACAGTTATAAAATCCACAATAGTTTTTTTTAACTAGTTTTAAAGTTTTGGTCAGTCATCAATTATTCCTTTCTTTCAAATATTTTTACAGCTATACCAGTGTGAGAGTAAGTTTTACAGATTTAAGTTTAAGTAAGTTTTACAGATATTTTAAATTTACAGGTTGTCAGTGTTCACGATATATTTATGAAATGGCCGTAGGTAAAAATCCAAAGTTCTTTGCCCTCTTGGAGACCTTACGTTGCCTTTCCCACGCTCTGACTATAACGCCATGCTTAAAGTCATTTCAGTCTTGATAACTTTCATTGTGACAGTAATAGCCTTTATAATAGCTTTGTCTTAAACGAGTACTATATACCACATTGCATCATCGATCAGTTGTATGCATTCATATTTTGAATTAGTTGTATACTTCATGATTTACAGTATTATTTATAGATGCCATAAGTTGCAGATATACTAGTCTTTCTGGTACTTGAGTATATTTTTTCATACAGTGATTATGTATGTTTAAAAGTAATCAAAGTATTGCAGTCTCTTTCCTGGAATTGAACTAAAGAAAAATTGTGAGTCTTGAAAACTTCCTAAAGACTGATAAAAACCCTAATAAACAATGCAGTTACTGCCATTAAAATACAAATGTATTCATGAAAATCAAAAATCCAAAGTTCTTTATACCATAAGGATTCTTACAAGATTCTTACAAGTCTCCAAGGTGGCCAAAACTTTATACTTAGTTGAAATGTTTCCTTTTAATAATTTAAGTTAAGATTAATCAAGGAATAAAGTTGAGTTCAAATATTTTATTTCTCAAAGATTTCGCTGAATGGTCTAGGAAAAAATTGAATCCTTAAAGTATAACTCAGTCTTTCAAAACAATTCATGAAAATAAGAATTCTTTTGAAAGACAAATTAAAAACAAGACTCATTGGGCCTTATATTTACAAAAGTTTGTTAAAAACAGATGGTGGGAACTCTTGAATAAATCTGAGAATAAGGATCATGTGTAATTACTAAGAAGAAATTTTCGAATAATTTGAATGTTTCTTAAATATTATAAAATTATGAAAACTACAATCTCGCGAAGACAATGATGTTGTATGCAAAGTTTTGAAGATATTGAAGAAACAAAATTGAAAGGAATTTTAGACTCATTTATATTAAGGTAAATTTAAAAAGAAACTAAATAATTTAAAGACAAGAAATGCAAAAACCACTGCAATTAATTGAAGCCAGTGATTTAATGGTTGGATCCAATAAAAAAAGTATTGAAAAACTATTTACAAATTGAAAAAAAATGTTATTAAATATAGTAATTGCCAAGCACTTAATTACAAAAAAAAAAAAAAAAAAAAAAAAAAACTGTGTGCTAGTTTTGCAACACATGATTTCTTGAACCAGGGGAATAAAAAGAAGCCAACTATAAATTCTAATTTATATTCAGTTTGATAGCAGATTTATTTCAGCATAAGAAAGTAGTATGCTAAGTGGACAGCTTTTAAGAGCGTAAAACAGATGCAACACATACCAAATGAAATATCGAAAAGGAAAATTCACTTGATCAGTTTAGGCGATACAATCGGCAAAAATCAAAAGCAACGAAAATTTTGGTATTTCAAAATACTGTGGAAAAGTATTACGTTGTCTTCTCTTAATTAAAGAAGTACAGGCATAATAAGATATCTTCTAAACATTTTATTGCCATATGTTCAGTGGTTAGATTAAGTGAAGCAAGAAGAGTCGTCATAAAATATATGCATTAACCTCAACATCTATTGACAAAGAGAGCTCTGTTATTGGTAAAAAAATATTTCAGCAAATGTATTTCACATACTACTTTATTCTTCTATCTTAAAAAACTTAAAACATTTTATAACGGATTCAAATAATCTACTATAAAATATCGGTTAACAGTCTCCACGTTCTCAAACAGTTCTTATTTTCTTCAAAGTTGGAATATGGGAGATAGTATAAGATAATATCTTGATATTTATGTAAAATATAAGGTTATAAAACGCAAACATATAGTCACAAAAAATTGTAGAGGTAACATATGTTGTTTAAGAAAACTGTAAAGGGATTACTGGGGTGGTATGATATTAATTATATGTTAAATTATAAAACTATTAAAAGCAAATCCATAAATTGAATTGATATACCTCAATTATGCAACACTCCCAACATACTTAAAAAAAATGAAAAGAAAATTTCTTATTCCCTGAAAAAATACTCGTCAATTAATAGTGAGTACACATCAATTTATTGATTTTCGCATCCAAATAAATTAGCAGAAATTATACTGTACCAAAATTGCATCACTACTTTTTGTAAAATGGTTTTTACCAAAGTAATCAATACAAATTTAAAGTGAAAATGCATTAATAATAAAAACCATGGTGTAAATTATCGAAACAATTTAAGTAAATAAGATACCTAAGCGTAACATCTTTCAATATCGCAGTATTTTCTGGTTGGCCATTAGAAACGAAATCTGTTTACTACTATAAAAGAAATTCCTTCAATTTTTGTATTCAGAAAAGTGGTTTCATTTAAACTTATCTTTCATAAAGAATTAGGGATTAAATTATACAATATGCAATCGTATATAAAAAAATTTAAATCATGGAAATAAAATTCAAAACTATTTTTATAATAAAATGTATTTCCGTTTTTTAATGTGCAAAAGCATATATAATCCACACATACTATGTATATATAGTATATATATATATATATATATATATATATATATATATATATATATATATATATATATATATATATATATATATAATATAAAGTAATTTAATTATCTATCGGATTAAATTATGATTGACCCGATAAAGATGATTACTCATAAAGTATAATTATCTTTTATAAACTACACTCTGCAGCGAATTCATTCTCAAAACATTGGGTCTTCTTTGCAAGCACAATTTGAAGAATAATTAAAATAACAATATTTAATGTACCTAATTACAGGATGTAGAGTAGGATACGCTGTTTCAGATGATTATTCCAGTATTACGTAAACAATTCATTACAGATAATCTTTACTTCGTATTCGTGAGGATAGTAAGATTTTGAAATTATTTTATTTTTATATAATAATATCAGTATCTTAAATTATGTGGCGTTTACCATCCAAAAATTAATGTACAAGAAAAGTAAAATTAGAGCTTATAGTACTTCCAGCTATTTACTACACAAAACAGATTTGCGTGCCTTCTCATTTCTGAACAAGAAATGAAAATTCCAATTACGTGGTTTTCATATAGTCTGAGTTTGGGAGCTAATACATGCAGTTAGAAATTATCATTTATCAATAACAAAGTAAGGAAGGGTTTTAACAATTAATTTTCGGAAAGAACACTGATACGGTCATTAATATTCGCAAAACCAACCATGAAATCGGCAACAATTTGAACTTGAGCTCCTCTTAGAAGAGTGGGGCGTACTTTGGACGTATAATCGTGTTAAATGGTCGTTTTAGTTTGAGAGATTGATGGAGAGACTTCACTGTACTTAGATAGATGATGTAATAGGCTTTTATATTAACAAGAAATGTGTGTCATTTTTCAGAAAACGAAAGCGTTGAGTATTGCTTTGAATGCTTTATCACATAATTTGATATTTAACTAAATTAATGGCTGTGTTATCAAACTTTACATTTATTTAATTTATTTTAATAAGAATAAATTATAAAAAGTGTGTGAAAAATAAATATAGTTTTTTATAGTATAATCCAAATACTTTAATACATAAACATATGGTAATATATTGGCTTGACATGGAAGCAATGAACGATGTAGAATTAAATTTTATAAATTGATGCAATATTTTTGATCGTTAATTAGATTTAATTGATTTGGGTTTTTTAAAAATTTATTTTGTAGTTTTTGATAAAAAATATATTATTTGAGAACATTTTAACAACTTTCATAAGTATAATGAAATTATCAATATATGTGTGTATCAAGAAATATTTATTTTAATTATAAAATTAATAAAGTATATTTTTTCTCGCAATATTGAGTAATTTCACATAAATTAAAAACGAAGGACTTGATAGTATCTATAAGTTCATTAAAATTATTAATTACCTAATAAGCGAAGAAATATATTCTTTAAAGAGTGACTTGTTATAGTATTAATGAATTGCTTTTGAAAATTACAAAGAATATGCAAATGTACCATTGATGACTTGTAATCTTTTCATGGTCTTTTGAAAAGAATACTTCTATAATAAAGTATTTTCACTTTCTAATTAATTTATATAGCAAGTTATTCACTTAAAGTAATTTCTTAAAATAATTATCACCTTTTACAATCATGAAAATTATTCAAGTATAATCTCAGAGATATATTTTTTATTATAATATAATTAATTGTAATATCATTTCATATTCTTATGTTTAAAAGATATCTATATGTAGATATTTTGAAGCTAAATGTAGTGTTAAATTTAGAATCTAAAAATATTTAAATTAGAAAATTCTTCACCATTGTTGAGTACAATTAATTTGTTAGAAAAGACTGCAGTTTTAAAATTATTGAAAAATTGTTTCATAGATTTTAATGAAGAAAAATAACATAGGATATTTATATAACCTATTCAAAGTATTGTATATAATAACAGAAATAATATAAATCTAAAATCTATATGGGCAATAATTACGTTATGTATAGTTGACTCTAAATAATTAAAATAAGGCTTACTTAAATATTGTTTGTGATTAACCAAAATTAAATTTGTTTCAAAATAAAACATTTTATACTCTCACAACTTAGATTAATATCTAGAAATTAAAATACGAATTATCAGCCTTTAGAAACATATTTAAGGATTTTAAATAAATGAAAACACATTCTTTTAACATTCAGATATAAATTCTTTCTTTTTTCCATTGAACCTATAATAAATAAAAACACAAGAATATTCCTTAATATAGCAAAATAAGCGAGTCATTATTATAATCTTTCGAATGTTACATTCTAGTAGCAAAGTAAAAACTATACAAAAAGTAATTGAACTAAACATTTATAATTAACTGCTATTTTTTACTCTAGAATTAGTATTAATGGGTTTTAAAATTCCACAAGACGCTCTTTAATTAACTGTTTTTTTAAAACTGAATACTCTATTCCAGAATTTTGTATCGAATTAAAATTCTTCTCCCCGAATCCATCGAAGTCTACTCCCTAGAGCTACAACAAGAGAGAATTTCCCGAGAATTCCGGAAAAAAAGGAGAACAATGGCTCAAAAAGCAAAACGGAAAAGCAACCATTTAGGGGAAAAAGCAACAGGATTCGGTATTAGCTTTCGGCGCCATCAACACTTATGGGAATAGGCGGTCGTTATGCAGCATTCTGATTGGGTGCCATTTGCATTTTTATCTACACACCAAAAGTGAAAATAGAGGCTGAAAACACTTTCTCCGACCACTTGCATTGTTTAAATGCACTCTTCTTTGCATACGAATAGGTGGGCTGAAAAATAGGAAACTGTGGAGAAAATTTGTTTTTAATGGAAGTTCCTTACCTTCTTAAATTTGAAAACAAAGTGCAAAATGCTCCTAAGTGAGGGAAGTAATCCTTTTCAAATTAAAGCAGAGAAAAGTTTAGTTTGTGAATAAGAGGAAGATTTATTATGGAGTCAATCTTTTTTGCTTCATTTGCTTGTTTTGTAATAAGGCTTTTATCATGCAAAGATTTTGAGTCTTGTTTTTTTTTTCTAAAGAATTTACAATAAATACAATATAAAAAAATTCATTTGGGTAATATTTGTAAAGCATGCAACACAAATTGTTTCGCATGAATAAAAATAATAAAGTTACTAACAAAACTTATATTTTGAACATGTTATAGGTGTCAAAAATAATTTGATGCACCCTATTAGCAATGTGATGTTTGAATATAATAAATATTAAGTATCAATAATTGTGAATATAATTTTCCATTTTGTACCGAACACTCACTTAATAAAATTGTGTTAAAATAATTGTGTCTTTCTCTAGTTAAAAAAATCCAAAATTGTTAAAAGTATTTAAAAATCAGAATATAGTTTTACATAATTCAAACAATAATTCTCAGCTGATACATGGATGGCATAGCTATCTCTGTATTCATTATACTGAGGATATTCAGCATATTATTTATAAAAAGTTGTTACAATGAGAAGTATTTTTCACGTTTATTTTTCAAGACTGAAATTTTTTTAAAATTACTATGCATTCGTGAGTTTTTTTTTCATATTATACGGTTTATTGTAAAATAATTTTAAATAATGTTTCGTTTGTTTCTCTATGATCACTTTTTTTCACATTAAGTCAAATACGATCTTGGCTTACGGCTTAATGCGGACACCAAATATTTTCAAATATCACGACCCATGATGGGAGTTGATTCAACTATTTAAAAGAATGCTGCTATTGATATTTTTTTTAAATAATAAAGAAATAATTTGAAATTCTATATAATATCTGGAAATTTAAAAATTATTTATTAATTTTTACAATCAATTTTTGATTTCACCGTTTAAGTGTATTTGCAATAGTGAGAGAAATGCATGTGTTATATCATAACTAAATAATTTCAGGCTTCTTAATCATTTTTAAATAAATAAATTTGAAATTTAAAAATATTTTACTGCAAATAAAACTATTCTGTATTAAAAATGAATTCTTCTTTTCGCTGTTTTTAATTGTTATAGAGCTTACGTCATTTTCCTGAAAGATATTCTATCTAAAGCAATGACAAAATATTGATTCTTTCAGAAATAAATTCTACTCTGAAGTATAAATATTATATAGTTTTTTTTAAAACATTTCGAAGGTTTTCTAAGTACTTTTTAAGTTAGATTTACAGGGTGATTATAAAAAAACTTTGCCAACATCTGCACTTCTAGCGTCCATTCAATTTAACCGATCAAGATGATATTTCAAATATAGTTCTTTTGAGATATGCGCTCGAGATTCTGTGAATGGCAACACAGTGGCCCTCGCGGTTACAGTTATAGTGACAGAAACTCGAAATTTTCGAATGGCAACGTCTACTTTTTACCATCGCGAAATGTTCAGCACATGCGAAAACCCTATATAGCGTTGAAACGGTACCGATATGTCTAAAAACGGACGTGTTCTGCAAACACAAAAAAGAGTTCTGAAAACTGGCCAATAAAACACGATCTGGGCGCACGCAATAAATTTGCATGTGACAGAGTCAAGAAACCAATCACAGAACGCCGGTCGCCAGATACTCAGCGTAGGAAAACTATAAAATACCAAGCGGGTATGCAAAGTCGTCATTCAGGAACTCGCCCATGCCGACGATATGAGTCTTCCTAGGAAAGTTCGCGGTGAATTGATCAAACTCTATTACCAAAATGGGATGAACGCTGCGGAAGCCTTGCGTGTGTATCGCCGCAATCATCGACAACGACGCGGCCCATGTACTCTGCAAGCTCAGCGTGATTTCGTGCGGAAATTCGAAGATACAGGCTGCACCTGTGACAAACAGCGCTCCGGACGGCCAACTGTTTCTGAGGACGTTGTCATGGAAGCGCACCATACAGTGACTGCAGGACACACAGAAACCGCAAGAGGCATAGCGCGCGTGTTGGATATTCCGAACTCAACGGTCCGCAAGCTCTTGCGCTCGGTACTTCACATGTTTCCCTATCGGTTCCAGCGCGTCCAGATGTTGGAGCCGGGTGACCCACAACAACGTCTGGACTTCGCAAATGCATTTTTGTTACGATATGATGCGGATAACGACTGGCTACTTCGCATACTATGGACGGACGAGGCGCATTTCACCTTAAATGGCAGCATTAACACAAAGAATTGTGTGCACTGGGGAGAGACGAATCCTCATGCTGTGGCGCCAGTACCATTATTTGACGCCAAAGTGACTGCGTGGTGCGGCATTACAGCTACATTTGTTCTGGGCCCGTTCTTCTTTGAGGAAACGACCCCGACTGACCCTGCAACATGTTCTGTAACGGGCCCTCGGTATGCAGCCATGCTGAAAAATTATGTCTTACCGGAGTTGCGTCGGCTGAATGCACTCAATGACATTGTTTGGATGCAAGATGGCGCACCTCCACATATAGCGAGGTCAGTTAAAAGGCTCCTGGATCAGCATTTTGGTGATCGCATCATCTCACGCTATTATCCTTTTCCGTGGCCTGCGCGATCCCCAGATCTGACGCCTAAGGATTTCTGGTTTTGGGGCTATCTCAAATCCAGTGTTTATCTGTGCAATCCTCAAACATTGTCGGACTTAAAGGATTCTATACGGCGTGAGATTGGAAACATCCCTCGTGCCATGTTGCGTGCAGCGACATTGTCCACCGTCTCCCGCATGCAATGCGTAATTGCCTGTGATGGCACTCATGATGAAAATGTTTGAAATTAATAAAGATTTTTTTCTCTATGTGTTCTCAATATTGAGCAGTGTCTTGTCTCTGTCGTATGCATTATTCCTCCGTGCGTCTTTAAGAACTGTTTGTATGGGTATAACACGTCGGTTTTCGGACATATCAGTACCGTTTCAACGCTATTTAGGGTTTTCGCATGTGCTGAACATTTTGCGATGGTAAAAAGTAGGCGTTGCCATTCGAAAATTTCGAGTTTCTGTCACTATAACTGTAACCGCGAGGGCCACTGTGTTGCCATTCACAGAATCTCGAGCGCATATCTCAAAAGAACTATATTTGAAGTATCATCTTGATCGGTTAAATAGAATGGACGCTAGAAGTGCAGATGTTGGCAAAGTTTTTTTATAATCACCCTGTATATTGATATACGAATTCTAGAGAGAAAATGGGACTCTATATTGAAGTTTCATTTGTTAGCTATTTAGTTTGTTTCAACCATTTGACTTATAAGTACTAACTTAACTTACTGAATTTTAAATGCATGTGTATGACTTGTTGAAGTATTATGCTATTGCAATTATACATAAGGCATAATTTACATTTTACAGGATTATAATTATATAAAGAAGAGAAATTGTAACGTAATTCTTAAATTTAGTTGGACATCTGAAACTGAGCGTTTCTCTGTAAGTGTTTGTAAGTTTTTATTTTTTAAATTTACATTTTGAAATAAATTGAAACAATGATTTTTTCGTTAAAAATATGAATATAAAAATGTGGAATTAAGCATCTATTAATATATATAAAACAAATAATAAAAGGTTAATTATTTCATTTGATTGTAATCAAGTGTTATTAATATAAATTTGTAGTACTACAATAATTATATTTGTCAAAAAACATCAAAAATTTTAAAATTTATTTTTACATTAGTTAACTATATTTTCTTTATTTACTAAATTTAAAAAGAAAAAAAATATAATTTTTTTATATTTGAAATTATACCTAACATATCAGAATTACCACATACACGAAAAATGTATGCATTCTTATTTGATACATTTTATTTTGCACTTTTTGACACTCATAATTTCGAAAGTTAAATTAATTTTATTATTTGCCTATGTCTGATAAAAATTTGGACATTTTTACTTTCAACACTTAAATTCAAATTGAAGAGAATTTAAATAAGTAAAGTTAGTAAAATACATTCTTTATTTGCCTTCGAAATCGTTCTGTATATATATACATAAGTTTCATAACATTTATTTCAACGATAACTTTTAAGATAATTTAACTATGCTGATCTAATCTCTTTTTCAAACAAAATGAATCAAATCGAATTAAATAAATGTCTTTTAATGCACACTAATGCATAATTAACATAGACTTTGAGTTTTCAAAATTACCTGTCTTGTTAAAAGGCAATTCGGTGCATGAAAACTCCATTATCTTCTATCTTAAAACTTTTTATCTCAGTAATTTTGTCACGTTTACATTTAAAAGGAAGTAGTTCCAAAATTATGTTGAGAATTTATTGACTTAAGTTGTGAAGGACCACTTAAGTATGTGAATAATTTTGAAGTTCAAAAAGCTAAAATTTAACTTTTGGAAGAAGAATTTTTTGAAATTTTAATTGACTTGTGTTGAAATTGACAGAATATAGTATTACTGTTATTCGAACATTGTAAACACTTGATAATTTATTTGTGGAATAAATGCGTCGTTAATCTTAAAAAGTCTGAAATGTACCTAGGTATATGAGTGTATATATTTAAGTGTCTTTATGTTAATTTCTTGGTCACTTAAATTAATCAAAATTCATTTAATTATTCAATTGTAATTTATCAATTATAAATTAAATTAATTCAATAAAATGCAATTAAAATAATTAAGAAATGATACTTAATTTCCAATTAAATAGCGTTTTTGAGAAATTTATTTTAACTAAACAGTGAATAGATATATATATATATAATGTTTCATTTCATTAAAGAAAACATTTCCTATTTTCAGACGCTTAATTGATTTTCTTTATAGCATCTTAGGTGAACTTCAAATTGATTCTTTGTTGAAAAATCAACATTCTTTGTATAATCCAATTTTAATATTAAAAGTAGTTAAGTTTAAACAATTTTTTTAATTCTCTTTAACATGGTTACTATTTTTATACATGTGAATTTACTGGAAACAACTTTCTTTCCATTTTATTTTAGTCAATTAAATTACATACATATTAACATGCTTATATTATATCCATAATTATTATATAACATTATAATATATAATCTTTTTAACACACAGTTAGGAATTATTAATATATATATATATGTATATATATATATATATATATATATATATATATATATATATATATATATATATATATATATATATATATATATATATATATATATATATATATATATATATATATATATATATATATATATATACATACGTACATAAATTCTATGAATGGAGTGAGATTAAAATTAATTTAGTTTTTTCGCTAATCTAAGCCAGAGAGAGATAAAATGAAAATGAGTTAAAACTAGTTGAAAATGTTTTAAATTAAAAACTAATCACTAAAGAAATTCTTAAAAAAATTCTTCTGTAATTTCCAAGGTATAAAACAAGCAAAATTCATTAGGCAAGTATACATATTGTCAGTGCAACTAAATTAAAATTAAATTTATATTGACGTGCTAATATGTAAGTAAACGAGAGTCAGTTTACTTTTATTGATTTTTTTCATGGACTGATAATGATGTATTTAATTATATAAAACCACAAATCTGTTTGGCACTATAATTAGCGGCCTGTCACATTCAAGAATTGAAAACTTTCCATTAATATTGGTTTTTCATACCTCATCATGCATCCTAAATTTTAATTACTTTTCATCAAATATATAGAAAATCGTATTATATTAAATTATCTTTTCTTTGCTGTTGTGCGCATTTTTAGAGACCTTTCAGTTTCAATTATAAATACGTGGTATTTTTTATGAAAAAAGTTTCGTATTCTGCCATTCTTATAAATTTTTGCACACTTTTATAATTATGAATGATGCAGTGCTGTGTTTTCTAAAATTTATTTGATTTTGTAAATATTTATTTAATTTATATGTAATTACTGGTATTCTATCTTTCACAAAGCGCTATTTTTAGCATGTAAGCAATAGTTGGATATGAATACAAATTCAAAAAATATTAATTACAAAGCACATGATCTGATTCCAAATAAGCATTATTGCTCCCAAATATGACCTTTATCTATATTTAAAAAGAAAAACCATAATGTATATTTCATGTTATAATTAAATTTAGATATATTTTGATGAATGGAAAATAATGTCATGTGATTTCTTCGCAAATTTAGCCAATCTAATCAGAATTAAGTACTATTGTTTCATAAGAAGGAGTAAATGATTTTCTTTTGCTCATGCGTTTCAGTTTATTATATCTGCAAAAAGGGTGTTTTGCTTGTAGAGGAGTAAGGAAAATAGGGATCTTATTAACATTTTTCATTTATCAGACAACAGTGATATTTTAATGGACAATTGTATGTACTTAAACTTAGAAATAATAGAGGTCAAATGATTTTAGGCCTGTATTTTTTCATCAGTGTATAATTTCACTGATATTTGACACAGATTTAATGTTACTAATAATGTTGTATGTGTTAATGTTACTAAAACACATACATATATTCATGCACGCACACACATATTAATGGATATATGTGAACTTATATATTAAGATGAGGATGTATCTCAAAACAGTGACTTCCTTGCTTTTCTGTCGTGAAGAATTAAGCTATTATTTTTTTTGTCATGTATTATCTATTTCAGCTTAAAGGTCCTTTTTTGTTTAGAATTTAATTCCTTATTTCTCAGTTAGGAAAACGTGCCAATACTTCCGACACCAACATGGTCAAGAATTATTGAAAACAAAGAGACGGATAATATACTTCTGAATTCTCTGTAACTGTATTAATGACTATTATATTTAAATTAGAATATTCTAATGCAAAGTATAAATGAGGTTACTCTGGAATCCTGAGTATTTATTGGTAACTATTAAAATAACTAAAAATCTGCATGCAAAATATTTTTTAATATCTGATAAGGAATATACATTAGCCAATGTTATAAAATCCAAGGAAATTTCAAAGACATGATTTCACCCCAGGTAAAAACGATAACTATAAGCACTTTAACCTCTTTTAAGTTTAAGGCTCCATTACCAAGAATAATAAACCAAGTTTCTTTTGTGTTACGACGTTATTTTTTCCCGTTATCTTTTTTATAGTTACTTAAACCTTAACAACGATAGAGTCGTTATCCAAAAAGTAATACTTGTTCGTTAAAGACTGTTTTTCCAAAGAACGATGTAGTAATGAAGGATATTTCTTTACAGTTAAACTCTCTCTTCTGTTCGATGGAATAATCACCTCGTTAAATTTTGCTTATTAAGCTTTTCGGAAAGGGAAACCTAGTGCTGTTGGTTCAAAGAGCAATGATAAAATTGTGCCACGAAACATTTTACGCTAGCAATTTTTTTAATCTTTACGTTATTGAACTATTTCAAATTTGCGTTACTTTTTTTATAAAAAGATATATTAAGGAAATTAAATTGCACTTCGATTCTTTTTAATAAGGATTCAAAATTTGTTTATTTATATTAGTATAGTTTTTTAGCTATCCCCTACATTATATTTCTGGTTTTGCATATTGTTAATTAAATTGGTAATTAACATTCCTGATTTTATGTTTACATTTCACATTTGATTTTGAATTTTTATTCTACTATTTTTATATAGCAGGCTATCAGAGAATGCAAACGGATTCCTCTTAAAAATTACCTTGATGTTCTTCAAAAACCTTGCGTTGCTATAAAATAATGAGGTTCATATTTAAACTGATCTGTTTCTTTCCTGGTAATTATTTTCAGGTTTCGACTTTACTATATTTTGGGACCTTACAATATACTTGGAAATTTCATTTCATTAATTTAAAATGTAAAAGGTTCTAATTGGCACACTGCTTTTTGGCGAAAACAGAACATATTCTTTCGTTTCCATTTTTTTGGACACGGATTTATGTCTAATTAGTTTAGATAGTGTGTAATCAAAATTGGGTAGGAATGTAAAAGAATGCAATTCGAGTTCCAAATATATTTAAGCAACTCTTGAACATTAAAAGTCTGACAATTTCATAAAATCAGGAATTTTTCTAATCATTTGAAAAAAACTAACCAGAATAAACTAAGAACAATCTTAGTTTGGAATAAAAGTTTAAAATTCTTTCAAATAAGAATGCCAATTCAATACTTTTTCTTAATTATTTGAATATAATGTGAATTAAATTTTCACCTTAGTTGGATTAAATAAATCCTTAGTTGTTCATATTTATGATGTTTTGGTATTATTGGAAAAGATCATTAATATTATGGTAATTTTAAGACTATTTTATCATAAAAATAAGAAAAATATTTTAGAAATTCGCTAAGAAAAATTTTGTGAAAAGTTAAATCATTATGAAATACTTTAACACCATAAATATTATTACCTATTCTATAATAAAAAGACGAGTTTATTATACAATTGCTAGCAATATTTTAGGAAATAAATTATAAAAAATTACTCATTTAAATGCTGTTTTCAGCCAATATTAGCAATATTTTAACATAATCTTTATTAAAATTTGGAATTTAAATGATATTGGTTAGAAAAAATATGTGAAGTTTTAACAAATCTAAATTATACAAAAGGAAAAATTACTAACATTTAGTAGTTGCAATTTTATTTTTTACTAAAAAGTGCTACACTGATAGTAAATACAATTTCAAGGTATTTCATCTCTCTTAATCTTTCTTTACTGTCAAATTTTATGTACATTACATACTGAGAAAAAGTTGGAAAATTAAAGCTAATGCAAAAAAATTATAAAGTAAATATATAACAAAATGAGCTTAATTGTATAAATAATTACTCTTGTATGATAAACTTAAAATAAAGTTTTCAGTAAAAATACTAAAATTTTTCTTTAAAAACAACTTTGACATAAAATTGCAAATATTATTCGAGATTAAATAACATACTCAAAGCATAAATAAAATATTAACAGTCACGATAATTTATCCCTGTAAAGTATAAATACCTCGTGATTACTTTTGGTTACTATAAACAAACACACACATTTCATTATTTTATAACTTAGTTAACCATGTGCTACGTTTAATCCATATTAATAGATCTAAAATATGCAGCAGTTTAGTATTGCATGTGTTTATGCACCAACAATGACATTTGATTTGCATTGAAATTTATAACTGTTTCGAAGAGTGGCTTACACGCCGAGAATTAACTGCTTTCTTTAAATATTTAACATTTTGCTTTCCCAATCTAATTGATTCGGTCCCGAAATTTAACTAAAAGAGCAATAATCACCTATAATATTGTTTTCTTTCGACAAACGTTAAGAAATATTTAGAATCTGCTATCCAAAGTACATTTGAGATCTCTAATTATTATCGCCAGATAATTGATTAGCTAATTAACGACATTAATGATACTAATTGTTTGATTGCATCTCCAGTTAGTGACTAATGCATTTTGTGGTAAAAATTCCAATTGTTATAAAAGTCTTTCATTTAATTAAATTCGGCTACATGGAAATGCATAGAAATATGAAGAAACACGATTATGCAAAAAATGCCTATATATAATAAAATAAAAGCACTATATCACAGGTAAACAAAGCAATTTATAAAGCAAGCAGAAATATTAAAAAACATTTTATGGAAAGTAGACCCCATATTCAATAGTCATTTTAAAGGCTTTATTAAGGGATCTTTTCTCCTGTGATAAGTAATTTTCTTTAACATTATATTAATTTTTAAAAATAACTAAAAGGAAAGTCTCATAAAAACAATCTGCATTTAATTTACATTAATTATAAATATTTTCAATGACAAATGTTTGGAAATACAACATTTGTTAAACATTGATTGATTTAATATTTATCCAATATTTTGTGAGAAACTATTTGTCATTATTTTCTGAGTTTTAAGAAATAATCTGCAGAAACAATATATACTATAAAGAAAACTGAAATGAATTTTCTTTCTGTTTACCAAATTAATACATTTTGCAGTAAGAAAATTACTAAGCTTAGAACAGTTTCTTTGAAATTTCCCAGACAGAGAGAAAAAAAATTCTTACTTAATCCTATAAGAGCATGGCAAATTCTCTTAATGTGTCCTTGTAGAAAAGTAACAGAGCACTTTTTTAGGATTAGGATTACTAATGTGATGCTGATCAAGAAAGAAGTATAAAACTTGCGATGATTCAAGTAAATGTTTTTTCCAAAAAAGAATAAATCATAAACAATGGCCATTATTGAATTCTTGGTACTAAATCAATTATATTGGAATGATTCTCTTTTATTATATATTTTAGGTGTATCAATATTCCCAGAGAAATAAAATATATTCCTGACTTTATATCCATCATATTCATTTGTTGAATTTAAAAGTATAGAAAATGTATAATCATATTTTGATGAGATATTAGTCATAATTATATTATACTCAAGTTATACAATATTGATGTCATCTTTAGTTTCTAATATATAAGGTGTATGCGTGATGAAATGTGTCGTCATTTAGTTTTATGGTAAAATGGTGACATTGATATCTATTCCAGAAGTCTTGTCTTCTGTTTCTCAAATTATGTTACAATTTAGAGTTTTAGTAAAAGAAGAACCACAAAATAGAATGACTACATATTATACACGAAAATTAGATTCATGAAAGGAATTGGACCTGTTATCTTCTCAACTTACATGGCATGCAATGTCATCAAATATAAGAATTTAAGAGGCTAAAATTTCAGATGTGTAAGTATTAAATAAAGACAGTTATATATTCTAATTGCTGTTAGCCGTATAAGCAACGACAAGAAAAAAAATAGAGTAATAAGTTAAAAAATATTTGATTTAATATAGAATAATTTAATATATTATTAATAATTATGTATCTCTTTATTTTAAAGTTTGAAATTAAATGATTGAGACGATTACAGACAATAGATGCAACATCTATAAACCCACCAAACCATCGTGAGTATTATGCTAAAGCAACGACCACGAAATTATGATAATTATCGAGTTTAACATCAACTCGCAGAACGCCGTAAGCACATTTCTATCATATTAAATTCTACAACCACACTTCCACTCGATTGGCCACGAATCAATAACTGATGCCACGATAAAGACAGAGAGGGATTTAAGTACGAAATCACGTATAGATGGATACGTTTAATAACCAGGTAAGGTAATAGAATGCTCGTTAACGAGGTGACGGGGGGATGGCACAACATTACGAGCTAAAAATTGATAGGAAGCAAGATTACATCGACCAAAGAGAGTAATTAAGGGTTAAGTATCGGCGTTCCTCTTCATTTTGGAGCCCTGGGAAAGGATCCATAATCGACGATGCCTTTTGTTGTCGCCTTAACTGTGACTGTCAGAAGAACTTAAGGGGAGAGGCTCAGCTGCATCTTCTTCGGAGACTTTTTCCCATTATCAGGGCCGCAATTTATCAGACATTATTGGGTGGGGACAAAAGTCTTTTCTCGCTATGATATATTCCAGCAATCTAAATTTCACTCTACGATGATTGGTTACGTTAGATATTTCGAGATTTCACTAAGTTATTTTCATAAAATTGGACATGGATGGTTTTTAAATTTGAAGCAATTAATGTATTCACAAGTTGAGTTGAAAGTTAAAAAAATCATCATTTAAAAATAACCTATTTATCAATGTTTTGGTGAATGGTTATTTCCCTTGTTATTTAGTGCTTATCTTTTTATAAAAATATGCAAAATTAATTTTATCACTAAAAAGTAGGATTTTTGATAAAATAAGTTACTTATAGGTTTGTTAAATGTTACGAACTATATTATGTTATTTTAAAAAAATTAATTATATTCATATACAATGTTTTGAAAGCAAAATAAATTATACATAATTATACTGAATGGAGCATATTTTTGCGGCAATTAAATGAAAATACAATTAAATTTTTTGTTTTATACTTTCAGTACTGTATTTTCAGATGTTGATCTTTCAATGGTTAAATATTCATTGGATATAATGGTACCATTCTTGTAATCGATAATTAATGAGTTCCAGGTTTAATTAGAAAAGAAACTTTGCACTGATAAATCATTCATTGAATTAATTCTTTAATAATGCCTATCTATAATAACCCAACTCACTACAATGCTGCTTGGATCCTGCAGAAGGCCTCCCCAGAATCCACTTTCACTTTAACTTAAGTTCCCATGTTATAAAGAAAGGCTACATTCAGAACATCTTAGACAACTGGCCTTGGAAAACCTAAACCACATCCCTAAGAATGCCATTAAAATATATACTGATGGTAGCAAAATCGACAAACTAGCAGGCAGTGGCATATATATAGAAACCCCTCACATCAACTTGACTCTTTCTCATCGTAATCCTAATCATTGCTCTGTCTTCAGAAGTGAATTGATTGCAATAGACCTGAGACTGGAAGCTATTTTTTCTGAGGAGGATTATAGTGAACTATTGATCTTGTCAGACAGCCGTAGTTCTCTCCATCAACTTAGTAATTGGCGTCTTGTAGGGGACAAGATCAGCAGCGCAATACTACTTAAATTAAAGTTCATTCCACTTAAACATGATGTTCATTTGCAATGGATACCTTCACATGTGAATCTCCACGGGAATGAAATGGCAGATAATCTTGCTAAGGAAGGATGCAGGATTTCAACAACTCCCTCTTCCACACTCACATTTATGGAGTTATACTCCCGGGAAAAATCTAAAATCTCGGAGGAGTGGAAAACACCCCCTATCCATGATTGGTACAAGGGATCAAAACCGGGTTTGTCCCTTGACCTCCCTTGTGACAGACGTACCAGGACTACTCTCTCAAGATTTGCTAGTGGTCACATCAAGTGGCTCTCTTACAACGATGGCAGGAAAACCTTCGTCACCTGCACCAAGTGCCAAAGTCATCAAGCCTCTCCTGAGCACCTTTTGGATTGCATGGGTCTCTCTAAGGAGGATCTCTGTAGCAATCCTCTCCTAGTCTTCGACTTCCTTACAGTCAACGGGCTCATGGATCTTGTCTGACTCCGTCAGACAGTGAGGATAAAAACAACAAACAACAATAACATCTAATATGGCGTGTAAGATAGACGAGATGGTTATCAACTCAAGAATAAATTTTTTCATTTGAACAATAATCAACTTTATGAAGCATTATTCCTCTGTATTGCAGAATGTATTCAAACTAATGTAAATAGTCCATTACAAATTTCGAGAATACGAATAAAAGTATTTATCTGAATAAAGTTATATAAACTTTTCTGAATGGTATTTCATAAATATCCTAAACTTAATAACTGATATACACACATAAGATTGTCAGATTGTTTGCTATGAATTATAAGCGAGGAATGCTTAGGTAAAATAAATATTTTAGTAATAAAAATGAGCATGTAGCAGCATATTTTAAATTTCGTTAATACTTATTTTAAGTTGTTTGTAAGAAAGATGTCTGCATATTAAATTAAATTTCATTATTGCTACTCTTCATAATTTTTTAAGCATATCGACATAATAAACATTTGAAATAAGTAATCCTCACTGTTTACATAAACTGTGTGTAGGCATATATAGTTAGAGACAGCTGATTCTAATGAATAAAGTAAAAATAAAACAAAATCATTGAATGAGAAAAAAATATTTTAATACGGCATATCTACTATTGAAAACTTGTATTTTGACTGTTCAACTAAAAAATTAGAATGCTATTATTGGCTGGTAATTTTTTGAAGATTTGATAATATTTTAACAAAAAATAATGATACTACATGACCTGTATTCTTTCTCATATATTATAAAATAATTTAAAATACACCACGTGGTATTTAATATTTTCGAAAATTTATCGATATTTTATAATTTTATGATACTTCGTAAAGGAATTTGGATACGATTTTTTGCTATTATATTTTACGCTAGTGCAAATCAGCTAGTTTAAAATTAAATTTAACTGTTATGTTTAAGATTGTTTAATTCTACTGATATGAGTTTTTTAAACATAACCAAATATTGTTATTCAATCACTTCAAGTAAAGGGGTGGCACTTGATGTGAGATAGTTTTTTCTTCATTTCTTCTGAGAAACATAAAGTCAAAGACCTATCATCAGAATAATTTTTGTAAACTAGTTCACACAAATAAGCAAATATTTTCTTTCAATGCAAGAAGTGTAAATATGCAGAATATAAATAATAATTATTGAATAACTGAATTCTTTAACTGTATATAAAAAGAAGCCTTCACATATAAACATATTTAATTGTTTCATTTTTTGTGAAAACTCTATATTAGATTCTGAAGTCATTTCGATTTTAATATAAATACCAAAGCTATTTCTGTTTTTTCATAACATCCAAGCATAGTTTACTGTATTAAAAATTAAATTAAAAATGTATCATTTTCCTTTCCGATATGCTAATGAATATACAGAAGGAAAAGATATTTGAAAAACTGTCAGAAAATTCTTTGAAATTCTTCAATGAATTTTATGAATTTCACTTTTTGTAAAATACATTGAATAAATTGTAGGATTTACATTAAATATACATTATTTTTGAACGGAAGTTGTAAACTAGTAATCTAAATATTCTTGAAAATCTGCGTAATCGTAAATTATATTCTATTAAGAAAACTGATTTTTCTGAATTTCAGTAATTAAATTCTTTAGCTCACAATTAATAAATGAAATCCTTAACGGGTTTGCTTCATTAATTTCCCAAATAAACGCAATTATTCAATTTGTGTTAGAAAATAAAAAAAGGCATATGATATGTATTTCGAGAGAATGGGGCTCTGAGTAAAAATGAATCTTTTTCTCTCCGGAATAAGTAAATCCAACCAGTTCTTGGATTATATTTCAGGACTACTTATTATCTCTTTAATTTCAACTCTTACTGACTTGTAAATGGTAATCATGCTCTTTATTTTCAGAGTTACAGCGAACAGTTGCTCAACCAATTAGCTTTTGGATAATGAAGACCTATTAGAAGCTTAAGATTTTGATCATTTAATACCCGTAGGGGTGTATTAAGGCGTGCTTAAATAAGAGGATTATCCAGTTCTGAAAAATAAATGTCATCGTCACGCCTATGGGAAATGACACTAGTTTTGGATATTTAAGCTTTACCCAAGTTCATAACAATATCTACTCAGCGCGTTTGTTCCATTTAAAATAATATCTCCAACTTCGCTCTCTGAAATGTTTAGCGAAGGGGCTTTATCAGCTTTTCTAAACGCTAGAATCCTAAATGGTAATTGGAGATAAGGGATTTTAACATTGGATTCCATTATTCATGAGGGAGCGAAATGCAAGCGGTGGAATTTTGTCGCTCCATCTGATTAAAAGGGACCAGCCTGGTGACATCGTTTCCAGAGAACAATTACTGGTATCTTCATGAGTTTTGAGAAATAAAATGTTCTTTCTCTAGAAAGTAATTATTATTCATGAATTTTTTTTTTAAGAAATGTACTTATTTTTATCTTTCTGAAAGAAAGTGAATCATAAATTCTAGTTAAAGTACAAATTTTGTTGTCACTGAATCAAAATTTTGAAGGTAATGATGTTCAAGTAAGCATTTTCATAACTTAAATGAAATATATTTTTTCTCTGATTAAAAGTACCGAAGCAATATCTGAAAAAATATATAAAAGAAATTAAAATTAACAACACGACTATAAATTTAAAGAAGTTTGTTGAATTTATAAATTAAATGTTTTAGAAAATAATATGTTTATGGATTTTATTTTTTTACGACAATTTATCGATTGAATCCAGTCTTTTATTTATTTCTTATTTGACTCATTAACTTTTATCGTAATATTAAGTGTTTGCATTGATATAATTTCAATTGTTTTTATTTCTCGACTAAAATAATTTTAAACTGCCAGCAAGTAAATAATTCAACCTTTGAGCTAACACCCGACCATTAACATTACAGCAAATCAAATTATAACATCCAAGAGAAATTTGTATTGATACTAACATGATATAAGTTTTACTTTTTTCATTTAAATAATTTTATGAGTTTTTTACTAAACAAACTAGAATTCCCAAAAGAATTTTTCATAAATCTATAGGGTAATTTTTATGAATCTATTTAGAAATTTTCTTTTAATTTGAAGCAATTTCTTATCGTATTTTACACGTTTTAAATATTTTTCATTGATTAAAATATTCAAAAATATATTTTAAAGAATTCACTAAAAATTTTAAATACCAGTTAAGTATAAAAAATTATTAATTATATTATTAATAATTTAATTCTGATATAAAGTGTGGATTCCCTATGTACATTTTAATATGCATATAATGTGTTTCTAACTAAGCTATCAAATTTGCTTCAGTCACCTTCAGTTATGTTTCGCCCTAAATATGTTTCTTTTTTACTGATGAGCAACGAAAGTTCTACTGTTTTTAAAATTATAAGTTTTTAGCCTTATTTGACTTATGAATAATGTTTATGAGTTTATTAGAGGTAATAATTTTATGTATTCGTGAATGCATTTTTTATTTAAGAATTTAAACTGCACCCATAACTTAAAATTTACTTTAGACTAATTACATTTTTTTATTTAGCTACCAAGTTACAATGACTACTATTATTTTAAACAAATTCTATAATTAGTCCAATCACATGCAGGAAGAAGACTTAATATTTCTACGCAGCGCAAATACACTTCATTCAAAAACTTCGCAAAGAAAATTCAATTTTTCACAGAATCAAAATATCTTCCAATTTTATAAATAATTAAATTAAGTTATTTAAAATCTGAGTATCAATAACTTAGATATTGACTGGCTTGTGAAACGATTTTGAAAAATTAAAAATAATTATCGATTATTTTAAGTTTTATAAAATTGTTTTCGTTTTAATAGTATATTAATCTTTGGTAAATGAGTGAGAATATTAAAACTATGCTCTATATTTTTAAATTATGATAGAAATACTTTTGTATACATTTGATTAATAATAGGAGGAATATTCGGAATTTGTATTTCATCTAAAAATATTTTAGAAATTAATTACATTTGAAGGATTAAGTTTTACTCCATTGGAATCCATTGTTACATTATATATATATAAAGAATTATACAGCATTCTTCTAACGCTGTCTCAAATCGTTTGGTTTTGAAATTAAAAAACTTCCAATTAATAAGTCATCGCAAAATTTCTTTATCGTTTCAATTTAGTATGTTTTTGATGGAAACAGTGCTTGATATTTTATCGTCTAGTGAGTGGAAAGTCTTCGGAAATAGCCAACTTAATAAAATCCTTATAACAGAAAGCAATTCTCCTACATATTGCAATATGGAAGCTCATAAAATCTGCCGTATCTCAGCGCCAAATTCATTTAGGTCCTGCTGCCTGTATTATGCTCAGAGCCGGATAAGTTAGGCGCGTGGCAAAAGACAAAGGAAAATTCATCTGCTTTTTCGGGGGAGAAACATTGAAATCAGAGACATTGTTTATATTATGCCGTTAGGAATATTTTTTGATACGCTAAGAGTATTGATTTTTGTTATAGAAACTTATCTTCAAATTCGAATTGGTTGATCTTTTGGGTACATGTTTTAATTGTGAGAAAGTTGCTATTGTGTAGAGTTTTGTATTTGATCGTTTGAAATTTACTAAAATGAAAGATGATAGACTATAAATTATATTAAATATATTTAATATATTAAATATATTTAATATTTTCTTATTATTTAAAATACATTTAGAAAAATGAACTTCAAATATCTGCAGCAGAAAATGAGAAAATGAATGAAAAATTGAATATTTTTACTGCTTCTACAAAATATTGATAGGTTGACTATTATTTACATTAAATTCTTTCATTTTAAATGAATTAATACCGGTATACTCAGCTGTCCACAATCCTATGCTAGGGTAATGTTTCTTATTTAGGGCTGACATTTCAGGGGAAGGTGTTGATAAATATAGTTATCTTTCTTATTTTCTGAATAGCTATTTTGGAAAGTTTTTAGGATTTCTTTTTTACAAAATTTTTAATGTATGTGTAAAATGCTTGTAACACATTAATGCAAAAATTACAGCCACTCCTTACTCTCTGATGATATTGTAAAATAATTGCCTTAATTTTAAGAACATATTATGTTGAATCTTGTTTTAACTTTTGGGATTAGTTAAAATAATTCAATGCTGATGTCAGAAATATTTATGCAGAAGTATTATATAAATGAATTACAAATTTTTTTAATTTTAATACACAAAATACTTAAAACCTATTTCATATTTAAATATATTCGCACTAAAAATAATAATTAGGATTATATTGTAATAATCCTAATTAAAACAATTTAATTATACTAAACAGCTATCGTGACTATAATAAATTATAGATAAATCAAATATCATACATTTTGGTTATAGCTGAATAAGGCATGCCTTCCTTTTGTGTTTAAGCATCATAATCGGCAATCAAATAGCAAATTTATTCTTAAGTTGATTTTGTATTATTTACAAGAGGAAATTTCATAATTTGTATACTCACAAAAGTTATAAAAATGGAATACGATAAAGTTTTCAAACTAGATCTTTAACAAATGTGTCTATTCAAAACAAAAGTGTGACTTATATCCTATTATTTAAAAATTGTTAGATTGCACTAGTTGTATTTCCTTTTAATAAATGCGATCTTAGCTAATTAATTATCGAGAATTATTGAGTTCAAAATTACATGCAATTTTTACGGACATCTCTATAACATGTTACATTTTTAATTTTGCCGCATTTAAATTTGTGTCATAAAATCAGTAATTTCAAAAGGACTATAGATTTGCGAGGAAACATTAAATAACTTTTCCCCTAATCAGCAGAAAAATTGTAGTTTTAATTCATATATATATATTTAAGTTTAAGTACATGAAAACAAGTATAGTAAAAAATCTACTTCAAACTAAGATGATTTTTTGAAAAAAAAAGTGGTGTAAGCTTAGTGATGCTTTAAATCTCATGCAGTGTTACTGATTTTTTTTAAAAATTTTTTATGATTATATAAAAGACAAAAATTATAAAAAAGAGACAGAAGATTTTGGTCACGAAAAAAGAAGGTAAAATAAGTCGTTAGATAATATGAAATATTAAAGAAGTTTAATAACAAGTTGTGAAGTCCTAAAAAAATGAAGAAATACAGAAAAAATTGAATCACTTTTTCCCGATTTTGCCCTGAGCTTTGCTAAACAGATCACTTTGGGCATCAAAAGTGATGCATTACTGTGCTCTGAGATTTGTTCCGGTGTTGTAAACAGAAAATATATCCCTCTCAAAAGGGATTTTTTATGCTTTACGCTTTCATGAGTGGGACAAAGTGTACTTAAACGCAAAAAGCCAAAACAAGTGAGATAGATTCTAGCGGAAAATTTGATCTGAATTAAAAAAAATATTTGTAGTAGGTATTTTTTAATGTACATAGTGGATTAAATATATGATACAACTTTTTATGAAAATGATGGTATATATTCTTCTTAATACTATGTATCAAAGAATAACGATAACGTATTTTAAGAGAAATATGATATTTATAATTTATTTATAAAAATAAAGATTTATTTGTATTGAATGCTACTTAAATTTTTTCTCTTTGAACAAAGGAAAGATATTCACTAACATACAGAGATTTTTAAAATAATCTAATTTGTGTTTGTTGTCTCACAGAGAATAAGATTAAATGAGTTCTGAGATAAACCCAATCCTCTTAATGTAAAACCTTTTAAAATAATATTATTTGAGGTATACTACATAGTGCATTGCATTCTCTTTTTCTCATCAATATTTTTTAGATAAATACTCAGAATTCATCCGTTTGGTTTATAAGTTCAGAAGTATATCATACACCTTGGTATAGCACAATTGTCTCGGAGTATGTCTTAAACTGTTTATTTATTTATTTTTTTTTGTATTTACTTTCAAGGGAATGAAATGGGGGGGGCTTACTTTTTATAATAACTAAAATCTACTAATACTCCTCTCTGCATTCAAGGCTATACCTCTAACTCCTAAGTTTAATGCCAAATTATGTGAATTTCTCAAAGATGGACCGTGGTAGCTTAGTGGTTAGGACATCGTCTTTTCGTCCTGTAGGGTGGGGTTCGATTCCCAATGCTGCCAAAGAACCGCAGAATACATGCGAAATACGTGCTCGTTAAATCTGTCGAATCGAAAACCCTTTTATCGGTCTTCACCCCCTTCCAGATCAAAGTCAAAATTGAGGGAGTGGATGCTCTGGTGGTGCCATCTATCGAAGGAGTTTAGAGAAAAGTCGTACTTTCACTTCGTGGTGCTCTGGTTAAACGAAAGATGCACCTTACTGACTTAAATTCGCATAGTCGACGGCATAGCAAGCTTGGCTTTGTCGAAATGTCATAAATAAAAAAAAACATAAAAGATAAAACAATACCTTATCATATGACTTAAATTTCATATTTAGTAGTAGAATTTGAGAATCCAAAAGTTATTGCTGTGCATTGACAAAGGCTAAAAAATTTAGTTATTAAAATTTATTAAAAAAACTTTTTTATTTTCAATTAGGTTGAATAAAATTATCAGACATAGTTCTGAAATTTAAATTATTGGACAGTAAATATTTAAAAAAACTATAAATAAAAAAAATTAAGGGCCTCAAATAAATATCCCAATTATAAATGAAAGCAATTTATTTCTTAAAAACTAGATATCATTTTCATGTCAGGAATCTCATTATGAGTTCAATAATACTTTTAAGAACAATTCATTTCTTTAGGAGCTTATTTCAAAAGCACATTTGATTGGAAAACTTCAAGTGGCTGTCTTGTCGACTTTTTTAGTTCCTTTCCAGGAATTCCTATTCTTTCTCATAATTGTGAGTTCCATAAAAACTTGCTTATAAAAAAAGATTAACAGTCCCCAAGAACTAAATTAAAATTTTATTTTCCTTCAATAGGATATAATGAAAGCCTACATAAAAATTCCTCAAAATTTCCACTTTTTCATGTATTTTTTGTTCTGCTTTCATTTTTGCGTAATTCTTAAAGGTGACATTCTAATTTATTGGCGTTTTGAATCTGTCGATGAAAAATTAATTGCAGAAGAAAAAGGGAAAAACTATATGTCAGGAGAGAGTGCATTTTTGACGCTAATGAGAATTTTATTTTCTTCTTCAAGGAAAATAATTGTAATTTAGATTTTCTTTCTTTCTTCAATAATTTAAAATGTTAATAAATGACATTTTACTTTCAAATGTAATTTAACTTTATTATTTAATTTCATCACAAAAACTCAAAATTATTTAATTCCCTACAATTATGTTTATAAAAAATTATGACTGTCACAAATGTAAAAGATTAATTAGGGACATTTTTTAAATATTTAAGCATATATGTCATTTTAATCACAGAAGTTATCTAAAAATCACGTATTTTACTTTTTAGTAAAGAATAGATAGATAATATTTAAATCTGAAGCATAATTAAAATTCTAAAAAAAGATTTATAATCTAGAATCATTTAAGCTTTTGTGCAAGAATAAAAATAGCAAAAATTAAGATAACGTACACTAAAAAATTTTAATTGAATTATGAAAGAAGACAATCAAATATAGAAGCAAAACAAATTTGTATGCATGAACCTTTTAATAAATTTATTTATAAATTTATTTGTATGTTAAATAAAATTAAATAATCAAACGTGAATTTATTTATTGAAATTTTTAGTTTAATTGAATAAAGATTTTAATTTAAAATTTTAAAAGATACATTTTAAAATTTTATACTCTAATTACACTTTGCTACAAGAACTGGAATAGTCAAAACAAATCCTACAGCAATAAAAATCAGCAAAACTTTCCTTGTTAAATATTTGAATGAAAAAATAAACAGTTCAGTTTAATAAAAGCACAGATGCTGTATAATCCTTGATGACAAATTCTGAGTATGATGATTTTTTGGAGGATTAATCTTATGTATTTGGCAACCTGGTTTTTATTACTTCATAGACATAAAGACCTATAAGAATTATGCAAAAATTTCTATTTTGGCAACCTTACGTCATTGCTCACATCACAACACGTCATCTTGGCAACATTTCTTCATCGCCAAAATATTTTCCATCTTGGATTCCAGTATACAAAAAAAATATAATAATATAGTCGTTTTTAAAACCTTCTTATAAATCAATGATATAAAATTTTATATTTCATTTTGAATTTAATATTATAATCTGGTTTTTTAAACTAAGCTCTTACTATTTTCAAACCCACATCTTTGACTTAATGAAATTTATTTTGAAATATAGCGTTGGTTACAAGCTTTTTCAGGTATGATATCTGTATGATTGTATTGTTATCAAAATATAGAAATTCCTCTATTCCAATCTAAATCATAATAAAGATGAAATCAAAATTCATGAAAACTTTTAATAAAAGTTATTTGTTACGAAAATTTTTCAATATTTTATTTATTACAAAATGTGAATCGTTGAAAATAAATAATAATATAATAGTTCTGTTCTTGGTGTCCAATATCTATATTTTTAAAATATTTGTTCATAAATATTTTAGAAGAAAACAACAATTAAAATTAGATCATCTATCATGTAAAAAAGTTTTTTTTAATAAAAATGTGCTTTTGTAAAAATTATAAGAACAAATTTTTATGACTCACCGAAAAAATTTCACACACACACACAGTTAATTAAGATTTCCTTATAAATCACGAAAAATAATAATTGATTGGTGTGCAACCAACTTTGGCGAAGTGACGAAAAGTTGAAATTTCTTTGTTCTCAATTATTCCCATTTAAAACGAATATAACTTTCGCCAGTAGCCGTATTAAAGCAATTGAATGAAAAGACATTGATTGTATTTATTTCACTACTATTTGCTTCTTTTGTTATTGTAATTTTGTTATTTACTTCTTTTGTTATAATATTTTAAGATTTTAAATTTACCGCAAAAGTTCAGTCTTTTAATTCAATAAATATTAAATAAATAAAAAAACCTGTGTGAATTATATGATATAAAAGCTGTTTTATTTTCATTAAGATTGTTGTATTCATGTAGACATTCATTTAAGGAAGTAGTCTGAAATTTTGATCACAATTAGATTCTTTCACTTCTAGCAGAAGAAGACAACAGAGGACGGAAAACGTGACAGTTGCTTATATGTTTTCTATTCGTTCCATCAGACCTTTTGAGACCCATGAAAATTGAATGAATAAGTAGAAATGTGTTTTACTATATGTCTGTTCTCATGCTGTTACTATTTACTGTATGTCTGTTCTTTGTTCTCATATGCAAACGATTAATATCAACTCATCAAGGATTACTGTGCACATTTCACAAGATGAATAGTAACTCATGTTTATTTACAATTTCCCACTATAAAATAGGCAGACAATTTCGTCCGCGAGTATCCGATGACGTCATATGCAAGTATCTACTTATGAAATAAAGCAATTGACACATGGTTATTAAAATCTTAATTTTGGAAATCGATTTTTAAGTCAGCCGTCAAACTGCGAATAAAACAACGAGGACATTACAAAAAAAAAAAATTAAAATCTTAATATAATTCCTAACAACACTATACCAAATCTGTGTTATAGGGTTATTCATAAAACAGAAAATATAAACAGCTCTATAGCTTTGCATAGTGCTATCATGTATGTTTTGTCGCTAAAATTATAACATTATATATTAATGACAAATATAATTTCTTTCGTGTCATTCAGCATAATGCATTTTTGTTGTAAGACATATACAGTCAGTCAAAATAGTATTGGAACACTTGGGATGCGTAATTTGTAAAGCTATTCATAAAAATATTTATTACATTAAACAAATGCAAAAGTAATCAAGAGGTGCTTTAACATTTTGTATACACTATATAATTAAAATTTTACTAATATTTTAACTTTATAATTTGATATAGCTTTTTGAATATAATTTAAAGGCAAATAAGGGTCAAAAAAGTATTAGGACACTTTTGAAATGAGCAAGTAAAACAATAAATATGTCACACAAAATAAAATTTAATTTACTATCACTTTTTTTTTACTTTACTTTTCAACATAAGTTGTCAATAAAATCGATTACATGTAGAACAATGGCCAAAACCAAAGAGATTTCGATGGATGTGCGAAATCTGGTAATAAGCCATTGGAAAAATGGAAAATCAGTTCGCTGTATAGGACAAATCTTGGAGCTGAGTAAGTCTACTGTTTTTAACATTATTCACAGGTTTACGAAAACAAATAGTGTTGAAAAAAAGCAGAGATCAGGACGTCCTATGATATTTACTGAACGTGAAGAAAGGTGGATTGTGAGACAATTTCTCATTAATCCAAGAACCAGCGCGGTAAAAATGACTCTGAGATGTAAAAATATGTTCGGGTAATCTGTAAATCCTGAAACTGGCAGAAATGTTTTAAGAAAACATAGGTATCATGGTGGAGTATCTCGAAGAAAGCCCTACATTTCCAAAGCAAACCGACAGGATAGACTGGCATTTGCTAAAATGTATGTAAAGTAGCCATCAGAATTTTGGGAAAATGTAATTTTCGTAGACGAAAGCAAATAAAAAATTTTCGGATCAGATGGGAAGCAAAAAGTCTGGCGGATACCTAATACGGAATTGCATGTCAAAAATGTGCTGCCTACTGTTAAGTATGGAGGCCGCAACCAATAAGTCTGGGGCTGCATGGCAAGCTCTGGTGTTGGAAACTTAGATTTCATAGATGGTATAATGAATAAATATGTCTATCTTGAGATTCTCAAGCGAAATTTAAAGCAAAGTGCGAGAAAGCTGGGAATAGCATGGCATTTTAATTTGTACCAGGATAACTACCCAAAACCTACTGCTTTCATTTGCAAATTATGAGCTCTTTACCACTGTCCTGGTGTGATTATAACTCCTGCACAGAGTCCAGACCTTAATCCCATAGAACATGTATGGGATTATTTGCAGCAAAAACTCAATGAACACCACATTTCTAACAAGCAGGAGTTAAGAAAACATTTGGTTGATGAGTGGGCCAAAATAGATGGGTCGTTTTTTGCAAAACTGGTCAAATCCATTAAATTTGTTGTCAAATCCATTAAAAATGTTTTATATTTAATCATATACTTGACTGAGTATTTACTTTGAAACATTTTCTTCAATAATTAGCTGTTGCAAATTTTTATTTAATTTATTTTTAGGAAAAAATAAATGAATTCATTTATAAAATTAAAAAAATTTGAAAAAGTTCATAGTTTATTTTAAGTTTTATTTATCACTGGCACAGGAGTTTTTCTGTGCATGTAGTGAACAAAAAGATGCATTACAAACATTCCTATTTAATTTCAACATAAAATTTTGTAAGAGAAAATTGAAAATTTAAAAAGTTTATATTCTTTAAAAATTACAAGTGACATACTGCGATTTAATTAATTCAGATTTTTATTAATTTATTCTAAATTTATATTTCAAAACGTACTTGAGTTTTACATTTTTGCAAACAGAAATATTGATTCTAAAAAAAGGGTTATGATCAAAAAATAAAGAAAAAAACTTATAATATATGCGCATATTACTTTCAAAAGATTAGAAGTACTTAAGTTTTTATTATTAAAAATTGCTGCTATCAATTTCGTTCAAGAACATTATCTGCATAAATTGTCTCATTTTTAAAAAAAATGATGACCATAAAGCAACAAGTTGCTTTGATGCAAAAAAAGAATGTATCTTGGAACATTATTCATCATTCATCCATTTAGCTTAGCAACTACCTTCTTGTTTGAAAATTAATGAAATCTATCTTTCTAATATATTATTTATTAGCTTATTTTTTGTTTAATAAACTTATTTTTTTGGCGTGTTGAACCATACAAAAAGTTTTTTTTTTCGAATAAAAAGTTTGCTAAGCAATATCCAAAAATATTGATGTTAACAGTTCTTAAATATATTTATGTTTGCGAACAAGGATATAAATAATCTTTTTTTTCCTACTACAAAGAGAATACATGTCAAGAATTAAATAGGAATAAATCTGTAGATAGAGTACTTTTTTTTGTTAATCAACAATTCCAGTAAAGTGAGATGATTTTCAAGATAATGATTCATTCGTTAGAAATTTCAGCCAACCGTCTTACTTATAAGTAGCCAGATTATGATAGTTTTTGAAAAATCAAACATATTTATTAATTTCTATTTAATTTTTAATAAACGACTATGCATTTTATTAGAAAATTAAATAATTAAAATGTAAGGAAACCAATTATTTGTAATTTACAAAATTCAATATGCAAAAAAAAAAGAACAAATATACAAATTAATACTTTGAAATTCAAATGTTTTCATCTCCAATTATTTAAGCGGAATTTATTAATAATAAAATACAGTAGTTTGAATGTTTTAATGTCAAAAAGTACATGTTTAAATTAAAAGAAATTGAGAGAAATAATACATTTTACAACATGGGAAATAGAATACTTTATACACTGAATTTAGTATGTTCAACTGTTTTTAAGCGAAATACATTTTACTTTGCTTTAAGAGTAATATCAAAAGGAACAAAAAAGTAATACAAGATTTTCAAGAAATACAAGAATCAAAGAAATAAAGAAATGGTATTTTCTCTATTACTACATATTTCAAGATCGGATTCGAATTAGATTAAAAAACAAAAAAAGTATGAAAAGTTAAAAAATATGTAGAAATTTTTATATGTATGATATGTAGGATAATTTTGGGTCCTTTACAGAAAGAGACATTCAGTAGAAACATATTTTTAAATTAAGGAATTTAATTGGTGTATTTAATTAAAAATTTTAAAATTTCTTTAAAGGTCCTTTACTGTAGAAAATTTACAATATATTAAAGTAAATATTTAGAATATATTTATTAAAAATTATACTTCATTTATCTTAAATATTTTTTATAATTTATGTTTTGATTTCCAATATGATTGCAAATTATTCTTCTGAATGCATAAAAACCCATTCTTATTCTGATACTAAAAATGTTAAATACTGTGATCGATTTGGTAATTACAATGAAATATTAAACACAGGAATAAATCTCGTAAATTATTCTTAAATAAGAGCTGGTCATAATAAATTAGGGGTGTGTTGTAGTTTTCAGTATAATAAATGAGAAAGAAGAATCCATTTTTCGAATTAATTATTTTTCTACATATGTTGAAATTTATATAAAACCAATTTATTAGTCAGAGGAAAAATACTTCGATATATTTTCTTTGTTATCTCTTTATAATTATTTATCTCACAATTTCCTATTCCATATTTCAAAATGCATATTTTTTAAAAATGCTTGAATTTGAGTAACTTTGTGAAGATAACTCTATTTTAAGAAATAAATGATTAAATAAATTTTATATTTAAAAAAACATGGCAAAATGCAGAATTATTTATAAAATTCTAAAATCTTCTTTATTTAAATCAAACAATGTTTTTTCCTGGTAAATAAGTAGTCACAAGAGCAAAAGAATATAGAAAAAAATAAAATTTGCTCAGAAAATACATATTTCTCATCGCGTTTCCTGTTTGTACTAGAGCTCGCCCTTTAGTAAGGTTGTTCCTTTGCTAATGAGGCTGTGCGCTCATTAGCGTAACATCCTTATGTCTAATTAAGTTGACACTTTCAGAATAAAATGTTTTTTCAAATTTTCTCCTCGGTATTTAGAACAATGTCTCCATTGTTTTGAAGTGGCGAGAATTACGCTGTAGGTGTTGAAATTCAGATTAGGGTTGTGAACTTCGAAAAGATTTGAATTAATTTAGTTTTCAGATGATTGTTCTAAATGTACAAAATTTAAGAATAATCTTATTCAACTCAAGAAACTTTAGCTTAAGCATATTTAATTTCACTCGTAATAAAACTGTGCAACCATCAAGTTAAATAGTTTTTGATACTGCTTTTTTGCTGATTATGGTATTGGTATATTCTGTCAAAAAGTGCTAGGATGATACAACAATGACAAACAATTCCAGGATTACTTTTTATATAATTTATTATATTTTGTAACTTAATGTAATGTTTAGCTCTATTTAATAATTTTTCTATTTAATAAGTTTCTAACAAAGATAAATATAACATAAATTTTATGCTTGTATCAATATAGTTATATTTTGTTCGCTTTCAATGAAAATCAAAATAATTCAAGCGTTGGTGTATAGATAGTATCTCATTGAAAGGATTAATTTAAAAAATGTATAAACACACAAAATATTTAAGTTTACTTTTACATATACTCTACTGATACTGAAAAATGAAAACTGAAAGTAGTAATAAGTGAATGTGATGGAATGTTGAAGTGAACCACAACAAGTTAACACATTCACTCCTTCCTATTTGAAGCTCATAAAACATGGCGCATAATATTGCAGTTTGCAATTCCACTACACCTAACATTCTAATATTAAAGTTCTACATTCTACTATTGCAGTTCCACTACACCAATGGAGGATATAGAGCCGTTAGAATATTTTGAAGTTCACAGACTTTCATCTTGTGAAAATCTCTGACTGAATAGAGGGAGATTCAGTAACAACTTCTTTAGATATTAACAACTTCTTTACTGATCCGGTTTGCTCTAACCAAGAACCCATTTAGACATTAACGCAAATAAAGGGCCTATATCCTAACCATCATCTGGCGCTTATACTATTCGGATTTTGAAGAAGAGCCGGAATTAAGTCATTATACTTCTCATAGCTTATTACGATAGTGCCAAACCTTATTATGATAGTGACAAGATTAAAATTTTAAATTTGGTGTCAATTTACTCTATATTAATAAACGCACAGAAAACCTATGTTTGCAATTCCTTTGTAAAAGTAACATTCTTTTTTCTAAAGTGAAAAAAACTAGAGACATTAGTTAAGGATAAAGGATTGTTAACAAACTTTATAACTAATAAATACCCTCTGTTTAATCCATAGGGATTGAAACTTTATTTACATATATATATATATATATATATATATATATATATATATATATATATATATATATATATATATATATATATATATATATATATATATATATATATATATATATATATATATATATATATATATATATATATATATATATATATATATATATATATATGTATATACCTATGTATGTAACTATAAATAATATATAATTAATGAATTTGTTGTGTCTTGTCTAGTTATATAATTTTATAATCGTAGTTAATTAATTAATATTTTACGTTCTGTTGAAATTAACTAAAAGTTAATATTTTTCAGCACAATACCCACTTATTGCATTAATTATATTAATTGATGCTTTAATCTTTTCAAGAGTTTTAAAATTACAAAAAATACATCGATACTATATCACAGTGAGGCTTCAATAACTTTATCAACATTTTACAGTTTTGTCTTCAAGAAAACTCTAAAAGAAAGATTGAATTCTTTTTATATATAAAAAAATCGATGACGGTGTAGTAATCGCTTAACTCTCTATAGCGATGGATGCAGGAAATATTGGATTGTTGGGAATAGAAAGATTAATTATAGAGAGATTTACAATTTGGCACCAAGTTCTAAAAGAAACAAGTTTTGAGGAAGTTTTTCATTTCTCGGAGACATCGATATATTTCGGACTATAAAAAAGATGAAACTCTCGATTTTCTGGCGAGAATAAAATACTCTCGAATCTATATAACACTTCTCCTCATCCTAAATATCGACTCATTTATATTTTTACCGAGAGTTTATACGAAAAGTAAAGAATTTTAGCCTAAGGGAGGAGGGCGATAGAGGTCGGAGGGGGGATTTACGAGGAGAAATAGGAATGGAAAAGATATGCGATTTCTGCAGAATGAATAGGGATTAGGCGTAATAGGAATTTTATACAAAGCATGGAAGCCAATACTTAAATGAAGTCTTTTGTAACAAATACCTTATGGGATTCTAACAGGCAATATGGCTGTGAAATGGAGGTTTAAACTAAAAATACAAGTCGATGCGTATACATTTCTGAATTCCATCAAATAAAAGTATAACAGCTGTATTGAGATGCTTTTTTAATCAAGTGTTTGGTGCTTGGGTGATGTAAGATAGAAACATTCAAACAATTCTTACGCATTTGTTGCTTATGCATATATACACATATATATTTTAATATTAAAAATATTAATATTAATTAAAAATATTAACTCTTTTTAATATTTTTAATAACTAAAATGTTTATAATACTTTTTAATAATTTCAAGCGTGAACTGAGTATTTTCTATGTATAGTAAAGATTATTTTTAAAAAATCTGTTTTTCTACGAGGATTGTTATGTTTCTAAAGCGCCAGAGTATGTAACCATTAAGGTTCCTCGTTAATTTATGAAATCTTGCTGCTTCTCTGACAGAAATAAAATCACTAAAACTACCTTTTACCTTTTAACATACCTTTTAACTTCGGTTTGCTTCGTGCTTTTACTTTTGTCATTATAAAAGCATAGATTTTTTTAGTTTATTTTACGTGTCTCATTATACTAGTTTAAGTGGAAATCACGAATAAATTTTAATGTATGTATGCGTGAAATTTCTCTCAGGTTGCTTCATGTGATACTATAAAAATGTAAAACTCATTTATTTTGTAAAACATTTTTTAAAAAAAAACAGCAATATAATATTTACGTTTCAATTGATTTATTAATTTAAATTAAAAGAATTAAAATATTTAATTCTTATTAAAATATTTATTAATTTAAATTAATGATTTATTTATTTAAAATAAGGAACAGTTATTTTGGATAATTTTTCCAGGATTCAAATTAATATTTTCATATCTCATGATCAGGCATGTTAAAAATCTATGGTAATTTCCAATAAAAGGATATATCTAAAAATTAGTAGGCATTTTTTCATTATATTGAGAAACATTTTTATTTAAATTTTTTTTTATATATTGAATTTTAGTTTCTGTGGCATTCACACAATAAATGTAAAGTCAGAAATTCTCATCTAAATTTTAAGTTTACTTTTATTTGCATTCATGTCTTCAAAGTATTAATTACAAAATACTTTTTATATTGGTATGATAATTTTAATTGAGGTTTTATGTATATATATATGTATATGTATATATATATGTATATGTATATATATATATATATATATATATATATATATATATATATATATATATATATATATATATATATACATATATATATTCTTTTATTCTGAAGGTAACCCATATAATAATGCAAGTAAGCAATTAAGAAGAAAGGTAAATATGCGATGAAGAATTTTACGGTAGCAAAAACTTTAGATAGATAGTTAGAAAATGGTCATCTTACGCACAGGAGAGCAAATTAAATCTGCAGCTACGGTTTAAAGTGAATTCTGAACCACTATAATAATCCATACTCGAAGTAGGATTCGAACCTAAGAACAGATAAAACGAAGGTAAGAGAGCTAAACATTAAAAATAATAGCTTTTTGTAACATTTTTTTGAAAGGTTAAAGACATTGGTAACAAGATATTTGCAAAAATTATACATTAAAAGAATACTCGATGTGAATAATGACGCATTGTTAGAATTACAATTTTGAAACAAGAAATGTGTGACGTATGATAAAAGCATATGTACTATGATCGAATTTCCTTTGATAATAGAGATTGCAAAACTTGAAATAAGCATAAACAGAATTTTCCTGTATTTCTCTGAGCATAATCGAATAAAAATGTAAAAAATTTCTTAAAGTTAACGCACAGTCATTGTTCAAGTAAAGAAATCCTTATTATTTTTACGGAATCATAAAATATGAAGGAAAGTTTGTTATTTTAAAACTTTCCGACAACACATTTACGATAAATTTAAAATGTTGAACAGAAAAAAAAAATTCTTATGGAAGTCACTTACTTGTGGTCTAATGAATTCCCTGTATAACATCCCGAAGCGTGAATTGACCTTCAATTCTTTCGTCGAAAAATTATCTAGTAAAGAACAGGCTTTCGGATAACAATATTAAAATATGGAATAATGAGTTTTTTCTCTGTTAAGCATTTCGAAGTAGTTAATATGTAAGTACTCATTAAAAATTTTCTAATAGAGAATTTTTAATTAGATTAGGGATTACTTCATTTAATCAAAATCGATTAAACACTGAAGCATGATTTTGACTTCTGAAAACCATTAGTACAGTCTGATAGTTCTTGTCAAGGAGTAAAACTGTGGAACAAAGAGAGAAACGAGAAAGAGAGAGAGAGAGAGAGAGAGAGAGAGAAAGAAGGAAAAAGAGAGAGCGAAAGGGATTCGGTAGTATGAAAATTCAGATCAGAGGTATTGATACTAAGAATTGGCTTTTCACTCTACCAAATGTTTGCTCAGATATTTATGAACAGAATTTTAAATTTTAACACTTTTCACTTGTAATTTTACTTTAAACTATTGAATAATAATTTAGTACCTACAGGAATTACATTATAATTGAGGGCCGTGGTAGCGTAGTGGTTAAGGCTATCGGTCTGCTGTCTGGTAGGGCAGGGTTCGATTTCCAATGTCGCCAAACACCCACCGAGTACATGCGATAGAGGTGCTCGTTAAATCTGTGGAATCGAAAGTCCTGTGGTCGGTCATTTAGTTACCATGGGTGCAAACATCTGGAGAAAGTTGCCTCCCCTTCAGATCAATGGGAAAATTGTGGAAGTAGATCCTCTAGTGGTGCCATCTATCGGAGGGTTTGAAGAACAAAGTCATAGTTTTACCTTCGTGGAACTCTTCTTAAATAAAAGACGCACCCTGCTGACTTAAATTCGCATAGTCAAGGCAGAGCAAGCTTGGCGTGTTCAAATATTATAAGTAACAACAAGAACAATTATAATTGTAATTGCATGTAAATTAAAAGTTTACTCGGATTCAAACTATTTATGTAAATTGTACTTGATATAAATGTTAATAAAACCACTGATATTTTGGTAAAAATTAATACCTATTTGTCTTAAACAAAATTATAAATAGAATTTACAATGTCCAAATACTCTAATGGCCGTTAAGATGGTAACATCAAGAAGACGGCATGCTCTCTCTCTCTCTCTGTGGCACGACAGCCCATGTGGGCCAAGACCTACAGCGCCCATCTCTGTTCTCGTGACCGAGAGCCCCTGGGGTGCGAATCATATGTCCCGATTAGGTGGTCAGCCTAATGCGAAACCCCCAGTGTTTAGTTCCCAAGTACGCTTGGTATTCAGTTTATCGACCCACTGAAGCGATAAAAGGCTGATTTGACCAGACGGCATGCTGCTCACGTAAAATTTACATGACATAATTGTCACTGAGATATGTGGTTGATTAGTTTTTTACAGCACATCTTTGAAAAGCAAGCAAAGAGATGTCAAAATAATTAACGATTGTCCCCCATTATAATGTTTATGTATAATGAATATTTGTATTTGCTATACACAACAGGAGAATAAATTTTAATCGCCAGTACTGCATTTAAAACAGATCGTAATTTTCCCCATATGTTATTATATTAGTTGTGCAGTATTATAGATCGAATACACCTCACAATAGCAACTCATAGTTTTCAAATATGGTCAGGACGAGTTTGATGATGTTAGTAAAACGATTAATACTCTAGCTTCTCTAATAAGCAGTTCATGAGTTTGATACTTTACTTAGACACGAATGTTTGTAATAATTAGAAATTCACTTCATATTATAAATCTTAGTCGAATCGTAACTCATATTAACAAATTTGCAAAAAGTGATTGCCGAGTCGAATTTGCAATAAGTGATTTTGTAACGACAAATAAACAAGTCACTGTGATCAGTTGGATGAATAAACTTGAACAATTCAACTAAACTGAATGAAAACAATTTGCGCGCAATTCATAAAAATACAAAAAAAAACATATATAAAAAACGAGTCATATTTATCTAGAAGCTATTCAATAGAAGAAAATTTTCTGGATGGAATACTATTGATCTTTCTACCGTTTACATAGATTTTCTAAGACAGTCTATCAGAAAGAATAAATACAGCTTCTTAAAGAAGGAAGTACATGAATCAGACTTAAAATCTATTCTATCTTTTTTTGTGAACTTCATAAGCTTCTTGGAAACTGCATTCGATAGTTTTGAGTACTTTTGAAGAAAAGAAATATAGGCAACTTTCAAAAAATTATGATGTTATAAAATCACTTGACAAATGTCAATGTATGGCATTGGAATATCCCTAAGGTACCAGGGAAATCTTGTCACATATATAAAATAGGATAGATATACATTTGCGATAAAAAGGAGAGATAAACTGATCATTTTATTTAGCCATTGGATTTTTACTTTCAGTATCTTTATACTCTGAAATTTGTTTCGAGCCGTTCAAGTATTTCAGTATTTTCGAGCAGCAAAGTATAAGAAATATGCATTAAAACATACAGAAATTGTGTTTAAAAACGTTTCACATGGAATTAATTAAGGATACCATTAAAATATTCAGTTTAAAATGCAGAGTATAAAAATAGTAAATGTAATTATTGATTATGAATAACGCTTTACTTTTCCATCTATAAAGTCTATCTAAATTTAAATTAATAATTGGATTATGTTATTTATGAAAAGATTATTCTCTTAAATAGTTTTTACATCAAGATGATCGAAGTTGTGTTAGAGCTAAGAAATGCAAACAAACTGAAATACAAAAAGTGATCTTTAGTGATACAAAAAATGCATATGCAAAAAATGATCTTAATGATGCATAAAGCCAATTTAAACTTTTTTACACGGCTTCCAATAACTATTGCAAAGATCTTGAAAATTAAAAAATGGTCTGTTGGTTTTATGATGAACTAAATGATTAGATTTATAATTTATCAGCAAAAAACAATTATTAATTTGAAATGACAATGTTCTAAAAATATAGTATTTGTGAAAACTAATAAAAATTCTATTTTAAACTTTAATTTAAAAATTAAATACTTGTTAATTTACAAAATTATATAAAAGACAAGTTAATTGAAGTAAATTGATTAAATATTGAAATCTAGAAAAGAAATTTTTTCTATTAATAATTTTTTTGAACTTCAATTTATTATTTAAAATATATACTTGTATCTAACACCTTATTTACTGATGTTTATAAAATTTAAACTTTAACATTTTTATGCAAATAACTACGTTTTTTGAATTATACACAAAGTTAGTGCCATTTTATTCTTAAGTTCTTCTTACTTACACGTTTATTAAATTACTCGCTAATTAACGTTATTTAACATAGTTTTTGAGTTGGTTCATTATAGGCAATTATAGGAAAAATTCATATTTCTTCTGCATAATTTTTTTAAATTTGTGAACTATATTAATATAAATCTAATTTAAAGTAGAAAAATATTAAACTTTTTATATTTTTTAACAGCTGCTTTCGATTATTAATTCTTTGTTTAGTAAACCTTTGATTATTAATTACTTGTATTTACCACCATATTTTGGATTTATATTTTGGATATTTTGGAAAAACCACTATATTTTTCTAATCATTAAAAAATTAAGTCATTTTATTTTTATTTTAATTTTAATATTTAGTTTTCAATAAAAATTTGGACTTAAAATTGCATGAAAATCATAATGCATTAATTTAGACTGAAAATGGTGATCATGTTAAATCCACAAAACACTTACTGATATAACATTTTATTTTTAGCTTAAAAATACAAGAATACCTGGAACAAATATTGGAAATATTTATAATTAAAGATTTCCAGCAATGATTTAAGTTGTGATGTGAGATGTGTGAAAATATATTCCATTCATAATAGAAATGATTCTAACTCTTATTGTTCTAATGAGTATACTGAAATAATAGTTTATCATGTTGATTTGTTTCTGCCTTTCTGTTTATATCAAATCTGCTGAATACAACCAATCACCATTTAAACCTAAATCGCGGTAAAATTATAAGATCAACATCTAACTTCTTTACATTACTTATGTCCGATATTTATCTTCAGCTATAGGAAAGAAATTACCATAAAAGAGCATTTCATAATCATACTCCACTATAGGAAAGGAATTAGACTTTTAAAGTTAATTTTTTTGTAGAAATTTTCAAAAGGAAGACCCTTAGGAGAATCCAGTATTAAGACTTCACCATAATGCACCAAATTATAATCCAACATTTAATTGATCAATGATTATATGTAAACATATTATATACATGAAAAACTCAACAAATTTTGTGCATTTAGTGTTTGGTAGAATTTCGTGTAGAATAAGGAATTTGCCTTAGAAACATGAATATATTTGCAATAATCTACGTCCTTTTGCTTAGCAAAAACTTTTATTTTTTGGAGAATAATGGTGCACTTTTAAAGACGGCATTGTTTAAATAATTCTACAATAATTACTCTGAAAAATGCTCATATTTGCAGTGTCTGAAATCAGCTTTTTGTTTGAATTTGAAAACATTATTAATGTATCTTTAGCATACAACGATCCCTGTTAAAAATATTAATATCATGTAATAATTAATTCTGTAAGTTATATCGTTTGGTAAGCTTTCTGTCACAAATTACAAAGTATCTTATAAAGTCTTAAAATTTTGTTGTCAAGTAATTCATTTTATGACAACGTTACAGAATTAAGTTAATCGAGATAAAATTACTTTTTATTCCCTGTAGTCATGGAATAGCTTAATTCCTCACCCTTGTCATAAGATAAATTAGCGGTCCTACGAAATTTAAGTACTTTACTTTAAAATTAATTCAGAGTACCTGGCAAAGAACAACTTTATTCAATATATTTCATTTTCTACGATAACATTCGATTTGGTTCCATTCTTGATTAGAGTAGGTGAAATAAATTTAGGCATAATTAACCGAGCAAAAACGAATATCATATAACCAAATAAAAAGTAAATAATTTAAATTAATAGTTAATAAAAAATTATTAAAAAACGCTCCTAATTATGTCAAAAAAGGAAAATATAAATTTTATCCTGATTAATAAAATATTAATTTAAGAATGAACATAGTTTTAATTAGAACAGGAAAAAATGAATTTAATCATGATTTAATGAAAATTTTTCCTAATTATATGAACAATTATTTTAAATATTGTAAAAAAAAGTAATTTGATTATGAAATTAAAGAAAAATAAGTAGTTTGTAATTTAAAAACGCAAAAATGAATGAATATCTTAATACTGTAAATTTTAGACTAAAATATATATTTATTCCATAAAATTAGAAATACACAAATTGAAAAAAAAAGTATTTTTAGGTCATGATTAGCTTAATAATAGTCAACAATAATTTTATTTAATCGGATCTTATAATTTATCTTATTAATTTATGTAAATGCTTAAGAATATCGAAGGTATGTTTCTCTAATAACATTTTTCATCATTATTCACATTATTTTATTTTTCATTTTTACAATCAAATATTGTTGTGGCAAAATTTAAATTTATTATTTTGGAGATTTAATTTGAGTGAAAAAACAGTTTATCATATCCCACAAACAAACAATCTTTTTTCGTTTTTAAACACATATCTTAAAAACATCTTTAAGCATATTACCGAGTATTAAAAATATTGCTGCAGGAACATATTCACCATAAACCACAAAGTAAAAAAGAAAGTGATATATCCGTTGGTATATTTTGCAAAATCCAATACATACCTTCCAGTGATGAATGATTAAACCATAGATCATTTTTCATGTATTATATTCGCAACCGGCTCTTAAAAGACATGGGGTTAGCGAAGGACTATCCATTTTTACGAAGAAAATTTAATATCGGCTATTATATTTTAATATAAGTTATAGAGTGATCCTGGTATATAAAGTCTTATCTGCTTATATTAAAAAAAAACTTCAACTATAATTTAATAACTGCTGAAAAACGCGTAATCTGAAATTTAAACTTTTATCATAAAAGGAAAATTTGAGGTACTTCCGTTTTCTAACATACAAAATATGGTTACTGCGCGCTATTTTTACCTTGGAAGGTGAATGTGAGTAAAATGCAATTATGTTCCAGCTTATGTGTCATATAAAAAGCTTCTGACTTTGATATTTATATAGGAAACGAGAAAGAGTTTGCTTAAAATTGGCTAAACAAAAGAATTTTTATATGGTAAATAGAAAAAGATCGCTTATGTTATGTAAACTTTTAGTGTGAAAATAATTCATCACAACTGCTGCCTTTCTTTGTGTTTGAAAGTGAATTACGAGTTTTTGGAGACATTATGTTTGCATAAAAATAGGTTTTATTTATTTCTCATGTTAAGGTATCTCGCCAGTGTTTGGATAAACTAAGCATAAAGTTATGTGTTTAATAAAAAAATGATGTTTAACTTGTAATGTTTTACAGGAGATATACTTTTATGGACTCTAAACTTTAAACTTAAAACTGTATTTCGCACTTAAGACGTATAGTATAAGTGAAAAAGATAATATGTGATTTTATGCATAAAAATGTTGAAGAAAATTTTTTAATGTCACGTGGAGCATAGAAATATTTTTTTCTAAAAAAAAATGATTGGTAAAATCTTCCGTTGAAATTACTCAAATACACATTGTATAAAAATTTTATTCTTTTCCAAAGAAAGTTCTCTGAGTTCAAGTAAATTAAAAACTATTATGCAAAGCACGTGGACAATGAATGGAAGAAAATTAAATTTCATATTAAGGATGTAACTGAATAAAAAGCAAGCGTCTTACGGAGAAGCTAAAATAATATAATGTAGATACGATGATTTTAATGACTCAAAATTTTATTTTGAATCTAATATATACCAAACGAAATTTTTTGTGCAATACTTGTAGAGTGTGAATAACAATGGTAAACTAGCTAAAAGCTGAACTAAGCTAAAGCTAGTTGTTGCAAAAGATGGCTTGGTGTTAATTTTGTCGGTTAAAAGGAGTACAACGATCACAAATCACCAAAGGCAAAAAACAGCCAATTACAGCAAAATTTTATTTTGTTTCATTGAAAAGCAGATATTGTTACATTATACTTAAGCAATCCATCACCGATGCGATTGCTAAACAGTTTCCGCCATAAATAAACATTGGTATTTAAATAAGTTTTGTCTATAAATGATAATTATTTAGTTTATAAAATGTAAAGATAAAATGTTTGTAGTATTTCTTAGTAGTTTCTAAAATGTAATCCTTTTTAAACAATACATGACGCATTAAATGGAATATTTACCACAGTAATTTATGATTTTTTCTTTTCTCGTTATGGCGATTATTTAACGGGTATTATGGAAAAGTACCTTTACACTGATGCGTAATTTTAATATTAATATCAAGGAATGGTTGATATTTTTTTAATTAAATGAAATCGATATCTTATGGATGATAAATTTTTGATTTGATGGTGAATTTGATGATGAATGAATATTTTGCTATTTTTTACGTTATGATATGTAGGATTATTTTCTTTTTAACAAATACATAATTTGAGTGTTTTTACCTCAAATTGTGAAAATAGGTATTTGTATTGGCTAAATACTTAGGACATCTAGTTTTTTGTTCCAGGTCATTCCTTAACTGTTTTCTAGAAAAAAAGTGTAAGTGAATACATTCTTATTGATTTTTGTGAATTTTACAACTTAAAAATTAAAAGCATTTTCATACCTTTACAATGGGTAACCTAACAGCTGGAAGTTGTGAGACATCTTTAAGCATCCTCTGCACATTTGCCTTCTGGAACGACTTTCATCCATATTATTCAACAGTGACTGGAATCAAACCTGGAACCTTTTGCTCGGAAGAATATTGTCCTATTACTATGTAAAATGTTCTAGCTTCACTCCTGAATTGTTAAATTCTGACTAATCGTTACTCTTGGTCTCTTAACAAATGACTTACACATAATATATTAGATGATTCAAATAATTCAATTTATCACTGTAAGAGCTGAATAGTACTGATGACCATGGACCTTTCAATATATCAAACATTGCTCATTATAAATTGAATTTGAATGTAACAGATAAAGGTAAATTGATTTCCATTGATTTATTTTTAATTTTGTAGTCGGAAAATAACAAATGCTTAAGAAAACAAGTTAATTGCTGTGTCAGTCAGAGAAGTGCTATTTCTAGACATTAATTGGATATATTTCAGAGAATAAAGATAAATTTAAAAATCTGTTATGAGCCCCACGTGAATTATTTCATAAAACAGGCTATCCACAAATAATGTTTATGAAGACATAGAATAACAAGACATGTTTATAATAAGCAGATGTTAGGAATAGAAATTTAATTAGAAGTGGGGTGGATGTATTGTGCCATATGTTAAAATATGTTTGCTTTTAGAATTAACGTTTTTAATTTCTGAAATATTACACTTACACCTATAAATTTTGGCATTCTATCTTTTTACAATAGTGGCTAGCAAATGGCTACATTTAATTCATATGAGGATAATGCTTTTGTTTAAGTTAATACAAAAGATTTGAAGACATTCTACCAAATCACAGATTTAGTGTCTTGAATGCTTGTAAATTTATTATAGCTTGTTTTAATTGAGGAAATGTGTATAGTTTGAATTAAAACGAAAGGGTAACTAAGAATGAATGCAAATCTGTGAAACTTTGTTTATCAATATTATATAACTGATTTGGGATCGACGGGGGATAGAAATAAATCCCGTTTATTGATATTTGAAAGAAAGTGAGAGTGAAACTATGTTTACAAAGTAAGAAACACTGCATTCGGAAAGTGCTCTATAGTTTGATAGATCTTGAATTATCTATATGATTTCAGACTTAAAATGTATCAAATTATGAATATTTGTATTAAACAGTAATAAAAGTAAAAAGTAATACAAACTTCAATTAAAGTTTATTGCTTGAATAAAGTTCGTGTTAAATAAAAAAAAAACAACAGTACATATGAGAGATTTCAATTTAAAACACTTTGTGGATTTATTTAAAAAAGACATATTTATTGGATTCGAATGTAATTTTAATTTCCCATTCCTTGCCAAACTTAATAAGCACATATTCGCTCAAACATTTTGGATTTAGACACAAAAACCACTGTTAAATATATTGCTAATCTTTGAGCGTGCTAATTATTACAGAATAAGTAAATGTTTTAGAAAATAAACGAAATAATATATTATCTGACTACAGTTTTTTTATGGAAAATTATAAATATCTCTCAATTATTTCATCAAATTCATAATCAAACCTTATGCTCTTGAATGACTTTAGGTTTCAATACATTGTAACTTTTATAAGTTCTCTTTCCAACTGAAATAATAAAAAATTATAGCTATAGAACATTGCTAAAAAGATAAATTTGTTCTTTTTTATTTAATATTAAGTTAACATATGCTTAATTTTGCGTGAATTATTTCAAAAAGATGTAAAAACTCCTATATTAAATTATTAATTATCGTTTAATGTTAGATTCCAAAAAACTTTCGAATAAAATAATAAAATAAAATCGAGTTTAATATATTTCTAACTTTTTTCAAGCTTTGAAGGATTCGAGAAATGATTTAATTCGAAATTTCATTATAAGATTCTTTTTTCATTCACAATTTTTGACACTGCATAATGGAGAGCTTGTTTTTGTTTTAAGATCATAGACCGTTAGACTGTCTAGTATGGCGTCTAATATTATTATCCACCTTTCAAATTACCTTCCGGGGAAGCATTTCATTGATAAAAGAATGAATTTATGTATCGCAAGGAAAGAAACAGGAAAAACTCTCATACACCATCCCGATAGATTTGCAAGTAGAATGCAGGAATTTTGCTCTCATTGTTCAGCAATGACTAGAATCGAACTTAGAACCTTCCTCTCCGAAGAGTGCTTCCTATCGCAAGCCCACGATGAGCCTTATTCCCAAGTTTTTCGACATGATGTTTAAAACAGCATAACGATCTAAAAGGCTGTCGTAAAGCATTTATTACCCGCCTCTTAATTTTCTTTTGGAAGAATTTTTCTTAGATAATAGTGTTTGTATTAAATGTGTTTCAAGGATGAAAACTTGGAAAACTCCCAAGCATCCACCATTAAAGATTATCATACAAAAAGCAGAAATGCTACATCCCTCTCCCGTTGTTCAACAGTAGTTGGGATCGAACCCGGTACCTTATGTTTTGAAGAGCACTGTTTTACTACCTGGCCACGGTTAGCTCTTTTATACATTTTTGTAATTTCCAATGATAGAGGATGCGCAGTTCTAGTACAGGAATTTTTATTGTACGCATTCAATATTTAATCATTTTTTCCACTCACCGTTGAACAGAAAAAGAAAACAAACTTTTTTAAACTACTTCATAACAGCTAGAGAATTAATATGAAAACAATTTGGACTGAGAAATTTTAAAAATTGGAAAACTAATAGGTTTCGATTAAGAAAGGATTTTACATACAAAATATCCTATCTATTGTCAATCATTTTTGTAGATTTCAATAACACAATAAAAAAAAGTATATATCATTGCATTTGCTTAGACATTCTTGAACGCTTTTTAGGCATATATTTATTGAGATTTTCAATTAAATACAATAATTTAAAAGGTATATTTAGTATTTCATTTCCATTAAAGGAATATCTTATATAATACACTATAAAGTACTTTCCACACGTGTTTTATTTGTGTGACTTTTAGTAGTAAAATTTCACTTTAAAATTATTCAGATATTTAACTTTGCAACATTTTTAAGAATTTATTTTTCGATCGAGCTTTTGGGGCGATGACAAGCTAATCTTCTAGTTAAGGAGCTTACCGTGAAAATTTTTTAATTTTTTTTAAAATTTTTCAAAATACACATCGGAAACTTTTTTCGATTCATTAAAATTTACGATGAAAATATAAAATTTATTTCAGCAATATTGTTTTCCCTGTAAATAATCTTTTAAAAATTTTAAACTTCCATGATATTTTCCAGTATTTTATTTTTTTTATTCCTTGAAATTTCAAACTTTGATTAAAAACGTGCAAATGATATTTTATTGTCTTTGTAGATTTTTTTTATTAATGAAAATATTTTATAGTAAAATTTTTAGCATTATGATAAAAATCAATAAGAAGTTCTAATATCAGTTAAGACAAAAAAAGAATAAAAAACGTATAAAGCAATACGGTGATTTACGTTAACATTCATTTCAAGCTAGCCAATCAGGTGAAAGAAAACTAGTTATTTCACCGGCTGGTTACGTAAGTAGACGACAATCTACGACACCGAGATTTTTCAAGAGGATTTGGGGAATGACGGAATGAGTAAACCAGAATTCTTGTCCTCGAAAAGACGGTCTCAGGAGCAGGCGCAAAAACAAAGAAAATCCAAAGAGGAAATAAAGAAAAAGAAATGGCGCTTGTGAGAGTACAAAAATAACCATTCTTTTTCGTCTCTCCACACCTTTTGCCGAGTTATAATGCTCCCTGCTCGCTCAAAACCGCGTTATTTTCTTCTCCCTAACATTGTTTTAGAGAAGTCTGAAACCGGAAGTGAGACTTTTCTTTGTTGCTTCTTTTTCTTTTCTCTCTTTCATTAGTTGTTCGCCGCTGGAGGGCGCTCCGTGCGTACAAGAAGAATTCGAAATTTGGCTTCGGATTGAGAAAAGGTGAGTTTGGAGTGCATCCAGATTTATTTTAAATTGAGGATCTTGCCCGGAATTATAATGTGCTTTTTTATTTTTTTACCTCTCTTGCTTTCCTTTCAGACAACATTAAAGACCACTTCGTTGATTATAGTGAAATTTTTTTCTTCTTGAAATAATGCTGGAAATTTTAATATTTAAAAGTCCTATTGATGTTATTTGAATTTCAAACTACGGACATGGAGATTTAATATATGCGAATATATTTGGAATGTGAAGCAGCATATGTCAAAGGAATTGGAATGCTTGGAATGTATTTCCTTTAAAAATCCAAAACTAAAGAAATTATTGAACTTTAGTAGATGGCATATTAAAAATATTTTCATTTTGTATTCATTATTATTACAGAGATTTTATATAAACGAAATTATTTTAATATTGAAATCTAACACAATTTTGTCTTCATATGCTATCATGATAAAAGCCTAAAGTACATTCTAATACACACTCACACTAATATTATTTGATATTATTATTGTAATATTAATACTAATGCTTCTTAAGCAAAATGTAAGCTATTAATAAGGTGGATTTGAAAAATATTATGCTATAAAATCAATTCTTAAAAACGACATTACCAATGGCAACAATAACAGATATATTATATGTTATTTTCTAAATATTTGGCTCATGCTATGCAGTTAATTTTTGTAACCATGCTTCTTTAATTATTTTCAATTGAATGTTTCTGTATTATTATACAAAACAATTTTCCTTTCTTTTTTTCACAGATATTCGTAATTTATATGAAAGTAATTATATGTTAAGAACATTATAATTGATCTAAAATGTTTTATTATACTTTATAGTGCAGATTGAAGCAGTAAAAATACTTTCGGAATAAAATAAGTGAGTCATAAAAAGATTTTTGCATGTGGATTGCATTACAGCAGCACTAGACAGAACAGGAATCCTGTTCCTCGTGTTTCTCTCTCTAGGAGAAATAAAATACTGTTGGATGAGTGTCACAACAGGATTCACTTTATTTCGATAAACTCTTTCGGTTTGTGTTGGAGAAGACAAGGATTATTATTGTAGGTAAGAAGATTATCAATATTTTGAGAAATTAAAAAAAATGCGAAAAACAGATATATAATTTTCTATTGATTCTGAAATTAAATTCTCATATTGAATCGGAAAGATGTGTTTTGACTAGAACTAGAAAATTCTGAAAAATCTGAATATCGGGTTGTTTCTCAGGGAACAAAGGAAACATGTTTGAGAAAAACTTGGCCAATTAGCATTCTGATTGAAGATGAAAATTCTAAGAATAACTCAAGAATATTCTTTCTTATTCAGTGTTATCCATTTATTAAAGAAGAGTTTAAATTTTTTTTGTCTAGATTCGAGTGTTTGAATATTTAATATAATCTAATTGTATATTTCTTCAGTGTTAAAAGAAGTCATAATTACCTATTTTTGTATACGTAACACTAATTGACATTAACATCGTTCGTCTTTAGTTTGTTAATTGTTTTAAAATCCCTAATTTTCAATATTTAAAACTGGTTAATAGTTTTTGTTTCTCAATTTTTTTTCAAATTGTGTCCTTAGCATAATCGTAAATATTAAAATGTAATCCATACAATAAATTTAATTTTATTCCATAAAATTAAATATTTTTCTTTTCATGCATACAATCCATAATTTTGAGTTGAATGTACTTTTCTCTGTATATTTCTTTTGCTGTAACGTATATTAATAATTAATAGTTCAGTGATATAAAAAGTATAAGTATCAAGATGCTATAAAAAGATTAAATTATTGCTTTGTGACAACCATTTAATAATTATTAATTTTGTTAAATGTGATGAAGTTTAAATTATAATAAAGATGTTACACTTTCTATACAATTAATACAATAATAAAGGAAAAGACATATCATGTTATTGCTTTCAAAATTATTTAAACTTTTAAATATGTGATACACAATTTTCCCACTTGTATAAAAATGAACTTTTTGAATTTTTTTATTATTATGATGAAATCCATAGAATTTTCATTCTACTTTAATTACATCTAAATTATATTTTAATAGTTTTCATAATTAAAAAACTGTGAGAACAAGAGAATTATCTTAGAATTAATTTGCTTGCATGAACTGGGGATTAGGAATGATTTTACCTCTTAATCATTGAAATTAAATCAAAATCCCATGCTTTAGAGATGGATATGATAATTTGCACTAGCCACTCTTAATGTGAACCCGGAGTTAATTAATTTATTCGTTCTCTAATATAAATCCCAGGATCCTAAATGTTTGTATAACAGTTTGGCGAGCGTCGGCACATATTTCTGATGGTGACCATTCACCAAATACGAAATTAGGCAGACTTCAGCCTTATTAGGCAGTCGGTTATTAAAATCCCACTCTCATTTATATTCATGACATTCCGCAGTTAAGGGGCATGCGGGTGAGCAAGGACGCATGCAACTATCAGACAGTGGGAACTTTGCCCAAAAGGGACGGTCGCCATTGTTGTCATTCCATCAAATCAAACGCCCGCTTTGTACCGGCTGAGATTGGCATCAAAATAGTTACACCACCGACTCATTTTACGCGTGATTGTACCAATGATTGCCTAGGATTTAAACTACTGAGAACATAACTCAAGAATAGATCAAACAGGCTGAGGCAGTTCATTTGTGAATTGAATAATTGATGATATGAGTAAAAATGTAATATTACACTGAGACGTATATTTACTATTCACAGATTTCAGCTGAAGTTTATTTTTGTATTAGCATGTTAAAATTTCATCTAATATACTAATCTTGCTTCATGAAACCCTAAATTTACATAATGAAAACTGAAAATGATGTGTCGACAAAAAAGAAGTTATAATAATTAAATGTTAGATAAACTCAAATCAGCTGAATAAATGACATTATTAAATTACATTAATTACGTCATTTATATTGATTATGTCATTTATGACATAAATAGACATAAATTTAAAGTTTTCTCTGAACCAGTTATTTCACGATCAACGATTACATTGCTTGTAACCATGGAGGCTATATTATAATCACAATTTAAATATTAAAAATATTTGATCATTATCAAGATGATCATTAATAAGGGAGTCTATTAAATATTAAAAATGGGTGTTAGATTACGTTTCAACAAAAACTCTTTTGGAGCTTTATACTATGAGGTTTCTAATCTGCATTGTGTAAGATTGCTTTGCGTTGTTGGTTGAACCTGATAACAAGTGACATAGTGACAAGAGACATAAGGAAATGTAGATGATTGATTAATCATCATTTATGTTTGATTCCATACAGAAGGAACAAATCAAATGAATATGATGTAAATAAAAAAGTTTAACAAAATATATTATAAATATCTCGCATTAAAGATACTTTAAAGTATAATGATATTCATTTTTAATTTAATTTTGATGCTTATTTTTTGGCAAAAAAATTATCTTCAAAAAGGTTTATTTTATTTGACTTCTGATACTCTTTTCCAGATCAATTAATTGTTACATTGGAATAACTGATAAATGATTCAAAACAAATATTACAGATTGAATTCAGAGTAGATACAAGGGATTAAGTAAGGTGCAGTGTTAATTTTGTATTTTAAACTTTTTAAGTTCTTAGCCATTATTTCGTGACATTTTTGTATGATACATGTAATGGAATCGTATATCTCGTTTTCACTATCAACATTTCTTTTTTTTTTACAATTGATGCAAAATGAGCATTTATGAATAGTCGATAATCAGTACGATTTTTCTTGATTTCTGACTTAATAAAGATAGCTGCTGATAATAAAACACTTTGCTTATTTTAAATGTAAATTAAAATAAGTATAGTCTTCTTAATTGTTTTTTCTCTCTTTCTTTTTTTTGTATTTAAAGATGACACATGAGAGCAGTTCATTTGAACTGACTTTTCGTTTCTTAACAAGCAAAATGATGTTAAATATTATGATTTTAAATGTGACAATTTACTTTAATCTAGGACAACATCTTTAGAAATATTTATTTTTGCTATATTTGAAAATATTAGTATGCATTTCTTATGCCTATCAATTAAAAGTAACATTTTAAATTTGCTTATACTTTTTTAAGAGAAAATTTACTTTGATGAAACATAATTGTGTTTGATAAAATAAAACCATCGTCTATAATATACAATGTTAAATATGGGAAAAACTTTCAGTTAATATGGATTATTTATGAATTTTATTTGTTACGAAAAAATATACTGTTATAACAAATAAGCTTGGATTACGTAGAAAAATTGAATCTGGAAATCTGAGTGTTTGTAAAAGAAAAAAATTTGTGTTTATTATAATTTTTCTGTTTCTAATTGTCATTGTGATAATCAAGTGATCAGTCTTGGTTTCTATTTTGTGTCATTCATTCTAAAAATATGCATGTATTTTTTCAAAAGTTTCATCCGAAGATTATATGTTGTGCAAAAATAAATCTTATGTTTTTTACAAAAAGAATTGTAATTTTTATATAGTATAATTCTCATTGATACTACACAGTGATTAAACCATAGTTTAGTATTTTCTAACTGATATTTAAATTTATTGAAAAATTCTTATTTGGTATATTAAAACAGAAAAATTTATTTATTTTCTAAAAATGATTTGTCAAGCATATTTAATAAAAAAACTTTAAAACTTATTTTATCTTGAGACAATGTGAAAAATTTTCTGCAATTCTACATGTAAATAAATGCTGACTTATAAACTATGAAAATATCTGCAAGAAACAAACATAATCCACATAATCCTGTTTTCTTGAAAATGTAGTCAAGATAAATATATTTTTTGAATAAAATACAGTGTCACAGAATATTAAAAAAATTAGGGAATACAGTATCGAAAACTGCCATTTAGCAAAAGCAAAATGCTATAAGCAAATAAACAATAAACGCAATTTATTTTTTATAAACCTATTTTAAGCATCTATTTTGTAGTAAATTTTATACTGGTGTATTAAATAAAAAATGAAAAGAGAATGAGAATATAGAGTTACTATTATTGTCTTATAACTTGCAGATAATTTATCTTTTATTCTTAAAGCATTTTGAAAATGGCTTGAAATTTATGATATTTGTGTATTTAGTTTTGTTATGCTGCAATACTGAACATATTGTGTACAAGAGAATTATTGAAACATTTTAATTTGGTTCTGTGAAAGTATATTCTAAATTTTCAATTTATTTTTCTATCTTAAATTAGGCATTCTCATCCGCAAATAAAATTTTTTTACTGACCAGCTGAGTTAAATAAATATTTTTAAAAGTATTTTCATAGTTGCACAAATATATGCATCGTCTACCGTTTTTCTTATTGGTGTCTTTTTGTGTATTGATGTAAAACTCAAATATTTAATATTTAAACACTGACCATGTAAAATTTCGCCTATTTATTTTTCTAATGTATACTTCTTTCAAAAGTCTTCAAAGTTAAACTATTAATTTATAAGTTATTTATGATAAGCGAAATTTTAAATTTTGACTTTGAGATTTCTTAATCCTTTTCTATTTACATATACAAAAAACAGGAAAATAAATATTTTTTTTGAATACGAGGAACAGTATTTTATGTTATAGGATTGACATCACTTTTATATTTTTAACTGTCTCTATCTTTTACCTTAATAAGGATTTTAAATGGTAGAAAACATATATTCTATGTTTTCATGTTTAAATAATGCATAAAATAAAGGTAAAAATCTTTTAAAAGAGTTTCTGAAATATTAACAAAAAATATTCATCTCAATCTATGTTTCCAATTACTTGGTAATATTTTTTAAGTAAATTTCAATCGCATATAAAATATTTATTCTAATTCCTACAAAAATTTCAAGTATTTCAAGTAAATGAAAATTAAAAAAAATATTTACTTTTATATTTTTGATGTTAAGTTTTCCCTACAATCGAAATATAAAAAATTATGTTTTTCAAATTTTTATTAAATTACTTTCTCAAAAAAATTAATCATAGTTTCATTTTATTTTTTCTAATACAGAAATAAGAACTTATATAATGTATATAGGAAAATATGACATTATTTCTAAAATTAAACATTTTAAAGAAAAGTATACAAATTAAAACAAACATTTCTGAGGGAATGGATACATAATTGCTTTACATATTTTGTTATAAAAATTTCATAGTATTGTTAGAAATTATTATTTTTTTAAATTTTCTTTCAATCTGATAAAATAAAAATATTTTAATCTGATAAAATGAAATAAAATTAAATAATTTGGGAATTCGTAATATCCTAATGAACTGAATTTGTTCATGTGGAATACAACAAAATATCTTAATTTTCCTGGCGCGGGACCAAATTTATCTTTTGATCTATCGTATTGTTCAGAAGCGCTATTCTGAAAGCTCTCAGGAAATTAAATATAAATTAAGACGCGAAATAATTTTCTATCTGATGAATCTCAAAGGGATATTTTTAAGAAACGCAATTCTAATTCTCCAAAGATCAAAGCCTAAAAAGTAAAATTAAATTCAAAAGCAGATTTAATTTTCGGTATTTTATATTTGGTTAAATTATTTTTTTATGATCTTCATTTAGAGCAAAAATAAATGAATAACAATAGAAATTGCTGAAAACTCGGAAGATTGTTTTTTCCCCAAGAATATTTTTTGCCATTAATTTTTTAATAGTTATTGAACTAATTGAAAACGGAATCAAATGGTATTATTTGAACAAAAAAATAATTAAAATGCTTAGAATAACTCGCATCTATACAATTCTTTTATATATAATTTATTTTTAAAATAATAAATATTATTCTGAATAGATAGTTTTTAATCCCTCAAAGAACAGAAACTGCATACATCAAAGGTGATATTTGTTATTTTTTTATTCTAGAAAATTTTTTTCTTATATCAAAACTTGTTTATCATATTTCTTTGATGTAATTAAAAACATCCCCATTACTTAGTCCTTAGAAGTTATTCTGTACTCTTAATTTAAGCAATATCGGTAGTTAATTATCAAAGATGCTGAAAAAATTAAACGGTTATATTTAAATCTTATTTCTTAAATTTTGATAAAATGAGAATTTGTTTTTTCAATTATTACGCAAAATATTTATAGATATTTGATGTAAGTTTTTTCAATATTTCTGACTTATAAGGCAGGTATGATTATAATTTTAATGATGAGCTATACTAGTTCTTCCTGTATTTCATTTATTTTTATTTAATTAGAAATTTTTGCCTTTAATGAAAGAAAATATTTTCCTCCCTTAAAATGTTATGATAATTAATATTGTTATTATAATTATATATGTTATTTTAATGAATTTTCAATTGTCATTTTAAATATGATATAATTTAATTCAATATACGTTCATATATTGAATCAAGTTATAGCATACTTAAAATTACATATCATATTTATCGTTAAATTTCATCGTTAAATTATCATCGTTAAATTTTGTTAAATTTCGTTAAATTATGTTAAAAATATCATCGTTAAATTTTGTTTTCTTAAAACCTAGTCATAACGCGACTTAAATATCATTTAAAAAGCAATAGTTACTTCAAATTACATTTATAATAAAAATAAAGCATAAAAATTCAGAAATGGTTAGTTAAAATTCAAAGGGGGTAAATTTAACAACATGATATACAAATATAATTTTATGAACTTTTGACTTAGTGTTTAAAAAATAATAAATAATTAATGGAAAATTAAAATTAAAATATAAAAATATTTATTTAAATTTTTTTATATTAATTGTAGCAGTTTGAAATAATGCCCATAATATTATCATTAAGTCCGTAATTTACTGAGGAAAGTATCCATTAATTTAAAATTAAAAAATGACAATGTCTCGGATGTAGTAATTAGACAACAATATTTAATATATTCATCAGTAAATTAGATATCGGTATATTGTGATTAAAATGATTATTTATAATTCTTTTTCAAGCAAGATATTATAAAATTATTATAAAATATCACTATTTTAATTTGTGATATAAAACTTAAAAGATTTCGCATAGACAGTAAATCGTTATTTTGGGAATATAAGGAAATCAATATCTTTTATTATAATAGAAATCATGTACATAAAAATATATAATAAAAATTATATATAATAAATAGATTATAAATAATATATATATTATTAAATAATATATAATGTAATATATATAATAAAAAGATTATGTCATTGTAAACATTTTCTGAAATCACGCTTTAAGAAAATGCTTATATTAATATAATCTTTTAAGCATAAATTAGTTGCAAGGTATCAAAGCCCATTTCTTAGGATTAAATAATAGTAGTTTATAGTTAATGTAAAAGTGTAGCTCTTATATTATGTCATTATTGCCAGAGATTTAGTCTAAAGAAAAATCCGATTTATTTTACAATGCTATAAATGATATTAAATACAGTTAATAAGTGATAAAAATATTTGTAATATTATCAAAAAATCAGTCCCCCTTGAGTCTAGTAAGCAGCTTTTTTAATTCATAAAAAAGTCTGAATCTTCAAGTTGTGGAAAATGCTCTGTACCATGATAAAAACCAATATTATAAATTATTTAAATTCAATTTTATCTCCTTCATTTATAATAAATAAGTTAGTATGGAAATTCGATGACTTTACAAAGGACGTTAATTATCTTTTTTGCAAAATGTTTTAATTTTTTGCATTTGGATGAATGTTATATTTATAGCCTCAAACTCTTTCTGAATATAAAACATTTGATAGAGCATGTCTCTTTAAAATTAATTTTTCTAAAGTGCATAATTATTTATAGATTATTTCTTAAATGGGGGTGTAATAATTATTTTTATCTCTAAGGTTGGAGGTTTATAAGATATTATATGAATCTCCTTAAGATATGATATGATTTTATTTTATTTAAGGAAATTAATAAAAAAACTTAACCATAACAATCAGAAATATTCTATATGCGTGTATCTTTCGGGGTATTTCTTCATTTATAAATGTTTTTTTAAATAAAAAAATTGAATTTAATGTAATAGATAAAAAAAAATCTGTTTCAAGTTTTAAACCATTATTTAAACTCCTTAAATTACACAAATTGTCCAAAATAAAAACTTTTACAAAATTTAAAAGTAAAAAAATTTAACTTACTTAATTTAACTTAGCTTTAAAAGTCAATATGTAAACAGTAACTTTAAAATTAGATCCGCTTTAATAAATCCATACGATAATACCAATTTTGAGTATTGCCTTTGCTGTTGCAATATTTAGCTAAACTGTACTGACTGTACTGCCCATTTTACTTAAAAATTAATTTCAGACTTTATAGTGACCTCGAGTATTAAGATTCGATACTGAAATAAATAATGTGAACATTTTAGTTTTACAAATCTGATTACAAGTATCAATGATATCTAAAATACATTGAAAGTATAGCTACTGTAATTAGCGATCTTAATTTTTAAAATTGCATGACTTTATTTGTCAATTTTACATTAATAAATTTACTTATAGCAAGATAAAAAATTCTTCAGCATAGCAAGTTTGCCTTTAAATTTGAATTTAAATGCCGTAGTTTCTGTCATTAATCAATATAGTAGTGTCAAAAATTAAAGTCCTTGATATAAGTCTCCTTCGTTTTAGTAGCAGCAATTTTAATTTCATGCAGGCTTTTCAAAGGAAGTCATTTCACCGTCATTTGTCTACCAGTATCCAAATTCACAACGATAGCTCATGAACAATTTACGAATCATGCTATTTGGGAGTTACTTGTTTCAAGTTTTCTGGCATTTCCAATTTGTACTCCGTTAATATCATTCACTTCACCATACATTCTCATGAAACTCACTCATAATCCCAGGAATAATGTTTCACATTCTCAGCAGCAAGTTTTGCATTGTTTCCCCAAGAACACTTGGAATCTACGTCATCAAAACCAGCTCATTGTCAAGCCATATATTGTTTTGTTTGTTATTTATATTATGCGTTGTACATCAATATTATGTAATAAAAAATAAACTGTACTCATAACAATTTTAGTTTCTACATTATGAAACATTTTAGTAATGCATCATTAAATAATAATAGTTTACATGTAAGATAAATTTAATATATATTTACATAAAAGTGTATAACATTTTACATTATGCTAAAATTAGAAATTTCTTAACCTATGGGATAAAATAATTATATTAATTTCCAAACAGGAAAGCACACTATTTTTCGTAACAAATCACTTTTATGAATAATTAAATCCATGAGTTTAGTAAGTGAGTTTTCTCTTAAATATTTACTTATTTCTCTCATGTATTCTAACCTACTATCCTTACACAAAGTGCTATTAAATAAATTATTAACCAAAGCAATTTTTATGATCTGTTATTTTCACATATCAAATTTTACACCATATTAAAAGAATTCATTCAACCCTATATAAATTAACAGATGATATAATGTACAGGGTCACCATGCAAATTTACGAATGCATTACTACTCAAAGATTCCACAAACATATTGAACTTTGATAAAGGATAAGAGAACTCTGTGTTTTTTATATACAAAAAAAGTTGTCAGGTTAAAGTTAGTTATCATTATTTTAAATAAATTTAGTAGTAAATTATTAAGTTTACTTTTAATAACTATATCATTAGCGTAAATCTCACACAAATAACAAACTACTGTCTAATTCTTCTTTAAGTAATATTATTTGCATGGGAAAATATATCCCGCGTTTTTTTACTTGGGACAGTTTATTCATCCCAGTGTAATTCACTGGTTAAAGAACTCGCAGTTACTACTAGTGAAATAGTTTCTTCCTACGTCATTCTCTAAGGGCTTTTGATTGGTTGCATGGAACATCTTACGCAATTTTCCCCTCGAGCTCTGAATAGGATTTGATCCAAGGTGTTTGTCCTCCGCGATCCAAATGAGAAAGATAAGCATCATTTTGTGCTTGCACAATATGTTTAAAAGTGTGCAGGCTCTCATAAGTGCTGATGTTGCATCAAGAGTTTAGTATAAAACATTTAATGAGAGGAAATACTCAGAATAAAATACGAAGCACAAAATACTTTGCAAGCTTAATGAGTTTCAACCCTTTAATTTTGAATGCACATAGCACTTGACATTCATTTTAAGTAAAAAAAAAAAGATTAATATCATTAATTAAAACGCGTTTAAATTAAGTCACTATGTTTTAAAATGTTAAGAAAATAATTATTATGAAAAGAAATTACAGAAAATTATGCACTTAGGAATGTAAATTAGATGTAAATAAAATATTGCTAAATAATTAATTGAAAATTGTTGCTAAGATATATGAGTTAGTATAATTAATAATAGTGCAAATTAATGCTATGAAAATACTGTATTTATGATGATAATGTTATAATTGTTTTCATATGTATCATTTCAAAATTATTTACATAAACTAGTTTTAGGATTAATATTATAAGAATCGGAAATGTTTAATATATTTTCATAAAAATCTACTGCATTCATGGAAAAATTATACCAAAATATTAATTTGTACCAAATTATAATTTTTGCCATCAATACAACCTAAATATTTATTTAAAATATCAACAAAGGCTGAATACAAGTTTAATAAATGTAAAATTAAAAAAAATTCATTAAAGCTTTTAATTCAATATTAATACTCAAATAACTATAACTAGTAATGCCACAGACTAAGGAAAATAGATTTTGCACTACAAATCCTTCTTAACAGTCTCTAAAGCTGATGTTAGTTATTTTCAGGATCTATTTATCTGGTATAATTTTTATGGTAAAATATTCTTAAGGTTATTTTATAGTTAAAATATATTTTTATTTTACGATTTATATATATATATATATATATATATATATATATATATATATATATATATATATATATATATATATATATATATATATATATATATATATATATATATATATATATATATTATTGTGTGTCACAGATATAGAATAGAACAAGCTAAATATTAGCTAAAATTAAAGACAAATACGTCTAGATTTATTATTTTTGTGAATATAGAAAATATATTATTTTAAAAAAACTGAATAAATAAAATTGTAAGCAATTACGAATAATTGTAAGCAGTTATGATGTTCATTCTTCTGTTATGACTAATTACTATATTTAATATAAAAAACTATTAAAACCATAATTATTATATTCTTTACTAAACAAAATATTAACTACCCTAACGTGTGAAAAAAAAATGTAAGAGTTTTTATTTTACGGGTTAACATTTTCCCCATTAGCAAATAATCTATTGTTTTAAATAATTTATACTCTAAACGATTTATTGTTTTGTAAAATATATTTTTTCCTTTAATCATTAAATATATTGCTTAAGGTACTTAATAGATAAATATACTTGTATATGGGTATATTGTATTAATATATATATATATATATATATATATATATATATATATATATATATATATATATATATATATATATATATATATATATATATATATATATATATATATATATATATATATATATATATATATATTGCTTAAGTTTATTAAGATAATTTTTTATGGTTGTTTAATGTAATTTATACTTTTGTAATAACTAGTTAAATTGTTCTCTTTATAGTCAGTTGTTGATGAAAATTTGATTGTTATTTTCCAATTTAGTTTATTATTAAAGCTATTTTCGGAATCTTTGGCTTCTAAAGGATTACTGATAATTGGTTTTGATTATTTCATATATATATATATATGTATAGTTTTTCACTAATTATTCTTTTACTTCCAATTATTTAAGAGAGATGCTTATATGAACTCATCACTTTAAATTATTCCCTAATAAAACTCAAAAGGAACTGTGAAAAATAATTTCTTGAAATTATTTGCTCTATTTAAAATTCACTAATCTTGTGCATAATTTCTTTACATATATTATTTGCAAATTCCTTTAGAGCAAAAAATTTTATGTTTAAAAATATCAAAATGAAAGACATCCTTGGACGTTATATGAATAAAAACGTGTTATAAATATACATTTCATATATCATTCATGGAATTTATACTTTGAAGATGTTTTACGAAAGATGAAGAAAGATGTTTTACGAATGACCATTTAAATATTCTCAAATGTAAAGCAAAAGGCTGAGGAAGTTTTGATTCGTAATGAAACAAATGAATACATTTTTTTTAAAAGGAGAGAATCAAACACCGAAAAACTCACTTTTTAAAATATCAGTGAAATTATTTTTAGGTTTTCTATTTAACAGACAATAATAATTAGTTTATCAACACCTTGTACACGGTTTTTAAATAAATATGTTTTAAATTATGTTAAATCAGATTTACAAAATAAGTAAATTTTATGTTACGTTTGTAATTAATAAGTATAAAATTGAATCATATTTCATATATGCATTATAATAATAAACTTAAACTTTCCTGTTAGTTATAAGAGTTTTTATGCTAACATATTTTAAATCTGATTATTTGTAAATATACCGGTTTAAAAGAATAATATTTGCTGAGAAACAGTTCATTATTATACGCTTAAATTAAAATCTCACGTGAAGTTTCGTCTTTTATAATCTATAGAAGGATATGTTTTAACAAAAAGGAAAACAATAAAACAACTATTCAAATTTTTATTTTTAGTCTGTAAGAAATTTAAATTAATTCTTTAAACATATATTAGCTTTTTAAATATAAAACAAAAGTATGCACTGAAATAATTTATAAAATAATTTGTTGATAAACATGAAATATAAAGGTAATTTTAACTCAGTTCTATCAATACACGTTGCTTCTTAACAACGGCAATTGGTATTACATAACAGAGGTAATGGGTATAACGTCACAAGCTGTGTGCAAGTCTATGCGGCGCCAAGTATGCTCTCTTGGAGCCTTCGAGACTAAAATATTAAAGGAAAAGCGAATGAAAAAAAGAACGAAAAAATGAACGAGCCGCATAGTCCTATCGCCTACGTGTTAAAATACGTGGCATACAAACTCTGAAGACAACATCTCGTATGAGTCTTGCCAAGGAAGCGAAACGACAGAGAAAGACGTAAAGAAAAAAAAACAGTTTTCCTTACCTTGGGTAAAAATAAACCTCCGCAGCACCATTTAGATTCGGGGGGTTGGCAACACCTTTGGCTACAGATGACTCGCACGAGGGACAATCCTTGCTAGCGGATGACACACTGCCACGAAAGCACATGGACGACAACACATTCCACGGAGGTAATCCACAGTTTTTGACACACTTTCTCGGACAGAGATCACAAGTTGTCCTTTTTTGTTCGAAAACTTTTTCGACAAAAAGAGGACCGTTGAACAACTTTTAAAACTACGAAGTCTCTACCTAATATTGGATGATTACAAATCTTAAAAAAAAAATCCAGAGCTAGATGAAAAGTTCTTCAGTTTTGGTAAATTCCTGTTGAGTTTTAGAGGGGAAATTGGCGAGCGCGTGTTATTTTAGGCACCGGTGAAGCGCAAGAGCAACAGATGATGCCGTAGTTTGGGAAGATGCTGCCGCGCAGAACTCTCTTCGCGGATTGAAGGGATGATGTTTTGCTAAGTTCTGGGTGTTGTTCCTCCCTCTCTGGGGGGCGAAGGTGCTCGTTGAGCGCCGTCTACTGGAGGCCGGCTGATGGAGAAAGTTGGTTTGATGAACTACCTGTGGAAATTTATTGTAACTTGTAAAAGATTTCCGAAAGAAGATTTAAAGTTGAGATTTTTTTTCCGGAGAAATGAGATTACCACAAAATCTTATTTTTAACAGTAGTTCAAAGTTTAACAATTTAAAATGAGATTCAATAACATTATTTCGCATTAAAACTAAATCGGGAAACTGTATTGAAAAAATTTATTGGATTAAAATAAAGTTCTATGAATAAACTTCTGATTTATAATAATTTTTTTTTAAATTTTAATTTTTTGAGATTTATATAGAATAATATAAATAACAAAATTAGATTTCAAATATATACCTAATACACATGCAAATTATTTTTAAGAACTCTTTTAAAATTTCCACGTTGACGAAATATAAAAGAAGTACTGATATATCATTTGTATAATCTTATACTTTCAATTCAAACTTAATTAATCACACTGCCCAAAACTTTGTGAACAAATAATAATAGTTCTTTACTTTTGTGAACAAATAATAATACTTCTTTACTAATTTAATGTAATACATTTCACAATTTGATCAACATACTGACTTATGTATACTTTTACATCCTTTGGTATCTTAAAAATCCTTAAAATGAAATACAATTAGGTAAATAATAAGATACAGTGAAATTTAGAAATGCAGTTTATCCTTCACAAATGTAAATATGTCTATTTTAAATTATCTATAAACTTTACCACTCACACGCACACACACTACACGCACACGCACGCACGCACACACACACACTGTACTATAGATTATTAAATTATCTATAATTTAATTCATTAACTTGAAAATGAAATACATTATGGTAATTTATATGTATTTATATGTAAATATTTCAAATGAATTAGTAATTTTTCATCAAGTGTTTAGATGCTTGAAGTTTTATTGTTATGGTCTAACATGCTATAAGAATCTTGTAAAGATGGGTCAAATAATTAATTCTTTTTAAAATAATTATTAGAAACTTTATTTGTGTGTTTCACAGTAGTTCTGCATTAAATATTTAATCTGAAACAATATTTTTAAAGTGTTTAGTTAAGGCACACTTTGGCTTAGTGGTAAGACATCTCTTCAGAGAAAAGTATTTCGGGCTGGTATTATTGAACAAAGGGATAAAATATTACACTTCTACCCTGTGAGAGATGCCTGTGACTGAGAGTGGTTTTCAGAGTTTTCTCCCTTGGAACATGTGAGTATAACCCACCAGTAGATATCAAAATTCCCTATAACAGCCTTAGATCATTAAACTGTCCACTACTTGCTATTAAAATACTTATTTAATTCTACTTACTTAGAGATTTTAGATTTATTATACTGACAGTTTTCTTCTACATTAATGTTTAAATTATTAATAAAAATTACCATTTGCTTGGAAATGTAATACATGACTTGCAAATCTGTCTATCAATTGGCTACAATATTAATTAAAATTCCCTAGCTTAAATAAGCATTGAAAATTCAAATAAGTATTTAGTGTAGTTTTCAAAAATTAAGTTGACCTACATTATACATGAGTAATTGATGTATTGATATTACAAACAATATTCTTAACAAGTTAAATCCCATGTTTATATTAGTGATAGTAATTTATAGTTGAAAGTAAAATAAAGTATATTCAATCAAATGAGAGACAGAGAGAGAGAATACTTTCATTTTTTTACGACAGTTTAAATTACTTAGATATTACTTTTGAAGTTATAAGATATTTCAGTAAGACCGCCTTCACATAATTCATTAACATTAATAGTATAAAACAGCACAAATCCAAAATCTTAATAAATGGGATTTACAGCATAAAATATTAAGTTGCATATTATTTCTATACAGTAATTGCACATTTTCTAAGGGCAGGGATATTTATTCAAGATAGTTATTTAAATATAAATTTATTATGAATGTGAACAAACCTATAATTATGCATCTCTCTCTCTCTCTGTATATATCACACCCACACACCCACACACACAAACATAAATATGTAATAAAATAATTAAAAAATAGTTTTATCAAATACTTTACATGTACAATTTTACTAATGTGATATTATTAATTTAATCTAAATTTATAATTTTTTTACTTAATGTATAGAAATGCTATGATATTGAATATACCAAGAGTTTAATACTTAGTAATAAAAATTTGTCAACTTGGCACATTTATTTAAGTGAACATGTTTAAAAAGAAATTGAAATTATTGTAAGGAAATTATTAAAATTGATTAGTAAAAGAATTATCATGCGTCTATAAATAACCTTTACTGAAAAGAAATTTTACTATAAAATTATTGCTTTGTAATTAAATTTAGAAAAAAATTATAAAGATTGATATCAATAACAGTCCTAATTATTTTGATTAACTATTTGAACAATACAACAAAATTATTTCAACTAACACCAAATAGAGTTTCTGCTTTGAAATCTAAATTGATCAGCTTCTACAGAGGATTCATTGGAAGTGTTTTGAGGTAAATAGGACATATTTTTAAATTTGTGTAATATTTTCGCAATCATTAAAACGTTGTGACTATTTTTGTTTTGAAATGTTTTCAACTATCATTTTTACATCTTTTCATGAACTGTCACGCGATTTTAGCAAAGGCTCTTTTCTTATTAGTTTAATCAATATTTTCAAAGTTATATATATTTTATGATGCTTTTTATTTAATAATTTTCTTAAACTATGAAATACATTTACATAATAGAAATATAGTATACATTTTAAAAATGGACTTTTTTCAGCGACCATAAAATATTATGATTTTATTATAATATAAAAATTAATTTTAAACATTATTTAAAATTACATATAATACAAATTTAATGAAAATTATTGTATGGGTATATTTTAATTTTACTGCAATACGTACATACATACATATTTTATACACACACATATATAAATATATAATTTACAATAGCACAATGGTGATATTATTTAAATATTCGCGTTATACACAGGATCATGATTGATATTAACCTTGTCAGTTATTTTTGATCTCAAAATATGTAATTTTGGTTATAAAAATTTAAATATTAATTTAGAATACAAAATACAAAAAAGACTTCAAATAAATCAGTATTGCATACCACTTGTATTTATTAATCATTTGTAAATCATTGCGTTTTTATTATTGTTCAGGTGCAGTAATCTACACACAGAGTCATAAATTTGCATTTTAAATGTATGTAAAATGCAAATTACAATAAATGAACAAAAAAATAATGAATGGAAAATCTGAATGTTGAATACTTAAAAAATTGAGTGTGAAGACATAAGAAAGTGAAGTTTAAATCTTACTGATTACCAATCTTGAAAAAATAAAAAATAAATATCGTTGACGGAATAATCAGTACAACATCAATCTGAAGTACAAACACAAATGAAGTTGCTAATAGAAATCGAGACTATATGAACATCTAATCTTTCTTCTCAGGTACAGAAATAAAGTTTCTCTTTAGCGAAACTTCCTGCTTTTTAACTTTCTACCCCATTCTAATGATGAAACTTAAAATAGTTTCTTATGCAAACTGAATACTTAAAAATCAGTAAATAAAACTAGTACGCCGAGAATTCAAGAAATGGAAAGGTTTATAGTTTACAAGAAAAATGCATACTCTGATGAAACCATCGATTTCCAATTAAAATATCCACATCCGTTGATGTCAAACAAGTTGTTACAAAGTGATTTAAAGAATGATATCCCGAACGATAAAATTTGAAATCTACTCAAAAATATCGATTATTTTAGGTTATATGGAACACAGTTCATTATGTATTACCTACCTCTAGTTTGCCTAAAAAAGTAACCAATACTACCCATTGCTGATGCAAAGTTTGATAATAATTGCGCTTTTGAATATTTTTTATTGATATCAAATTTCCGTGATGGTTTTATCTTACTACACATGAAAAATGAGCTTCCTTTTCCTAGTGGCTTATAAATAGCGATAAATTCTGTTTTGAATATTTTTACTAGTATAATGAATTACACTAATTGCTCTTTCTTATTCTTAATATATTTTAATTTTTTAATGTATGATTTTTTAAACATAGAGCAGTTATCACTGTCCTTATCAGATTAATTTGTATAAAAGAAAATTTATTTAAAAATGTAATTTTAAATTCACTCTTTTATTTTGTTATATGACCCTATAAAAGAAATATTTATACTAAAAGCTCATAAACCTGTGTCTTTTAGGCAGAAAATATCAAATTGTAATTAAAATGCTTAGATTAATATTTATAATTTATTAAATGCAGGCGCTTTCGTTAATGGGACTATTTAGATCAAATTTTCACATATTTAATTCGAATATGCAAATTATACTTAAAGAAAACTTCATTTTAGAAATTTATTTAAAGATTGTGTTTATTTTATTTGAATTTGTTCGCGTTATTGTTACATAGTTCTATATTCAATGTTATGATGACGGGATTTGTTTTGATAAACCTAAAAACAGTGATTTTGTTTTATTCTAATATATAGGAAAACCAAGTTGTATGGAAAACTATGTCAATAATGTCATTGAAGTTTTTATTGGTTAAGAAAAGTGTTTGAATTCCTACAAAAAACTGACACTAGTCAATGATAAAGTGTATTTATAATTTTTCCATAAATTCTTCAATTTTCGAGTATCTCAAATATTTATGTAAATTCAACAATCATTTCTCTGAAAGAAAAAGAAGATTTTTAATAATAATTAAAAGAAGTGTATTAAAGAATTACAATAGTATTTATATTTTCAGATGATAAAAACCATCTAATAATTTAATTAGTATTTTATTATTTAATTATGTTAAAAATTTGTCCTCATATTTTATCTTTTAAAAGCATATTCATAATTTAATTAGTCAACTAGAAATTACATGGGAAATAAGCTTCTTTTAAAGCACTAAGCATGAAAGAGATTACATTAACTTTTCAAAATTTTAAAAGTGGAATTGCGAATATTGCCAAACACATACTGTAATTTGTCTCATTTCTAGTTAATTTGAAGGAACTTTCTGTCTGAATAACTAAGCTTACATAAGCATCATTTGAATTTTAAAGAAAGAACTTCACAACAAAACATGCTTTTAATAAAGACATGTTATTTTAACGCCAGTAAGTGGAAGACATTTAATTCCCTAATGCTTTTGTGTCACATATATTACGCCTTATCTCTGCTTGTAAAGTATTTTCAAATGAACCTAAGATCGACTTAGTTTGATGCTTCTTTACGAACAAGATTTAAACTGAGAATCTTATAATTCCTAGCATCAGTCAGAAATAATGATCTTATTAAGAAAGAAAACATGATTACATCTAGTAAGATAAATTTTTTTTTCAGTGTACTTTCATAGATTGTGATTTTTAATAAAATATAAATTAAGTCTTATGAAAGAGAATTCGATGTAAAAATTAAATTTAATAACTATAACTGCATAACTTATAATAACTGGTATTGTTAGTAAGAAAATTATACTTACAATATTGTATTTACTTGTAGCAATTAAAGCATAACTCAAGCATATATATTGGTGTATATCATAATGTATTTATTATAGTTAAATTGCCTTTTGATGATTCGCACTGAAGTTTTCATTACTTATGTTGTACAGTTAAACTGTCATTAATAGTATTAATTATTACTACTACTATATTTATAGTATTAATTTCATAGCTATCAATAATAATATTTATTTAGTGATTGTCGTAGTTCCATTCAGCATTTACAGGCGCGATCACACAACTCTCGCGAGATCTCAAAGTGGACATACTCGGGGACAACGTCATGTGACGGGCCGCAAAGTTTATCCCCTGTGTCCAAAATGCAGTGCAACTCAAGCTGCTCCTGCCCACATTTTGGTTTGCATTGCTTAAATAAAAGCCAGCTGTTCTCGAGCCTTGAGACTGTGGATTGTTTGAAAGCGATCGGATTCATGGACCATGATTGATGCAATTGTCACCCTGGAGGGATGAGCCACAACTCAACAACATTTTTTATGAATTGATATGAATTCTAATGGAGACAAGTGCATTCTTATACACTTGACAATATCAAAGTAATCCAGAAAAAGAGCAATAATTGAATAATATTTAATCCGATTACAATTCAAAAAGTATTTAACACTATTTAGAAAATTTTGGATACTATTATTTAATTATTAAAACATGATTTAAATTCTGACAATTATTAACAATGATAGAAAGAGTTCATGATTTATATCAATCTATAAATTATTTTGGATGCTAAATTACGTTATAAAATAAAACTAATTATATAATACATGGCACTTGAAATCACGAAGCCAATATTTGCATTCATATTTGCTAAATTTCTCTTGATGAGAATATGAAGTTTCTGTTCTTTAACTGCTTAGAGGCTGTTATCATCGAATTTAAATCAAATTTGTTAATTTGTTATCGTAAAAAATATTATTTAATAAAAAAGCCTATCACATTTTAAATCAGTTAAAATTGTATGCTTATGATCACATCAAAACAAAAGTACGAGTAAAGCATAAATTCGGAATAATCCCAAAATCGTGTGTCTAACTCTTTTTCCTTAAAACTGCAAAATCCTTATTCCAGACTCTCATATAAAATTTAATATTTTTTGATAAAATAAAATAGTCAACTTTTTAGTCTATATTCTAGATATATTTAATAAATAATGAAATTATTTTACAATTAACACATTTGTTTTTAAAGTTTTAAGGCTTGCCTAAGAATTTGCATTGCTATAAAGATAAAACAGTGAAAAATATTACTTCAAAATCTTATTTTGATTAGTGATTTGTGAATAAGAAGTGCCATGTATTACATTATAAAAAACTTTAAATTATTTATATGTTTGCTGTAATTAATCAGCTTTCCTTGTTAAAACATGGGTATCATAGGAACAGTTATACTTATAAATGATATTATAATGATGCTTACAAATGACTTGCATTGGAATATGAATGTATCATTACATTGCTTATATCTTACGATTTCTATATGACATAAGTTATATAAAAACTATAAGATAATAAAAATAAAGAATAAGTTCTAAATTCTTAATTGTTTTTTGCTGCTCAAAAATTTTAAGTAACCATTTGAATAATTGAAGCGTATTGATAGAGATAAAGGTTTTATTTTTAAAATGAGAAAACTAAGTTAAATATTAACAAAAATAAAAATGTTAATATTACTATACGCTTCAAATTTTTTTTAAAAAAAAGTCCGTATTTTCTCCTAAATCAATTCTGTTTAGCACTTAAAATACCTAATAATTAAATATTTGAAAATAAATTATTATTTTTGAGGTGTCATAAAATATAATTACATGTTTAGTTCAGTTACAGTTCGTATATTAATTGTTCATAATCATTAATTAAACCCGTCGAAATATTGTATTGAGTAGTTAAATTCAAAACTTTTTTTGGAAGTTTCCTTTAATTGCTGTAATATAATTACTAAGGTTTTTATTAATATAAAGATTTCTTTTTCTGAATTTTAGTTGAACATTTATCAGAGTTGAACAACTAATAGGTAAAAAGATTGATACCATATGCTTTCAGATTTTTCATAAAGTATTTTCAACTTTGTTTTTCTCGTCTTACTATATATCATATCGAGCAAAGAAATATTGCATCGAATTCATAAAACAATACTATATTTTAAAAAATTTAACCTTTAATTTATTGAAAATTTTTTCTAGAACAGCCACCCTGTGTTTTCTAATATAAAAATAATCACGAATTAGTTGATATTTTCATACAGTTGTGATAAAAAAGAAATATAAAAATGATTGAAAAAAGCAGAATATTCTGTATATGGCTTTTCGCACGTTAGATGCCTTTTGTCTTCAATCCTGAAAAATAAATTTGTTTCAAATAAACATTCTTTTTGAGATCCTCTCAGCTTTCAATAGAAATCCTTCGATATTTCTTTTATCGAAATGACTCTTGGTCTTCCTATAATTGTATAAATATTTATTCATCCCAATGTCATCCACTGGTGTTTTTTGTTTGAAAAATGCCTGTTTTCTTCTAAATTTTTTAGGGTTATGTTAAAATTTTGCAATAATGCAAAAATAAACTTTTAATTTTCCCTTCCAAGAAATGAATTTTCTTTTAAACATATCTCTACTTTATAATTCTAAGATATTTTGTCAAATTTTCTATTTGTGTTCTGGAATTATTTACTAGAATCTTGCCGACTTATTTAAGTTAATTTGCAATAAACATGTTGTAAACTCATATGATACTGCATTTTTTATTAACACTGATACGTATTTGGGGGATAATATATTAATGGATACTTATTGTATGAATAAATAATTAATTTTTATGAAAAAGAAAAAAATTACTTTAAGTATGTTTGCTTACAGAGCAAAATGTGAACTTTTTTAATGAATTATGGTAAAATAAGTTTAATTCTGGAAGATAAATTAAATGATGTTGAAAAAATCTTTATGAAAAATCTAGCAATAGAGCTGTAACTTAATTTTTAAGGAAATTAACTTTTAATTATTACTATAATTAAAATATCTGTAAGGGAAAAGCTAAATAATTACTCAAGTATCAGGAGTATTATTTTTTTTATCTATATAACTGAATTGAAATAATTAGAAATAATAATATGTAATGTGTGAATTCATAGAAAAATAAAATATCATCCACAATAATTAAAAATTAAATATTTAAACAGATTATTTTTGAAATTAAATTTTAATCTTTAACAACTTTTTTAAATAACTAAAACTTTTCTATATAATTCTTTAAAACTGCTTTAAATTTGGACTCGATATATTCAAAATTATAACTGAATTATAGAGAAAATTATAAGTAATAATAAAATTTGCTTAAATATAATTTGCTTAGTTGTAGATAAAATATACCAGCATTTCCTATTGGTTCTGAAGAAAACACAATTTAATCACAAATAAACCAACTCGAATATAGAAACAAAGAGTCAAAAATTTAATAAAAGAAGTTTTCTTTTTTAAAAAAAGTAATTCTTAAAAAAGTAATTCTTATAGTTAACTACTAATTATATCTGAACAGAAAGTTTTCTTACTCTTTTAATTTTATTAAAGAATGTAAGATTTTTGATTAAATTCAGAGGTAGAAGGCGGAATTCTTGCTTCTTAAATATACATGCAGTCGAATATTTTTAAGAATATACACTAACTATAGAATTTTATGTATGTTTTTAGAAACAAATGATATCGGAAGAAATTAATTCTTTAAATAAAATTGCTATAAAATTAATATTGAAATTAATTTTTGGAAAAAGAGTCAAGTTTTTTTTAGTTTTAAGTAAATTAAGTTACTGTGTTATTTCTTTTTAATTTTTTGATATTATGATTAGAATAATTTTAAATGATTTATGTTGAAATGAAAAATAAATTGATTGAATAATTTTTGTACATTTCTGTCAAAATATTTCATAACATGTATTATTTGAAAAACAATTACATACTGAAGAATGCAGAGAGCTACATTACATATGAACATTTATTAATGTTTTCCTTTCAATGAGTTCTGCTATTTTGTGCATACTTAAAAATATTTACACTGTCACTAAGAATTTTTAGACTAATATCAACTTCGAAGTTTAATAGAGACATTGAATCATTCAAGTTCAGATAAGATCATCCATGATTTCTCAATTCATTATTCTAAGATTTTGACATTCTAGATTAAGTCTGTTCAGCTTGTTGATCAGTTTTTTTCTAGATTAAAAGTTCCCTTGAAATGTCATTTAGATCAACGAAAAACGTTGTTGTCCTTTCTAATCCCAGAATATGTAGCGTTGATACATTATCTCCATAAAACCAAGAATTTCTAAAAAAGATAAAAGATATGTGGGTCCTTTAGAATCTCGGGAACCTTAAACCAAAAACAACTGAAAATATGGTCAGGAGAGGCTTATTCAGCCTTGCACCAGTGACTAAGGTTTCTTCTACCTAAAGATATGTAAAGGATTTGATGTGGATACTCGAATGTTTTTGAAGACTAATTAAATGAAAAGTTTAATAAAATGAAGTGTCCCATATAGTACTAGAAGCTCGGACATAAAATCAGGACATCCCTCAGGATTTCGGATCCCAAGATCCAAATGCACGTCATTTTAAAAAAACATCACATTACTTGCGGCCATTAGTATACACCTTCAGTGCCGAAAAAGAGATGCCTTGTATTGTATTAAGAACCTTTGAATTCAGGTAAATCTATTGATTTACACACTCTGGATGAGAATTCTGTATGGAAATTTACCCGTTTAAAGGTAGTCTCTGGACAAGAAAAGGGCTCCAAGAAATATTCTGTATGGAAATTTACTCGTTTAAGGGTAGTCTCTTGACAAGGGAAGGGCTCCAAGAAATATTCTGTATGGAAATTTACTCGTTTAAGGGTAGTCTCTTGACAAGGAAAGGGCTCCAAGAAATATTCTGTATGGAAATTTACTCGTTTAAGGGTAGTCTCTTGACAAGGAAAGGGCTCCAAGAAATATTCTGTATGGAAATTTACTCGTTTAAGGGTAGTCTCTGGACAAGAAAAGGGCTCCAAAGAATGTGGCTCCAGATCATCGGAAAATATGTCCTTTCTCTTAATGGTAAAAAAAAGGATTACATTCCTTTGAACGCTTATTTTAACTAGAAGACTGAAAATAGGCTGAAGTTCTGTGCGGTCCACCTTAACTATATTATTGAAATATTTTAGTACGGCAATTGTTCCTTCTCAAAGAAAGTGCTGACAGATCACTCTCTAATAGTATAATATTGTTAGGACAGCTGTCATGGGGTCGAAAAATAGTTCTTGTGGCACTTAGTTATACTCTTTCAAGCTTATTTAAATTGGTTTCAGAAATACAAAAATAAAATGAAAAGCCATATTCTAAAATTGAAATGACCAGTGTTCTTAGGGTATCAACATCTGATCTTAGTTTCTATGTCGAATATATTTGAGGTTGTTAAGAGTTTTTCTACTTTAACCACTTCTGTGTTTATTGCGTAACATTTCCTGATCCAGAACGTAAACCAGGTAATTGACATTCTTAGTATAATTCAATTAACTGCCATTTTTGCAAATGGATTGTTGGCAACTATAGATATGTCTTTAGGAGTGGTAAAAATTGTAACTAAGATTTTTGAAATATTAAAAGTTAGTTGATGTAATTCAGCAGAATTAGGTATTTCAACAAAAGCATTGTTGAGGTTAGATTCAATTTTTCCAACTTCAGAAATGATGTTTTTGTTTGTAAGGTCAAAAAAGCTCACCAGGAAATTTGTCTGGTTACAAGGTAGTACATGATGAAAATGCTGATTTTTTTTCCTTCTAAATAAAGGAAATACCTTGCAGTTTTAAGGTCACAGTTCTGTTCGGGTATTAAAGTATTTTTATATTAAAAATTTCATATGAGGAGAGTTAGGCTGTCTCCTCCTCTGCTGGGTCTATCTTTACAATGTAATCTTTTACTTGTAGAATTCCTCACTGAGTTCAATTTCTTGTAGAGCTAGAATCTGCATTCTTTTGCAAAACCCAATATCTATTCCTAATTGACTTTCGTGGCTGGGTTAGGAAGGCTATGCACATTGCCCTTAATATTAAGTGATTTACAGTTGCAAGTAAGAATATTAGACCATAATTCGCTTGTCTGACTAGGCCTTCTGCCTTAACTACTTCCACACCTCTATTATTCGGGCGATTAAGAAGGAAGCAGTTTAAATTGATCAAAGGAGCTAGGGCATCAAAGACTGCAGACTCCATCTTAGCTTCGTTTGCCTGCCCAATTTTGCTGGAGATAGTGGAATAACCTTCATGCTTAAGGTAGCCTTACCAGGAATAAACTAACAACTTACTTCACAAATTCAGTCCAGGAATACCCTGCCACTGCGAGAGGGCCGACGAAAAATAGTTTTAGTTATACAGAACAGCAAATATTTCCTAATGCTGAAATGGAAGACCAGAAAATTCCTCCTTAGTCTCGAAAGTTTCATTGCTTTTTCTCAAAAGTGAAATTATGGAAGTTTTTTTAACATAGTTTATATTTCTATCGTGAACTTTCCTCAAGAGTTCACAGTGGAAGTTTCGATGATATTAAGTAGACATATTAGTAAGTAGCGATATACATTTCTGTAGGAAAACTGAATTGTTCTAAGTATGCAAGCATATAAATGTCTTCGACCTCAATTTATATATAAGATAGAGTTCTTGAACAAATTGTAGTATCCATAAAAATTTTCATTATATATATACATATACATACACACACATATATACCCATATATATTTGGAAAAGAATTTATCACTATGCTTTTATTTGTAATCTGCGTTATGGTTTCAACCTGTGGATATTAAACCATGTAATTTTTAATTTTGAAATATTTGAAACATTTAACAAATCTCCTCAATGAAAGATCATTAGATTGCTTTAAACAACATTTCATGTTATATACTCATGTTGAAAAAGCTCGATATTTCTAGGAATGTAGAACGTTGATTCATATTTTAGCTATTTGTAGATTATTTTTTAATTGTTTCAGGTGATATTTGAAAATGATGGGCATCATGTCAAACTTGTTTAAATGTAGTAAAAAGCATAAGCTGCTTAAGAGTTGTAAAATAATTTAATTGCTAACACCATGCGTTTCTTATAAATAAAATGTATGTATTTTAAAAAATTTAATCTTTGAAACATTTTTTACTTAACTTTTGAATGTACAACTCTATACGATATTTCAAATGCTACTATTTTACTTAAAGAACAATTACTTAGAATTCGCTAAATACAATTAAAAAAAGTATATTTTTGCAAGTTCTGAAAATATTTGGCGTTTAACATTTTTTCAATAATGTATAACACTGAAAGAAAATTCGATTTCCAGTTAAAATCTCAAATCTACCGATGCCAAACAAATCAATATGCCGTGTTAAAAGAACTGTATTTAGAGAGAAAAAGAATCGTGAAGTCTGTTCCACGTTAAATTGAGTTTTTGGTGCTAGATACACTATGCCTCAAAGGTTACCTGTGGTTTGCCAAAAAAAGAAAGTGATCAATATTATCTGTCGCTGATATAAAATTTGGTCGTTTTTATTCTAACATTTCTGATGATAACACTGCTACATGGGAACTCGTTTTCCTTTATACTATGCCTCACGAAACGTGATTAATTGATTTCAAAACAGTTCAATCACGTAAATTTTCAGATAATCTTTTTACTCTTGAAGTATTTTGATAACAGCTTTAAATTATTTCTTATCTAATCGAGGAATGGTTTTTAATTAATTGTATTATATAGTTTAAAATAAAATCCTAATTTCGACCACAAAATTAAAGAATATTATGAGTCTTAATTTCACATTTATTTTCCTTACTTTTAATGTAAAAATATACATTTTATACAATTTAATTCAATGAAAAATTTTCCTCATACTATTTTCCTTATTGGTTTTATTCCAAAATAATTAAGTAAAAATGTGACAGTGATTGCATATCCCTTTTTTAATTATATTTCTAATTTTTTCTTAAACAGCTGGACTATTTGCTAGTTTTCTATTTATAATAGTTGAGGTTGGTGAAGAAGGGTGTGTCTTCATTTTTAATCAAAACACCTCGAAAGTGAAAGTAAGACTTCACTCTTCAAACCCTCCGATAGATGGCACCACCAGAGGATCTATTTTTTCAATTTTGGCATTGATCTGAAGGGAGAGGAAATTTTCTTTTGACCTTTGCACCCATAATAACTGCTCAACAACCGTTCATAGAGCTCACAATTCCACAGATTTAAAGAGCACGTATATCGCATGTACTTGGTGTATCTTTGGTGGCATTGGGAATCGAACACCACCTTCCGGAAGGAAAATCGATTCCCTAACCAGTAGTTTTAGGAACACCCTTTGTAAACTAGGCAATTAATGTTACTTGTATATAAAATTTAGATATATTCAAAACTTTAAATAATATATTCATTTTCAAATTAAAATGTAAATCTAAGAGTTTTTTTTAAAAAAAACATTATGAAATACATATTTATATTTTCCTTAATTGCATTGAATTAATAAAAAAATATAAATATGTATAAATATAAATATTTCTTAGTTTCACGTACATCGCGCATATACGCGGTAGGTCTTTGGCGGTATTGGGAATCGAACTCACCACTTCCTCACCCCAATCACTAGTCTACCACGGTCCATTTATAAGAGTGAATATATAAAGCAGTATTTGTTACGAGAGATATTAATTTATATACAAGAAATGAAGTAGCAGGAATCTTTATTGAGTAATTAATTAAACTTTTTGAACAATTAATAAAATATTAAACACGCAAAAGAAGAGTAAAATACATTGGTTACTTATTGTGAGGATTCAGATTTTAAGAAGCTTCTGTTCATTAACTTTACTCATAAATTATTAGCAGTAATTTTCCTGAAGTAATTCCCTTAAATTATTTTATAAAATATGATCATTTGTTTTATATTTTAGAATTTAAATCTTCATAATTACACAAATTAAATTTTAATAAATTATTCCTAATTGTTTCCCCTAAATGATTGATGTACATAACCTAATTAATTTCCCTATAAGGTTCAACAGAATCTATTTTTAAATAGAAAAGAATGTACTTCAACAACTGACACATTTCCTAATTTATAAGAAATAAGTGCAATTTTCAAAGATATTACTATAAATTATACAATCTATAAATGCATAATTTATAGTAATATCTTTGAAAATTACCGTTTGATCAATTATCGCATAAAGTACATAAGAATCATTCAAAGAAATCTACAACACTTAAATGTTAAAAAAAATTACTACAATGTATTATCATTATAATAATGTTTTTACTTTTGGCATTTTGAAAATCCAAGCTCACTATGCCGTTGGCCATGTGAATTTAAGTCAGTAGGGTTCGTCTTTCGCTTAACCAGAGCACCACGAAGTTGAAAATACGACTTTGCGCTAAAATTCTCCGATAGATGGCATTAGAAGAGGATTCAATCCCTCAATTTTGACATTGATCTGGAGGGGGAGGAAATTTTCTCCAGACTATTACACCAGTGGTAATTGCTTAACGACCGATTGCAGGATTTTCGATTCCACAGATTTAACAAGCGCGTTAATCGGATGTACTTGGTGGGTCTTTGGCGGCATTGGGAATCGAACCCTGCCCTTCCGGACGGAGGGCCGATGCTCTAACCACTAGGCTACAACGGCCCCTTACTATAATAGTACAATACATAATTAGTTAATATATGTATACAATATATTTTTGAAAGTATAACTGTAATTCTATTGCATTTATATGAGCTTAAATATTTAAATAATTAGTTGAACTAATAACAGTTGGCATTTTTACAAATACGGAATAATTTTTATGTAAATATTTTAGACATGTAACATTTTAGATTATGTATATATTTTTAATGTATACGAAATACATAATAAAACACTTCTCTAGTATTATTAATATCAAAATCCCTCATCAAACTATAAACATTTAGATTTTTAATAATAATAGAGATACCATTCAACAAGAATATGATCATATGACATTGCATAATAATTTAATATCACTTTTCAATGGTATTAAATAATTATGGCGGATGAAAACTTTCATTAAATCCCTGTAACTTTCAAATACTTTCATTCTTATGAACTTACCATTTTGTGTAAACATTCATTTCAACAAACTTTTATTTTTTTAAATTTGCAGAGTTTTTACACCTAAAAAAACTGACAAAACGTAATTAATAATTGGCAATCAGATTGAGTGTAAATAATTTTCAATTATTAAAGAACTAAAAAAAATAAGAAAATGTAATACTAAAAATTTAAATTAAAATCATAAATTCTTAAACTTATTAAAGTTTAATTAATTTGTAATTTAATTAAATTTGTTTTAAATATATTAAAATATTTAATTAAATTTTTAAAGATGTTAAAATTAAAGTTTGTACATAAAAATTCAAAATCTGTGCTTCACTTATGTGTATAAAAAGTAGAATTTTGAATACTTTCATTTGATTTTAAATCAATTAAGGGCAAATGTATTCACTCAAAAATTATTTCTTTAATTAGTGGTGAATTTATATAAGTATATAGCAGAAAAAAACACATTTTGTTTCAATTCAAACGTATTTATTTCAAAAATATTAACAAAACTTTTTTTCTAGTAAATAGATAAATTAAACATCTTTAATTTTATTACAGAAACATTTGCAAACATTTTGCTAATCAGCTTAAGTTATGGGGACATTTCGAGAATTAATTAAGCTGAGAATTAATTAAAATCGGATTGGAAAATTATTTTATAATTTTATGCCTTCATCAATGCCATTTTTTATTTTTCTATAAATATTAAAGTTCTTTTCATTTAATTTGGAAAAATGAAAGTTGTGCGTTAGAAACTGATTTTAATTTAAATGTTTAGACTCTTATTATTTACTTTCAAAACTATTAAATTCATTTAAATGAGAAATCAAATAATTTTTTTATTTAACACCTAATTTCTGCTTTAAAATTAAGACAGTCTTATTGAATTTCCAGTCAAAGCTCTCATAAATAATAGTTAATCGTTAATTAATTCAAAGTTTTCGCATCATCTGCTCTAAATTTTGAAATAACTTGCAATTATAACTTGCATATTTGTAGGAGAAATGTTTTATGGTGTAGTCATTATTTCTTTTGAATATAAACACATATATTGTTTTTATTCTTCCAAAATAGGAAACACTTTATTTTTCGTTCTAAATATTTTAATAAATGTCTTCAAATATTTTTTTTAACTAACTAAAACCTTTGATAGTATCTTTCGTAAATAATTTTGAAATACAAACTAGTAAAAAAATTTATTTTTTCTTTAAAACTTTATAGTGTTAAAATGTAATATTTAAAAGAGTTTTATTTGTGAAACTCATGGGTACAAAGGATTTTTAAAACTTTAACACTTAAATACATACATTTATAAGCTCAAACTTCTTAGTTTTATCCCAAACATTTCATACATTAGTCAATTTTATGCTTTAATCGTCGAAGGTCTGAAATTTCAAATAATGCTTAGGCTTTCCAAATCACATTTTTCCCATGAGTGATTACATAATATTTAATTATTTATTAATTTAATTTCCTATTTGATTTTCAATTGAATTTTATATCATTCTATAATCCTGTAAATAACTATATATATATATATATATATATATATATATATATATATATATATATATATATATATATATAATTAAAATATTGTTATTTAAAATTATAACGGTACTGGTGAATTTCTTTCTGCATTTAGTTAGAAAAATGCTACTCTTTTTTGTTTTAATTAATATTGTTTGAAATAATAATTAATGCGGAAAATTAACTCCTCCATTTTGATCAGATGCATGATGAATATAAATAAATACATAAATAATATCAAAGATATCTCTTTCTCGAAATGTTCTGCATGAAAGCGTATTTGTTCAAAAGCATGTATTTTAGATTCACTGTTATCGATATGTAATTTTCATCTTCTTTTAGAAATATGTAATACAAATGCGAGTTTGCTTTAAGAACTAGCTTAGAATGTGGGCGAATACATATTTCTTTTCTTTTCAAATGATAATCCACTACCCTCTTTTTTCTGTAGAAATAGGCAGTTAGTACTTCATTTCTTCAACAGGTGTTTTGTTTCTCATCATTACTGCAAGCTAAACTGAATAATTCCCTGTCATTCTGGAAGTTTTCTTCTCAGTCTATCCTTGTTATTTTATAACAGAATTTAAGTCATTACCCAATTTATTTAAGATTACATTATTTTACATATATATATATATATATATATATATATATATATATATATATATATATATATATATATATATATATATAATATGATGTTTTACTTATTAACTGTTTTATTAAATAGATGATGGATCACTGAGAGGTACACTAAAATATTGTAGCTATATTTTTTACAGAATTATATATTTATGAAAAGTTTAACTTTTTGTAAGTACTATAAGTAAATTATTGAATTATATTTTAAAATTTGCGATAATGATGATTAAATATTCGATTCAAAAGATATAATTTAACGAAAATTCAGTTCAATTTTCATTCAAAATAAAAATTATTTAAGATCTAGTAAATATCTTAAAAACGTATTTTTTAAAAAAATATGAAGAGTATTAGAAATGAAAAGAAAGAAATACAATAAGAAAATATTTTAGTTGAATATTTTTTCCACTTTTATCAAATGACAATAAAAAGCAATATTTATATTTAATTTATCTACTTTTCTAGAAAATTATTTTTTCTCTAAAAAACTTTCAAGAATTCAAAGTTAGGTAAGGGTTTAGTTTTAGTCTTTCTTCAAGACAGTAGATATTAAAAATCTTAAAGTATATTGGAATCTGGTATATGGAGTAATATCTATAGATTGTTGAATTTTTTAATGTTTCACTCATATTCAACGTGCGCACGGTATTTTTCATATCTACAATAATTTTCTACACTTTTTTTATTGCAAATAATCTCATCTAGCAAAGTTTGAGCTCTTTCTTTAAACATTAATCTAAAAACCACTGGAAATATTCGAAATAATTCTGTGGCGTTGTTTGATTCAATCAGATCAATCTTCTAGCTCCATAAAATGGTAAGAAACTTTTCGTTGTTGATTGCTGTTACTCAGTATTTTTTTTAAAATTATTTACTTATAGATTATTTTTAGCAAACAAGCTAGTATTTATTTACTAAATTATTATATGTTATTGTATTAAATATAAATTAAATTCATATTATTTAACAACAAATATTGTTTTATGTTGATAAATAGCTTTTGAATATGCGTACAATTTTCTTTTAAAGTATAACAGTATGTGATATATTGTATTTTGTACAATATATTTGCAATTACCTTATACTAGTAAGAAAATTAACTGAAAAAAATAAATCTATTGAATAGTTTCTCAAAATATTCATCATTTCTTCAAGAGAATTACATTTTTCTTCTTCTTCTTCAGCACGACAGCCGGGATGGGCCAAGACTTTCCTCAGAACATTCCTCCATTGTGTTCTCCAGGATGTGACAATTCTTCAATTTGAAACTGAAACCTACAACCTAGTAAAATAAAATGCTACGCAACATTAACTTTAACCGCTGATTAAAGAACAAAACACAATGTTGAGCATGGAAGTGTATTCATCATTAATTTTGTGGTAACTAACCGAATCGAAAATTTAAGTTCTGGCTCAGCAATTCAAACTTTCTTCAGTTAAAGTTTAGGTAAATGTTTTGTCTTCCCGACAATTAAAACTTTTTTAAGTTTATATTACTGATGTGAATTATAACCACATATATTTCAGATTTTATATTCATGCATTTTGATGACAGTTTCAGAGTTATAAGCCATTTCTGAAGAGAGCTTACTACTAAATGTAATTTTCAATTCCCTGGAAAAATAATGAATTCTTCAATGATTTTGAAAAAAACGGGCTTATTAATTAATAATTTGATGTAAAAATAATTCTTTTGCTTTTAGACTAATGCGCAAAAAAGTAAGAAGAGCTTTTATTGCTTTATTATATCATTCCATTGTAATTAACATTCCTTAAAATGTAAATCATTGTTTAATTTTACTAATACTCCCTTAGATTTTACTAATTAGTTTTTCCGACCTGAAAAACCTCTATTTTCACTGAATAAATATTCTTTATACAATAATTTCACAAATAAAACGATAATAGCATCTATAACAAGTGAATAAATAGAAACATAGAACATTCATTCACATATTTATACTATTTACATTTTTCGTAACAATATTAAAACATTTATAAATGAAAGAGAAGAGAAAAGAAGAGAGAGAAATAGAGAGAGAAAAAGCAGTATTTAATTATATAAATTTCAGATTATTTTGAAACTAAATACGCATTCTTAAAATAATTTTGATACCTGAAATATACCAGCAAAGCTTCTTTTTCAAAATATTGCAGTAAAGAGGAAGGTTTATTAATGTGTGCGCAGTTTACATAAATTATTATGTAAACTACGCACACTTACACTATAAATTAGTGCGTTTGAAATATAATATTTCGGCGTTGTTTGGGTACTAATGTACACAGTTTTTATTAATGTGTACAAATTATTCTATATTATTAACAGAATCCTATGTTTATACATGCCTTCTTTGTTAAGCTTTACCTTTAATTTATAAAAAAAGAACAAAAGGGAAATTTTCAGTATATAAATTTTTATTCTCATCTTCAAATTTCCAAAGAAAAAAAGCAATGAATTTAATATTTCTTTCTCAAAAATTCTTATCAATAAAGTTCAAAAGTTTTAAGTTTTCTTGAGTTGGAAATTTTACACTTTTGAAGTAATAAACTTAATTCTAAAAGTATAATGAAATTGAAATAAGCAAAACGAATTTCTTTTCATATCTCAACATATATTGTTCTTAAAAATTGCTAAATCCCGTGACTATCCTAAAAATTTTTCATTCCAAAAATTTATAAAAATTCTAATAATATGACTTTTTTAAGAGTTTTTCTTTTTCTATGGAACATATTAATTATTTAGATTTACATCCGAGCTAATATTTTCAAAAATGTACTTTAAACTCTTACCCTTAAAAATCTCATTTTAACAGCCTCTTCAAGCTCTTCAATGCTTTACTTTTTTATTTCAAAAGACAGTGACTGCCTGTTTTTTATGTTAAAAGCATGGGTCTAAACTACTTGTGTATACATGCAATAGTTTAGGAAGCTTATATAGACTATATTGAGATAATTGTTTTTATGATTTCAATGCAAAGTATGATGCTATATTCAAATTTGGTCTAATGATTTATCAACAATAATACTATTATTTGCATTTTTAAAAATTTAGGTAATGAAATGGGTGTGTGTGAAAACATTTTTTCTTCCAAAGCTTTTCGGAAGAAAATGTCTATTATCTTCAGTAATTTTATAATTTAACTTTGCCATATTTTTATTAGCTTATAATGTGTGTTAAGGAAGTAGAATTATGTCAATATCTACGCTCATTAAAATTAGAACTTGTTTAAAATTTTAAAATTTATTTCAAAATATAAATGTAATTCACTATTTTGATTCTACAAAATACATATGAATTTGTAATGAATAAGAAATTGAGCATATTTGTTTGTAAATGCTTATGTGTAAATATATGAATATGTTACATATATGAATTTTTAAATTGTGATTGTTAAGAACGTTTCAATAGAGGAAATATAAGGAGCTTTCGAAGCTTTATTTCTTAATATGTTTTCTAAGCTTTATTTATATATCTTAATTTTATAATACAAATTAATGAATTCCATAATCTTGTTATTTTATACATTAACTATAATTCTTATGCATAAAATTTTACAAGCAATTACCATACCTGTCAAATGTAAGGAATTAAAATAATTAAGTGCTGTATTACATATGTTATTAAGTGATGTATTAGCCGATATATATATTGTATTTAATAGTTAATATATAAAGGACTTAAAAGTAATAATGTATGCAAATTTGAAAATGTGATATCTATTTTAAATTTTGATAGATTTTATTTCAGTAAACATTTGTACACTAACCAGTATTTTTGTACAAGAATTGCTATGTATCTCACAAATACAACTCATTACATTTTTTTATCAAATCTTTAGAGTAATCTTGAATCTTAAGTAAAGAAAATAATATATAATATATGAAAAAAATGAAAATAAAGATAAAATAGCGATATAATATTGATAAAGAAAAGACCATTAAAATCGATATTGAAAAGGTACTTGCTTCCCATAAAAGTTATATTTTTAAAATTTATCTTAACATCGATTAAAATCTTCTAACATTTCTTTCTTACTTCATAGCATATGATTAAAAATTACTATTAAATACAGAAATCCAAGATTACGGTGGTATAATAGTGGATCCTTTGTGCTACAACTCTGAAACAATAATATTGATATTTTTTTCTCCTCACCACTGTAAGTTTTTAATTCAACACTTCTTTTAATTTATTAATTATCTTATATAATTATATTTATTTTAAAAATGTTCAAATTACATAAATTTTTATGTACAAGTAACTGAAGAAATAATTTTACATATTTATAGGTGTTTTAAGAAAACAGTGCAATGAAGGCATCAGAGATCTTTAAATTTCATTTTTATAGATTGTAAAATTATTTACAGTTGCAAGTATTAGAGTTTTACTTTAATTCTAATTTAAATATTTAAAACAAAAACCTTATACTTTTCTATAGAAAATATACTAAGTAATCTTTTGCAGAAGATATGTTATTTGATAACGTATTATTTACCAAGTTGAAATATTTGCAACAGAAATGTATTATATGATTTGAGAAATATTTTTTTTTAATTTGGTAACTTAAATTTCTATTAAAAATAGCTTGTTATATTAAATCTGTGTGCAATAAAACACACGAAAAGCATATCATAAGAAAAACAGTTAAACAAATAAAATATAAGACTATTCGATATTTAAGAGATTATTTGAATAACGGGACAAAAATAACACTGTAATTGAGAAGTTGGAGTCATAACTTTTGAAAAAAATAGTTTTTACGAATGAAAAGAATATTACATGAATTCAATTAACTATTAAATTTTTTGTTTACTAAATTGCAATTTTTAATTTTTAAAAAACATTATAGTAACTTTAATTAGTATTATAAATATTTAAGTTTCATTAATAATAACATGGTCAGTCTCATTTACTAAATTAAGCAATATTGTCCTTTTGTTAATGAAAATCGTTAATATTAAATTATTCATTTTTGTGAAATTACCCATAGTATATATTTTTTATTCATGTATTTAATTGGCGACATATGGAAATAGCATTCAGTATCTACGTTTAGAACAAAATAAAGAGAAATGAGAAATCATTAGAAATTATTAATATTATTTCCAATGTTTTCTCTCTCTCCCTCTACACACAAACACACACTCATATAAATACATAATTTATTCTCGACAACCAATTTCATTAAAATAAATTCCTAGAAAAAGTATAAATAAGTAATATCAATGAAGCATTTGGAGTGCCTTGAAACAATATTTTAAATAATCAAAAATGTAAGAACAGAGTTAAAATTTAAAGATAAAGATTGAAAGTAATTTTTAAAATCCAAAATGATATATATACATGTATATATATATATATATATATATATATATATATATATATATATATATATATATATATATATATATATATATATATATATATATATATATATATTCTATAGATTATTTAGACAAATGTTTTGATTTCTATACCTCTGTAAAGACTAATTAAATTAAAATATTTTAATCACAATTTTTTTTAAAAATGTATTTTACTGATAAACAAATCTCGAATAAATATTTTGAGGATATGAACTTTCGGTTAATGCTATTATTTAAAGAAAAGGATTTAAGCAATATTTAGTACTATAAAGCTCTTAAAGCAATATTCTATAATATGGATACTAGTGAAGGGAACTAGCTAGATCTGAAACAATATATAAAGTGTTAGAATCTATAATGATAAAAACCTGACGATATATGACACGCGTAAACACAATATGCTTTAATATTCTTTACTTTTTTCCTTTCATCAAAGTGCTAAGAGTATTACGATGAAGACTAATTATCAATAAAAATAACATATGCAAGAAAAAACAAAAAAATTAACTTGTCTAACCTGTATTATACCTCTTTTCATTTAAGTTGTATAAATTTATAGTTATGTCTGTTGACTTGAACCTTGACAAAACAAAGTCGAACAGTGTATGATCAATACTTTAAAAAAGCAGAATTGCAAACATTTTTGAGTATAGAAATTAATTGCAACATACAATTTTAAAAACTTTGAAATATATAAGTAATCAACCTTATGAATTTGATTTCATTCAGGAATAAACAGCGTTTATTCTTTTGTGACCTTTTATTGAACTTAGATTACTCTGAACTCATACAGTAATTAAACATACATCATTAAGATGATTAAAAGTTACATGCGAATCTGCAATTATTTTCTGAGACTTCTGATGAAATTATTTCAGCCATAACTACAAGATATTGATGATGGTTGCGTGCCATAGACTTATTGTAATCATAATTCTTGCAATATGGTGAGTTTATCCTTGTTATCATCACATTATAATACATTATAAACCTTCAGTAAATGTACCCTGTTAAAGTTTCATTTTTGTTAAATTGTTGGGTACCTAAGTTATGATCAAGAAATAAAAAATAAGTTATATTTCCCATTTACACTAATTTTATCTCTTCAAACCATTACTTAATTCACAATTTATGGCAGGGATGACTTATTGTGACATGCCTTATGACTTAAATACTTGGGTTGCTAAAATAGAATTTTCTGCATAATTTTTATAGGTCTCCATATCTATGACGTAATAAAAACCAGGTTGCCAGATACGTTAGAAAATAAGCCAAAAATCACCAAACTCAGAATTTGGCATCCTGGATTTTACAGCATCTGTGCCCAATTCATTTATTAAGTATTTGCTTAAATTAAAAGAAGAAAAAATTACTAAAATGTATCACTAGTGAATAGATTTTAAAAAAAAGAGTGAATAAAGTTTCTCCCTTACTGGAATTTTTTAAATAAAACTATGTAATATAACTTTTTAAAATATTTATTATTTTATATTAAGTTTATTTTGCTATTTTCTTATGCATAAATGTGCTTTTTTAATTAGTCTATAAGTAACTCGTAATTGATTCCATTCATTGTTTAGTAACAATGCAACTATCATAGATAATAATCTTAAGTCAATAGGAATGTATTCAATTATTTAAACAATGAAGTAGATTTAAAAATTTAACCGTTTTAAGAATTATTAATTTCTTACATTTAGAAAATTATATTTTGAATTACACTTTCGATTATTTTTCCTTAATTGTATGGGTAAAATTTAATAGAAAAAACTCTCATGAGTAAATTAATATTTCATTCGAAACTCTGCGGAAACGGAAATTCAACAAGTAATTGGTTTTTTTTTGCAAGCAGTTCTGGGTTAAAGTATTAAATTAATGATCTAGAAATGATTTCCAATTTAAGTATCGAAATTAGTGTAAATGCCTATATCTAGTAAATATATAGTATTAAACATACATTACAATTCAGGAAAATTATCGCTTCCAATATATCGATTAATTGACGGTGTCGTTTACACTATGTTTTAGCTTTTACCTGCGGTTTGTGTAAAATAATTCGTTCAATAACACTTTTTAATGACGTGAAACTCGTATGTATGCAGTTAGAAATTCTTTTGTTAATCGAATTAAAAAGGACACTCTTTTATCTGTATTTAAACCAAAAATAAATTTCTTTTATCTTGTTACCAACAGCTTTATAAACATTTTGTAAGCTAAAATCTTTAAAAGAACTGTAAAAAATACTATTTAAAGATAATAATTTGCTTCTAATAAACTTTCATCCTTCTTTATACTATATAAATATCATCTAGACAATTTTAAAAAAATGCAGTTTATACTATTAAGTATTTAAAATTTTACTATTTGTAATATTTGTGGAAATTTGGGCTTAAATAGTAATTTCATAATTATTTATAAATGTTTTCTCGTTATTATTCTGTCCTTAAAAATTGCAATGTAAGGCTTTATTCTTATGAATTAATAATCGTACACAATTTTTAATAGAAAAATGTTTTTACTATATAAAATCTTTAATTAATTTGAAAAAAATATTAAACATAAGTTTTTATATCAGCTTATATTTATGGTTAAAATAACATTCTTGATGCAAAATATTATTATAAAAATAAAATTGTTAAACAGCCATTTACGATAAAATTAAGAATTGAGGATAAACATTTCTTATTGATAAAAATTAGTATGTTTTTACATGTCTATTAACTCATGTATACAGCATGTTATTTTAACAATTTAGGGCTTGTTTTAGTAAATATAGGGACATTATTTGATAAAATAAATTTAAAATATGTTTTTTACTACGTTAATCTTCTTTCTTAAATTAATATATAGATTACGTACATTTTTATTTAATTTTCTTCTGTAAGTCCTTCCGCTTTTAAAAAGCAAATGCACTAATCGCATATTCGGTGCCGAATTATAAAATAACACTTTTGAACCATTATTATGAAATGAATTTTAAACTCTTTTACAAGTAATTAAACGCTTATTAATTATATTTAAAACACATTCATCTATGCAACTATTTTTAATTTGTTTTGAACTAAAATATGTTGGTGATTTGCACCTATCTAACAATCAATGCAATCTTATTTAATTTCAAATTGAATGTTATATTCATGAATGTAATGCAGTGTGTTATGATAGAGTTCATTTTAAATATCGTACAAATAATATGCGACCAAAGCGAAAAGTATGTTTTTTATAACAAATATAGCTTTCCTATAAAACGTGTATTTTTATCAGTATGAGCAAAAATTAATTTCGTATGAATTGAAATGCTATATTGCGAATATTTCAATATTGGAGTCAAAATTGAATAAAATATTGTTGTAAAACGCAAGGACCAAATAAAAATTAATATGTTTTTTTCATATAAAATCTATTATCCTTTTTGTAAATGGAATAATAGTTTTTACAATAAAACTTACAGTTCGTAAAATGTAAAGTAATTTGTTTTATGAAATTTCATGTTCTTTGTAAAAAAATACTATTTGAATAAGTTATTTAGTATGATTTAACAAATAAATATGTAAAATAAAATGTATGCTTTGGAATAATTATTACTTTCATTTATTGATGAAAAATTAGGCAAGGTAATGACTTATTTGTTTTTGTTTCAAAAGAATAAAAAACTATTTTTCATTGTTTGAAAACATTTTATTGTTATTTTTTAAGAAATAGTACCTTAGTCATAAGACATTCTGCTTATAGTTTTTTTCAGACCATCAGTGCATTTTTTCAGTTCCTTCTTGTTATTTGAAAGTTTTTTTCCTTCTTTTTAATAAAATTAATATTTTCATCATTACATATTTCTTCCGCATAAATTATAAACGCACATTAAAATATTCTGGATTGAAAATTTATTTCTTCACTGGCAATAGGTTTCTTTATTTGAGTTTTTATACGAGTAACTCCTCTTCCTTTAAGTTATCAAATAAATAATTTCTGCATTATCAGTTACCGAGGTATTTTTATAAAACCTACATGTCACAGTCAAGCAGAAATTGACAAGTACAATTCACAAAGAATACCTATTTCTAAAAGAAACTCCATGCTTATGATTGTTTTTTGTTAAAATATTCTACAATATTTGCTCTATGATCTGTTGAGTGCGGTCTGATCTGTAAGCAGTAAAATTTAAATATGATTGTTCAGAAGAAACGTCAAATGATTTACTTCAATCATCCAGGTTTTAAATCTGAATAAAAAACGCCAATATTTATTCATTAGATAAATATTAGCATTTTTTATTCAGTTAATCATTCAAGTCCTTGTAATTCTAATAATAATTTATTAGAATTACAAGGACTTGATGATTCTCGGGATGAAAAATGTTAAACCTAGTTTCACTTTTATTAAATAAAATAATTCTAATAAAACAATTGAAAATGCCAGATAATTAAGATAATCAATCATAATAAGGAAATGTGATATAATCAGGTAAGTTTCAGATAACTAAAATAAAATGTGAATAAAGGATATATAAAAATAAGTTCGCAAACCGAGAGATTTTAAAATTTTTCTTCGGAAATCGGATGTAAAATTATCATTTTGTATTCTTTGCCATATTAGATTATACATGTTAAAGTATACAATATAGATAGTCTTTATTAATATCAGTAATATTTGGTAATTAGAGGTCCGTAAAGTTTGAGCATTCAGTGTACGCATATTCTGAAAATTTCAGAATAATAAAATAATGTAATACTCGAAAATATTGCAGTTTATTGGAAAGTAATTAGAGAGTCTTTGTATTGTTTTCGATAAACAATAAAATAAATAAAATTACTGATAGCTATCATTCATATATCAAGTTAGGATGGTCTATGTAATCGAGCAAACAAAAACATACAAAGAAATAGAGCTTAGTGATAAAACAATAATAAAATTTTTATTTGAAGTAAAAATGTTTAAAATAACCTTCTGTAATAGGTATAACATAAGCTTGGAATTCAGGATATAATAGCTGATCATTGTAGTATATAGGTATTGAGATGTCGCCGACGGTTATTGTTTCTTGGACATATTTCCAAGTATTCTATTTGTTCAAAACATCGTATTATGTATAGTTTCCTATTCAACGAAATAGAATTTTACTGGCTTGATTCCTATTTCTATGCGGAACTTTAGCAATGTAATAGTAAAGGATTCAAATTTCTTGTAGAAAATTGTAACTATTCGCGCTCAATAACGATAGGATACTGCCGGCTTTGAATGTGGATCAAATTTCCAAACTAATATTTTATTCTTCACTCTATTCATTTCTATTTTTTTAATTCCCCCTTTAAACACATGCAATAATACAATGATTATAGCTGCAATTAGATGATCAATTAGCTTTTTCTCATCAAACAATCATCTAAATAAAATACAAATAATTCTTGCAACATTTTAAATGCAATGCTTTATTATTTATAACAATTTATAAAAAATAAATTTCTACTATCTGCTCAGCCACCAAAAGTTTAATTTTTCACTGGAAATATGTTTTAAATCCTTTCTTATTGATAAATATATGAATATCATTTAAGGTCTTATATTGCTCATGACATCTGTAAAACATTACATTTATGATTGGTTAGTTGAATTACTTTATTAAATATCTCGATATTTATATATTAACTAATTTTATTAAAAATAACAAGTTAAATGTTAAATTTAACTTGTTAATCTTTATAAACATAAAAAAGATGATTTTTTATGTATGGCACACGAGAAGAATAAAATGTAAATGAAATAGATCTTATGCGCTATTAATCCATGAGATGATCGTTCATTTACTAAAACTCATTACGTTGCATGTTTGCCAAACACGAGATATCATAAACTATTTGGAACAAGTTTAGTTCATTAACAGAGGCACATCTCAGCAAACAAATTAATTCAACATCTATTGAAATCGGCTGCTTCAAGAGATGTTTTCCGGAGAAAAGTGTTTTCGCAATAATGTTGTTTCATTCATTCATTGTCGTGTGCCAGCCAGGCTGGCAATATGGGATGCTCTGCTCCACTTTTAATAAGGTTGTTAGAAGTAATATATAAATTGAAATATTTGTGAATGCTAGATATTAAACAATTCTTGAAATCAACTATCATTTCAAAAGAACTAGAGGAAAAATACTTTGAAATATTGAACAAACAAACGTTTGTTCTATAATGATGTAAGATGGTTCTATAATATATCTAAAAGTAATTTTTTCTTAAAGATATTATCTGATCATTATTTATAAATTAATGAAGTTATAAATTCCATCAAAATTCCAATATTAGTTAGTTCCTTGTTATAAATAAGTAATTATAAAGGTTGATCTAATATTGTTTAAAAATTTGTATTTAATAATAAATTGTGAATCCAAATATATTTATATAGTACTAAATTAGTGATCTTCTAAGTTTTTTAATAGATTTTAATGTAGTTATATATGTGTCATTCAATCTATCTATATTTAATAGATGTGAATAACCTTTATTAATAAAAATTGAAAAAGAATACCAATATAAATTATTTTAAAATCTAATTATTTAGTAATTAAAAATGTCCCTTTGAAACACTTTTAAGGAAAAATGCATATAAGAAAGAGAAATATAATCTAAAGTTATGTATCTTACATTTATTTTTAAACATTAAGATCGGAAATTTTGATTTGCTTGTCATTCAATAGTCATTTTTTACACAAGAGAGCTAATTACAGTGAGACCTACAGTTTAAAATAGATTGCAAACCACTGAAGACATTCATTCTCAAGGTGGGATTTGAACTCGCAAACGGTTGAAACGAAGGAAAGTGAGCTAACCATTCGGCTACTACCTCAACGTACGTGATAGTATAACATGTTAAAAATGCATTTTATGAAATAACTGAAAGATTATTATTATAAATTTAAAATATTTTATTATTATTGAAGATAGTTGTGATTACCTATGTACTTACGAAGTTATTTTATTTATTTATGACAGTAAATTACTCCTCAGATTAGAGTAAATATTTTAGAAAATACAGTTATAGTGTAGAGTATTTAAAAGTTATGCATCACTTAAAAATGTTGTTATTTAAAATGAAAAAGCATATGTGTGTGTTTTCATACCTATTTATATATTAGTTTACATTTGTTTCCTTATGTCATTAGTTATACAATAGTAATAAATGTAAGATCAGATCTTGATGAAGCAATTGATAGGGCTTATTGATGTTTCTTACTTAGGACTTATTGATGTTTTTTGTGTGAAATGTAATTTAAAGATTAGAATGGAAAATTCGATTTGCCAGTTTCATAGCTTTTTGTATTTGCTATTAATATATTACTAACATATAAATGAAATAAGGATATAATTCCATTAAAAGGGCAATATACAAACATTTAAGTCCTATAATAAATAAGCTTTTTATATTTATAATCTAATTTTTCAGAAATAGCAGAGATTTATTAAAGCCTTTTTGTATTAATATTAAATGGATACTACTTAATAGGAACTAGTTAAACTATATTGAAAACTTGTATTGTAAAATTATGAAAAAATCAAGTGTATTTTAACTATTATTATAAATGTGTGTCATAGGAAGTCAGATGAATATAATAATCAACTGCAACTAGAGACACATAGCTATTAGATTATCTTTGCGAATGAATTAAATTCCAAAACAAATGTTTTAAATTATTTATAATTTATAGAATTTTCCAAAATAATCTAGAAACTAAGAATATAAAGAAATTAGAATAATTACTTTGTATTTTGGGATCAAAAATTCAAATATTTTTAAACTTTTTTCAGCATTTTGTGAAAATTAAGTACAGATACTAGAACCATTTTATCAAAAGTAGGTCTTCAAACCATTATAGTATTTAAACTTTTTTCTTAATTTATTTAAATGCAATAATGTTTTTTAGGGTTTACTGATATATATAATTATTTTTTCAATAATATGTTATGTTGAAAGTTTTTATTTTGCTATTTAATAAATTATCAAGGAAAGAAAATATTTCTATTTCTGATTAGATAATAAAACCAAACAGAAATATTGTCTCAATCCATAGGAAAACTTTGATATGAAATTAAACATCAAAATAAAGCACCGGAAATTAAAGCTTAGTTTCTAAAATAAAGTGACAAGTAAAGTGATTAAGAGAAAGAAATCTGTAACTTTGAAATATAATAACTAGAAAATTGTTATAGAGTAAATGATGAAATCAATAGTTAATTTTTTTTAAAAAAATGGGTACAAAAATAGAAATTAATTATGACGATTAATGTTCTATAAATTGCTCAAGAAAGCTTTAAAAGTTTAGTAGTGGAGATAAGGAAGTTACAATAAAATATTAATACTAAAAATTTACATTTTTTTTTATTAAATGTTAACATTCCTAATATACGTATGTATTAAATACAATATTTTACATCTGTATATTTCCGATGTATAAAATACAATATTTTACATCTAATAGGGACTACATGGAAATGTTATATCAAAGCTGTCAATTATGAATACCATAAATAGTGGAACAATTTGGAGTAAATTATTCATTCATATTCATAAAATGAAACTGAAATTTGCAACCACATTCATTCTGAACCATTAAGTAAAAATCTACAATTGAAATTTCAGAGATTTTTACAGTTTTTCCGAGAATGTATTTTTTATTTGATTCATTTAAAGATAAATGATTTGAGCTTATTTTATTTCAAAGTTAGACAGATTTCTCTAAATCAGGAAGGAATCGTCCATCAAACCACTAAAATCGATATCGTTTCCAATATCAAAAATTTTGAAAAGACTAAAAACTTTACATTAGATGGTATTTGTGTTATAAAAAAAGATCCATCGCTCAGTTATATAATTTTTTTAGAGAAAAATCTCCCTTGGTGATATTTATCTTCGTTCCATATAAAATTGATAATGTTTCATCTTTATTTTGTAAAAATTTATCTTTCTTCATCCATTCATTTTCATGCATATTTGTTTTGTATATTATAACAAGGCAAACTACAGTGTTATCATAAAATACGCATACGTATTATTTGTACCATTTTCGTGTACATTTGAAATAATGGCGAATTTCTTCCAGAAAAATAACAAGGATTCTATATTTCCTTGAAATCAAATGAATTTCTAAAATAATTTGTGACTAGATTGTGCAATCTGGACACATACCCATTTTGGTTCTCTATATAAATAATGGAGGAAATCAGAAAATTAAAATCAGAAATTTCGTGATGTGAGAACATGCATGAAGTAATATTGTATTTTAAAGTCAGCTTAATATATAATATAATTATTAACTAATTTTAAATAATTAGTAAGAGACATTTTTGCAAAGAAAATATACATAAACATAGTTGAAAATTCTTTGAAAGCATATCTTACATATAGAAAAGAGAGAGAGAAAAGCTATTTTTACTTATTTATTACAATCAAGGTAATTGAAACAGTAACTTATTACACACACACACACAATCCATTTATACTAGTCTTCAATACTAAGCGAACTCTTTTTTTTATCTTTTTAAAGTTTTAAAATCATATCATTTGAAGATCTTCTGAATCTTTGAATTTTAAATCATGCTGGGTTTTTTGTTTCAAGAAGCCAATTTGAAATTACTATGAAAATAACTATTTTTCAACCTTTTGTCTTAGATAATAAAACAGTTACATACTATCTCATATTGTCTTGTAAAAAAGAATGGTTATGTAGCATGTACATGAATTTCATGTAGAATGTTTGAATTATCGAATTTGCGGGGTAATCATTGAATTATCAAAGTTGAAATAAATTATCATAGCGGTTGAATATTTTACGTGGATTATATCACATTTCTCATGTTTTTGGTGCATTTTATTCTGGTTCTTTAATTCATAGATATTTTTACGAAATTTGAAGGATCAAGAGCTTAACAAGCCATTTTAACTTAAATTATTCTATATGAATTATTACTAACTCAATTCCTAACAGTTTTTCTCAAAAGTAAACTAACGATCTGATTGAAATTCATATCTGTAAATTGTCATTATGAAGAAAGAACTTCTTTGAAAACCATTGCAATCCATTTTTGTTTCTGATTTTACTGATAAATTAAGTCTTTTGTAAAGAAAACTTCTTCTATTTAATGTCTTATAACAGGGATATCTGTAAGACAAATACTATCTTATATCATTGCTTAATTTTCCTGAATTTGAGTAAAATATTAAATGAAAATACTATCCATATTAATACCTAGCATATAGATTTTACTTGCAACTCTGAAAACATTTGTCTTATAATTTTCTTTGCTAGATTCAAATTATTGAAAAATATAATTTTAAGAAAGTGAAAAATGTAGGAAATATGGTGAGAAAACTCTAAAGTGATAGAAGAAAACTAATTTCAGATTAAAAATCTCAATAGTGTTATTTTGATAAAAATAGGCTAAAATAATCAAAGTCAATCTTAAAATTTGTTTAAATACATGATTCTTAACTATAAAAATATCAAAAGTGCATTTGATATTAAAAAGCTGCTGAGAGTCCCCAAAATAATATTTTGCTATATTAGTAAAAAACAAGAAATTCTTAGTATCGGATTACGTAAACTATAAAATAATCAATCCTTATTTTTGAGAATAGTGCTCACTTAAAAAAGGATAGAAGTCTATTCATATCATATTTATTTAGATCTTAAATTTTTACCTTACAGATTTACTTTTTTATTTTTACTTAACAGATATTTATTTAGTTCCTAAATTTTTAATTTACAGAATAAAGGATATATAATATTTAATGGACACTTGTAACAACACAATATATGAAACAATTTTCTTATAATTGATTTGAGTTTAAAGGAATAATTATGGGATAAAAGGATTAATTATGCTTGTACCTATGGAACCTGTGTAAGGTAATTAATCAAAAATTTTTAACTAAACTAAGTTGGACGTATTGTAGTACAAATTAATCATGCTATTTTATGCTAAATAAAAAAGTTTTCTGTATCTTTAGAGTATATTATGCTATTCAATTTGTCAGTCATTTTACAGTAAATATATGAATATGAAAACTCAGGCTTTGAACCTTATTAAGAAGAGTATATTTCTTCACACATATGTGAAAAAGAATTTCTTACTTTTTTCACTTGGTTTTTATCTCAAACCATTTCGATCTTTCACAAGCTAAACTTTTACTGTTCATAACAAAAGAACGCGTAAGCACAATGCGATTGAAAAACAATGAGATGGATGTTGGTTTTCTTTTTTCTATATGGAATACATTGGTTTAAGTGTTTATGTGGGAGGTTCTTAGTTTCTTTACTGGTGATGTACGAATACAATTATTGTATATGAAAATATGTATATAATGATGATATATGAAAATATATATATAAAAAACAATAAATCATATTCGTACAAGCAGAGCAATATAGTATTATATGAAACGCGCTGCCTAAATATAGATTTTAAAAATTTGAATTTTATTTATTCAAATCATGTGTTGGCTGTAAATAAGATAATTGTTCTTCACAACATCTCTGACTAAGTACACTTTTCACCACTTTATAACTCTATATCAACAGCAATATTATGCTTCCTAATTTAAATGTACATGAAAATATTTTTCGTTTGTATACATGGCCCCCGATCAATAATAATATGTTTTTAATATCACAAACTGACGTACTCTAGTATAAGAATTAACCCTATCAACTTATTATTCCATTTTTCTACTTTTTTAAATATGTTCATAAAATCCATTACAGGTTATTTAAGAAATTTTTGATCTCCTAAAAAATAAAGAAATGCGAAAACTAAATCTATACAAAACTTAAAATAAAAAAATAAATCTAAGAATTTTTATTTTATGTCGAAAAATATAACAAATACATAATTTCTCAAAGAATATAAGCCTACATCATGTTCTTACATTACGTTTTCTTTATTATAAAAAGAAATATCATGTAACATAACATTTTTAATGTAATTGGTGAATTATTTTAGATTTAATTTTTAATACTATATTTATTATCATCGAAAAAAGTTTCTAAGGGATGATTGATCATTCAGGTATATAACACATTTTTAACATTTCCTATTTCATGGTACAAGAATTTTTCGAAGGGAAAAAATTTCTTTTTTATAACTTAAATTTCATCAACTATTCAAGTGTTATCAATTTTTAATTGTTGATTGATAATTTTTTTATACTGAAATTGTGCCTCAAGTATTTAGTTTCGCTTATAAATATGCTTGCGGCTTAGAAACAATATTAAGAAGAGATTTCTTAAAAATGAAGTATTTTTAAAAAAGTTTTAAGTAACAAAAGGGTAATTTAAAATGTCTAAAAAAATCTCTTTGAAAAGTATGAATAACTTAAATCTTTTTTAACATAGCATGCATGACTGCTATGAGAATAAATTGATGTAAAACAAGATTATTTGCTCAGGATAACCTTAAGTCTTAAATGAATGACAGAGATGAATTATGTATCTTTTTAAAATAAAAAAACATGAATTCGTAGAAATATTTGATATATTGATATGTGTAGTAAAAATTGGCTTTACATCCCTAATAAAAAGTACTTTATAAAAAGTATGTTTTTATAAAGTACATACACTACAAAACATACTTTATAAAAAGTATGTTGTGTATTTTTATTAGAATTTTTATTGTTTAAATGTCGTGACAATCGATGTAATTTAGTAGTTACGTGTTATTTTGTAATGCGTATGTTGTGATTGAATTCTCGATAAACAAAATCTCTATTGATGCTGTTCTCTTTACACTTTCATATAAATCAATTTCAAGTGTTTTTTTAAACTATTAATTCAGATCGTATATATAATTATCTTAGGCGACATTAAATTTAAACAAAAAAGTATTAAGTGTATATATTTTCTTGTTTTAATTCATTTTGGCTCAAATAGGTGCTGAAAAATAATTTAGAATATCAACTCATTACAATAATTTCTCATTCATTTTCTCTATTTTTTTAAAGATGCTTGAATTAATATACAAGTTAATTCTTAAAGACAGTGATAAGTGTTATTCATTTAAGTTCTTTCAGAAGCTTATTTATGACTAATATACATTGATTATGATATAAGGGTATAATATAAGTATATATAATATGAAATTTCAAAATTAAATAATTCCTGTTACTCAAAGAGACATGTTATATTTTCTATCAGGTGATATAAATCAATTTATGTGAGATTCCAAATATTATGCTTAGAATAAGTGATCAGTTTTGTTTCTGGTATTTGTTTCCAAGATTACTGTCTTGATATTTTACTCAGCATTGGCATAGAAGTATTAGTCGTATTCGAAATTAAAAGAGAAATTGCCCTATCCCCGGAAGAAGCTTCAAAATTTATTTTCGACATTCCTTGTTTCTTATGGGAGAAATTCTTATGGATGCAAGCTGTTAACTTGAGTTTCTTGCTTCTAAATATATATACTAGCCTCTGTATTCTTTTTCTAGGATACCATAAAGCCATTCATATATTTAATTTTGATTAATATTTTTCAGATTACTTTTCAATAATTTTATTTAGAAAATATAAATTAATACATTATTTCTACTTTTTAATTATTTTTGTTGTTCAATTATTTCAGCCAAAGATAATATTTTTAAAAGCCTTGCATATATATATATATATATATATATATATATTATATATATATATTATATATATATATTTATATATATATATATATATATATATATATATATATATATATATATATATATATATATATATATATATATATATATATATATATATATATATATATATATATATATATATATATATATATATATATATAGTTAGGACTAGCCTTTAATTAAATGATGAAATATTTTATAGAAAACAAAATTATTTATCAATTACGAGGAAGGCGGGCGCATATAATTTTAATTTCAGTATTCATTGGCATACAAAAATTCTATTTTTAAATTGCTTACGAAGCAGACAACTTATTTTTTAACTCTGCTACGCATAAAAATAAATGGGATTTATTTTGATTCTTTTTTATCTAAATAGAAACCTGATAGTAAAAGCAACTGCTAAATATGATTAAAGCTTAATCTTTTTCCTGGGCGAAGTACACTGCCTGACTTTGAAAATGCAACACCAATAGAGTGGTCAGAAAATCCTGCAAATTTTAGGGTACATGCACTTTACTGAGTTATGAAATTTGCAGTTCTTTAGTGCACATGAGATAAGATATAAGGTAAGGAAACGGTGGAGTGGAAGTATTCACTCCATTAATGCTGCTTGAAAAATAATAGTTGACAATTTTTCTGGTCGCAAAAGATTACTGTAGTTTCCGAGAATGCTATACCATCATCGATGGAGTCAGTTCCAGCACACAGACGAGTTTACTAGGGGTATGGTGATCTGACTGAGAAGAGCAGGTGTGTCATTGCGGCAAATCGCAGCTGATAGACATCTTTACGCGTCTTCAGTTCATCGGCTGTGACGAACATGATTGGAACGAGGAACTGTGAAGCGTTTGTGAGGTGCAGGTGCAGCAATGCTGAAGTCACGCATCCGAAGGGAGGAGATGGTGGCCTCACAAATCACGTCTATTGAAATTCTGCTGGATGTGCAAGAAATGTTTCAGCATGTGGATGCTCCCATATCAAGCAGAATGATTTTCCGTCGATTGGTTGATTTTGACTTGCGCTCCTGGCGTCTTTTAAGAATACTGCCATTGAACCCACAGCGTAGAAGCCAACACCTGGAATGGTGCAGGATTAGAGAGATGTGGATGCCGGAGTGGCACAGGACAGTATTCTCAGGTGAGTCACGCTTCTGTTTCTTGATTAATAGTCACCACTTACGAGTGTGACGTCGGCATCAATTGCGGATCGCCCCACCGTCATCGCAGCATCATAATTTGTAGTGCCATTGCGTATGATTCCTGGTCAACTCTACTTCGTACTATGACAGCATAACGTTATGTAGATGATGTGCTGCGGCATGTGACACCTCTTTACCTTCAGGGGGTTCCTAATGCACTTTATCAGCAGGATAACGCCCGGCTGCACATTGCTCGCATTTGTCAACATGCCCTGCAAGGGATACAGCTGCTTCCCTAGCCACAGGGCTCGTTAGATCTCTCGCCTATCAAATCCATTTCGGATATGATTGGACGCCATTTGCAGACACTGCTACTATCTCCTTCTGAAGAAGCACTTTGGGAAATGGTTAACAGGGATTGGTGAGCCATTCTTCAGGACGTCATCCATACTCTCATAGACTTTGTGCCTAGTCGTATTGCTTCATGTATCGCAATTCATGGGTAGTCCTGGAGACTACTGACTTTACGCTGTTCTCGCTTTATATTTTGCATATCATTTCGAAAGGCAGGTCACTTATTGTTTTTTGCTGTTTCTCTTTGTTTGCGGAGTTTCGTCACTTTCTGGCAACTCCTTCTTGGTGTAGCATTTTCAATGTCGGACAGTGTATATTAACAAAATGTTAATATATATACACATGCATACAAAAATAAAATTATTATATTTATGTAATATAATGTTAACTTATATTATTGTATGCAACAAAAATACTTTAATATTATTTCATATAATTAATGAGAAACACTATTAAGTATGCTTAAAGTTTAATGTACTTTTTTGGGAAGTGTGTGAAGCAGAATGTTAATTCAGATAACAAACTGATTGATATCTTTTGATTTTTTATTAAAATTACTAAGATTGTTAGTTGGATTTTATAAGTTTAATTCTTACACCAATGGAAACTACAATGGAAAAAAAGCTATCCCTATTATAATAAATTTACCAACAGCACAAATATATTTTTCGCATTTCTTGAATTTTTAAAATTCGCATTCAATATTATTTAATGTATGCAGTAGAAAATGCTTTATATCAGAAAATGTATAAGGAAATGTGCAAAGTATGTTTTCCTTTTTAAGAAATTAATATTCTGCTGAATTATTTTCCTAATTTATTAGCTAATTTGTGTTGTAATATCTGAGTATGAATGATTTTTCCATAATACATTCCAAATATGAACGAAAATTAAAAATAATTGCTTTGAATAAGTTTATGTTGATCGAAAGAATAATTGACTCTGATGTAGTAATTTATTAAATAATTTTCAGTCCAAATATTTTTATTTAATTCACTAAGGCATACAAAAAAATGATTTCAATTTTCACATTATACTGAAAAGCCACATCTCATATTGTAATTTAATAATATTTTTTTAAAACTTAAAATTGTAAGTACTGTTGAAATTTATAATAGCGATTAATTGAAGATTTCCAGATATTATTGTTCTTAATGAAAATAATATATATATACATATTTACATACATACATATATATATATATATATATATATATATATATATATATATATATATATATATATATATATATAGAATCCATTATTAATTTATTAGTTCAAACTGTACGTTCAAAGGAAATAAATAAATAAATAAGAATTCTACAAAAATCAATTTATGAAAATTAAAAAAGCATATTTTTTGACATTTTCGCTTGTTGACATGAGGAGTTGAGTAAAACATTTTCCATTTCTAAGTAAACAGACAAATTATTAATGAGCCATTTTAAGTTAACTTTAATCTTAATGGATATTTTGAAGCAAAAACAAAATAGGTATTTACAACTTGATTAGTTTTAGAAACATTTCGCGAACTCTTAGTGCTTTCATTACACTATATGAATAATTCATGCAGTTTTAAGATGATGGATTCCTTGATTTAGAAAGAATTACCTTAAAAATTCAAAAACTATCAGCATGTTCTCTTCTAAGTATTTGCATATTGTCAAGATGGAACATGTGTAATCCATAACTTTAAATTAAAATTGCTTAAAATGTTATAAATTAATTTAAATGAATAACTGCCCACACAATTTTTATTTCTTTTTACTGCTTATATGTATCTATATATTACGTATATATATATATATATATATATATATATATATATATATATATATATATATATATATATATATATATATATATATATATATATATATATATATATATATATATATATATATATATATATATATATATATATATATATATATATATATATATATATATATATATATATATATATATATATATATATATATATATATATATATATATATATATATATATATATATATATATATATAAAGATGGAAAAAGGGTTTCAAGACTGCTACGGAATCCAAAGTATCATGTAAGATACATAAAATATTTTATCTTCTAAAATTAGTCAAGTAATATTAAAACATTTAAATACGAATATTCGTTTTTATATTTTAATGGTATTTTTTAAGCATTTTTTTATTTGAGCGTAGAAACCAAACCGAACGATACATTGTTGATGATACGACTTTCAGCTTCTCATTTTAAAGTCCTCTTACATGCGGATAATTAAAGTGGTTTTGAATCGATTCTAAACTATTAGTCCCTGCTTAATTACACTGCACGTGAGACATTGACTGCAGAGCAAAAGGCAGATCAAACTCTTTGAATATACATATTTTGGGATTGATTCGCAAGATATGTATATTCAAACAATTATTAATTTTATAATAATAATTACAATAATTCTTCTAGATCTTAAGACATTTAGATTTCTTGATTCATATTGCCTTTTATAATTAAAAAAATATGTATTATCACAACATCTGTTATAAAATTTAAAATTTTAGTCAAATTTTACTAATGAAATAAAAAAATCAGTATCTTTATATGCGATTAAATATATTTGTTATTCATTTCTAATGCTTATAATTCAGTCATTAATAAAAAAGTTAGCTTTAGCATTTACAAATTTTGATATTTGTTGTTTGCTAAAAAGTTCCGTTTATTATTTCATATTTAATGACATAAATATATATTAAGTCCATTAACGTTAATTTATTTGTTCTCCAGGGAAAGTACATTAAATCATTATTTTCGAAGAAGACATGTAGCTTATAATTTGCAGTAAATTATCTGATGGGAATAGTTCTCATTCTGTATCATATATACAATACAAGAAGTTTCCTTTTCCTTGTGTACTTTTTTTGAAAAGTATTATTAGATATTTTGACACTATAATTATATATATATATATATATATATATATATATATATATATATATATATATATATATATATATATATATATATATATATATATATATATATATATATATATATATATATATATATATATTACAAGAACTGAAATTATTTAGCTTCTGAATGTGTTCATTTTTTTGGCAGTAACGAACAATATAAGTAAGTTCATTTTGCTTACTGATTACCTAAAAATTTAATAAAATAATCTCTTTTAAAAATTCTTAAAATTTCTTTTGAACAACTGTTTTACAAGGAAACTTTATAAATGTACTTACAATAGAATTTTATGCCTTAGTGATAGGACTAGATTATTTAGAATATTTGCACTCACATTTGCCAAAGTAAATACCAAGGATAACTCTAAGTATCTATGAAAAAAATTCTACTTGAAATTAATACACGGTAATAGTCCAAATGTCTCGTGTCGTTTATCAGAAATTCTCTCTTTATGAAATGCATTTCCGTAATTCTTCGTCACTTAAAATGGTAATGCACAACTTCAGAATGGAACAGTTATGTTTTGATAAGAAATAAGCTTAGAAACCAAGAAATGAATTTTGTGCTTTTGTTTTCTGCATACATTTTGTATTGTGATGAGTGCTTGAAAGTTTTTCGGTTTCACAATTTTGGTATATAACATGCAAGCATAACATGCATTAAATAAGAATATATGTCTATATTTTATGAAAAATCCTCATGGAAACCAAAATGTGATTGCTTTAAGCAAGCCTTATATCAATCCTAATAAAAGTTTTAAGGAGAAAAAGCAGTAATATTAAGAGAATAGACAAATGGTTTCTGATTTTTTATTATTAAAATAAATTTAAAATAATTAAATTTTGAGCAATTTAAAAATATAATTTGACAGTAATTTTAATTCCATTTGAATTTATCTAATCTTTATGACAATGTAATTAAAAATTACATAATTAAAAATAAATAACAATATATATGGTTTAATCAGATTTGGAAAGATTTGTATATGAGGTTTGTGTCCGGAAAATACGTATTTTTTTTGTTGATGTGAATCATTGTGAATTTATAGATGGAATATTAAACGAATCTTAAGAACTTTAAGAAATTATGAATATAATGTAAACACAAAATATTTAAGTATTTAGGCAGAAAAATGTTACTAACATTGGTATTTAACATGATTGGACTATAGGAGTTGAGTGAAAGATCATTGTTATTTTCAAAATTATTTAGTGAATTCCATATACTATAAGATGAAAGCAATGCCTGCGAAAAGCAATAACCATTTAATTCGAATCACGGAATTCACAAATATGTATGGTAAATCAAAGCTTGAAGAGTTATTAAACTCAGAATTTTATTTCCATTTTAAAAGCGGTTTCAGTATTTACAACATTACAGATCTTTTAATTTAATAAATGCTCCATGCAAATAAGTATTTGCAATTCATCTGACAAAAAACAAGTTAGTAACTCTCTGCATTGTTTATTTTACTTTGGAATGAAAGTGATGAACAGAATAAACATATTTACTGAAAAATAAGAGTGAACATGATTGTGTTTGTGAACATAACAAATATCTAAGCATATTCGAAAGAGTATATTGCCGTTCAACAGTTAAGAAATCTATTTTTTTTTTGTTCAGTATTTAATAAAAACTGCTTTTTGTTTTATATTAATATAAGTAGCTCTTTAGTTCATTTAAATACAAATCAGTAGATCTGTGCAAAAATAAGATTTTATTCTTAACTGCACATGATTGTGGTGATCTGTTTAAATAAGAGTGCTTTTATTATTTTTTTCTTTACACAAACTATCCCAAAATGGTGTCGAAAGACTCGATCAGAAGATTATTATTATATTGAACTTTTATCACATTAATAATTAAACTGGATATAGAAGCAATGTTCAACATATCACAAAATGAACACACTGAATAAAAGTAATCCATATTGCTTTATGACCATAGACATTGAACTGTATAAAATTTTATGCTATTATATAAGAATAACTCGTAAAAAGCTGATTTTGTTTAAAATTTTTATTTAGGAATTGCTTTTACATGGATACATTAAATTGAGAAATTAATCTCTATAAGTTCTATATTATTACACAGATACCTTTATTCTTACCTATGTCTATATTAAGTGAAATTAAACTACAAAGGTTGTGCAGAGTTTTGTTCAATGCTTTATTTTTCTTTTTCATTTCTATTCATTTAAAATAAGTATAATATTTATTACAAAAACAGGTTCAAATTTACCGATGATGCAAAATTGTTATTTAAAATACAATAGACATCAAAAGTTTTTATTAATGTTCTTTTAGGTTTTTGATTTATGTTAAATTTGAGGACATAATTTGCAAATTATATCCTCAAATTATGCAAATTGGTTATAAACTGAGACATAAATTGGCTTGTTCGCTGCTATAATGCAAGCTTAATTTCAATACATGGATATTACAAGAAACAACCATGTTTGTTAATCCGTTATTTCTCATCAAGATAACATAGTACGTTTAAAGTTCACAATTTGTAGAAAACATTTAAAATTGCAGCATTTGAAAATCTCGGTTTTTAATTAATCATAGATAAAAATCAATTTAATGAAAACAATAATGAAATACATTTTCAAGACACAGATATTGCAGTGAAAAATACTTATTCTTAATGTACTTGAAATTATTATATACAAAGGATATTAATAAATAAATAGTTCATTTAGTAAAATAAGTTTTCTCATTTTTTCATTAAAATTATTTTCAATGGGATAAATAAACGTAATTTATTAGTTGATTCCATTTTGCCATTTCTTAATTTAAAAAAATTAACGTAATCTACACAATGTGACTAAATTTCACAAAGCACATTGTATCTCAAACTGCCGAAATGAATCATATTTACTTTTCTTCACTAACTTCCATATCTAAAGAAATTTTTAAGGCATTTCGTTTGCAGAATTGTTTGGATTTTGTTTTTTTCTCTGATCTTAAAGTTTTTCACTTTAAAAGATTTCTTCATTTTTATTTGTGAGTATTTTTTGTATAATAAATTCAATATATTCTTTTTCATGAATATATTCAAAATTGTTTTTCTAAATTATTTTTTTTATCAAAAATAAAAAAATTCTTAAAACAATCAATTTCAAATTTAAAGTCATTTCTGTTAAACGTAAATTTTATATGTTTTAGGATATTGAATATATGTTTTAATAAGAATTTTACTTAGAGTAATCCAAATATAATAACATACAGTTAAAAGTTTGTATAAAAGTTTCTCAAAATATTTGACCTCATTTATAAATATTAGGAAAAATAATGTTTAATTTGAAAAACTAAAAAAATGTTATTTTAATGATGAGTCATTTCTTAATAAATTTCATAATAAATATTTCGATAATAATTATTAATGAAAAAAATGTTAAATTCTTTAATTTTTATTTGTTTTAGTCACAGTTTGCGGTTACTCAGCTTACAGTATACAGTTTACATTTACGTCACTATAACTGAAGAATATCGACATGATTGCAAACTGCAGAAACAGCAATTTCACTAAAAAAAAGTAAATATAATGACTTGAATGAAAACAAAAACTTAAAAAAAACAAAAGCAATTATTTTAAAATATCTTCAGAAACAGCTGCTGCTTCTAATTATACTTTTCAATCAACAAAATTTTTGCAGTTGTTCCAGAGTCCCGGAGAGAATGCTGCCACCAAATCAGTCTCTAATGCTCAATGTGTATTTTTAAAATAATATTACAATTTTTAAAATTAACTAAGCTCAGCAAATTGTATAATAAACATATTTTCTTTGCATGATTGTCTTGATACACATTAACATCAAATTAAATAAGAACTTTTTCATAAAAGTGCCATGATTGATAAAAAGGAATAAATAATTAATCTCAGTATCATGTCCTTTCAAGCAATTCTAGAGGAAAAATGGGATGTTCTCATACAAAATTTCATTTAAATGTTGTTTGGGATTTAGACATTTCTTTAAAGATCTTTCATATGTATGCAAAATGAATTATATAAGATAATCTAGTGGAAGCTTTATTTTGATTTTAACTCGTAAAATACATAATATCCAAATGTCTTGCTATTAATTTAATAAAAATCGTATGATTTCCTTTAGAATATATTATGTTAATTCTATTGTTTGAATAGCTAGAAATTGCATGCCTTTATATTTTTGAATATCAAATGTTGACTTAATATATATTTTAGAAATATATTGTTAAACATTGTTAAAATAGAAATATATTGTTAAAAATATATTGTTAAACATTAAGAATAAAACGAAGTAACGAATAGTTAATAATTTTTAAAAATGTTTTAACTTTTCATTAAATATGTTTTTATACTTTAAATATACAGAAAACTGTCCTTATTTTCCATGTTCAGAAATTCTTTTTCACGTTAACATTCCGATTATGAAAATATTAGATTAAAATACTTTTAAAGAAAGTTTCGGATTATATTCAAATGGAAAAGTCTTTATTAAGTTATAATATTTCTTGGAAAGTTTCATTATTTGTAAATTTAGTGCAGTAATTTATAAATTTACTTCTTTATTTAAATAAAGTATAAATTATAAAAAAGGAAACACAACAACTTAAAGAAAAGTAAAATATGACAAAATATTTGGAATAACAAAGTTTCTAGAAGTGCGATTACTTTTTTCTAGTAGCAGATTTAAGTTTCGAATATTAGATCCATTCCAACAGTAAAGGAGTTCCAGACACACATGGTTCTTATTTCTTTTGCAGAATAAAAATAAAACTTGCTATGCAATTTAAATTTGCGAAATAGTTTCATATCAAGGAAATAGGAGAAACTGAGTTTAAAGTTATATATTACTTATATATTTCATATCTATCTGAAAAGTCAAATTACAACTTTAATTGTAAAGGAAAGGGATAAGTAGTAAGAGTTTTACAAGAGATAGAAATAGTGATGGTAAAAGTTTAATAAATATTTATTTCCTGAAAATAAAATAATAAATATTTATTTCCTGAAAATAAAATTTCCGTTATTCTATTTTTAAAAATATTTGCAGTTCAACGTCACTGTAATTTATAAACATTAAATGTATGAGACTTTTTCAGATTATTAAAAAATCGGAATTTGTTGTTACAATTAAAAGTTAAATAAATATTTTTCAAAATTATTACATTATTGTTATTAGCGACAGGTAATATTTAAAAATTACTGAATGGAAGTGTTATCAAAGGTGCTAACAAAAAAATTAATAATATCGTAAATATTAATTCGTAACATATTTTAAGCATGTTTCAGCACATGTTAAGCAATAAGAATTCGTAAATATAATCTAAACGTAATATGAAATCAACAATTGAATCATAAAATTTTACGGAAGTATATTAATATAAAATTAGCATAAGAGTAAAAATATAAAATTAAAATCTACTTTATAACAGGAACAGAAATTTGCTTGGAAGGTCTATTTCATATTTAATAAAGAAATATCTTCTAAAAACTTTCAAAATTAAATAAATAGAATTGATATAATTTAACATTTTCTTTTTCAAAAATATAACTGTTTTAACATTGCATTGCTTCTAAATTTTTTTGACATTAATTTACTTTAAAACTAAATTTGCATAAAACAATTTTAGTCATAAAATTGAAATTTTTTCCACCCTTTTTGGAATAAAATTAAGGACAATAACGGAAGAGAGCGTTCTAGAAATTGAGTTCTAGAAAAAAAGGGAAAAATTCTCCTTTAATTTATAATAAACATTTTTCTTGGTAATTTGATAAACTCTTAATATAAATAAGAAATATTTTAACGTGCATAATTCTTATTAAATTACCTACATATAATTTATTGTATAATTTGAACGGTTTTGGATACTAATTTTTTCATGTATATGAGAATAATATAACATTGCTTGATTTTTATTACTGATATATTTTGAAATTAAGGCTCCATTTTGATTTTTCGCATTGCGAATTATATTGCGTTGCATTTATTTACAGAGATCAGTAAAATCGTGTTATATTTTACGAGTAAAAAAATCCTGTTTGCAAATGTATGGGAATTTTATAATTAGGTTGAGATGTAACTGCAATTACATAGTAATATTATTGCAAATACACTCAAAAATATGAATTGTCTTTAATTTTTATGAAAAGAAAAATTATGCTATAATTATTTATAATTCTTAAAATATAAAACATGTGCTGATTTTATTTTCATATTTTAATGCACAAACATAAGTCAAACCTAAAGCACGATTTAACAAAATATTTTTAACAATAACATATAAGTTAACAGGACATTATGAAAGAAGAATGAAAGATGTCACGATGAGACATCAAAACAAAACAAGAAGTTCTGTAAGGTGCATACAGCAAGCACAGAAGGGAGGGTTCAACTCAACTATCAATATGAGTTTTCAAAGAATTTTGCTTTAGTCCATAAAAATACACAGTTGTGTAGTGATACCATCTGTTGGCATCAAAAGTTATCACACAAATCTAGTCTTTTATTACAATTTTCCCCTCTAGTTGCACAGATGTTCAGAGAAACAACCATTTAATGTCTACATCTCTTTGAAAAACAAAAGCGATTTTAGGTCTATCTCTTTTTCTAAGTGGGAGCACCGGAGATTGGTTTGTAGCTAGGCATGGATGAAGGACTTGTGTATGATAAGTACCTATTAAAGTTGTAAGATTAGTAATATGAGCGATAATATATGTAACTGGGGAAATCCTTGCTAGAAAAATGTAAGGACCATTATGTCTTGACATAAATTTGTTGGTTTTCTTCTTTCTTGTTTTGATAAGAGATGAGAAGCTAAATATGTTTACCTGGACTATACTGAACTCCTTGTCTTCGTTTCCCAACATCGACTATTTAATATTTCTCAACAAGTTTAACTTCTTTAGAAAGTGTTGCAAATTCCTTCAAGCAAAGTATAATTTCCTGAATCAAGAAACAGTGCTATTTACAATGGCTTGCAAATCATGGCGAACACCATCAAGAGATTTCTCTATATAAGACTGCAAAATTTAATTACGGTGAAGGAAAACACAATTAGAAGATGTAGCAGTTGGAGGAGGATCTTCTATCTCATTTCGATGCTCGACGACAGAAAAAACTTCTCCCTCTGCTTTAAAACTTTTTAAACTGCTTTAATAGGCATGTCTGCTAATTTATGGAAGAAATCTTTATAAAAAGGGAAACTCTGTTTTGGTATATGTTCGAAAAACCATTGTTGGTTCTGTACATCAAGTATACCTGCTGATTGAAGAAATTCAGTTCCTACTAATGTCCTATTCCTTTTTGTGCTATTGGTAAAAGAATAAGTTTGGTTGGAATTGATCTACCTTAATTTGTAATAAAAACAATTGTTGTCAAGACGTCGATTATGAATTTCCGTCCATCAACAAGAGTAATTGCTAAGGTTTCGTTTTCAAAACAGAATACTTTTCCTTTCACTAGGTGAAAACGGCTATCACTAGCTATTGATTGACTTGCTACAATGCACATAGTATATCATTTAAGTCATTATTTCGGATTTTTATTTGTGTCAAAGCGATGTAGTTTTCAGACCGTTACATGAAAGAATTAGCAAAAACTAAAATATGCACTTTCATTCTTATTGTGAGGATTGCAAGTAGGACAATTTAGTTTTATGTAGCCTGATGCTTCACATTCATAGCATTTCACAAAAGATTAGGCATAAGATTTCCTTTTAGAATGAAAATATCTTTTCCGTCACTGTGTCACATATTTCTTTCTTTTCTCTTCAAAAATTATTTCTTTTTTCTTCCACTTTGTTGCATTCTCTTTTAAATACTTGAGATACACTTTTAATTTTCCATGAAAATAAAGCATGTTATATGTTATAAAAATTCTAAATATTTAACCGAATTAAAATCTGATTCAAAACAACTTAGTTTCAAATATAAATCTGTATATGTATTAAATCACAATGAGAGAGTGATATGCATTCATCAATTTATATAATTCTCTTAATATATACTATAATAAAACAATGCTATTTATTATATTTAACATTATAACATTATATTCAACATTAAATCATGCAATATGATTTGCTTCACTGTTTATACCTTTTATAACATTTTTGAATATTTTATTTTTAAATGAAATAAAATATTACGAAGAAGAAATTTTACTGATTTAAAGCAAGTGTTTGAGTCCTAAGTTGAGTTAAGGAGTCAAATATAGTTCATAGCACAGAAAATATAAAACACATAAGCCGTTTCAATTTTCATGTTTTAATGCTCAAACACAAATACGAACATATGTAAAATATAGAGCACGATTCATCTAATTATATATATATATATACATAATTAGTATAATATATATATATATATATATATATATATATATATATATATATATATATATATATATATATATATATATATATATATATATATATATATATATATATATATATATATATATATATATATATATATATATATATAATAATGAAACGATGAATAAAATAAAACAAGGTGAGGTGCGTTCCGAACAGGTTTAAGAGAGGTCAAAATAATTTCCTGAAAATAAGATTGTTTTAATTCATAAAAATGCACTGCTGTATTTTGGTGCCATCTATTGGCTCCAACAGTTACAATCCAAATCTGTTCATTTATTACTGTATTTAAAATAATAAATAATAAGAAAGATTTGTTTTATATTGTTAATTTCTCATTTACTGAAAAGTTACCTATTTTGTAATAGCTGTTGCCTTATTAATATATTTGTGGATTTTTTCTAAATGTAAATTAAAATATTATAATTGAAGTTGAGATTTGCATATGGTTAATGGTAATGTGAAATGTGCTTCCATCTTAGTTTAGGGAATAGATAAGAAATGACTTTGGTAGAAATTGTGATCGAGATGGTTATTTATATATAATATCAAATCAATTTTTAATTTATTCCGAATATGTAAATTAATTTTGCTAAGTATAAGATATTATAAGGAAGAAAACATTAACTGTGAGTAAATTTAAATGCATTTCCTTTGAGATAATAAATAAAAAATCATGACTAATTAATGAATGAAAAAGATATGCCTTTTCGCAGACCAATATCTGCTTAAACTAATGGAAAATTGATGTTACTTGATGATCAGTGTTAATAAATAGAAAATTATATTCATGGGAGTAATTAAGGGACAAAATGACAATCCTATGGGAGACAAACAATATTAAGACAATATTAATTTTCTGTAAAACATTTAAGTGTTAAAAAAAACTGTGCTAAATTACAAAATAAACACTGCAGGAAAAATGATCCAATTTGATAAAATGTCTCCCAAATCCTCTGAAGTAACTGAATATTCTTAATTAAGTAATTTGTACTTAGAAAATACTTTGAATATGATATACAATGTAAATTAAAATTAAGAAATACTTATAATCAATCAATTGACATAAAATATCAGTTAAGTTATTATTTCGTAATATGATTAATAGGAATCTAGTAATGATTAAATTTTGATTGATACATTCAACTGGTGAACTGTGTGATTACCATTTTCCGAAATATTTCTATCATTATAAAATATTTTCTTTCATTTTCCTTAATAGTATTAACCAAATTATTTTTCCAAGCTAGCTAATTTTCTTAGAACAATGGAAAATATCCTGAAGCAAAGGATTTATTTAGAAAATTCTTATTAGGTAACTCGATTAATTATTGAAATACATTATAGAAGTAATAAATAATATTAATAATCAAAAAGTTTCACTTAAAAGGTATCCAACTTCAAAAACGTGGGTCCTGTTTTATCACAAACTTATTTTAACGTGGGTCATTTAAAATCACTATCAATTTTATGTTGTCTGATATTTGTATTTCAAAATGTCTTGTATTTTTGCAGTTCTTATGACTTAAATATCACTAAAGGTATTCCTAAAAACATGAGGAAATCCAAATCATAGAAATTTAACTATATGTCAGTAATTTGAAAAATTTTATTTTTTCATATTTTCTTGGGATTGTTGAAGCTTTAGTTTTCTTGAAAAGGATTTGAACATGTATTTATGTTCTTCGATGAAACTCAGAAATATTAATTCAATTTTAAATTGATTTTTTGTATTTATTTTTTGAGGTCTTCTTATATTCTTATAATTTATTATACAACATTTTTAAATAAACACAAATAAAATATCATTATCAGAAAACATTACTAACTTGCCAATGAATCCCAAAAGTTATGAACTTGGCCTTACCACATTCATCAACAACTTATTGTTTAAACTATATTGCATACTCCATTAAAAATGTGCCATTATTTAATTTAAAGACTCCAAATATTATATCTGGGATACTTATATGAATTTAAACAAAGGTGAATTAATATTAATATATGTGACTTATATAAAGGCTGAAATTCGCATGCTTCGGTATAATCTTTTACAATAAAGATGTTTAATTAAGTTTGGTTTACAAATGACAAGGTTTTCTATAGCTTTCCATTCCATTATTGAAAGAATCAATAATCTTTTTTAAACTTCACAAATATTTTTTTACTAAATAGCGCTCATATTTCATGCATAAAGAAGAATGTCTTCAAATTGCAATAATGAATTAACCAATTTTGAGTAATTAAAGTCTAATCCTTGGTGTTTTTTCTCACTTGCATCTTAAATCTAAAATATTTGTTAACATTGAACTATGGCAAAGAATATGCATTCTAATCATTAATTGTTTAGTTAAGCAGTTTTCAGAATTATCATAGAAGGCTCCATCTGCTGAAGACTTAAGATTCCTTAATTATATTCAATCCATTAAGATACTAATGACCATTTGTATGTTAAGTCTCTTTCATTAAAATTCCTTAAACTGCATAATATATTTCATCTGTAACAGCTTTATATTCTCTTTTAAATACAATATTTTATAATCATATTTAAATAGTAATGCTAAACCTGCGTTGGATGTCTTTAAAAAATGAGAAATTTTATAATATGTTCCTATTTTGAAAATTTATTATGAATTCTTTATATTGATTATTCTGAATAATATAAACATATTATTAAAGAGGAATAACATCAGAGTATGTGTTATTAATGAAATAATTTACAATATCCTCTCATTATCCAATTTGAGGAGAGCACTGTTTGTGAATATACATTCCCTTCAAAAGAAATATTTAAATATTTTATCAAACTTCGTGCATGTCTGTTAGTCAGTCCGAGAACTTTTTGATTATACATTATATTTCTTTTCTTTACTTCATTTTATATATATTATTAATAATTGCTCTTATTAAGGGGTAAAAAATTCATAACCATTATTAATCCTATGAAATAATTAAAAAGATTTTTGTTAAATGTCATATGAATCAATGTATTAAAATTGAGTAATATTTTTCTATGACTCTTTTCTGAGCTACTAACTTTTTTTAAAAAGTATTAATCGATAAGATGAGAAAAATGTTTCAAACTTCATGGTAATCTAACAAATGATTACTGAACCATGAATTATGACTAATTTACTTAATTTATCTCAGAGAACTTTCTGATAAATATAAGTAATTCTTGTAATGATAATTAGGTGTAACATTTGGTGCAATTAAATCTATTCCCGATGTGGGATAACATAACATGATTTCATTTTCACTGTGGAATAGCTACTATCTTTATAGACAGTTATTATGTCAAACATAAACTATATTTATATGTAGTAAATTATTTCATGTAGTAAGTCATATGCGTGACAAATATTTTTCCAAAACTATCAAGGACAAGGAGTTTTATAAATTAATCACTAGTTTTAGCTACTTTTAAGCAGTTAGCTACATTTTTAAAGAAGTTCTCTTTGACATGATAAAGGAAACATGTTTAAATTTCTGTAAAAATAGATACAGCGTGTGTGTGTGTGATACCATGACTTTCCCTTCTTTATTTTCTTTCACTCTCTATAGATATGATTTATAACTTTCTATAGAATGGCTGATTCTTCTAAGAGACAAAGAACGCATATTTAAAAAATACAGTGGATTACACACGCACTGTGATTTATAAGATTTTAAGACCATTGTTGCTTTTGTTATTTTTATTAAAATTAGTAAATTTTTTAAATAAAATTAATCAGATGTGAATAAATGCAATATGAAATGCATACATATTATTTTTGTAAGATATTTAATTGCGTAAAATATTTTTTTTAATTTCTCTAATTTTTACATTGAAATCAAAAATTGTTGGACTGTTTCTGTATCAAGAAATGGTAGATTACTACTTAAAATAAGGATAAAAATATCTTGATCCAAAAATAAAATTAAAAAGAAATTATGATATTAAAAAGATCTTGATCCACCATTTTTCTAAATAACTTCATGTGTATAATGTTCCATTGCATTAATCAGTTTTGTAAACGAAATTTTGGAAAAAAATATCTTATTTATAAATATTTTTCATATTTTTCCTGATAATTACATTTAGTTGATTGACGGAATCATATTGACAATAATTAGCATAAATACAACAAGTCAAATGTTTCAGGTTCTTTATGAGATCCTGTTAGAAGAATGGACTATCGTGTGCTACTCCCTCGTCCACAGCTCTCTAATCCGGCACCATTCTTGCCTTGGCGTCTATGCTGTGGGGTAATTGATAGTCTTCTTAACGGACGCTATGAGTGCGTGCCACTAGCAACTAATCGATGGCGAATGTTTATACTTGTTATGGGTACATTCAAAATGTTGTCTTGGGTTTTACACATGCATCGATCCACGCTTGCTGACGTAACGCGTGCACCCACACCCCGCAAAGGCTGCACAATTTCTTGTTCCATCTAAATTACATGTACATCACAGCCGGTGCATTATGGACATGTCCAGGTATCCATCAACTACAATTTGTCTAAACGACCAACCTGATCCTCTTACTCTAATCACCATGCCCTTATAAACTTGTCTGTCTGCTGAAACAGACTCTATAAACGATGGCCTGGCTTTCTCTGTTGTTACAGGCGTCATTTGCGACAAGAACAAAATTTCAGTGATTATTTTCCAAAGAGCAATAATGGCGGGAATGTTGCTCACACTGCTGGTTCCTCACTTTAAATCTTATCCTACTTGCTGTGAAGAACTGCGGAGTTCACATCATTTGCATAACTCAGTATGGTACGTCTACCATTAAATTTACATAACTTTCTGGTCACTCCTTCTTGGTTTTGCATTTTTTAATGTCAGACTGTGTATATATAGTCTGACATTTATGTGACACTGAGATTTCAAAAAGTTTGTGCTGTGTTAAACCAACTCACTATATATATTTACGAATAGGTAAAAATTTACCTTGATTTAATTCTGAGGAATAACTGCTCAAACATAATCCTTTTCTGTAAGTATGAAACTTTCGTAGCTTATTGAAAAAATATCAGATATTTGTGTACTCTAAGAATCTAAAAATTTTACCAGTTTATAAAATAAAAGTTTTATTTATGTATAAAAATCAAATCCAGAAAAGTAAAAATTATTTCAATATCAAAATCACCTATTCAAAACTACAATGTTCTGAACTATTTGAATAATATTATTTGGAGGTAGTTATTAAAATACAAATTTTCTAAAAGATAAAGCTTTTGAAAACATTATTCATTTTAATAAATATTACTCATATTGTTAATGATAATATACAAGAAGAAATACATCTGTTTATTTTATGCTTTTTGTGTTTAATTAGGAAGAAAAAAATCTATCCTATATTTTAAATAGTCTGATTAATTGAACACCATTTCATTTATTTTTAGATTTTAAAATACATTGTCATTTAGAAAACGATGAAAAATCTTAAATATTCTACCTACAGCTTTCGTATATTTTAATATTTAGTCATGAAACTTGAGATTAACTGATTATTATGCTTAAATTAACTATTAATGCATTTTAATGCACATTATATCGAATCAAGGAGATAGAAATGACTTATTTAAATTTATTAATAAACATAAGTATAAAGTGAATAATTATTGAAAAAAGAAGAAAAAATTATATAAAGTAATTCTCTCAGAATTTTGTATAATACTTGATACGTAAAAAACGTTTTATGTGGCATATCCCTTCTATCATGATTTAAACACAAAAAGTTCATCATAAATAATTTTGTCGTCTAACCACAAAAAGCTCCAATTCAATTTCTACATAAGAAATAATTCCTCAATTATTTTTACGGTTTTTAAAAGTTGAGTCAAATGAAAAAGTTTTACAATATACTGTTATACTCTCACTTGCACCAAATATCCTTAACCAAATACTAATATCCTATTTATATTTTCTTAATGAGAATGTTTGGCATAAGAAGTGAATATAACCTATATTAAAAAAAACTTAATGTCCTAAAATACAACAATATGAATTCTTTAAGGATTCGTGATGTAATTATGGAATGCAGTCTGCAGTGTCTTAGAATATTGAACTGTAGAAAGAGTTTCCAATGTTCTACAAAGTATTGTAAAGTGTAAATTATATATATATATATATATATATATATATATATATATATATATATATATATATATATATATATATATATATATATATATATATATATATATATATGTATATATATATATATATAGATGACGTTTTAAGGAGCAATTTCAATCTTTAAAAGTATTCTCAATTCAAATGTATTTATAAAAATGACTTGCAAATGTTTTTTAAGAAGGAAAATAATTTACATTTGCAATGCGCTTATTATGTGTTCAATTTTTGTATGCACCTGATATTATAAAAATAATAAAGAATTGCTTTTCAGGTTATTTCAAACTGGTTCATGGAAAAAAGAAATCAATAAGTTAAAAAATTATACCTTATAAATTATTTCCATGAAGAAACTTTGCTTTTTAATATCAGTTAATGAAATTGAGACTCTCATTGATGGAAAACTATATTACGGTTCCATAACCTAAAACAGCACTATACAATAGCTATTAAGTTCAAAAGCATGATAAAAGCGCTCTCAGCTGCTGTCAGATTTATGGGGAGTCAGAGACTGCTTTATTGCCCCTATTGCAGACACAGCTTGCGAAGAAGCGCTGGCTTCCAATGAAACATTCTGCTGCTATATAACGAGCTTCAGCTTTTGATATCCGAAAATTGTTCTTTTCTTAAAATATCGTTTGTGCTTCGACCCACGAATCGATGACGTCATAAATCACGTGTCACAGTTTCTGAATCTCATTTACCTGTCCATTGTAGAAAAATGGGTTATCAGAACATGATTCGCGTGCATATTTGCCATTTAATCTAGCGATATGTAAAAGTCGCTATTTATAAGAATGTCTAAGAGAAAGATAGTTGCCCTAAGAAATTTAGTTATTTTAAATACAGTTAATTTAAATTTGCATTCTTAAAATATAGAGATTTTCATTACAGAGAAAAATACCTTAAAATATGAGAATTTTTTTATTTTGTAATTATGCAATTTCAAATAATTGTATGATACAAAATATTGAATAAAATATAAACGAAAAAATTTAGTTTTAATTACTTATGAAATAAATATTTTAAATACACAAATGATTTTTTTCTAAATGCGGAAATATTTTTTTTAAATAGAAGGTAGCAATTTCGATTTTTTCTTAAAATGAGAGGTAATTTTGTGAAGGTATATCTAAACTTACTTGTTTCTGATTAACAAATTTTTACTGTATGCAGATACATTTTGGCAAGATTGAGTCAACAAAGATATGTAGTAACTAATTTGTTATATAAAATTATGACGAAATCTTTCTTGGTAATGATATAATTGATAATTATATAATCAATGAAATAACTAATAATAATCAATAAATAATGATCAACTATAATACATATATATACATAATATATCATATATATATATGTCTCAGAGTTAGTTTCATATTTCTAAAAAAATGCTAAAAAGATCTCTTCTTAATGAAATCACTTCTGAAAGAATGAAAATATATAATAGAAAGATGATTTAGAAACTATTTTTATTCAATAGATTTTGAACTTTCATACTCAGTGTATTAAAGAATTTTACTGCTTTCATAAATTTAATTTAGAAATTGGTAATTTCTTGAGTGTCACATTTAAATATCAATAATTTTATATCATCTAGGCATACGCATGCACTTTTATAATAAAGTTTTCCCATTAAAATGAGAATCTGTAATTAATGCATGAAACCTAGAATAGGAATATATATACACTACTGGCCATTAAAATTGCTACACCAAGAAGGAATGCAAATATATATATATATATATATATATATATATATATATATATATATATATATATATATATATATATATATATATATATATATATATATATATATATATATATATATATATATATATATATTGAGATTTTAAATTTCTAAAATAAATTTTTAAAGATGAATTATTAATTTGAATTATTTTCTAAAATTGTAATATTTTAAGTACCTTCTCATTACATATTATCTATCGTTTGCCCTATATCTTAAAAATTTTGTTAAAGGGTATGAATTGGTTGAGGTACAAAGGCATTTTGAATTACTTGGTTTATATTATTATATCTCCTGAAGCATGAATGGATTTTAATTTAAAAGGAAACACTTGAATTATTATTTCTAAAGCGAACACTTTTTAATTTAATTCTTTAAGTATGTGTGGGAAATATGGAGATTAATCTCACAACTCCTGAAAATTCTTGATTAAAGTTCTTTCAAAACACAACTATTCAGCGTCTTTGAATTTAGCTTTGAAAGTAATATCATTGATTTTTCAGATTCCACGATTTCTGCTCTCAAAATTAACTTCTTAACTCTTACAAATTCTTTTAAACTTTATAACTCAAATAATAAGTGTGTGTTTCTTGATTTAGTTACAAACATTTTTGCTCTAAATGTTATTCAAATTTCTATTTCGTTGCTTAGGTCTCAGACCAATATTTTTCTCCCTCATTATGATTTAAAAGGAGATTCATTTACAATCTTTTAAGTTTCTTAACTTTTGCATTGTACAATATTCTATTTAATTATCAATGATGTTTTATTTATCAAAGTATTCTAGAAATCCGATATTTTGTCAGTATGCAATTTAGTTTAGAGCTAGTAAAATAAATTTTATTTAAATCATAAAATATATGATCCCTTATTAATGAATTTAGTCATCATAAATGAAAGGCTTCATTGAGTATGTTAGATTTCTTAAAGACAACAGCGTTGACTGTGTAAATATAAAAACATTTTTGATTAAAATGCAGGACAAATGCTTTGCTGATTAAATTTGTAAGCATTTTGTCAGGTACACAAATTAATTTTCACACGAATATGCATCCCAAAGATATTAATGCCGTATATGTTCAAAAATAATCAAGCATATCAATCACATATATCATATGAATTCTATAAAGCTACAGAAAACAATTAAAATATTTATTTACAAACATTTATTGCAATTTTTTTTTAAAAAAGCAATTACGTTTCCCTTAAATTTTATTGGAAAGCTTCTAGTTAAATTTTTCTCTTGAGTGTGAAGGTATAAATTAATTAAACGGGAATTCTAAAATGTAATTAAAGGATTCTTTTGTTCAAAAGGGAAATAAAGCATTGAAGATAAGCTAATAAAGTTTAGCAAATAGTTTACACTAAAACGTTATTGCACATTCTAAACTACTCAATAAAATGTGTGCCCTATGAGAATTAATTTATTTTATTTACTATGTGCAGCATATTAAAATTGTGGGATAAAACTAAAAAAATTAAGGAAATGAGGCTTAATCATGTATTTAATTAGGCTTTACTACCGGGTTTCAATTTGGCTTATATAATGTATTATTTATCAAGACTAAGATTAAAACGTATTACAATTTAGTTTTATCGCGTATTTATTGATAGAACTTATTAGAATATGAAAGAAACATATCCCGGTAATTAATTAGTTTGATATAATATGCAAGTGCACATTTTTTAAATAAAAAAAATCTTAAGCTGTCTATATATTTAATGAATTAATGATTACTTGATTAAAATTATAATTATGTTTAAAATAAGACAGGAACACACACACATACAACAAATTAGCACTTGATTTATTTATACATTGGTATGTGTGTTTAAATTAATGCAATGTGTGTTATTGTCACACTAGCATGCAAGATCTGATTAGGGCTCTACAATTATTTAGAAACAATAGAGTGGAATCTTCGTGATTTTGAATGAAAGGACCAAGCAGAAGACTTTCAATACTTGGCCTGCCATTCCAAGAAGTATCATTTCACTTGGAGGACATTGCGACCACTCCGAGTTTTAACGTGCCCCAGTAGCCATTAGCGAAAATAACCGGTCGTTGGTTGAGCAAGGATTCAAACTCACTACCTTCTGATAATGAGAAGGACGCCCTAACTAATCAGATTTGACTTCAGGCAATTAATTTCGTAGAGAATTCAATTTTATGCAGGAAAACTGCGACAAAAGTATTCGAAAATTCTAATGAATACATCTTTAGAAAGACAATACCACATATTAATGTCTTTTGTTATTTTTTAAATGTTTCATAGCGCTATTTAATCTATATTCATAAACTAACTTCCTTACTCCATAAATTATGCGTTATCTAAATTTCTTAAAAGCTTCGCTTGGGAAACTTTTTCAGTTTTAAATAATTTATTGATTCTATAGAAATGAGAAAGAATGGGTAAGTTTTATATTTTTGAATCTGATATCATATAATGCTAGAGAAAGTAATCTTAACTGCATAAGTAATGGTAGACTCAAGTGTAAACAATAAATGAACTTAATTAACCATTTCTATCTAGAAATGCAGTTAACAATTGATGCAATATTTTCGTATGACTTTACGTAATATATCTTATAAGGTTTAAAAAATTGAGCATCGTATTATATTTTAACAAATAAACTTTCTTTAAATCTGAAGATAAGAAATTTGTGTTTAACCTTTATTAAACTTATTTCAAATTTAGTTTAAACTATTTAAAATCCATTATGGATTATTTATGTCAGAATATTTCAAAGAGAAATAAGTTAAAGTATTTCTATTCTCCTATCCTAACATATGAGACTGCTAATAGATTATGCTACAATAATAAAATTTAGGATATTTGCTCTACGCATTTGCAGTTAAATTTGAAAGGTTGTATATTTAGATGCATTAATACTTTTTGAATTTGCCGTCTAAGAAAATAATTCTTAGACGGCAAATTCAAATTTTCACCAACCGAGTATACCTTACTCATGTTGCAGTCAAGGTAATTTACTCATATAATATTACACTAGCAATAATATATAATTAAATTACTTAAAATACCAGAATTTAAATAATATGAAAACAAAATTTGTTCAAAGAAAATACTGTAATGTTGAATACATTGATTGAAACTCTTTGATATCTATAATAATGCATTCCATATTGCAAAAATGTAACCAAATTTCTTTAAGGAAAATTAATTGCATCTTTTTAATTTTCTTAGTTATTTTTTTAAATTATTATTTCAAATCATCTGGTAATTTGAGAATATATTTAATAAAAGAAAATTTTCCATTTATACGAAATGTTTGTTTTTAACTTCTGCAAAGAATATTATTCATAGAACTATTTTTTAAAATTTAGTTGTTCTTGAAAATTTAAATTTATGCATAAAAACCAGCTTTTAGTTGTGGCAGAGTTTAATCTGTTTAATCACAATTTTTTTTAGTTGCTATTACTACTTTATTCCATGAACATAAGATGAGCAATTTATGTCTCGCGTTTTTAAAAATACAACTTTATAGGAAACTTTCGAAATCAACTGTCAAACTTCTTTAAATGCAGTTCATCTTATCATTTAATAAGAAAATAATAATAAATTAAGAAATAATAAAATACCGATAACTTAGAACATAAAACATTGGAAATCCACGTTCAAAAAATTATTACATAAGATCGAATGTAATTTTTTGTCCACAAAAATTGAGAAAAATATGACATCTTTTTCACATCACTTTCTTATATTATTTGCTTATAATTCATTTAAATAAAACGATCATTAATTCTACCATGTTATGCAGAGGTAGTAATGAAGATGTCAACAACAAAAAATATACACACACATCCACCTTAACAAACGACATCACCTTTTTTTCTGAAATCTTGAAACATTAGGGATTTGATTGAAAAGAAAAGCAGCAATTGAGAACTCAAGTGCAATCAAGCATTTGATTTTTCTTTTGTTTAATATTTTGAAAGTAAATAAAAATAACGGTATCAAAATTTTATTCTACTATATTATAGTTCACACGGAACCATTTTTTTATTTTCTAAGTTTATATAAGCGTAGTTGTCTCATAATATATATTTGATGGTTTTGTAGAGTTTAAGACATTATTATTTACAAACATATATATATATATATATATATATATATATATATATATATATATATATATATATATATATATATATATATATATATATATATATATATATGTCACATATATATATATATATATATATATATATATATATATATATATATATATATATATATTTGTCAAATCAAATAAAAATTCCAGATGAAGGGATATCTTAATATGAACAATTTTAAGTTATTTATGGTTTGCTATATATAACAAAATATGCAAAAAAATTTATATTTTTAAATAAAAACTCATAAATGTAATGTTAACTGAGTATAAAAATGTTAGTTAAATCTATATAAATTGAGAAAATGTTAAAAGTATACGTATTTCATTTTATTATGTAATTTAAATCTTGTACTAATTTGATGTATTAGAATATTATTTTCATTAGCGATGATTAAAATATTTTTATAGCATCAACGAAAAAAAATATGTAATTCGAAAATTCCAATTTTCCAAATTCGAAAGAGAATATACAATAAATTCAAATGTAGATCAAATTCTAGAAATAAATAAAATATAAACATATTAAAGCAAAAATAAATTATCAATTTTTGAAAATGAGATGATTTTCGCCTTTTAAAACTTCTTAAAATAGAAAAGAAAATTTTTGCATAGCAATAATTTATGTAGAAATAAAAATTTGAAATCAATACTAATTAAAATAAAGGATTAGCATTGAAATGAATATATATATATATATATATATATATATATATATATATATATATATATATATATATATATATATATATATATATATATATATATATATATATATATATATATATATATATATATATATATATATATATATATATATATATATATATATATATATATATATATATATATATATATATATATATATATATATATATATATATATATATATATATATATATATATATATATGTATATATGTTATCTATATACATATGTATATATATATATCTAGAATATTTTAGATACTTTTATCGTTACAATTTCTGAAATTATTATTCCTGAAATTTTCAAAAAAAAAAAAAAAAAAAAAAAAAAAAAAAAAAAACTTTATTGCTAAATTTCGACATGACACAATTTGTTTAAACACTATGAAATAAATTGTGTTTTACATTACTGAAATGCAAAATCATTTAATATTTAGTTACATATTATTTTGATTTGAAAGTTGCAGCTCTTCTTCCCGGCATGAAATTAATAAGTCTTTTTATCAGAAATTTAGAATTCTCATCCATGATAGCTTTCAACTTTTGAAAAATGCTTTCCTGTTTTGATTCTGCTATGTGTGTTACTAACTGGGTTCAACTATTTTGAGGTTACAAGAATGATTCAACCAACCCGATACCTTAATTTTCTTATTTGTGAATAAAACTTTTCATCATATTAGAGATGAGTTTAGTTTAATTATTCAATTGAAATCTTCAACTACAATATGCATTTTAATAAGACTAAATCAATACATTATCTTTTAAAATATATTCAATAATATTTTGATTTATAATCTCACCGATATATGAGAAAAAATTCGTTTATCTAAAAATATTTGAGGAAGAAAAGATATTGATGATATACAACAACGTACAATAAATTGATACATTTATTGTAAAAAATGATTTTACGGGAATAATCTAGATTTATATTAGAGACGCATTTTCGTTTCAAATGTTATTAAAATCATATACATGGTGTAATGCACAAATGCATGTAGAACAATACGCATTCAACTTACTTTTTCATTGGCCAATTTTTTAATAAAAAAGAATGTTTTAAATTACCTAATTTTACCGAATTTTATATTTTAAATTAATTCCCCAGTAATTGTGTAAAAATTTCAAAATTTGATGAGTTAATATGCGTTTTTCTGTTATTGAAATCAGGTGAAATTTTGGCAATAAGTGTATAACAAAATACTTCTATTTAAGTATTGTTTTTCGTTTCAATTTATTTAAAACAGGCATACATATTGACTGCTACAATTCTCATTTTTTGAAAGTTACATCACACTTGATAATTTGTTACATATTTTATATAATCTATATTATTAAAATAAATTAATTTAAATAAAATAAATTCTTTTAAATATTACAGATTTAAAGTGATTGAAATATACAAATATAAAATAGTAAAAATATTGACTTTTCTACATTGCATCATGAAATATTAAATTTTTTAGCCTTTATTTTAAAATTTGTTTTTAAATTCGTAGAATACAGAAATTGACTGAAATGTCGATCAATGAATACATGCAAAAATGTTAATTCCATTGAATTTTTCAGTATCTGATTATTTAGAAACACTTTAAAATTAGAAAAGCTTATTTAATAATTTTCTTAAATATGATAATTATATTTATAAATCAATTACATTGAAATAAAGTATAATTTGAAATGTAATTGTAAAAAATATGGATTTTCTTTTTTTGAAACAATTTTTCTAAATATTTTGTCTATTGTTAACTTTTATTATAAAACTTAAGTTACTAATTTTACTGTAACCAATGCGAGCTTTTCTTTTTTCAAAACTTTAAACAGTCTCCAAATTATTTATGATACTTTAATGAAATCCATAAAAATGCTAAAAATAAATCGTTTTTTCAGAAACTACATAAAAGAACAAAGCTTGACTTTTAATCATATGTACTAAAATCTATGAAAATGAACAAAATGAATTAAATAAAAAATGCGAAATATTCTAAAAATGTATAAAAAATAGTAGTTTAAAATCATTTTTTTAAGATATATTTTTGATCATAAATTTTGAAATATTTAATACGTGGAAAATTCTCCGCAAATACAATATTTTTTCAAGATTACGCAGCAAAATATTTAAAAAAAAATTATTTTGAATAAATGGTAAGTATTTTTGAAAATATATTTAAATAAGATCGATCAACAAAAAAGACAATTTAAAATTAATACGATTTCAAATCCAGTTACTTACTAGTAGGATTACATAGAAATCCTACTTTAAGTAGTTTGAATTTTAAATAGTATTTTTACTGCCCATTTTTCGAAATAAATATATTATTCAAATATAAATAAGATATTTATAAATAAGCAATTAAAAAAACTATTGATAAAAATTTAAGTATATATTAATTTTGATATACAAAAAACTAGGTTTACAAATATTGTTGCAGTCTATAATTTCTTCAATAAAAATTATCTGAATTTTTTTCATAGAAAATTAGATTTTTGCATGATAAGGAAAAATTTCTCATTAAATTTATAACAAAATGAGATCTGTTTCATTTGTTTTATGTGTGATACTTTGTAAATAATTGAATAGTCCTACTTAAATTTTTTTAAAAAATATATATGCATATTATTAAAGTAATAATTATAAGACAATGTTGTAAAACAAAATTAATTGCTCTATCTAAGCATAATTTAAGCTATTGAAAAGCAATAAGAGAATTCGTTTATTGTAATTTATGAATTAATGATTGTTGAAAATTAAACAATGTTATCTTGGGCCATGATCAGCTACTTGGCGAACATTGTGGATGACTGATCTTTTTTTTTTCTTTGAAAGGATAGCTTCATGAGTAGCTACCATTCACCTCCCTTAACCTTGGTGTTATGCGAGCCTTACCTAAGGTGAATGACACTATGGTTATAGTGCCTTAATGGAGTCTGATATGTCTAGCGAACTGCTAGACTAACTTGTGTTACCTAGTAACTCAAGCAATGCTGCATGGATTTTCTTACTCCCATAGAATTTTATTTTTGGTTTTATGGATGAAAAATTACTAAACACTAAAATCATCACTCATGCAGGTAAAATCTTTGAGGTAGACCTGTTTTCACAAGATAAAGAAATTCAAAGTAAATTTACTGAAGAAAGGCAAATGACTCCTTCAGTATTAAAGGTAGAAATGACCTCTAGTTCATACACATTTAGAGTAGAGCAGGAAATTATTAATCGTATGATTGTGTGTGTGTGTCTTTATAGATAGGATTAAAATTAAAGAAAGGCTGCTCGAGTGGTAGATAGAAAGCTGAATAGTGTCTTAAAACTCACAAAGATAGCAACTAGAAACAAATTAACTCTTATTTGGGGCACGTAAATGATAAAGGTAATTTAAAAGCTGATGAACATGCAAAATAGGGATCGTCTTCTAATCCAATTGGTGCAGAGCCTTTCTGTGGTATTAATTTAAAAAATGTTAAAAAATATCCTGAAATACATAAAAAGGAAAACCTGGCTTGAATCTTTATATGTTAAAAATATGATATGTAAATCATGTGCCAAAACTGATTCTCAAATTTTTAGATGTTCAAGACAGAAGATATGAAAAATTACAGGATTTATTTCTGGTTACTATTGTCTTAGAAAACAGCTTTATACGATGAGCAATAAAGGGGATTAAATGGCATATCATATTGCATTTGAAAAATATATCCTTGCCCTTACTCAATTGACAATTTTAGGTACTCTCGATAATAAAGATTTACACCTTATCTCCAAAAGGTATCTATCTGACATCCTAAACAAATTGGGAAATTCTAGTAGAAAGAGCTAGGTTATTTTGAATTTGGAACTTGGTACAAAATATGCTTTGAGTTGAGTGGCCTTGTTTATCAAATTCAATTAATAAGAATAAAATACAGTGCGTTAAAATGTAAAACTTACTCACAAATGTGTGTTGCATACATATATTATATAGCGCAAATATAATATGTATTTATAGTTATAATTGGTTCTTATATCATAAATATTAAAGATAATTAAATGTACTTTGTATTTATGATAAAAAATATTTTTGCCTGAAAATGTTTAGATTAATAACTTGGTTTTAATGAATAACTGAATGTCTAAAGAATTAATATGTGATAATTACTTAAAAATAAAGATATGTTTGCTTGAAATGTATTACGTTTTCTTAAAAATTGTCGTGCATTTATGAAAGTATGAATTGCTATAAAAACCTTTCTTCATATTTGTACAATGTAGCTGCTCTATTCTCTTAAAACATTGACCTTATATAAAATTTTTTAGGCTTATAAAACGGGACAATTTTACTTTTAAATTGGTGTGTAAAATATCAACTATTCGATATAATCTCTCTACAGAAAATAATATAAAGTCAAATGTGTTTACTTTGAATTTTAGCTTAAGTCTATCTTTCTTCAAAAAATTTTTCTGTTTTGAAAAGAATCATCTGATATTTCTATCAGAGAGAAAGATCCTGAAAAGTTTCACTGACCCACAACATTAAAAATATTTATGTTCTGTATGTTAAAAGAAGAAGTGGAGGACTTAGAGGAGGATAACCTACTTTCAAGTACGATTCACTCACCCAGATGGGTAACCATCTTTTTAATGGAGGTGGACTTTTGATGCAGAGCCAAAATCCGTGAGAGTTTAGAGACCTAAAAAATGACGTGACCATCATTGAGACGGAAGAATTCGTCAGAAAACCTCTCAACCTCTGGTTTTCACTCATTTCTGTTGAGTGAATTTTACGACAAACATTTTCCAGAGAATAGGCTTTTGAGCAAAAATATTCTCTTACATATTTTTCATGATCAAATCTCGGTAAACAAAATTTGTATTGAAATCATTCTGAAAATAATGTAGTCTAAAGGAAGGAATTTACTAACCTTTTGTAAAAAAATTCTAAAATTATTGTTTTGCGAAGAAAGGTACAAAAACATCTTATTTTGAAGAATTGAACAAAAATAATTTAAGTAAAATAAAATTTAGTTTTCTTTATACCAATATAGAAACTTTAACGGTATTATAGAAGTTATATAGTTTTCTAGAGAGTAGTAATTAGTATAATGATTCTAAATAATGTAAAGAAAAGATCTCACAATATTTCAGCTCAATTATGATCTTCTACATTAATGGATGTAAAATCTATATGGTGTAAGCCGAAAGATTTGTATAGGTGATCTACACACCTGTTTTACAGTATCTAAGTAATTTCTTTCTGGATTTTTCACAGACACGTATAAGTTCAATGTAAAATAATAATGAAAATGTAATTGGAAAGGGAATATTTTCTATGAAGGTAATAAAAAGAAATTTAGTTTCTAAGAAATGATAAAAAACATAAATGTAATATAAATATTTTGTAATAAATATAATATTATCAGGACTTTACGCAATTTTAGTTACCATAGAGTTGAATGCTGTTGTAAGAAATGTTAGAAAATGTTACCTAGGGAAAAGATGACGCATTTTATTTCCTGTAGTTGGAATTTCATTCATTAGTCTTGGTAAACTCTGATGTTAGTTCTATCTTGACAGAATCTTTACATTATAAAAAATATTTCTTTGGATTAATCGATTTCTTTTCTGTTTGATCACTTTTACTATAACTGTAAATTGAAGATGCTTTAATACACCAAATGTTGTCACTCAGGATTTCTTGAAAGTTTCTTAGATAAACTGAAAAATAAGTTTTCTAACTCATATTTTAAAGCTTTTTATGTTTAGTCTTAAAGTTCAGGAATTAATGATTGAGTTTTTTTGTGCTCCTTTACTACTTCAATAAGATAAATTTTATCAGCAAAATTAAGGAAATCATATAAATTTTTCCTAATACCTGAGACTTTTACTAACACCAAGAATGCCCAAAATACTATAAGAAGTATATAAAATTCTACTTTATATAAAAAAATTCAAATATGTGACAACTTATAAATTGAAATCTTTTATATATTTAATAAAATTCTATATGGTATTTATAAATTTTTATTGTTTTATGAAATCTACAAATTGAAATCTGGGAATGACACAACCTTTTTGAAAACAAAGAAGTGTTAAATTTGAAACAAATCATAACAGAAATAAAGTTTCAATGAACATAAATTATAATTTAAAAATGAAGTTCAATCAGGTTTCCGAAAAATATCAGAACCTAAGCCACCTACTACATGTTTTATATTTCAAGGATATAATACAGGAAGAAGACGAAAAATTAAATGATAAAATTTAAAAGTAAATTATTTAAGTTTTTTCTGTTATAAAAATAATAATGAAATAATTTTTATTAAAAATGGCTTATAGTGTAAAAAATGTTGACTTAGTGTGAAAATATTCTACATTATATAGCCAAAACTATTGTTTCAGAAATTGCAAACTTTAAAATTCGCTTAATGGAAGCATTCTGATTACACTAACCACCAAATTTTCAGAAAACTTTTTCCGAAAACTATAACTATTTCTTGTTATTTATTTTTCTTATTGTATCAACCATCAAGATATGCATTGTTGTACGTTTTAATCTCAGCACGTTGTTGTTTTTCAAGTAATCAAGCAAACATTGATAATTCTACACACAATTATATTCCACTTCTTTTACGATAGATAATCTATCATGCAATCAAAGTATTAAATTTTATTTGTATTTTATAAATGCTTTATGATAGAGTATGTTTTGAATGCGGTACTTTATATCACATTTAAATTTTTGTCCTGTAATTCTTTTATTGAAATTATTCAAATTCAGATTTGAGTATTTGAAAAACTTAGCTATAAGTACAATTTCACGTTTTTAAATTATTTGCTGATATTTTCTACTTGGTGTTCAATTTAAGTTATTTGCAATTTATTTTTCTTCTAATATTCATAGATTTAGAGAAACAGAGCAATGTAACTTTAGTAACTTTAGAAAACTCTTTAAAAACTAATTACTGTTTTGTAAGAAGCTGTGCAAAATTTTTGAAAAATAGAATATTAACTAATTTTTAAGAGAGGGGATTCTCTATTCAGCAAAATTTTAATAAAATAATGTTTTTTAAAGTAACTTACATTAATTATGCATCAAAAGTTGCAGAATTCTTTTTACTTAGTTTAAAAACACCATGCAGTTTTTAATTAAGTTAAGAACTAATTAACACTTCATCAAGAAAATTATTTTCTTGTTAATTTAAGCAAACAAAAAATGTTAGTATGGTAAAACATGAATTGTTTTTCCATAAATAAAAATTTAATACATTAAACTTTGCTTAAAAGAACATAGCTTGAATATTTACTTTAATATAAGATATATAGTTCTAAATACATCATAAATTTTAGATTGCAATCATTTATCTTACAAATATAATTATAAATATATCTATATTTTGTTATTCAAATAAATGTTATTATTTTGGATTGTTTAACAGCAATATACTTTATTAATCATTTAATTAAATGAAGTCAAGATATTTATATGAGTAAGGTTGTTCAGTATGTTTTCCTTTTCTGATAAATCGTATAAATGAAAAATTCAAAGTGTTAACAAACAATAATTAAAGATTAATTCATATTTAGGAAAAGATAATTTATTTGTTTTCAGTAAATTAATAAGAACTCAATGCAGTAGTTATAAAAAAATAAAAATATATATAATATTCTTCAAAATAATTGAAACCATTAACATTTTATTGCTATACAATTTTTAAGAACATGTTGCAGTAATAATATTGTATAATAATTTAATCGGTATTAATCTAATTTTTGAAAAATTTATTTGTTGGTATGAATGATATTAGAAAATTCTGAAACATTTTTCGCTGGAGCATGAGTGATTTGAAGAGTACTGATTCAATGACACTACACTAAATCTCTCTCTAAATATGTAGAAATTATTTCAAAAAATAATAATCAGAACAATGTGATATTATTGCGCAATGATGTACACAGAAAAAATAATGGCATATGATTTTTGGTTATGGAAAACTATCGGAGAGATATTGACTTATTGATAATCCTTTTTTATGATCCAAATATATATTTTATTTGTGACACATATACAAGTGACTAAATTTAATGAAATATAATTTTAATATAAAATGGTTATTTTTTAATAATGATAGCAAAAGTTTGAAGAATGCTGATGTTTCCTGTTATACTTCTGCCTTACACAAGATCATAGCTTACAACAATGGATATTTTTATTGATTACAAATATAAATATCTTTATTTAAAAACACAATATCGATACTCATTTTAATAATTTTCATTCAACTGAAAATTAGATAAAAAAAGAAATAGTACACTTTCATTTTGAAATTAATTTTTTAATGAATAGTTCTATAAATCTGGTTTGACTGACATAAAAATTTGTTTTTCATATGTTTTTGAAATCAAAAAAATATTTCAGAAGAGATCATTAATTTTAAAATACATTAACAAAGTTAAACTCAGTAAATTCAGCCTATAAATTTATATATTTTGGGTAACATTTTGAAACATTCAATTCACAGTGTGTGTGTAATTATAATTTTTAATTTTAAGCTTCTATTTTATATTTTTGGTTTCATATTCGTTCTCAATTTTCTTTCATAAATTGCTTTTAATTCAAAGATTTTCACAATAGAATTATATTACTTTCTAAGAATTATTTTTATTCATTTTTACATTACATTGTCATTTATAAGCGTCTTGATTTAAACATGTATGCATCATGTGACAAATAATTTAAAACTAATTGTTTCGTAATATTTAAGCAATATTAATTGTTAAGTAATATTAAATTTTGCAGTGAAAGAAATGGAAATATTACAAAAAGTTTTTGTTTATTTTCATTGTGTTATTCAAAATTCACATATATGTCTAAATAAAACAGGAAAGTTTAAGTATCTCAAATCTCTCTGATATTCTATGAAAATAGTTTTAAGATTAAAAATATATTTGTAATGTAGCAACCGTAAAAGATATTATACTCAAAATATAGTGTCTATTTACTGAATTTAATTAAAGAGTGTATTGTATTCATAAATGAAATAATTTTTTTTATAAAATTTGCAACAATTCTGCAATGACGAAGCAATAGGAAATTGTTTTTGTTTGGCTCTAAAAGTTCGATCTTATCTTATAGGTTTTAGAAGAAAGAATTAAATTGGAATTGTATCTTCTAACAATAGAGATAACTGGATTGAAAACATTATAAGCACCACAAATATTGGTATTTATAAGCAGTTTGAAAATACATAATATTAAATAATGAATTATTCTTTTGTTTAAAAAATTCGCATAATTTATATATTAGAATTTGATGTAAATAATTCAAACCTATATTGTTAGTTACATTGCACTTGGTAAATTATCATGAAATCATTCAATTGATTGCTTGAAATGGCTGATGCGCTTGTCAATTTATTTTTTCTAAATTTAAAATACGTTATTGAAGAGTCTTAAATATTTTGTTTTATAAAGTAACAAATTTGCAAGCCAATGAATAAATGTTGTGCTTCATGTTTATTCTCTCTTGAAAATATTTCTACCAACAGCAAATAAGAAAGTTTGCAAACAAAATCATGAAAAACTTTCAAAGAAAGTATTTGATGTAATTCTGGTGGAATAGTTTTCGAATATAATACAAACTAGAGTGATCCAATATCTATTAAATTCAAAAACACACACTACAAAGGCTCTTTCAACTACTGTCAGATTTATGGTGAGCCGGATTCCACTTTATAGCTTCTTTCTGCACATAAAATGTGGAGGAACACATCCAGTGAGGTCATTCCCTTGCCATTTGACAAGCTTTAGTATTTTATTCCCGAAAATGTCATATTTCACAAAAATATTGTATGAGCTTCTTTTAGTGCGAATCTATTGTGTTATAAAAACTGAACTCTATGCCTTAGGTTCTTTATACCTATTTGTAAATAAATAGCGTGTCTAACAAATATAAACAATTTTATATAAAAACAAATTAAAAGAATTAAATTAATTGAATTTTATGAATCCTCTAGTGGTTATAAGGCTTTTAAACTTTTCAAGGTTCATTATGTAAGTTGAAATAATTGTTTCTGGAATAGAAAGGAATAAATTAAAGAAGGCGATTTTAATATATTATATTATCTTTTGGGAAATAATTCCTATATAAGCATAAGATAACCAATTAATACATTATCTTTACTAATAGTTATTGACACCCAATTATTTAAAAAAACTGAATTGTTTTAGAATATACCAAATTTTCATGTATGTTGTTTTGTTTACGTATGTTCGGATATTTTATTATTCAAGAAATTAACAATGATAATGATTAGTTTTAAATCTACAAAAAGAACATTTTTAAAACGAGATAAAATTTTATAATGAACAATTTTAGGGCTAATTTTATAATAGTAGTTAAACATTAATTATCGAGGTTCATCAAATTCAATTTTCCTTCTTTCTTCTATTCAATATCTACTTGGTGTAGAATTTTCAAATACGTTTAATATGTTGATTCTTTTGTATCAATTTATATTGTTTATGGGTTGTTTACTAAATTTGTTTACTGTTTACTAAACTTTTTGGAGCATATCTAATATTGCTGGCATTAGATATCCTCCAAAAAATTTAGTTTTTGTATCAAATTCTCTTATAAAATATAAATATCCTCAGAGTATTCAAGCATATTTTTTAAAAAAAATCTTAAAACATTCTATGTTTTTAAAGTTTTAAAGAAATTTTTGTTAAGAAATATTTATTTACGAATTTTAATTAAATAAATTTCATACAAGATAAAATTTTATTATGGAATTACAAGAATTTTTTTAAATCTTTTTTTTCGGTCACAAAGACATGTTTCATCAATGAAATATGTAGTATCTAAATTTGCCCCATTTTTTGTGAAATTTTTTTAACAATTTTAAACTTAAACTTTGTAATATTTTTCTTATAATTACAAAAAAAAAAAAAAAAAAAAAAACAATTGAGCAACATCAGCATATCCTGTAAAAAAACGGGAGTTGTTATTGCATGCACTCAAAAAGGATAATTTATATAAGAAAAACATTTTATAAATATTAAAAACAATTTAAAAATATGTAAAATATTTTTGTCCAATATAATTTAATTTAAAACAGGAATTCTTATATAAATTCTACATTTATTGCCGACCAACTTGTCTAGAGGTTAGCGTGCCTGACTACGGATAAGGAGGTCCTGGGTTCGAATCCCGGTTCGGGCATGGATGTACTTTCTCTCTCTATCTATCCTTGTCCTTTCCTTGTATGAATGAGGTGTGAACTGTTGCCTACCCTATAAACGGGTACCTATGGCTTATGTGTAGAGCAAAGTCGTACCTTCACCTTCATGGTTCTCTGATTAAAACGAAAGATGCTCACAATCAACTTAATTCGCATAGCATAGCGAGCTTGGCTTGTCTAAGTATCATTAGTAAACAACAACAACATTTATTATTTGATTTATTATTATTTAGAGATGTTACACTAAAATAGATAACGTTTTACAGAAAAGTTTATTTACGTTCTATCTTTTTAAAATTAAGAATAAATTTAACTTTTTCTGATTTTTTTTACTAGAAACATTTAAAAGAGTTTATATATTTTTTAAATTTGATTAAATTGTCTTGTTAATTCATTGTATCATCTAATACATAATTGTTTAATAGAAACCATTGATTAAGATTAAAAATATTCTGTCATTGTATTTTAAATCATGTATTTCGTTAATATTTTAATTTACAATTTTTTTTAGCAAAAATCTAATAATTTATTATTTACGTTTTATTTTTTATGCATATTCTGTTACGTTCATAATGCAAATTTACACATTAGCAACGTAATCTCATTTGGAATGACAGCGTGTTATTCATTATTTAGTTTTATTAAAGAGTACATGTTGTTCAGGAGATTAAATTTCATTGACAAAAGAACTTTAAAAGCAAATTATGAATAGTAGCACATGCAACTTTCCTTATATTCTAATATGTAATTATTATAAAAGTCATCAGAACTTAAGGACCCTTAAATCATTATCAGTTTACAAGTTTTGGGATTTCTTTCCGTCTTATATCAAAACAATTATTTAATTTAATCCGAAACTGAATCCTTGCTGTGTATATCCGAGGTTCATTTTAATCAATATAGATAGATAGATTATTCTAAAATATAAAACAGTTCTGATTACTTTAAGTAAAACTTATGCCAGGAAGCTTTCCGTTTTCAAAATAGCATGTCTTTATTTTTACATTTTTGGCTCTACATAATTAGTTCTATAAAATGACAATTCATGTATTCACTAATTTTATACAACTGCTTATTCCAATATGAAAATTACTTTATTTTTCATTACTGAATGAGAAAGATACTGAAAATAATTTTAAAAACTATTTTACGAAACTGAAATGATTTGCATTTTGATATCTAGCAAAATATATTTAAATAAATGGATCTAATATTTCATTTTTTATATGAGTAAATAAGAAAATTAAAAAAAAACTTCATTTAATAGCCAACAAAATTTATTCTACAAAAAATTATGACTTTTGCACAATTATGGTCATGTACTCAGGTTTCTTAAAGGTACTGATTTAAGAGTTAATAAATAGGGATAATCTAAATAATTTGAAAAATTTAATTAAAAAGAGAATTATTCAAAATTTTAAAACCTAATATTAAAAGTATGTATACTTTAAATGCCACTTTGCAGTGAGATAAAATTTAGAGTTTTTTAAATATTTGACTTTATGGCGTGGTTGAAAAATGTTTCGTTCTCACTACTAGAAGGTTATGAGTTCTAAGCAAACCTGATCAAAGATATCCATCCTGTTCTTAATGTTGACTACTTCACATAAAATAAGTGCCATAATCGCAATGTCTACCAATTAATGTGATATCTCTCTGGGATTAGTAAACCGAATAGTAGGAATGTCTGCAGAAGAATTGTTAACATACTAGCTTTCGGTTCAACAGTTCATAAGTTTGATTTCTAGTTAAAGATTAAATGTTTTTTTGGTTTGGTATGCATTTGATGGTGTAGGTCTTGGTATAATTAGTCTTCTTGTAAAAACAAAAAGACTAATTTTTGTCACTGTCATTGTTTTCACAATGAATGTGAAAAACAAACCAAATTATCCCTGGTTCTAAATTTCGTAGGCCTATACACTTTCGATTTTACGATGGTACACTCATTGAATGTCAAATTACATAAAAGGAAATCATTTTCACTTCTTGTAATGTCGGCAAAAGGAGGAATTCCTATTGGCTGCGTGTTATAAGAATAATATCAACACATGAGCTGATATATTCTAATTCGAATCTCTTAAGGAAAGTAAGGAATACAAAAATATGTTCAGAAACATGAATGCGTTTTTCTGTATTATGATACTTAACTAAATCTGGATCAAACTCGTTACATTTGATTCACATTGAGATAATTGATTATTAAAAGTCAAGAATAAAACTGTAATTTGTAACTTATAATCTTATGATTATTTCAAAATATCTTTGAATTTTGGATGAATATTCTCATAAAGACATTTATTCAGAAGAAAAGTTATAATTATTGAACTTTAAATGGCTAACAGGAATGCACTTTAAATGGAAATGGAGTAATAGCTATTACTGTTTTTAATAAAAGGTTAATATTTGCATAAAATATTTTAAATATGACCAACAAACAATTAACATAAAATTTTTTTAAAATATGATAGCAGGTCTATTACAATGAAAAGCTTAGCTGATAATTTATCTTTTAAGCCATAAATTTTAATACTGTCAACTTACAAATTTTGAATCATATATTAAGGAAAAGCTGAGCAAACGTTTGTTTGAATTAATAAATATATTACTTTTTGTTACATTCAAGATGGCGGCTTTTCTTCTATGACAAAACTGCATTTGTTCAAGCAAATAATAAATTATTTAAGACATTCATAAAAAGGTACTTTACTTTTTTGAATTAGTAACAGTCCTTAAAAAGTTAGATTTTTGAAAATTAATTACTTACAAAGACAAAAACAACTTTTCTTAAATTTTCAAACTGTAAGATATTGTTATATTTACTTTGAGTTACTGAACATGTTTAATGATTTAACTCATGTTTTTATATCTCAAATATCTTTATTTGGATTTAGTTTTCATTTAACATGTTTCAAAAATACCCAGAATTCGCAAGAAACTACTTTCGAAATTGCTAAAATGTATAAATATTCTTATACAAAAGTGTTCAGAGCACATAATTGTTATGAAATATAAATTCGCTTAATATAATCATTTTTAAAAAGTAATTTATACAAATATGTATATGGTGATTAAAGCATTGATTATCATTAGTAAATATTAACTTAAGTTATTACTCTTCTGCTTACTTATTAAATGCAAATTCCTACCAATTTTGTAAAACAAATGGGATAATATTTTCATGTCTTTAAACTTTTAATCCTCAGTGATTATTTAAGTGTATATTGAATTACTTTATTCCTCATTCTAAGAAACGTAAAGAGTATTCATAATTTATAAAGATTAAGTGTTGAGTGCATGCTTTCACTGTTTTCCTAAATTATATATTAATTCCTGAGAATACTAATTTATTTTTTGCAAAATTCTCCACTCTTGCAAACTGAGGAATAATATTTGCATAATGTTAATTTTTATTATTTAACATTCACAAAAGTACTTTTATAACAAATTAATTTCCAAATATTTTCGGAACCAAGATTAACACGAGTGAAATATATGTGTAACAAATATTGAACTTAAAAATTATTTTAAGTTCAATATTTGTTACACATGTAAAATAATTCAGTTGTGAGGAATCGCATTTAATTAGATGAAGAAACTACATGTAAAGTCAGTGAGCATTACTTTAGCAAGATGAAAAGTTTTATTCCTGCTGTCTGTTAAAACATGTAAAGGATGGGGATATAAGTGCAATTTAGTATCATTACTACATTAGGATCCACACATGATCCATGTCTCTTTCAAATCTTACACTACTGATTTTGTAAGAATGTATTACTTTAGATATTCATTGTGCTGACTCAACAATACTAAATTAGAAAATTAATAAAATAGTGAATTTTAGTTTTAATTGAAATATTTAATCAAAAGATATATAATTTGAAAATATCGTTATGAGTAATTTCTAAATAAATAAAATACAATTTCAAAAGCTATAATTCTAATTATTTGAGAGAAATAATAAACAAAGTCTTGAATAATGTTGCGAGAAAATTATGAAACAAACTTCGTAATTGATCTTTGCATTTTTATTTATTTTTTATAACACAGTGAGTCCATTATTTTTTAAATGATATTATACACCCTGATCTTGATTTTATATGATATTTTGTAAACTCTTTTTAAATATGTGCTTAAAAATCTTAATAAATATCTCTAATTATGAATACTGGATACTTTTTTATATGTGAGCTCATTCTAATCTTCATTGGAAACAATTATCTTTATCAAAAACAAGCAAATATTTTATATAAGCTAATTTCATTTATGTGTGTCTTATACATTGTAAAAAGTTTAATGCAAATGTATTAAAAATATTTAAATGTTTTAAACATTATATTTACATTAGAAGAAGATATGAACATCAGGTGGCTTAGCACACACAATAAGTTATTTTAGAATTGAATTTTATGTGCATTCACAATACAAAGTATTTTTGAATTGACAATAACTGAAGTCTATTGTCAACTTTTTTTAAGGAAAATCACCACAACATAAACATAGAAATGTGTTTTTATATTTTATTGTTGCAGAATTATAATTCCTATCAGCGAACATCTAATAGGAAAATGAAAAATATTTTGCAAGTGATATCTTTACCTGTAATTATATTTGAATGTGATACAAATTTTGTTAACGTCAGTTATTTTTCAGTCTGCTTCAGGAAATTTTTTATAGTCTTACGTCAACAGTAAAACACACATTTATTTTAAGACTTCCTTTTTTAGTAATTTATATATATATACAAATTTTATTTTCTATTTTCTTATGTTCCTAATCTAAAGTTACCAATTTGCTTATTAAGTAATTTCTTTCAACAATATATAAACAAAATATACATGATTTTTTTTATTTGTATCATTATTTATATTTTCATTTTCTGAAACTACTTAAATTTTGTCAAAAAATAATCTTCTACTCTGTTTGGTTATATTATTTTTTATATTTTCTGCAGAAGTTTTTAAAATAAAAACTTTAATTCCCATTCATGAATATACTTATCTTAAACGGGAAAAAAAATCCTGTAGTTAAGTAAACATTGATTTTGTTTTCTAAATAAACGACTTTTTAATTTTGCTGAGAATGTAAAAATGCGATTTCAAAATAAGCTTAATATTAGAAACCTGTCTCAAGATATCAATTTTTAATCAAACAAATATTTAACTAATGCAAGTATGAAATTTTTTAAAAAATAATTCTTGGTAAGTTTATTATAACAGGAAGTTGTTATTTTACACTATTATTACACACAGTTTTTAATCTAAGATTTTTTAAATATTTTAATTAATGGAAAATGCTTTGCAAATTATTGTTGCAAAAGTAGTTAAAAAACTATAAGATGACATTTCCCAAGAGTTTCAAATTTTTTCCAACTTTTGTTATTTTTGAGATTATCAAAAATGTTCTGAAACATTTTTTACAAGCAATATAAAATCTCATTATCAGTTACAGAAATAAATTCAAAATGAACTATGTTTTTTATTAGTTCCAGAATAAAATTATATTTATTCATTTATGTGACACACAGTGCAGATTTTTACTATTCTTGATATTGCAAATACGCATAAGTTTTTCGCAAATTTAAATAAATGAAATTTTGCGTTTTATAATTGTTAATACGATTCTGAAAATTATTTGAGAAATGTTATTATTTTAAATATGTAATTTTATGTGTAAATGGTAGACTTATTGAGGTAAATATTATTAAAATAAATGGAATTAGGATTCTATAACTTGAAATAAAACTTGTTGCTCATAAGTAACATGGTTTTGTAACAAATCTTAAGTTCTGAAGCACAGATTAGAGCAAAATGAAAAAAAAAATTGTAAGTCAAATCTTAAAGGACAAATGTAAAATTTATCTTGAAAATAAATTAAAATAAAGACAGAGGGTTTTGGTAAATTTTCGTCACATAATAGATGATTAATATTTTATTTGATAGAGAAACATGCATTAAATTTTCGCCACTTAATCACATGCATGAGATAAATGCATGATTATATTTTTAGTCCTAAAAGCAGTTTCAATATTTTAAAATACTTTTCCCCAAAATTTAAATATAAATTATTTCCGAGAATATATTTTCAAAGTTTAACCTGAGATGCAATACGTAATACCCTGAAATTGAAGAAATTTGAAAATATTTCTGCATAATATAATCTTTTGAAAGATGTAATTTATTTCTTACTGGCTAATTAAAATTTTTATATTCTATAAATTTATAAAATGGCTGCAAGAAGGAACTAAGTATAGGACTATGCAAATACATAAAAATTAAAATAATGCCTAATTCTTATTTCTATCAATATTTTAAAGATTTCTTATCAAAATTCCCTTTTTCAAAATTACAGTATCTTCTTTTTGGAAATTTATAAATAAAAAATTGTTAATTCATTTAATAGAGTAGTAAATGAGGTGTGACATTGTTGATATTGATAAACGAAATATACCATATTATTTGCGCTGATAATTAAAAGCTTAATTACTATATAAATATTTTGTTAGGGTATAATATCTAAACATACTGAGCACATATTGTTTTTATTAAAAATACGAATCACATAAAATTTACAAAATGAATTTAATATTTTAGTTCATAATATACAGGGGAGTTATAATTAATGTCGGTTCTTCAAAAAGTTGCAAAAAGAAGCAGATTTCATATTGGAAACATATTTAATTTAAATGTGCATGGAACAATGATAATTGTAACCAGAGAAAAAAATAGTTTAAAAATTCACTGATAGTCGGGGATGCACTAAACTAATTTTGAAGAAGTAATTAAAAAGAATAAATTAGCAAATGTTTTATTAAAAAATAATCAAGAAGGTTTGAAGAGTGTAGAGCAGCAAGAAGAGTAAAAGAGAAAAAATATAAGATGAGAATTTCCCATGAAGACGAGAGATTTTTAAAGATAAGGAACACTTTAGGAGTTAAAGGAAAGAAGTTTGGTTTTCTTTCATTAAATTAATCTTCTTCTCGTAGACACTTAAAAGCCTAGAACAAACATATATGGAAATACATAACTATATTGATGGACAAAAAACAGATCCACAAATATGGAAGGAATACTTTGACAGCTGACTCACTACGGGGGAGGGGAAGTCATTTGAAGAACATAACTGTCTCAGCGAGAGACAAAAGCTAATATGTTATTTACCATAATTGATTAAAATCAAGGAAAGAATTAAAAACTTAAGACCTGTGGTCAAGAAACGATTCCCTTTGAATTCCATAGAAATACTGGAAATAACGGGTTGTAAATATTATACCACAATTTATTAAGTTAAATTGAGATTTAGAGACATTTCCAGAAGATGATTCCTTAATAAAATTTGCCATGTACAAAAAAAATAAATATTTTAAAATGTTCTAAATATACAGAATGATAAATTAGTATTGAGGGATATACAAAGTATATTCAAATATCTTATTTAGTAGACAATCCCCATTTCTCGTAAAGATTTTAAGTCCCTTAATGTGGATTCAGAAAGAGAGATTTAAAACTGAAAAAGAGAGTATTTAGTTTTTGAAGTATAAAGGAAAACCAAATAGTTTGGATTTTGTGCTCATAAGCATTTTATAGATTTCAAAACTAACATATGATAACCTTAAGAGAAAATAATTTATTGTAAACCATGAGGAAGTTCAATACACCTGACAAGCTCGGAAGACTTATTTATCTAACACTGAATGAAATAAAGTTAAGATTTAAAAAAAGAGTAACTTCTCTGAATCAATAGTTATTAAAGATGATGCTTGTAAAGGTTAGAAACTCTAATGGACTTGTTGTTTAACTTACCGCTTTAGTAAATAATTAGTGGGTTTAGGCTTGATACGAAAGGGAGTATTTTTCAAAAATCAGTTTAAATACTGATATATACTTATGGCATTGTCAATATTTTAAATAAATCTTTGCCTAAAGCAGGACTTTAAGGCCTTGAAGAATGTGACAGTTAAAATGTCCTTTTCAAATAATAAAAATAAAACTGATATGTAATTCCTCAAAGAAACAGACTCTAGAACTTAAATTTTAAACAAAGTTACATTGGGCTAAGTTATCGTTGAAATTAACATTAGTAATGTTTTTGCCATGAATTAAGAAAAGAACCATTAACACCAATTGCTCTTTTTTTAGATTCAGAATATATCTAAAATAAATATTGATAAAGGAAGAGCAATACTTTGCCTCTAAAAGTCTCATGACAACTATATTTACCTGTTTGTCTGAAAAAAATGACAAAATAATATATATCTTGGAAGTTTCTTTCAGGAGATACTTAGAAACATTTTTAGTAAGAAACAAATTGATGTAATGTGGTATAAATTATCAAATCTTTTTCCTAAAATATTCAATTAAATTCTATAAGTCTATCATTTTTTGAAATCGTGAAATGTATTAATGTTCAAGGAAACAAATGGGTTGGCCATTAATCCTAATAAAGCATTTATAAATTTAAAAACTGTCAAAATGGATGCTTTTATATAAATCTTTTCTGGACATGCTTCGTAGAGATATACCAAATTTTAGAGATTGGATTGCATTCAAAACAATCTGAATGTTTTGCATATCAAGAACTGCAGGAGATTGACTAGGAAATGTCCTCCAGTGACTTGAGAAGATCAAGCTAATTTGAAGTTGTCTAGCCTATGAACAATAATTGTTATTAAAATGAATGGCATGGGCATTGAATTTAAATTTGTGATAAAAAAAACAGTCATCTCCAGATATTCTGCATCTGATAACTATATTATTGAAAAGTGAATATCTCCTTATGAAGTTTTTAGAGGAATTATGACTGTGCAGATACAGTCACCATTACTATAAAAAATATTATGTATACATATATTATGATTGATTAAAAATGAATTGAGACAAATTATTTAATTTTGCTCATATACTTTAAAATGTTCTTTAACTTGTAATTGCGTTAATCTTTGAAAAATAAATAATACAATTGTTGTTAATAATACCGTTATTGTGATAATTTGGAATTATCATTTCCTGATATATTTTAAAAGTTTTATTCTCAAATAAAATACACAATCTAAAAAATTTCGATATTAAAGTTAATATCTTAGATGCAATAAATGAGAAACTAAATTCACATAGTCGAATTTCAATTCTCTCTCAATCTAATTTATTTTTAATACTTTGATATTGTGATCTTCGAAAATTCTTGCCCTTTGTAATTTCCTTTCCTTATGGGTGAAAGCAGTAATTAAAATGCACTTACTGAAAAGCAATTAAACGGTGCTTTGTTTCAAATACATAATGGCAGGAAATTAACTACTAAAGGAGATATAAATATTTCTCCTCTTAACTGTATTTAATTTAAATGAGCCAGTAACTCATGTTCTTTTGAAATTACATTGTTCGTTGACTGCTTTGCATAGTTTGTTAAAATAAGCATAATATATAATATGAGATAAAAGTGGAAAATGAAAAAGCTAACAGTTGAATTTGATTTAGTGTTGAAGTTTCTTCTTAATACACAAAAAATTAACATATTCTTTATTTTCAGCTTCTTCATTTAAGAGAAATTTTTTTGTTCTCTCAAAAAACAGATGAAATTTTCAATATCAGTTGTCGTTTATTAAATATTACTTTTTAATAAAGGTTTTAAGACTTGTTTGAAAAGAATTTGCAAATTTTGATGGATAAGATATTTTAATTTTGCCAAAAGTATTATTTTAAGTCAAACAAAAAATAATCGTAAAAATTTAAATTCTTATTGAATTACAATAAGAAATAATAATATATGAAAGCATAAATTAAAAACATTTTTTATATTTACATGTGTTAAACAGTTGAGCTTAAATATATATATTTAGAATATGTAATAAAGATTTTTTTATGAATAATATATTCGTTTACAATCAAATTTCTTAAAATAATTTAATATTGTACACAAGGAAATTAAAAATTAAACATTTATGTATTACTAATAAACACATAAAAACTATATATATATATATATATATATATATATATATATATATATATATATATATATATATATATATATACATATATATATATATATATATATATATATATATGTACTTATATAGATAGATATGTTTGGCGTAAGTTTGGCTTACATACAAACAAGTTTCCAAAATTATTATATTTACATTTTAATTAAGTCTACTCTCTGATGATTATATTAAAATGAAAAGATACTGTTTCTCTCTCTCTCTCTCTTAAAGTATTCTTATTTATAGAAAATAATCATTAGTAACATTTAATAATATTTGAAATAATCAGAATAAAAAGTAAAATTACTCAGTGTAGTTTTAATATCATATGGAAAACCAACAATATCACGTGAAAGAAGGAGAAGTAGGCAAATATACATTATTTAATTTAATTTGATATCCATATTCATTTATGTTTTTACAGTTAAAAACTATTATATAATAAAGCAAAGAAATATTTTTAACCCCCACAAGTGTGTGTATGTATTTATAAACAAAATAATATGACATTGCAATGTTTCTAATAATAATTTTAAATTCAAATTTTCTATTATTGTATTTTATTCTATTTTTGTATTTAGAAGTGTAAATTTATTTATTTAAAATACTCGGCATATATTTTACTTTAATTTATGTTTCATACTTAGCTTACGCTTTATTTTTTATTATTTTACATAATATCTGATTTATTAATTAACAAACTATTTCTTTACTGATTTATTCCGAAGATTAATTATGTATATAAAGGAAAGCATATTAAAATTTAAAGGTTCCACAAGCATATTTTAAAGTTTGTATTATGTTTCTAAATATTCTGTTTAATATATAAAATAAAATTTTGAAATCGTTAATCATTTTTATACTTTCTGATCATCATAAACAAATCTCAAAAATGTCAAAATACTTTAAAAAACAAAATATAAAATATTTTATGATATAAATCTTAAAGTACACTCTGTGTGGTGAAAAGTTCACAAACTATCCCATTCTCGAAATATATTTCCCAATAGCTGTCAGTAATGGTGTTGCAAAAGCCCATTTAATGCAAAACTAGTTTATGATCCAAAGCCATAATCCAAAACAGAGCGGTTCGATAACTATTAAGCTGTGCAAGTATTACAAAAGTGCTCTTAGTTGCTATCAGATTTATGACGGATGAAACAGTTCACTTTATAGCCTATATTCTGAACATATAGTCATATTCCAACTAAATAGCACTTCTGTCTACTTCACAAGCCTGTTATTTTATATTCTGAAGTTGCGATATTTTTGAAATATGCTCCGTACTTTAACCCATGAATCAATAATTCAACCTGGCGGTTCACATCACTACAGTTATTTTCAATTGCTTACTAAAAACAATGTTTTCATCCAAACAAATACCGCATCGAAATCTTGTTTTTATAAAAAATTGCTTTTGTTTCTAAGAAATTCAGAATACAATTATATAATTACAAGAATTTTATCATTTTATTTTAATATAAATATTTATTAATTTGTAAATACTTTTATCAATTCATTTATATACGAATATGCATGTTTTATTCTATATAATATTCTACACAAAGCATTTCCAATAAAAAAAGTTTGTTAAAATTACTTTTATTTATTTAAAATACAGAAAAAATTTCATTTATAAATATGGGCTTATTTACCAAAATATCATTAAAGTAATTGTGGATGTAATTTTCACTAAAAGTCTTATTAAAGTGACATTTTCATTTAAATTCACATATTACTACTTTAAAATATTTATAAGTTTAATATCGATATTCTCTGGTAAATATCTGCATTTAAATAACTAATTTGCGTATTTAGGATGAATGCTGAAAGTCGCGTTATTTCTCATATACTTTGGCAAATGTCGATACGTGTTAACACTAGGTTGACTATACAATTATGTAAACCTATATTACGTTAATGTATTTAATGCTGTATTTTACTCTAACGTATTTAATATACATCAATATTTAACTGAGAATGCTATCATTTACTACATTTAATCTGCAACACTAATTAAGTACCTTGAAAAATTCTTTTTATTCAATAATTATAGTACATAATGGTATTTTTTGCATCTTTATTTAATATTTTATAAAACTTAAGTAACGATAGCTTAATAGTTTTTATTTTGAAATTTGTAAATCGTTGGCAAAATAATTTTTTAAGATTTTTTTAAACTTAAAATCTTTAAATTTTAAAAAAACAAGCCTGAAAAATTTTCAAAGTTTGTCTTACGGTTTTGTTACGAATAAGTTACTTTTATTGCACTCATATAAATAATATTAATATTAATTTAGGCTTAATAGTTTTTCTACAAAATTTAATTTTAACACAAAAGCTTCTTAAGATATTATCTGGAAATTATTTTTCTATTTAATTAAATAATATATTATTTTGAATAAAAGCAATCGTAGCTTCAGTGTAAAATTAACATTTTTCTTCAAAAGATAAATTGTATGCTATGCTTAAAATATTGGCAAATAAATAAACCATAGGTTGTCATTCCTACCAGTATTTGAAAATGCTTATGAACTTAAAAAAAAAAAAAACTACGATTTATAACAACAAATCTGAAAACTAAAATTAAAAACTACAATTGATAACAGTAAAAATCCTATGTATGGTTTTAAATAATAGGGAAATTATTTTTAAGAAAAGTAAGGAATGATACATTCTAGACTGAAGTTTAAAAAAGGGTAAATATTGCAATAAAATAACATTTAAAATAATTTTCATCTTTGCAATTTATTTAAAAAAAATGTCTTTAACTTTGCGTATGTAAACTATTCCAAAATCATTCATATTTGTTTCTAATTGAGCTACAATAGCACGAGGATGCATTTAATTATTTTTAATAAATTCAAATTTCAATGTAATTCGGAATTCATTACAAGATTATTTTTGTTTTATTTATAATAGCTAGAAGTTTAGTCAGTCTGAATTTTAGATTCTTGTAATATTTTTCTAGTTTTCTCATGATTATCATTTATGAAATGTATGCATCAAGAATTTATCAGTTCTCAAATTTACATAAAAATTTAATTAACTTTAACATCATAAATAAGTTTAAAAAATTGAAAAAATATTCACTCATGAATTTACCGATTTCATAATTCCTCCGTCTCTAAATGCACATTTTTATTCAATAAATATTTATATTATTATTACATTCTTAAATTAAGTATTAAAAATATATAAGTTTTTTTACGAAATTATAATAAGATATTTAACAAAACATATGGTTAATGTTTCATATTATAAAATAATATTTCACAAATATATATTCAAAATTTTATATTTATATTATTTAATTTTGAATATATACTTGCGAAAACATTTTTTCAAAAGAATATTTTATTTATAGCAAGATTAGAGTTATATAGATTTAAAATATTTCAAATGTAAATGGGAAACATACTTAATTAGTGCCTCATAATTCGTTACAAATATTTGTATTCAAAATAATACCAAAAGATATTATTCATTTGAAGAAATGTAAATTAACTGAAGACATTTTTACTTTACTGAATTCCAATAATGCATTAGTGAACACCGACTGAATGTGACATTGCACGTCGAAGCATAGAATGTGAAACTTCGGCACAAGCGACCGTAATGTCACCTTCAGGGTCTTGTAATGTTTGAACGGAGATCGCATGCTATTTCAAGTTTCTCCACAGAGCAAAGTTTACTTGAATTTAATCAGTGACCGGAGAAGACAAAATTCAGCACAAATATATCATACTACTTGTTTAACAAATTCCTGGAAAAGTTACTGGTTCACTAGATATATCTTGTGATCAGGTTACACATTATGTTTAAATAATAGATTTTTAAAAAGTAAAAAAGTTTCTCCTCAAAATCTGGCATTACCTTTGGCAGCAATTGTGAATATGTGCACCCATTAATGTCCAATAATAAAATAATAGCCCGATGAACTTGTTTTTATAAATTATACATTATATATTTTAATAGCAAACTGAGTTTAATGCCGAACGTTGATGATTCATGTAAGATTTGCCAGCGTGATCTGGATACCTCTAGTGCCTTGTAATGTTTGCTTTAGTAATTGGTACATGGATATAAACGATTCCTTGAAAAGTATCTCTCACTTGTCATCACCATAACTGCCGAAAATGAAAGGCCGAACCTCTTTCTAATTCATGACAAAATTGTATCTTGCACAGCGCTGCACGGCATCCATGCCTATGACAACCTGTTGAGATATTTATCAATATGGATGAGCACCTAATTCGCTTAGGGGTTTTTAAACATGGCTTTGAGATAGATGTCATAGTGTTAACTGATCTCTCCTCTTATGCTGCATTGTGACTATACAAGGTGTATGATAAGACCCACATCCGGTTAAACGCCACTAAGGTAGGTGCCATCCTACCTTAGTGGGTTTTGAAAAAAGTTTGAAAGAGACAGATTATAAAATTCGTCTAGTCACACAACCTGTCTCCTTTAAATTTTTTTAACAGTTAAGATAGTCTTATGAGAAAGATGCGTGCCTGCAGGGAAACATTGATTCTAAACCTTATTGTTGCTGTTAAAGCATTATGTTAACATTCGCTGGACAGTAAAATCATCTTAAAATATTCAACTTTGAAAAATCACTTCATTGTTATGTGTATCAGCACACCACAATCAAAGAATACGTGTTTTATTCTTGCGATTATGGTGTGTTGATCTCATACTACAAGCGCAAGAATCTCAAGTGAACAGACGCGATATTCCTTATGTATTTGCATACGGCAAGAAATTCGAACACCAAGTGCAAATTGAGTTAATTTAATATCGCACTATTTTACACTATCTATGTATTGTCTACACTAATTTTAAAGACAATAAGTATAAAGATTCAACTCTCGTGGTTTAAATCACAGTACTGCTGTTGTGGGTTATCCGCTTTAAAGATCTGACATTTGTCTGATCAACTCCAATAAATTGTGGACAGTCAGAAAGTCGATGACTAGCAGGTGATCAAAGGATAAATATTCCCCGGAAAGTCTGACACAATCCTGAATATGTTTCGGTGAGGCTGTCCTTCATAATGGAATTTATAAGCAATACTTTGTGTGGTACTATTCATGCATTTCTCTTTCCGTTCAAGCTTCTTGAAGTCCAAGTATAAAAAGTCAAGAATAAATAAATACGTGTTTTGACTGTTCTATTTTTTGCTTTATGTCAACAAGATGTTTTTTTTTATTTTTTTTATTTGGGAAAACAAAAATATCTTCCTGTGAACCAAGGAATACCACACAGGGCCCGAAGGTACAACAAATGTAATACATAACAAATAAAGATAAATCATGATATGAAAAGATATAATAAAAATAAGAAAATAAATAAAAGGCAGATAGGGAAAAAATGAACTTTAAAAGCAAAAAGAGAGTTAGATTACAGCATGGATAAATTTTTTAAAAAATATTAAAGTCTTCTTCTTCACTAGGTGCACCAAAATCGGGGGTCATCTGTTATTCAAATCTTTTCGAAGCTCATTCCTTTCTTATAAAACACATGGGCATTCAAGAAGAATGTGTGAAGGATTATCAATCTCGAAGTTGCAGATACACACGTCACTGTTTTTAATATGAAAACGGTGTAGGTAGCTGTTGAAGTTTCCAGGTCCGGTGAGGAATTTAGTAATTTTGAAGTTAGTGTAGGACCAGTGGTTCTTAATTCTGCAGGGAACTGAAGGGAAAAAATATTTAGTTCACTTACAATTGGGAAAGGAAACATAACCTGAGTTCCATTTTGTAATGTTGTTCTTTTAGGTAATGACTTTAAAAAAGACTTGGGCAGACTGGTATCGTGTTTATTTGTAAGTGAAAGAGAAGAATTGGCCAGGAAATCTGCTCTTTCATTTCCATACACACCACTGTGACCCTTGACATGTAAGAAACAGAAGGAAATATTTTTGATATTGCACATCTGAATTGAAGGCTGGACTTCTACAATGAGTTTTACAAAGCTTGTTACATCCTGCAGGGTCAGTAGGTATGACACCTAGTCACTTCAAGTTAAAATTTTTTTAAAGGCTTGGTTATGGCATCTTTAACAGCAAGATTAATGCAGAGTAATTCCGCGTGGAAGATAGAACAATAATCATTAATGTGGTATTTCTGATGACTTACTTCTAAACCATTCTGAAAGGATGCGTATGCAAGTTCTACTTTTTCGTTAACCTTACTCCTATCTATAAAATAAATAAGATCATAGTAAATAAGATCTTCTTCCTTAAGCTATCAAATGCAGTAAGAGGAGAAGGAGATATGATTCTCTACTACTAAGCAAATCACTTTTTTTAGTATTTTATCCCGTGTTCGTAATAGGGAAGCTAATTCTTCCTTTTTAAACCAGCTGGTACTTTATGTGGTTTTATTCAGCAGTGCACGATTACTTTACTATACACAGACATTGCTTTTATAAATATAGCAGCAGCCATTTCGAAATAAAGAAGGTTGCAAGGAACTTTAGAGCGCAAACTCTAAAAAGATAAAACATTTTCAACTTGTGACTGACAAGGAAAGAACGTATATACAAACATATAATTAGTTTTCCGCGTTTATGGATAGCGAACAATATAAGATGTTCTAAAAGCTTCTTTCATAAATTTATAAAAATACGTACATTAATATTATCCGCACACTTAAATGAAATTTATTAAGATTTACTTGTCAGTTTAATTAATAGAATGATTAAAAATTCTATAACAGTTAAAAACGATAACGCAATGCATAGATTTGAAAACACAATGCTTAATTTTTGTTGAAGAAATTGCCAAAACCTTCTTATAAAAATCGTTAGATTTATGGAATACGAGCCAAGATAAGTAAACTAGAAATAAGCCAAAGAGTTTGCAATTAAAAAGGACAAATTTGTCAGGAAGCAAATGTTTAATGCTTACTTCCCTCACAATGAATGACCTGTGTCCAAATCAGACATTCTCCCAACAGAAACGACATGAATGTTTAGCAGGTGGCTTCGCAGCAATTGCGTATTTACAAAGTGTAGAGTATCAATCTTGGTCGCATGAGGCTTGCATTTCAGGTAATTAACATCTAATTAAGGACTCAACACAAGCAATCACTTAGCTTAAATAGCGCATAAGCTTTTCTTTGACTGTTAAGCAGTAAAAGAGTTTCAGTATTGGTGATGACAGGAATATAAATGGAGTTTTAAAAGTTTCAAAGCTGTAATTAAAATGCAGGTGCGAAAAGGTTTTCTTAAATTAGAACACACTGCAAAAGTTTGAATTGATCCATAAATCATTATAGCATTTGATTAATGATTTAAGCGCACAGAAAATGGAAAAAAAAATGCAAGAATTATTTTTATTATATTTAGTGCACCTTAAATATTCCATTACTTTGCTTATAGCTTATTTAATTTGTTTGCTTTTGTTATGCAGAGTAAATACTTTTTTTTCTTTTGGGATGTTTTAATAATTATAATAAATAAAATAAAACAATTTTAATTTGTGATTCTTTAATCAAGACAACTATGTGCTATAAAATGTATTTAGATTATTTAATTATGAAATAAAATTAAAATATTATAAAAAATTTCATTTTGAAGAGTTTTAGAATCAAATTTAATAAATGTCTCAATCAAAAAATGGACTACACTAAATAGTCTCTTAAAGTTCATTTTATGTATATTACCAAAATGTTTAAATCGCTTGTTTCCTAAGCTGAAACATACCTCATAAATGTCACTTTTTGTGCTGAAATAAATAAAAAAGAGGGAAATTTGGCTGAGTTAAATTCTGTAACTTTTCTATGAAAGAATCAAATCGAATGTTTATGATGTTGCAGTTCACATGGCTTTTTTTGGTTAATTTATTTCACGAAACTTAATAACTAAATTATTCCTTAAATCTTATCATTTAGGAATTAATGTTTTTCACTTCTTTCGCGGATTCTAAAAGAATTGCTTATAATAAAGCATATATATATTGGACTATGGTGATGCATATAACAAAAAGCATAAATTGAATGAAACTGTCAAAAAGGTAATAATATATTCTGAGTAATACAATTAATGGCACATAAATTTTCAGGAACTTTATTTGGGAATTATTTAAATTTCATATTTTTTGTAAAATAAAATATTTCTATTTAATAAATTGATTTTTGAAAAATATCTTTGGAAGACTAAGATTATGACACTTTTTAAATATTCTTATTGCTGCATTTTAAACAGTTATATCATTTATCTTTTATATAGTTGGATTTCTATGATTTCCAACATCTTTTAATTTTTCACTGGAATTATAATTGTCAAGAAAGTTTTATTATTACATTATTTTGCACAAAATGACAAAATAATATCTTTTTGATGCTTGCGGCTGAAATTTTTTCTACTCATAAATACTTACGAAATTTCATATTTACTTTTTTGAAATCATAATTTAATTCATATTTCTCAATATATATGACATATAATTATAAAGCTTATTTGAAATTCAAACTATATTAATTTAAAAATGCCTTTTTCTATAAGTTTGCTTGATAATTCTTATTTACAGATTTTGACTCTTATGGAATTAACATATTTTGGACCCAAAAGTTTTATAGATTAAATTTCTTTTTTTCTGTACAGATGTTTTATTCTAATGTACACGACTAGAAGCATACATCTGAGATTTATTTTTTGATTAGAATTTTTTTTTGATTGAAATGATATCTTAAACTTGTTTAAATGTAAAAATAATGTTTATAAAAATGAAAAAAATCTTAGGTTCCTCTATTAAATCATTCATTTAACTCTACAGCGTCCCTAACTAAGAATCACTTAATGCACAATAAATATCAATGTATTGTGAAAATAATTAAAATAACATTTTCAAATGATTAATCATAACACACTAGTCACTTAATGCACTAATGCACAATATAATCATTTAATGAACAATAAATATCAATGTACTGTGAAAGTATTTATACAATTTTAAATGATAAATCATAATAGTTATAATGAGTGATTGTGGGGATTCCATTATTTTTTTCTTGTGAGCCATATTGCGAGTCTCTGAGAAGTTAATAATAAATAATATCAAGATACTATATAGGCCATTAACTTTTATGGCACTCAATATTTGGAGTCAAACTATATTTTTCGCCAATAATGCTAAATTAGACTAAACAAGTCAGTATACATACATTTAACACATATTATTTAATACATTTGGTTAAAGTGATAACACAGAAAATACTTTACAATTCAAGTTTTCTCATATTCATAAAAAATTTTTCAAGCAAGCGTTTAATAATTCATCTTTAATTTGATACACAACATTTACATATAGCATATGTATTTTGAATTTAATATTTATGTAAGAAATCAAAATCTTAGGCAGCCATATTTCCTATAAATAATCAAAATTTTACAAAAACGTGCGAATAAAGATTTTAACAAGCTGCGTATCAAAGGAATATACACTTTAAAATGAAAAAAAGTAAAAATTTAATTGATAAATTGAAATATAATGATGAAACTCTTTAAGTTCGTGCTTTATATGTAAATAAAACTTCTATTGAATTTCAAGTTTTCATTGTAAATATTTATACATCTTGCTCTTTTTTTGTTTGGTTCTAATTTTAAATATTCCTTTATCAGTTTAAAGATATTCTTTGAGCTTAAAAAATGCTTTCCCTCCCTAATCCAGGAGAGACATAAGTGATGGTTTCTTGGAACGACCGATCAAGTATATTTTATTTATAGGAAAAGTGATGGAAGCTGAGTAATGGTTGGGGAACACAATTGCTTTCATTGTGTTCCTTCTCAAAGAAAGCCTTCATCCTCTTTTGAAAAGAAACTTTCTTTTCTAAAAACATGTAAGCAAATTCTGATATAAGAGCAGCGCGGTTAAAAAAACTAAAAGCTTTTAACTAAAAGAAGCCGCAAATAGATTAAAAAACGCTTAGAAAAATCTTAGTGATTTAATAAAATAAGGCAAAATGCCCTTAAGAAAGTAATTTTCAAAATTGATTGCAAAATTTATGCATTTTGATGGACCGTAATTTTTTGCATCCTAGTTAAAGGCTGGTAAATGTTCATTGATGTGAAATCGCATAAATCCATAAAACTGTACTACATTTTATGTATCGGAAAATTTTAAATCATAATTTTTTTAAATTTTCAGATATCTTCTTAATGAGAAATGTTTCTAATAAGATGTTTAGCTGCAACCGTTATTTTTATATTCTGTATTTAGTTTCATAACATTTATAAGTATGTAGTTCTAGTATATTTTGTTATTGATAATTTTGTTTACTTAAAATTTATTAAGAAGAATAACTTATTTTCTGATATAAAAGCACATAGAAATATATATTAGATATAATAATAATAATAACGATGACAAATATTAGATACTAAATAAATTAAGAATTTTAAGAATTAAAAATTGCAAAGGAATTTTTTAAATAATTTACTTGATGGTACATTGAAATGATTATATATACATATCTATCGCTATTTTGTATCTTATAAATAAAACTATAAGAAATGAAATCATTCTGTATATTCAGTTTAAAGTTTCAAAATTATTTAAGTCTTATATCCTGCTAGTACATCGTAAATTGAAGTGTTCCGATTTATTTTAATTTTCACAGACCGTTCTTTCAAATACCATGAAATATTGAAAAATAAAGCAGTTGAATATGAACTTTCATTTATTTCTTCTTTACTATTATCAACAATACACAGTTCTATTGCTTACATCATTCACAAGAAGATTTTTTAGTTAGAAGGATGTAGGTGGTAAAAAAATACCAAGAAAGATCAATTCTTATATTTGTTAGAAGTCAAAAGTTATCTGTGAATATAAGACGAATGGAAAGTACTTGTGTTTTATTAAATTGCGTAAAGTAAAAAAGAAATAAATTTTTAGCCATATGTTCATTTTTATAAAATTACTTTATTAGAACTAATATATCTCATTTTCCAAATTTTGGATAGTGAAACAATATAATTTAAGCATAGTACGCTTTATTAGATAAATATTTAGACTAAAATTTTTAGAAAATATTTCCTGTTTTATTTCATTTTCTGTTCCTTATTTCATGTGTTCTAGTTTTTTATTTCTTTTTATCAAAGAAATCAGAATTAAACTATAAAAGATTATAAAAATGTATCGACAAATTTATAAATATTATGGTTTAATAATGTAGAAAAGATTCATATTTCTATTGCAAATAATCCTGTTGCAATTTTATGATGAGAACAAAATGCTTACATTGTACTATTATTTGTATTATACATGTTTATAAAAAATGAGCTTGGAATACATGTTCTTAAGCACAATAATATTTTCAGGAGCTAATTAGCCGGAGAAACCAAAAATTAGTCTTAATTAGCTTACAAATTATGTATTATTTTTCTAGTTTTAACTACTGAATGTAAGATAGCTGGTTCAAATCGCTATTCAGTTGATCTCTTATATTTACTAAATGGTAGTTGGGGTTAGATTGTTTTCGCAACATACTTCAAGAGAAATGATACCTCTGGATATTGCAAACTGAATTCGAGTGAGTTCTTCCTGCTTCCTATAATCAAATTTTACATTTTCCCTCAGAGAACTCTATATCCACTTTTGAGTACGCCACATCTTTTCATGAATGAAATAGTATTCCTAATTTTGGACATGAGCATAAAGGGATTATGGATTTAGTTCACCTCATAGGCTAAGTAATCGAAATAAGCCACTACAAAAAAAGTATTTACTATAATATTTGATATAAAACTTAAATTTTTATTTTTAGTAGAGATTAATTACATGTCTTATAAAACTAAAGAAAAATTTTTTTAACCAAGATTTTTATTTTATATTTTTTAATCCAATATTCATGATTGAAAAAATTTCATATCAGAGAAAATAATTCAAACTCTGGTTGAAATCTCAGAAAATTTAAAATTTATTTTACTGTTTTTACATCCATTTGGTAATTAAGTGGTTAATTCTATGAACTCCGTATTTATTACACGTATGTGTAATAAATTGCATTTAAATTTTTTCAGAAATCCTTAAAGGAAATTTGTAAAAAGATACTGAGTTTTATAAATAATAAGTAAGTGAAATTAAAGCAATACATGAATTTTTCACTGATTAAACATATATTTAAATTTAGGATTCCAATATTTGTTATTTGCTTATTAATTTAGATATGTTAATGTTTTAATTGAAGAAAAATTAAGAATATATCTCTTTTACTTCACCATAGTTAAACATATTAAAATTTGAATAAATTAAACTGTATAAACATTAAAGAAAAATCCTATATTTTTATTTTTTCTTTCTAATAAAAAATTCTCTCCACTAAAAAAATATATTTGAAAAATACACTATAAGATACATTTATTCCAAGAAAATGCACCTCTTAGTGCAGATTTTAATGAAAAGTAAATGCTGTGTGTGTGAAATTTGCTTGAGAAATGTAATTACAAATCTTTGAAAAAGATATATCAGACACATTAACAAGTCACTAACAAATTTGTACATACTGCTGGTAAATTGTAAAAACAAACATTCCCCGAATATAAAAATAAAATAAAACTACCAATATCTACGTAAGATACATTCGAGACAATTGTAAGCCTAGAAATTCAGCAGATTCCATTACACATGTGTAATTGCAATGCCCGAAAACATCTGTCTAATCGGACAGATGCATTCTCTCGCATAATTAGCGTCTGAGGAATCTTAATTTAAACCACCTTATTGGGTATTTTCAGCTTAATTACACAGACATCCTTTTTTCTCTGTGTACGTCATTTCAGTTGAAATGTAATCCATTAAAAACATAAAACACAGTTATTAAAACAAAGTAAATACACAAAACTTTTATTACAATATATAAGAAAGGAATAATGAATGTGCTTTTATGGATAATACTATGTATTTATAATTTTGTCAATAAAAAATAAAAGAATGCTTTAGTTTTAAGCATCAAAAACCAACTAATTTAAAAATTATATGCATGAAGATTTATTAAAAAAACTGAGTGGTAAAGTTAGTTATGAAAAAATAAATGTTTATCAACAAAATAAATATGTAGAAAGCTAAAACACGAGAATTGAATTTAAATGATTTAAAATTATTTACATATATATAATATATGGAACACACTTAATATATTAAAAAAAGCTTTATATATAAATTTTTGTGTATATGTATGTGTATTTGGTGTGCGCATGTTGTTATCACTTATTTTATTAAATTCTTTTATTTTTGTTATTATATTAAATGAAATTTTCTATTTTGCAAACAAATTCTTCATTGTTATGTTTTTATTAGAATAAATAAGCATTTAGAGCAATGTAATGAATTAATATGTTCATATAGAATTTAATAAACTATGATGTAAATTATTTCTGTGTTTTTATACTTATTTTTTACTATCTATCAATATGTCTAACAAATTATTTTACTACTTGTTTTTTTACCCATCAACTGTCAGTTAAAATATGCATTTTTACCAATCTTGTGCAAGTATTTACTTTATATAATTCTAATTACAAGAAATTACACTTTAGGAAAAGAATCCAATGATACTGACTTTAATGAAGAGATGGGGAAAATAATATTCTTATTAAAGTTATATAATTAGGATTTATACGCTAAAATAACGATCAAAGCAAGAGATTAGCATTGTGATGTCAATTATTACATAGCACTGTTTTAAATTGAGTTTTCAAATAAACAATTCATAAACTCTTACTGACTACGATTTATGCTCTAAGCGTATTTGAATAGTGTGAAAAAACTCAAAACTTCATCTTGTGAAGTTTATTTCGTTACCTTTAAGCACTTTTAGTATGTTTTTTTTTTCTTATTTAACTAAAGTATGAAATGTATGTAACATATAGGTAGATAATAAAATGTTACGGCGTAATATTATTATGATATTGCTTATTTAACTCCTTAAAACACGTTAGGAATTCATGAACAAAATGTTTTGAATTCCTGTACGGCAAACTGGAAATCAAATATTTGAAAGTAATTCGTTGGCAATTATAGTGCATCACTTCACCTTACATGCATGTGCAATTTTTTTAAACTTATACTCGATATTTAACTATGTTATTCAATGCGTTTAGTTTGAACATTTTACTTCGCATTAAATAATAAATAAATTATTTGATTGAATAATGTATCATTTATAAAAGATGTGTATATTGGTTAATGTAAAAATGTAGTTTACATAAAATGAGAATTTGAACAAAATGGTAGGAATATAAATTTAAAATTTGAATTATGTAGGATATTTATAAATTGTAATTCATTTCAGTGCTTAATAACTCATAATAATTTTATGTGAGATGCTATATATTTCCATGTTGAATTAATTTAAAGTTAAAATTTATATCTAAGTTTAATGGTTAGATATATTCAAAATCTTTTTGGAACTTCAATGAGGTTCCCTATCTATGTCTTCTAACATAATGAGAATATCAAAACAGTAATTGTGTGTTTGCGTCATAATAGCATAAAACGGGGATATTTCATTTGTAATCTTGGATTACGGGTCATCAATATTAAGCACTTTTCTACTGCAAGTGTTGCTTTTCATAAATTTTCAAAAGAAAGTGAGAGTTAATAAAATTGAGTTTTATCTATCCTCAAGAGAAATGATTAGAGCAGACAATAAAGAAAATATATTTAAATTGAAAAAGGAAAATTTATAATTGACAATATTTACATAATAAAGTTAAATTAAGCAAAAGCAAGTGCAGACAATATTTAAAAAATAAATGTCATTCAAACGGAAATTGTTTACGATAAAGCTTTAACTATTAGAAATATATGACTAATTCTATGAGTAAAAATTCAAATTTCTTATAGCTTTATTATTTTTCAATGAATAATGCGAAACAGAGTATATATATATATATATTATCCAAAACAGTTAAAGGATATATAGTTAGTGAACCTTTTGAGTTGTTTGATAAATCATTCTAAGCTATGTATTATAAAAATGATATATCTTTGGCAGAAAAAAAGGCGTTATTTTGATCATTTGGGAACAAAGAAAAAATCACAATTTGTGCATTTGAGAAAAATAAACCAAAACGTGTTTGCTTCTTAAAATAAAATTGTTTTTAGTGAGAGGTATGTTTCCCCTAAATGGTGAACACTTTTGAAACTTCGCGTCAGTGAAGCTATAGATGAGGGGATAGGGTATTTTGCCCCACTCCTTAAATAGAGCACTTTCTAGTTCTTTGTTTGTGGGGGTGAAAGGCATCCCTAGACTCGTTTTGCCTAGAATTTTCCAAACCTGCTCTGTTGAGTTCATGTTCGGAGAACACTGTGGCCCTTCCATTTACATGAATTTTTCTTTCTAAAAAAGTCATTTATCAAGTTAGCACCATGTGGACTGCAATTGTTGTCCATTAACATATTATCACTTTCAATTATCGTAGCGTAAGACATTACAATATGTCTGAGCATCTCATGCTTATATCGGTAACCTTTTGAATGACGTCGATATCGTTGCGCCAATCAATGACCATTACACTCCGACAGTTATAACTGACACTCGCGTGAAGGATAGCTTCTTGACCCACGTTCCCTCCATGTGAAAATACGTCTAATATCACAATGAAGAGAAAAATCGTACTCGTCAGAAAAAAAGAATTTTGTGACATATATTTCTTCTCCACTTCATATACTCTGTTGACCACTCCCTGCGGGCGCGGGGTTGTCTTATTATTAACAAGTCACACACCACTGATCGGCGAGCATGAACCCGTACAGCATGAAGGTGGTTTCGTACAGTTTCTATTGAAACAGGATACCAATACCTAAGCGAAGGTTTTGTTGAAGAAGTGATGCATATTTCAGTGTCTTTGAGTCTGTCTAGAAATTAGCTTAAAATAATAGTCTTTTTTTAGCATTGTTACATGTTTTTGATCTTGCCCTGATCTTTCATCTGCATTTCCAGTCTCCAAGAAAGGGTTCCAGATCCTAGATATCACATTTTGTGGAACTTCAATTGCTTCAGCTACTTCGAGAATTGTGTTTTCCCACCTTTCACTAACTAACCATGAATTCTCCAAGCTTCTGATTCAAACTTAAATCTTGCATACAGCTGTGTTAAAAAATATGCATTTTTAACATTCTTTTTCCATTTTATGCAAAAGAAATTGCTTATACCGTTATTTTATAAAATATTTATGTTATTCTGTAATTGTTTTGAGCAGTGTATTTACTATGATAGAATAATCTAGCAAATAATAGTTTTCCTAAAAGGAAAAAAAAAAAACATAATTCAACATTTCGCAATAATTTTTATCTTTATTTTAAGAAAACTGTAGTTCTTTGGTTTTAAACATGTGCATTAAGACTTCACTCCATTTAAAAATAGTTTGAAGCATGTTTCCATAAAACAATATTTGCTATGAAGTTAAGAACTTCATTTTTAAAATCAAATTCCTCTCCAATGGAAATTTTATTTTTTGTGAGAAATAATACTTATTTCTGAGTTTGCAATTGTTATTTCTATTGAAAGTTACGTTTTCTGGGCTCATTATCATTTCCCATTAAGAGTTAGATTTACAAGAATTTTTAGTTAATTTTTCAATTTGTGTAATTACTAACCATTACATTCAAACGATTATGCTTGTATTAACTTTTTCTCAACTTTCACGTTTATTTTGGCAAAATATTTATGTGATGTAGTTATTTAAAATTTTATGCAATGCATAAAATTAAAATATATTTGTTATTAATTTTCATCCAGTTAACACACACATATGAAGCATATAACAATTAAATAAAACATATTAATTAAATATATTCAAAAAGAGAGAAATTAAAAGACTTTTTAATATGAAGATCATGTTCTACATTTATCAGTGATGACTAATTTCTAAATATTACTTTAATTGCTGAGCAACAAACTTTTCTGTCTTAGTAATTTCAGTGTTTAATGAATTCGGCAGTAAATGTATAAAGTAGAACATAGAATATCTATCTTGTCAGCTTTAGGTTTACATTTCAAGTAATTAACATCTAATTAAGGATACAAAACAAAACTCATTTACGGAAATCACTTAGCTTAAATTGCACAGAAACGTTTCTTAACGCTATGGTGTCATTATAGATTGAGGTTCGGTGGTGACAAGAATACAAATTGAGTTTTAAAAGTTTAGAAGACATAATTAAAGTGTAAGGCAAATAAATTTAATTGCATGGTATTATATGGTTAATGTTGATTTCAATCCACAAACTAATAAACTATTTTGGTAATAAAAATGCTTTGAATTTGAGAAAAATAACTTAAATAACTCTCGCACCCTTATTAAAATTTTCTAACTTCCTTTTGATGTAATACAATTTTAACTATTGTAGTCGTTGATTTTTAATACTGAAATTCCAAATATGAACGAAATTTTTTCTTAATTACCTATTGAAATGTCTTTGTTTTATTTGCTGTAGTCTGTGTGTGTGTGTAAGTCTTGACAAATTACAGAATTTATCCAAACACTTGTACATATCACGTTAAGTAGAGATTAACGTTTTTAAAATCAAAATATCATGCTGATAACTAATTAATAAAAAAACTCACTTAAAATTGGTTATAATATAAAACATTTTTACAAGGTATAATATACAAAATCCACAAAAAATAAGTGATGAGAATTTGAAATGAACTAAATCGATGTATGAATTCTTAAAAATACAATTATAAGAATGAGTGAAAATAAAAAAAAAAACTGTGAATTAAATTTTCAAGTCTTACATAAAATTTTTATGAAATGTGTGCTTATAGAGTGTTTAATCCATAATTACAACCATCAGCATTTTATCTTTATAGAAGTGCTGTCTATAGTAAAATTATTTCGAAAGCTTTAGCTTTCAACACGAAAGCAAATTTCAAAACAGAAAATATGCATTTACTTCATTGTGATAAATTTAAATTTTTGCTTGCATTAAATAATACATAAATACTAATTAATATTTATCTGGGATACTATACTTCATTATTATCAATTTAGAAACAAGTGCTCTTTTCTCAATATTCAACAGATACAATGAGCAAGATATTTTTGGAAAATTCTTAGATTTATTGAATGAATTTTATTTAACTTGTGTTTTTTTATTTAATATTCTTGAATTCAAGATATTTTAAGTAATATCCCATTCATGTTAATTTATTTTATTATTATTGATTGCATTTACTATAATAAATATTTTACAAATTTAACTTAAAATTGAAAAAGATAGAATTTCGATAATTATAAAATAATATGGTAACATAATAAATAATTCTTTAATATTTAATTTGTATATTTTATACGTAACAATAATTTAAATCATAAAATAAATATTAGTGATTGCGGTCATTTTTAAAAACGTTAAACTGTAAAAATAGTTTTAATTTAGAAGATTGAGAGACATATTTTTAGATTTATCGTATCATTATCACATTTGAAATTTTCTGTTTGTAAATGAAGTATTTTACGATTTACATGGTTGGAGTTCGAAAGGAAATAAAACTTGTGAGACCTGCTGTGACTCACAGATAATTTTGTCATGTTAACGTAGATTGTGATTAATAATCCATATAACGTATTATATTTTGAATTACTTTCTATAGCACATAAATCTATTATCTTGCATATTAATTAAATGTCTCTGTATTTTAGTGTAAACTTGAAATTATTCCTTATAACGTTGCTGAGTATGTAAATGTCTGTGAGGAGAAATTAAATTAGAAGTTTGAGAGAAAAAATTTTCTGCGTTTAATTCAAATTTTACACAATAAATATTAATTAATTTTCACGTTATATGAACATGTTTAATTTTATTGTGGCATATGGACGATATCGGAACCATGTGGTTTTCCTATTATAAAATTCTAAAAATTTCTGTGCTAATGTTTAATTATAATTTTTATAAAAAGTGCTATAATATCTCTTTTATATGTCATGTAAACGCAGTAGTTAAGATAAGATATTAACGTTGTATACTTGATAACTATGATTTCTTTAAAATAACTCAATCTCATGAATAGATTATAATTAAATTATATAAGGATTTTACTAGGCATATATAATTAAAAATTCACTTCAATTAATAATTTGCTTTAAGTAAACTAGATATATCTTATAAATTAGAAATTTCAATAATAGTTTATTTGGAATTCAGAACTATTTATGATACAGCTTGCATATGTTTAAAATTAAAAAAAATATATTTCATCAGTTTTTCCAACTAATCTAAAATTATATATTACTTTTTTAAAATTTGTTTATAGGATTTTTGTGGTAATTTGAATAATTTTTGAAAATGAATTGTGTTATGTGTATTGCTTCTCTTTAATTAATGTGCTACTTGTATTTTATTCTTTACTTTATGAAGCTATGTTAATTCTAAAAATAAAGCCAAGCTGGAAACATTTGCGTGTATCCTAACAATTTTCAATGAATACGTCGAAGTGATCTACAACTTTTATTCAATTGTTTAATTGATTGTCACTTAAAAGAGTTGAAAAATTAAAACCCATAAAATTCTTGGAACTAATTTTAAAAAATATCTTTAATGCATCAAAATAATTTAGCACTCATATTTACATATTTTTCTCATATCTAATTTTGCCTTGAAAATTTATTTTCATTACCTAGCACTAATTGGAGATCATTAAAATTATTTGTAATGAAAAAGTTAGAAATTTTTAACCAACAAAGCATAATTAGGTTACTTTTTATAATTAAGAAGATTTCATTTATTATTATTTCGGTTCTAGGTTCGGGTCGGGACATTTTCTTCATATGATGACATTTCCCAGACTCCTAAGAACACTGAATGTTACCTCATGATGTTTATAATATTTTCCTTAAAAGTATATGACAATTTTAACAAATACCCTTAAAAATGTTGTGCAAAATATAAGTATACACAATGATAGGCAGTTATATGATTTTGTAGGGGACGTAAGAAAATGGAGTTAGAATTATGCAGAAAAAATATTATATTTATTACGACATTACACATGATAAAAAATAATAATAGTTACAAAGAAAACATTTGGTTAATAATAAGGTTACATAGTACCTGCACACTATAAACACGGAAATATTTACGAACCGGATGGTTCGGCTTCCATTCCTCACAGTCCTCTACTCTCTCTTCTAATTCTATTGTATATAGAATATTTTGTATTGGCCAGTAACGCCATCTATCGTCAGTATAGTTATTATGGATCTGTTACAACCTCCCCCTCTGACCCCGAAGACGTCCCGACCAGGGGTCAGCAGGAGTTTTCCTGGAATGGTTTTGTTCTTGAGCATGAGCTATGGCAGGAGTGGGAGTTTTAGGACAGTTAATTTTTGTTGGCCTACCTCTTCTGCGCAAAGCTTTGATAGGGGAAGTTTTCTTTCCTTGAAAAGGAGTCAATGCCGAAGTGTGGTATACTCCTATTGGTATATTTGGAGAATCTGTGTTTGCCACAGAATACGATACAGGAGATTTTTGAGTAACGATGATAAATGGTCCATCGCGACGAGGCGAAAATTTTGCAGCAACACCAGCACTTTTATTACTTAAATTTGGTTTGCTAACCAAAACTAAATCTCCTGATTTATATGTAGGAGCTGGTCTCCTTCTCTGATCCGCAAAAACCTTGCTTTTATTTTGTTGTTCAATAAAGATCTCTTTGGCTTCAGATGTAAATCTTTCAAGCCTTTTTAGATACGGGGTCATTTCAACGACGAAGTTATCGTTTTCGATGATACCACGAAAGTCGTTGGTAACATCATCAATTGTGCGGAGCTCTCGTCCAAAATTGAGAAAAGCTGCAGTTTTTCCAGTTGAACTGCACTTTGAAGTGTTCAGTGCGAATCGAATTGCAGGGAGTTTCTCGGACCAGCTATCATGCCGATTTTTGACTAATATGGCAAGACGAGGTTTCAAATCACGGTTCTTCCTTTCAACTGGATTCGCTTGAGGGTGGTAAACTGGGGTTAAGGATTGATGAATTTTCATGAGATAACATAGTTGCTGCATCACAGCAGAAACAAATTGTGGTCCATTATCGCTAATAATCCTGCGTGGTATTCCATATCTCATGAAGATTTCTTCTACAAGAGTGACAGCACACTCTTTAGCTGTTGCATTTTCTAAGGCAAATAGCTCAATCCACTTCGTAGTAACATCTTCTAGTATAAATATCCATTTTTTCCCATGACTAACTGGAAGAGGGCCGAACAAATCAATGGATAACGTCTCAAACCTTTGGGATGGTACTGGAGTCTGCAGCAGACCAGCAGGTTTTTGGTTGGAGGGCTTGTATCGCATACATTCTATACAATCTTTTACATAATTGGTGATGTATTTCCGCATGCCAGTCCAGTAGTACCTTCTAGAAATTCTATCAAAAGTGCCTTCAGCACCGTAATGACCTGCGGTGGGATCATCGTGATGAATTTTAAGAATCTGCTCTCTTGCATCTTCTGGAATGACAAGCTGAGCCTCATCAGACCCTGAATCAGGTGCATATTTGTACAGGACACCTCTGTTCATCAAAAACCCTTTTTCCGTCCAGTTTCTGTATTCCTCAGTCAAGTCGACTGCTTCCAAGGTATTTATTATTTTCTTCAGATTTTCATCTTGAAGTTGGCTGTCTCTGATTTCTTTAGGACTTTTGGTAGGAAAATCTACTGAAACAACAGTGGGTTGGTTAACAGTCACAGAACATATCTCGCATGGGTCATCTCCTTGGTGACAGGGTGGGCGAGATAACATGTCAGCTACCACGTTGCTTTTACCAGGAACGTACTCGATACGGAGGTTGAACTCTTGGAGTTGAAGAGCCCAACGAGCAAGTCGTCCTGACGGGGACTTTAAAGACATGAGCCAGCGTAACGCCTGATGGTCTGTGGCAACTGTGACTTCTTGTCCCTCAATATAACATCTGAATTTTCCTAAAGCCCAAACAACTGCAAGGGCTTCACGCTCTGTAGTTGTGTAGTTTCGCTCAGCACTGGTTAGTAGTCGGCTTGCATATTCAATGGGATGTTGATCTTCCAGGGATTCTCCTTGGAGGAGGACAGCACCTAAGGCATACCCACTAGCATCTGTGCGCAAGATGTAAGGTTTACTCGGATCCCACTGCTTAAGAACAGGTGGTGAAGTAAGTAATGTCTTTAACTTTTGGAACGAAGCTTATTCTTGTTCTTTCCAGCACCACGAGGAAGATTTCTTGGTTAAATTACTGAGAGGTCTGGCTATTTCAGAAAAGTTCGGAATGAACCTCCTGTACCAAGAACAAGTTTGCAGAAAGGACTGAACTTGCTTAACAGTTTTGGGTTCAGGCATGTCCAAGATAGCAGCAGTTTTGGCAGGATCAACCTCTAGACCTTCAGGGGTAATATAATGCCCAAGATATTTAATCTTTGAACATGCAAAATTGCATTTTTCTCGGTTAGCTGTTAATTTGAATAACTCAAGTCGTTGAAAAATGTCTCTTAAATTTTCTAAATGTTCCTGAAATGACTCTGATAGAACTATAATGTCATCAAGGTAGGAACGAAGGAAAATATCACCAAGACCACTTCGGAATTTGTCTATCAGTCTCTGAAAGGTCGCTGGGGCATTTTTCAATCCAAATGGCATTCGTATGAAACGATATGTCCCGAAAGGACAGATAAATGCAGTTTTGTCTCTATCCATAGCAGCCACATTTACCTGGTGATAACCAGCTTTAAGGTCGATGGTCGACATATAACGAGTTTGTTTAGCTTCTTGAAGTAAATCATCTATGCGTGGAAGAGGGTAAGAGTCTGTCTTCGTGATGGCATTCAATTTTCTGTAATCCACACAGAATCTATAAGCACCATTTGGCTTAGGGATGAGCACAACAGGCGCTGCGTACGGAGATTCGCAGGGCTCAATAATTCCTTCATTTAAGAGTCTATCAATTTCATTTTGCATGATTTCTTTCCTAGCTGGAGACACTCGATACGGAGGAACAGAAACCGGAGGATGGTTCTGCGTATCAATGTAATGTTCAATAAATGGGGTTGCCTCTCCCCCTGGACTGAAGATAATTTCATACTGGGATAAGAGTTCATTTAGTTCAATTCTCTGTTTAGCAGTCAGGTGAATGCCTTCATCTTCACGCAGATGATGAGGATGATTCTTTAATTTCTTTTCCCGGGTGGGAGTCAAATGGAATGTTTCATCTTCAACAGTACCACCTTTTTCACCCACAGTTAGCGGTGCAACCGTTTGGGAAGCATTTGTTTGTAGCGACCCACAAAGAGCACATCGGCTCTTCAAAGAAAAAGTGTCGTTTGCGTTGATCATTGAAAAACCAAATGTTCCGTTTCAAATTTAACACAATCCCAGCCGAATTCAAAAAGTCCATTCCCAACAGGGTGTTGTTTCCTTTTGCCTCAGGGATGGCAACAAGGTTCAAAGACAACGTACGTCCTCCAAGACGAATTTTTACCTTTGTTGTGTGAAATTTTCTTTTTATTTTACTACCATCTGCTAAAGACATTAGTAGTGTACTAGAGGCAAAGATTGCACCTTGTTTCTGCAGGATGTGGTAAAGTGTTTCTCCTGCGATTGAGTGGGTTGCAGCAGTGTCTGCGCAAGCGGTACCCATGACTCCATTGATAGTTACTCTTAACGTTGCTATCTGTGCGGGTGCACTAGAAGCCGATTGGAGAATAACACTACTAAAAGTACCAGAAATTTTCTTTTTCTTTACTTTACAGGTAGGACAGTTTGGTTTAATAACTCCTGGACTGCCACATCCATAACATGACAACTTCGCTTGACTCTTTCTTAAGATTCTCATTTCTTTCATGTCGAGGTTTTCTTTCTTGGGTAAAGTGTTTAAGGGGAAACTGCTTCTTTTGATGTATTGGAAGGAGAGATTTCTTTACACCACACCGGACACTTTCGTAAGCATCAAGCTTCTCAACGAGATCAACCGGAGAAATAAATTCAGACCAAATATCGATAAAATGTTCTTTAACATCAGGGGGAACTTTCTTCTTGATTTGGTCTGCAATAATAAGTTGTTTTAACTTTTCAAAATCCTGAACCTTAAGTTCTTCAAGCCAGCCATCAAAATAGCTAGACAGATCAAAGAAGAAGTCTCTCCATGTTTTCTCTGGGTCTTTTTTGTGTTGAGCGAAAAGTTGTCTGAATCGATCTCCAGACAATTTAAATCTTTTCAGAAGTAGTTCCTTTACTTTCGCATAATCTTGTGTTTCTTCAGATTCTCGAACTATGAGAGCTGCAATGTCAGATGGCAGGGTGCCTATTAAGTAAGGAATCCATGAATATTCAGGTAATTCCATAAATTTAACTTGTCTTTCGAAAACTGTGAAGAATGTACCTAATTCTTCTTTTTTCGGATTGAATTTTGGCAAAAGAGTGCTGAAATTACTAAAATCCAGCTTCTGGTGTGCTACCGAGGGACCAGTTGACGATAAAGGATCTATGCTTGCCAAACGCTGAGATTCAATTTGAAGCTGGAGTTTCTCGAGTTCATATTTTTGCTCTTTCTCAAATTTTTCCTTCGCATCAGCTATTTCGGATTCTCTTAAAGCTGCGGTTTCTTTCGCAACTCGTTCTTCAGTGATTGCTTGAAGCATACATTTGACCACAGTTTCATCATAATTAGGAGCTTTGCTAATGAGATCTGTTAATTGGACTATTTTTAAATTATCTCCCACTACCAAACCAAGCTCGTCGGCTAAGGTCCTTAAATCTTCTTTTCGGGCACGGTAAAGGAAAGCCATTCTTGATCTCAAGAGTTCTAATTTTATAACTTATTATTTAAATTAATTTAATCAATTAAACAAGTTTTGTTAAACACTTGTTAAGCAACATTAATTAAATACTAATTGTTAAATTAATCAAACACATGTTTTTTAATTACATTTCAACAATAATATAATTTGAAAATATTTTTCACATTTATCACATTCTAAGACTAGAAACAATACAGAAAACTAGTAAATATATGTTGAAATTATAATTCAAATTAAATTACAAACCAAAAGTTATGATAATATCTAAAATTATTATTTTTTTAAAAAAAGAAAGGAAGAAATATGAATAATAAGCAATATCTTCTAACAACTTCAATTACTATTCAATTAATAAATTACTTCCATAATAATCAAACAAATAATATACAATTTTTGTTCTGAGTGAAAACAAAATTATTTCTAAAAATAATGACAATTTTATTTTTTACAATTTTTTAAATAAATTCAAACATTAATTTCTGCATTTCACTTGATAAACAATTTCACATCATAAGTTTAATAATTTACCAACTTATAAGCAAATTAATTTCAATGTAAAAATATTTAATGTTCTTATACTTTATTTAATAAAACCCATATCTTGAAAAATTTTAAACTATAATATACTCATAGACAATGTTCAAAATAAACAGATAAATACAAAACATTTATTTCTAATATCTTATTTAAGCTATGTCATAAAATACAAAATTCTACAAAGTATTATTTTCTTTCAAAAGAAATAAAAATTTTTAAGATATCAAGAGTAAAAACAAAATAGAACAGAAATAGAATAGAACACAACAGAAATATTATTCTTATATTTTGTTTTGTTTTCGTTTTAAAACTTAACAGATTCCTCATAGATAAAAAAATTTAAATTTTCTTTCGAATATAAAACACTGTGATTTAAAAATAAACAAATGAAATATTTACTTATTTTTATCAAAACCAACATTCATGGAGCCATTACTTCGACTTCCATACTTTTGTCTAGACAGAACATTGACTCTTTTTATGCAAAGAAATTATTCTAACTGAATTCTTTCAATGAAAATAAACAAAGATAATCAGTTTTTAATTTAAATATGCAATATCAAAAGCTTATTCTAATTTAAAACAATAAAAAAATCAATCGATTTCTTTCGATTTTATCCTTTTAGAACAATATAGAACAGCGTTTTGAGTCACTTCTGTTTTATAATATAAACAGTTTAAATTCAAGAATTTTACTGAACACATTATACATTTCAAAAGATTAAACTTCACTATACATGCAAATTGACGTGCAGAAAATATATATCAAATACATGCAGTATTAGTAGACGAAACTTATAACATTCATGCACACGTCTGAACAAAATTTAATCAAAACAGAAGTTATAAGGAACTAATACTACAAAACAAAAGTTATGTTATTTGGATTAGTTTTAATACAAAACATGCTATTATTACAACATGCACACATTATAAAGATGATAATGAAATTTGTTAGAACAAAATAAACTTACCTGTTTTCTGGATGAAAACGATATAGCTCGGCGAAATTCCGATATGAAATACATCTGTTCCGTTTCTGGATGAAAAAGAACGACTCAGGAAAATTCACAAATGGAATGCATTCCGGATGAACACATAATCAGGGAAATTCCGATGTGAAATTATAACTAACAAATTAATATAGCTAAAACTCAAAACTAATTAAATAGAAAACAGTGGGAAGGGCCACTAGTTGGAGCGCCATTTTGTAGGGGACGTAAGAAAATGGAGTTAGAATTATGCAGAAAAAATATTATATTTATTACGACATTACACATGATAAAAAATAATAATAGTTACGAAGAAAACATTTGGTTAATAATAAGGTTACATAGTACCTGCACACTATAAACACGGAAATATTTACGAACCGGATGGTTCGGCTTCCATTCCTCACAGTCCTCTACATCTCTTCTAATTCTATTGTATATAGAATATTTTGTATTGGCCAGTAACGCCATCTATCGTCAGTATAGTTATTATGGATCTGTTACAATTTTAATATAAATTCCCAGTGAATCCGAGTCATACTTAATATCTATATATGAGTTACCAAAATAATTTACTTTGCAAAATTTTACACTTAATTAACAAAGCACGAGATGTTAGGTTATGACAAATAAAAACAATTAAATCACATTAGTAGGATAATTTTAAATAGTTTTAGTATATAAGCATTTTTTCCAAACATACTAATACATTTTAAGAGAGTTTAAATAAATCTCAATTTATTAATGATTAATGAAGAGAGTTTAAAAAATTAGAAATAAAATTAGTTTTTCATTCAAGCAAATGTATTTTAAGCGAGTTGATGTGATTTTCAATTTATTAAAAGTTATTAATGTCTTTATAGTCACCAGAAAAAGGAATGCTTTTATGCTAAGTATAATAAAGGTAATATATTTCAATCAAATCGTGTCATTTGATGTAGGAAACTTATCACTCTATTCTTATTGATACTCCCAATTCATTTTAATATTAAAGAATTTCATATCTATATCCATATGACAATTCTACTTTTAATTACATTTCTTACGTTATTCACCTGAGAATATTTCATAAGTTTTATTTTATTGTAAACAAAAATAATAGCTAGTTTTTGCTCGAACTTTAAGGCTCAGCATCAAACATTTTGGAAATTGTTAGGAAAATTTTCACTCTACTAAAAGGTTCCAGCATATTTTAAGATAAAAACTTTATACAACAAACAACTACTACTTTATATGTTACATTAAGTTAATGATTCTGCAGTTTGAAAACGAGCCAAAAGATTCTGCATACCAAATGGTAGACAAAAACACGTAAGAAATTTTTCTTGCCCATTAGACTATGAAGCTTGAACCTAGAAGAGAAACAATTGCAAAATGCATTTTTCATTTACTTATATTTTATATTTTCATATTGCAGTGTGCAAAAAAATACCGAAGTTACATTTCTAACATTAATGTTTTCATATTACATTATTTATTGCAAAAATAAAAAAAATATTAAAATTTTTATGCAAATACATAATTATATCTAAAGTACTATTCTTAGGGGAGTATGAATTAAAGCTCTTTTCTAGATGATGTTATATTTTACTATTGTAAGCTTATACATAAGGGAAAGGTATGCATTACTTAGAATGATTAGTTATGGGTTGCATTTTTCGTAAAATGCATCAAATTTCTCATTTAAAAGATTTTTATTTATTTTATGCACACACACACACACACACACACACACACACACACACACACACACACACACACACACACACACACACACACACACACACACACACACACACACACACACACACACACACACACACACACACACACACACACACATATATATATATATGTGTGTGCGTGTGTGTTTATTTGTATGCAATGAAAAATACCAATGTTATTTTTCATTTTTAAATTTCAATCAAAATTTAATTTTGGACACAATTTTAAAAGTTTTTGATATTTAAAAGATTTTAAAACTAAATTCATCAAGTATTTCAAATTATTTAACATATATTTTTACAGATGAATTTCATTTATAATATTATTCAAAAAATAGAAATAGGTTTTGTATAAAGATTAATATTGCTAATATTATCCCAAAATTCTAGAGATATCTAAGAATTATTACAGGCTGCAATATCTTGAAGTTTATATATATATATATATATATATATATATATATATATATATATATATATATATATATATATATATATATATATATATATATATATATATATATATATATATGGATGGATGGACTTATCTCAGATTAATAGTGTATGAGTTGCTTTTTGAACGAAAAATTATGTTAACTCATTATTTAAACGAATTTTTAACAGATAAATAGATAGAGAAAAGTATTTAACAAATTTTTTTCTTTATCATAAATCTTGTAATTACTTTTACAGCTTGCAATTTACAATAATTTTATGTCCTGGAGTAATAAATGAGTTGGTCCATTTATTAGTTCAAAATAATCTGCACTTGACAGCTAAAATCAGAGACTACAGCAAAGAAAAGATTTTTATTTTGAAATCATATTTTTTAAGCAAATACTAATATAACTTAGTGAAAAAAATAAGAAAAATCAATGCAGCGTTGAATACAATATGAATTCCTATTTAACTATGAATTCCAAAATATGGCCCAATCGAAACAATAATGAAGATTTTAAATTTGCAAAAGCAGCTACAGTAATTATAAACTTCAATTACATTAAAAAATTTTCATTTAACTAAGTATCGATTGCTTTAAAGATATTGGAATATTGAATAATATTGGATATGGACAAGGAAAATATAATTTTTTCCGGATCATTAGAAATGCATATTATCAATATACTTGGGAACATGAAATAATTTACATAGGCCTTCCTTGTTCAAATGAATAAAAGATTATGACTTTTATTTATTTAAAGTTTACACTGAGGTGCTCTCCACTAAGTATATAAATATTAACTTGTGGAAAATATAACTAAAATTCTACGTGATATAAATGTTATAAAGTAAAGCAGAAAAAGAGAGTTAGAGAGAGCAAAAGTGATTTGCTCTAGTAGCTTATTACATTGGAAGTAATGATACGTCCTAAGAGTAATATGCTAATTATATAATGCTGTGAAAAAACTGTCGATTATTTGGAATTTGAAAAATAGGAATAAGATGAAATTTCAAAAAAAGAAAAAGTGGAATGTTACACAATTATCAGATTATAATTCGTTACTTATAAACAGGAAATTACAAATAAACTTCCAAAATAAATAAGTTTTCATTTCATAGAATGAAAAAATATTGCAATTCCTCTTTAAAGTAAATCACTATAAAGAAGAGAATGGGAAGGCAGAAAAAGGAGGAAAATAAAGCATTTTAAGATCTTTAAATTTAATTAATATCTTGCAAGATTTACAAGATATTATTTTAAAGCTCTGATAGAATATATCTCTGTTAGAATGATATCTCTCTGATAGAAGATGTAATTTCTGGCAAAGAAAAATTGATTTTCATATATAATTTATCATATTACTTAAACATTCGTAATGACTACAAGAAAATTAACAGAAAGACAAATCAAAGAATTGATAATATTATTGATGCAAAAAGTAACAACAACGGCATGGAAAAAATGAATTTTTACAATAGTTTATTGCTATTCAAATACTACAAATAAATTTCATTCAACAAACAGGAATAGATGATATATCTTTTTACTCTAAATTTATTAAGTATTAATATTTGAGTTGTTCTTTATGAAAATGGTTGCGCATAGTAATATCAATTTTAACAACACATAAAATTTAATCCTGTAATTTTATTATATAAATGCAGTAAAATATTTAGGCAATTTTTAATATAATATTCTGAAAAATAGCGAACACATTTAAAACAAATAGCATTTGGATATTTTTACTTGACCAATATCAGATTTAAATTGTTATTTTTATTTCTATACTTATTATGAAATATTTAATATTATCAAATCCATTTAATAAACACATCTTTTAAGCTGTTATCAATTTATTTACATTTTACACTTTGATTTTTAATCACATGCTAATAATATAATTTTACTAATAATAAAATATGTGTGTATAATCATATATTACAAGCACTTTATTGTAGTGTATAAAGTATTATAATAAAGTATTATTGTAGTGAATAACGTTACAGCTAGCAATGAATCAGGTTTGTAAAATATTTTTTAATTGATAGAAAAATTAATTTTAAATTAGACTTTATACATGAGAAATAATTGCCTTTATTCATAATAAAAATATTAAACAAAAAATCATTTAAAGTTGAAAAACAATTTCTTTAAAAATAAAATAATTGCATTTAGTAAATTTAATTTGCAAGATATTTATCAGAAATATAGCTATTTTTCAAAAATGTTTATTTATTTAATTATAATCACTTTATTATTTTTATTAAAACTTAATATATTTATATCCTTTTATCTATGAATAAATATGTTCCATTTGAAATGTTAAAAATATTAAATATTTAAGTAATTTAGAAATGATTATAAATGTAATGATAAATAATTAGTATGGGGTTTCGGGAAATTTTTAAATTTGATAACTCGGAAAATTTAATGAAATTTTAAAAATTGGAGCTCTGAGAAACATCATTTAATTTTATCACTCATTTAATTACATCAAAGAAGTATAAAATGTTTAAGCATTTTAAGTAGAAATAAAATAACAATTTATTTAAACAAAATAAATATCAATAAACACCAATTTATTCTATTTACACACTTTAACTCTGTCATAATGTGTATATTTAAGAAATTAATTTCCAACTTATGTAGAGCTCATTATTTTGAAAAATATTTAAATTTATTGAATGAGGATTAAAAAAATATCAATTAAGTAATTGTAAAATTCTAAGCAAATGTAAAGCTTTAAAAGAAAAAATTCATTTTATTTAATATAAGTGTTTTTAATGCATAATATTCTCATTTCGTCTAAATATTTTTTTGTATGTTATGCCTTCGTATTCTGTGTTTCTCCAATTGAATCTTAAGTGCATGATTTCAAGGAAGTATTTATTTTTTAAACTGAAGAGGGAAAAATTTAGATTTAAAATATAATGCATATTTGAGGAGAAATTTATAAAGTTGCACTCCATGAAGATGTTACTTTTAGTTTTAACAAGTATTTAGTAGAATTGTTTTTAAGAAATATTGTAATCATCATCTCTTATTGATCGTCATTTTATTTCTAAGTATTTTAAATTATTTTCAAAGAATTAATTAATTTTTATGAAGTAGGCATGAAATTAGAATTTAAATATAATAAATTTTATGTAACATTTCCTGCTTAATTTTAAAAATTAAATATAAAAGAAAGTATCACATAAGGAAATATTTGTATTAAAAATTATATATTTTAAATAAAATGTTTAAAGTAATGTATAGAAATACAATTTTTCAAAAAAGTAAATAAAAAAATGAATGAGGAAAAGAAATAAATGTTTGCATAGTTTATAAATGTTTGCATAATAAATGTTTGCAAATATAATAGATTTTATGTAACATTTCCTGCTTAATTTTAAAAATTAAATATAAAAGAAAGTATCACATAAGGAAATATTTGTATTAAAAATTATATATTTTAAATAAAATGTTTAAAGTAATGTATAGAAATACATTTTTTCAAAAAAAGTAAATAAAAAAATGAATGAGGAAAAGAAATAAATGTTTGCATAATTTATTGCATAAAATGAATGATAATTTAATAAGTGAAAATAAGTGATGTGATAATTTAAACACTGTATTGTGAAAGCAATTTATATAAACTAATTTATGGTTTTATTTTAAATTATTTCTATATTTGTTTTATAAAAACGTTCCAGAATCCAAGTTTACTGTTTTTAAAATTGACTGAAATTAGAATAAAAGTTGTTGGCGACTAACTTCAAAAAATAGCAATAGGATGCGAGATAAGAAAAATCTGCTGTTTTTACTATGATTCAAATACCCATTTTAGGATTACACAATAATACGTATATTTTAAAAAAATAATACATTGTATTTTTTTTGTCATTTTATTGATAGTTATTTCTTTCAGCTAGAAGACTGAAAACACATATAGTCTTTACGATTTGATTTGCTGACCAACTTGTCTAGTGGTCAGCGTGCCTGACTACGGATAAGAAGGTCCTGGGTTCGAATCCTGGTTCGGGCATGGATGTACTTTCTCACTCTATCTATCCTATCTTTGTCCTTTCCTTGTATGAATGAGGTGTGAATGGTTGCCTATCCTATAAACGGGTACCTATGGCATGTGTGTAGAGCAAAGTCGTACTTTCACCTTCATAGTGCTCTGATTAAAAACGAAAGACGCTCCCAATCGACTTAATTCGCATAGCATAGCGAGCTTGGCTTATCCAAGTGTCATTAGTAAACAACAACAACGATTTGATTTTATAAAAATTTCAAAATTTTCACAGATTTGTCAGTCACCAGGATTATAATAGCCTGTTTTTCCCTATAATTTTTTAAATATCAAACCACTATTTAGTCATCTTAATTTCTATTTACAAAATTTATTCTATTTTAATAAATCTCGATAAGGATTTTATGTATTATTTGTGGGGGTCATAAAAAAATTTCACTTTCTCAATGATTCTCTGTACACGTTAAAATTATCATATTGATAAAATCTATACGTTTTGTATTATCATTCTAAATTTTAATTACAACAATTTGGTAAATAAATTTTCATCAAAAGATGTGAATCTTACACCTCAATTTTATTATGTACTCTATTACAGAACGATAACTTGTGAAAATGAATAAGGCAACCTTTTTTAGATTTAAGGTATACAAATGAAAAAAACAAATTTATTTCTGAGTGCATTAAAGAATTATTTTTTTAGAGAAGAGTATTACGCATGCATTAGGAGATAATTTGTTAATACATAGTGCAAAAAAATTTAAAACGACTATTTTATTAAAATTTCTGAAATTTAATGCTACTGCAGAAATATATTATTGCAAAAAAATTGCTATTAAAATATTTGTAAAATTACACTTTTAAAAATTTGTTAAGTAATTTATATTTTAAAATTTTGGATCTGCTTTAAAAAAATCTTAAGAAATTTCCATGTGTATGATTTTTAACTATAAGTTACTAAAACTTGACTCAGCACAATATCTTGTAACTGAGTCAAGTTTTAGTAACTTATAGTTAACAGTATACATTAATATGTATGCAGTAAAAGAACATCCTTTACTTTGTTTGAGAAAGAATAAATTCTACATTTAGTGATTTGTTCTCTTTTTTTATTTTTACACAGTCCCTGTTTTTTCAGTGTAGCTTTATTTCATGGAAATTAAAGCTCACATTCCTAAAAGGAACACAATATCATACTCTAAAGTAAAGAGAAACTAAATTAATGAAATAACTCCTTCTGTATCAAACAAAATATTTCAACTCTTAAAAACATTTAATATTTATAACACAGCAAATGTAAGATTTAAAAATATCTTGATACATCTATTTTTTTGTTATTTCTTTGAAAATATTACTAAATTAATTCATAAACATAAAGCTAATAGTTTGATTTGTTTATCTAGAACTGAGTTCTACATAAGAAATATAATTGACTGAAGTTATATCTACATCTTAAATTTTACTGTGTGCTAAAAATAATTTCGAAATTTTAGAACTAAATAATATTGAAAGATAATTTTAACAAATATGAAAAATAAAGTGCTTAATTTTTAAAAACTGTAATAGATTTCTTTTTTCTATTAGTAGAATGTAAAGTGTCCTTATTTTGTAATAATGATTGAATTCCAACGTAACTACATAATGAATAAAATTAAACTGTTTTTTTTATATTTTATATTGATTACATTTGAAAGATTATCCATATGAACAGTTGATTTATTTGCATAATGTGAAATAAAAGTTACGAAGTATCAAATATGTAGGGACACATTATGTATCAGTATCATCAGTATTATATAATAGTATCAAATATATAGATACATTTTAAATGATTTACAAGTTTCTTGAAATGGAAAGTAAGAAAATGCCATTTTAGCATATATAATCAAGCAATATTTTATTAGTGTGTAAATAATTAATCTATTTATTTAAAAATATGTCCTATATCAATTAATGGAGAAACAGTATGCGGAAAACTTTAAAGAAAGCGAAACACTAAGAAATATAAAAATATATCTACCTTTGATTCGTGTATTATTTGTTTTTAATCAGCATATAATAGCATTAAATAAATAATTTTAAGATTAGTTACATAATTTATTCATAAAAGTGTACCCGCATATAAACATTTTAAATAAATAGTCCCTTAGTTCACATTATTGCGCATTTTTTAGCCGTTATTTACAAATTCCCTCATCAAGTAAATAAAATTAATCAAATGCTACATTAGCCAGCAGCAATGTTATGCTATAGCTTTAGATCATTCTTAAATTTTGAATGCCACAAGCAATTTTTTTTCAATTTATTTTTCTTAAAATGAATAGTTCATTACAAAAATAGAACTTCCTTTATAAAGTACAAATAAAATTTTCACTCAGCTTATAAATGATAATATAAGCATTTGTATATAAGAGTTATTAATCAGTGTTCATTTAAAAATAATTTACAATTAACTTTATTTTGATTGCAATTAGGAATGTTCGCTAATTATAATATAAAAAAATTATTGAGTCTTCTAATACGTAAACAGAGACGAGACAGAGTCCAATAATGTGTCTATTTTTAGAAATAATTAAAATAAAACCCCAATATGTGCTTTTCATTATTTCTTAAGCCTAGGAGCTCGAAATTTTAATAAAGTGATTTATTTTATAAATATAAGTTACAATGATTAAACATAATGATTATTTTAAGCGTCTAAACTTCAGGAAAAGCTGAATTGAACCTTTTTAAATTATGTATTGTAAAATGAAATGTCAAAGTTAATTCAAGATTTTATAGGATAAAAATTCGAAAATACACTATGTAAGGGAAGGCAATATTTGTGATAAATATAATCAAAAAATAAGAAACTTATTTTTTGTCAAAAAGTAATTCATTAATAATAGTAAAATATTTTACTTGTGAGATTTATAAATATGTTATAGGTAAAATAATGGGAGTAATATGCTCTTTAAATGATAGAAAATTGCTTAGCATCAAATAAATTAATCGTACCTTTGATCAGCATTTCAAAATAGACGCAAGGATATCTGCTAACGTTTGAATAGATAAGTAATATATGTATTCATGTGGTAAGTAATCGTATAAGTGCTATTTAAGTGTATCCTTAAATAGCACTTACACGATTAAATGTATCTCGCAAATGGTGATAATGGACCTGATTAATACGGTATTATATAAGCATTACAACAGAAATACATATTGTTGGGCTGAAATTTAATGACAATAAATATGTAATTTCATGCTCTGATACGATTGAGCATCCTACATACATGAAAATTTACATTCTTATTATTATAGATAATTTCCAATTTTTGAAATTCAAAATTTCTGCAAATGATTCAGGTAAATATTGAATGCATATAGCAGAGTAATTTAAGAAAAAGCACATAAAATGTAAACATATTTATTTGTTCTTACATCAATAAAATAAGCTTAACATTCTTTGATATGAAGTGACTATGATGATACATCATAGTGATGTGATTTGGTTTGACAATTTACCTTTTCGTTTAACACATGAGACCTATTTGTATTATACAATTATATGTATAGATTTTTCCTGTCTTAATATTACATTGATAAATATATATGAATATTGACAATTTATGAGGTGACATTTATTTCCTTTATAAACACTGAATTGTTTATTCAAAGAATGAAACATATTTTAAAGTCCTCATATAAATTTCATGCAATTTAATAATACAAAAATTTATTATTGTTTAATAAATATTTTATAAACTAAATCTTTCTGGTTTTGGTATTGAAGTTATGAAAATGAAAATATATCGATTTTTACTAATGTTTTTTTAACAGAGGAGGGTTACCTAAAATTTAAAAATATACGCTTCCATTAAAATATTCATCATTATATTTACACATAAACAATAGAATATAAATTATACTAAAATAAAATTACAAATATTTTAATTACTAAGAATATTTTTAATTACATTTCTAAGAATGCCAATCTTAGAAATGGACTAATTTTAACGATAATACCAAAATTAAAACATAACGAAGAAATGTTTAAAGGATGGCTCAAGAAAGTTTAAAAATGCAAACTGAAGAACTCAGAAATTGAAATTAAATGTATACCTAGACATTCTTTATGCTTCCTTCTATAAGTAAATACTAAACAAAAATCAATTGCAATTTTTAACTAGCTCTTTGACTTGAATTTTACTGTTTGAATTTGAAATATTACAAAATAAATTTCAAAACAGATTTAATTCAACTAAGTGGTTTATATTTTCTTAGTTGTAAGGGTAGAAAAAAAACCCTAGCATTTAATATAAAAGTATAACGAACAAAGAGTGGTATGCTTGTACTGATATTGATGTAAAAATTCAAGCGCAACAATATAACTCATTAAAATATTTTTGATACTGAAATTGTTAGTAATATAATTCGAAATAAAACTCTGCTTCATTAAAAGTACTTTTTTGAAACTAAGTTTTTATTTCTTAAAACATTCCCGAATTTATGTTTTTTGAAAAGTTGAATGAAATATATTTCTTTTAACGTTTTCAATTAAGAGATAGCAATTAAGAGTAAATATTACTGCAAGTCATGATTTTAAGTTAGATTTGTTATTGAAAGAAACTTTATTTCGCAAAAACAAGTTTCAGGAATTTAATTTTTAATCAAGCTAATTTTAAAAAATTGATTATACAGTTCTTATGAATTACCGTTACTTTGTTAAAAATCATGAGAATAAATTAAGTTTTGTTAAAATATGTTTATTATGATACCAGTAATTAAGAATTTTGTTTCTTTATGCGTGATACTTTTTGAGAATTATTTTTAAAACATAACAATTAATTTATAATAAAAAAGAAAATGAAACTGCCTCAAGGCAAATGTGACTTGTGCACAAGATTGAAATAAATACATTTTATCTGAAAACATGTTTCAATAGATTTTTAAAATTATTTTACGTAGACTTATTTCATAATTTAAATGTTTATTATGAAGATATTTTAGTTATACTTTTATACAATCAAAAAAATAAGTAAAACTAAAACTCTAAGCAAAATCTATTCAAAAATTAAAATTAATGGTTTAAAAATTTGTTGATGAAGATCATTTTATGTATTCCTGTCTGATGATGCAAAAAATTTAAAATTTTGTTAATTACTTTACTAAATTTAGTATTTGATATTATTTGAAGAATACTGAAGTATCGAAATTAGATTGGTCACTTGAGAAAAGTATGTAATTTTCTCAGGTTTGGTTTGTTTGTCGCTCAACGGTCATTTTTTGCACACGAGAGCTAATTAGACTGGGACCTCCGGCTTAAAATGGACTCCGAACCACTACAAACATCCATTCCCAAGGTGGGATTCGAACCCATGAACTGTTGAACTGAAGTCAAGAGCGCTAAACATTCGGCTGCCAGCTCGGCGTGACTTTCTCAGTGCGAAAGTACTCAACAGAATAAACTATGTTCTTGAAATTTTTTATAAATAAAGAACAATAAATTTTTTAATATTTTTAACTGATTAAAAGAATTTCGTTCTAATGATTTTAGTAAAAATATTAGTTAGTATTTGAATTGAAATATAAATCAAAATTTAGTTTGATTACAATGTTAAAGATACTATGTAGAAAAATAATATCTAAAAAGTTTTCTTAAATTTGGAGTTTATTATTCTTAAAGTTTTTGCATTATTCTTCAATTTATTTCACATGCAATGAAAATACATTTTTCTTAAAATTCTTCAGGACATCAGAATTTTTTATACTTTTCACCAGGAAACCATGAAAAATAACTAACTAACTCAATAATAATTTTTATTATTGAGTTTAACTGAAGTTTAATACAATAATAAAAATGCTCACTTAAATATGAAAAACCAATATATTAATGTAGAGCAAAGCCATATCATTGACAATAGCTATACGGAAATAATGTTATTAATGAAGTCGTGAAAATAAGATAGTTTGTTAAAAGGACACACATAATATTTCTATATAAATATTAGATCACTAAAAGCAAACTGTAATATCTTTTTAATAGAATTTTTATATCGGGGAATGCATTTTTTAAAATTGTGACACTGTAGCATATTGATATTAGAACTTTGTATATTTATAATAAATAGTGTGTTTACTCTTTTTCTATCAAAAAATGTACATGAATAAATTAAATCGATTTCATAGAAAATTTAAAATTTCTGCGAAAATTTATTTTATGAAGAAAACTATACTAGATTTTTAGAAAAAAATTTGTTTAATAAATAACTTGCATAAGGATTCATAATGGTGTGCTTTTATAAAGATGGCCTTATCAAAAGTAAATATGAAATCAATGTCTTAATTTCAATTCTTGGAAATTTTACAAAAAGCTCATTTAATGAACTGTATAATCTGTTTAATCACTCAGTTGATATTTCGAAATTTTTATTTTAAAAATGTAAATGGATTAAAAAATGAATCATTTAGACATAATTTAAGATCCAGCCAAAATTTTTATCCACATTTTAAAGTAAAATCTATCAGAATTCTTAAAAAACTATTTATACTTAGCTCTAAAGAAATAGTTAATGGAATTTTTGGCACTAACTAATTTTGTGTTAATAATTCTTGCTGTCATTTTTGCTTTGAAGGCTATTCTCAATTTGAGTTGATATTTCGATTTGAGTTGATAATCCCTCATTTCATATTTCAAAATATCAACTGTGTTATTAAACAGATTATCTAATTCATGAAATGAGTTTTCTTAGTAGAATGGCGTTATTTATGTTATCATGCTATTCTCAATTTACGTTATTTTGCTATTCTCAAATTGAGCATCAATCACTTTTTTTTAACAATTGTGTAGTGTCATAAAAAATTGCAATTGATAGAAGTTGCTTATTAATAATTTTGACTTGAATTATAGATTAAGAATCAACTTGTAAATTAGTGATTACAGAAAAAATATGAAATAGGAGTAATTACGATAACTGTTTGATTCACAAAATTTAGTTGATGAACTATTTCATACACAAATCCTACATTCCAGTGAATAACAAATAATCTGTTACTGTCTACATTTATTACACAAAATATTTTTTCAGAATTTATAGACTAAATCTGTAATCTGTAAAAAAATAATTTATTAAATGATAAAAATTGAAAATTTACATTATTATAATTTACAAACTTTTATCCAATTTAAATTATATTATAAAGTGAAGTATTTTGTTTCGAGTATTACGAAAGTAATATAAATTTTTTGGGAATTAAATAACAGAAATTATGTGATGTGTGTTGTTGTGTGTCTATTATGTGTGATGTTAGTTAACAGTAAAAGCGATTCATTCTGATTATTATCTAAATTTTAAATGCGAATGTTTTAATTTTTTATCTGAAAATTATTTTTTGTGACGTAAAATGATTAGAATTTGTCGAATCTTGCTTTACAATTTTTTCTTTTCATCTTTGAGTAGTTGCATAAAGTTTCTCGTAAAAAAATAATTTCAATAAGTTTATAGTTCAAAAATATATAAATGTAATATTGATTTGTTTTGTAAAAGCATATATAGAAAAAGTATGCTATTTATTTATAATTTAATAATGATTCAATTTAACTTTAAAATATAATTACGGATCTCTTTTTTTAATTTAAAATTGTAGAAATTTTTGTAAAGAAAATCAATCCTAGCAAACAGACAATAAAATCTGATTTTTGCACTCGTTTTAACAATTTTTCTGTATGTAAGACTATAATTTCCTTAAAATAATATATGCTTATATAATTCATGTGAACACATATTTTATATTTATGTAACTTAATTACTGTTAATGTTTTGTTCTGAAGCCAAATATTTTTCTGTAATATCTTAGATAAAATATTAAAATAAGTTATTTGTACTCGACAAGATTCTCTGCTAACAAATTTTGTAAATTACTGGAATTTTATCATAACTGAGATGAATATTTTACTGTTTTACGATTTTTATAAGACCAGAATATTTTAATATCTTTAGATTGCGCATAAACCACATTAATTGAAGTGGTGCGTAAAGAATGCTAAACTTTCATATTTCGGATGCCAAATAATACTAGAAGCGTATAAAATCTTCCACGTCTTTTGAGTCTTAAAATGTTTTAATTATTTTTATAAAAGATTAATTTAGAAACTTCAGAAATTTAAAAAGAATGAGAGATAAAAAATTGAAATAATGCATGTTTTACATTTTAAACTGAAATTTGAACAAAAATTTTATAAGTGTCTATTTACATGAAAGAAATTACTAAGCAGACTTTTAACTTCCTTTACTTTCCTTTACTTTATTTTTAAATTTTCGTAGCTACAACGTTCTGAAATGCATTTAGTTTTCTAAATTTTTATGAAATATTTTGCTAATTCACTATTCTGATGGAAAATGAATATTTAAATGTATAAATGCATAGATGTATTCCTTTTATTTGCATTAACTAGAAAAAATGAAGTGGTCAGTTTTTGATAATCAAGAATATTTCAAAATTGAGGAGTAATTGAAAATGTCTTTCGATAGTTTTCAGCCGTGGTTACTATGCAAAAGTACACATTTATATTAACTCTCGACATTTTTATTTTCGCATGATATTACTAGAGAAGAAATGAAATATTGCAGTTTTGACCTGCATTATCCTTACTAATATGATTGTGTCTTTTAGGCCCTAATCACAAACTATTCACTTATATTATATTTACATTAGATTAACCAAATTATATTTATTGAATCAGATCCCCAAATTATCTTGAGTATCTTGAGTAATTATCTTATAATAATTAATTGTTGAGAGTGTTATTGAAAAGTAGTTTTGGATATATAGGCCATAAAAGTCAGCAAAAGTAACGACGACAAAATGAATTTCTGGTTGGACTTTGAAGCTACAATTCCCTTTAATAAACTCCTCAAAAGTGTTCGAAAGTTGAAAACAAATATTTTACGCAGAATCTAGAGATAAATTAGTACATATTAAAACTAGATTGAAATTTTTGTATTTTTAGAAAGTAAACACATTAATATTCTTTGTTAAAGTTACACCTGAATATATTGATATAAGCAATTGTGCCTAGTATTTAATAGACACCAAAATGTGATGACTATCATGTTATCTATAATTCTTTTTACATTGCTAGTGCCTTTATTCTGTAATTAATTTTTAAAGGAGGAAAGATACTATGCAACATTTTATAATACAGCACAGCTTATTAAATAGGAAAATTTGTGAGACATTTGCACATTTATAATATTAGCCTTCAGGAAAAGCTTTCAAAAAGATTTTTAGAAAAATATTGAATGTCTTTTCATATTTTGTGGCTATATTCACAATTCAAATTAAACAAATATCAAATGTTCCAAAGTACCAATCTCAAGGAATGTGTAAAGAAAGTAAAAACTCAACATTTCGCATTGCTCAGTTGCAATCGAAATGTGGTTATACAGATAATCAAAAGCTGCTATTTCGAGGATAACTTTCAACAAATGAATGAAAGGAACAGTTTATTAAAATATTTTAGACTTTCGTTTTACTGTCAAAATACCTGGTACATTTATTTAAGTTTTTCTCTTGCTTGATACTAAATAAAATGGATCCTTAAATCTTTTTTAAAAGAGTTGAAAAAGATATTTTTGTGAAATTATGAAAATGTATAAATTTAAATATGATATTAATTTCTAGCTTACTGTATAAAAAATTGACCTTTATTTCTAGCTTAGCAAATAGATTTACAATTCAATGGTTATCTTTCAAATTATTATCGTACATGCAAAATGTTTGAATAATCTGAATATTTTTCTCTGTATTTCTGTTAATCACAGTGTAGTTTCTGTGAAAATAAACATAGCAATTTGAATCATACATATTTTCCCTCTTTTTCTAACTTTAACATTCATATAAAATTAGCAATTTTTTACAAGCTATAGCAGCATCACAAAAGTTACTTGCAACATCATTGTTAAATGGTATAATTTGAGAAACATTTTGTAAAATTGAAGGCGTTATTTTTTTAATTCTTTTGGATTTTAAAACTGACTATCTCATAAAAAACCAATATTTAATATAATATTGAGCAATAATGTTTGAAATGTTTTACTTAATTTTACTTAATTTTACTTTTGATTTTTACTTTTATAATTATATTTAGTATATTAAAAATTGCATAATGTAAACACAACACACAAGTTGCACTTAACTTTATTAATCAATATCCAGTTAGCATAGAGTCTCAACCCAAAAATTCAGTATCAAAATATACCCATTTTAGTAAAAAATACCAACTAAAGTTACACCAGAACAAAATTTTGTTATCATTATAAGTAAAATATGATATTTTCCTTATGTGTTAAGTGTATGTATTTTCACATGGTAAAAAAAAATTTAATATTGTAATTGTATATAAAAAATTGATTTAATATTTAATTCTAATATGAGTCTAACAACATTTTATAATTATATGCGATTCATAATGAAATTGGAGGATATCATTTAGAAGTACCTACAATAGTAAATTAAGTTAAATGTTTTTAAGCAATATGACTCAATAAAACTTTAGAAAAAATTAATTTATTTTCTTTGAAAAAACGAATGTAATTTGAAATGAATGATTTTAAAATGAAAAAGGTTGTAATGGATTAATAATGGTTTTTTCTTGGTAAAAAGTTTTAGTTGATGAAATAAAGAATTTTCAATACATTTGTGTTATAAGCACTTGTTTTATCAACGACTACTATTGAATTGCAAAGAAAATTTCCCTTTCGTTTTAAAATGTTTTTCTTAAACTGTAAGTGCTTATAATTTTTAGCATTCTTTCTATAACTGTACTTATTGTTTTAACTCATTTCTTAATAATGGTTTATAAAGCTGTTATGTTAGCAGTTATTTAATTTAACTTAAGAAAAAGTATATATTCTTAATTAAAGCTAAATTGAATAACTATTAATAAGCGTATTTATTTCTTATGAAAGCAGACAGCTATCAGAAATGCTAAGAAATAGCAAAAGTGTATACAAACAAAATAAAATTATTATGAAATTGGTAATTTTAAATACATTTGTGTTATAAGCACTTGTTTTATCAATGACTACTGTTGAATTGCAAAGAAAATTTCCTTTTCGTTTTAAAATGTTTTTCTGAAAATGTAAGTGCTTATAATTTTTAGCATTCTTTCCATAACAGTACTTATTGTTTTAACTCATAACTTAGTTATGGTTTATAAAACTGTTGTGTTAGCAGTTATTTAATTTAACGTAAAGAAAAACATTATATTTATATTCTTAATTTAAACTAAATTGAATAACTATTAATAAGCGTATTTATTTCTTATGTAAGCAGACAGCTATCAGAATTGCTAAGAAATAATAAAAGTATATACAAACAAAATAAAATTATCCTTTTGCATTTAATTATTGAAAATATGCAACGATTAATCTAACTATAGCAAATTGTTTTACTTTGGTAAAATTTTAGTTACATAAAATACATTAAAACAGATATTAGAACTTCTTTAGAAATCAAAATCAGGAATTTTTATTTACAGCTTCAGTTTGAAGATTAAATATTGAAAACCTTTGAAAAATTTCACAAAAGACAAATGGTAAAAATGTTTTTATAAAAAATTTGAAGATTTATAAGAAAGAGTTTAATAGTAGAACTTGCTTTTATTTTATTTGTTTCTAGATAAAAATATTCTAACTATTTGATAATATAAAATAATTTTTTCTACCTAAGTAAAACAAATACCCTTATTGATCTTTGCTGAAACATTTTATGCATGCTTTTCATTTTGGTAGTATTTTATAATTATATGAGAAAACTGTTTTATATACATCTGAACAACAATCGCTATGAGTTTTTCTAATGTTTGCTGCCATATAAGACAATGATTGTATAATTTTTCCCTTCTAGTCTAAATGTAGTTTGTTTGGTTATTCTTATAAACTAATAGTCAACTTGAAAAAACGACATAGTTTATTGAACATAAATGCGAAAAATATGTATAAAAAAGAAATTTTGTTATTTTACTAAAGACCTCACTCGTCTGTTGCAGATTTCTCTCATATTTTTATTTTTATTCCTGAGGTGAGTGTATGACACGCCCTCTGGTGAAAATGTATGAAAATTACAGTTTGCATTTTACTTAAGTAAAACAAATGTGCAGTTGTCAACTAAACTGCCTTCAAATTAATTTTCAATGATTAGATAAATATTTAGAATAATAGTAACTTTCCTATTAATTGAAGAGATTTAAAATTATATATTTCAATTAACTTTTTACCTGTGGTATGGTAAATATAACAGTTATAATATAAAAAATCAAATATTTCTATTATTTATAAAAAAATAGCAATTTCTAGGAATTTATTCATACAAAAGAATTTGGAAACCATGAATAAGAATTAAAAATATTTTAGAAATTGTTAGAAAGTAGTTCCATTTTTGACAATATCTCATGACAAAATTGTTTGCTAGCAAACAAAAAATATTTATAATTGACATTTTAAAAACACTTTTAAATGTTTTAAAAATATTAACATTAATTAAGAATAACGAACATCAAATAGAAAATATGTAGTATGTAAATGTTTAGTTTAAATAACGTTAGTATAAAAATTACGCTGTATTTAAATTTGATTATGCACAAAATTCTAGTCTTAACTGTAATTTTTATTCAATAATTTAATTTTTTCTCCAATATTGTTCACGAAATATGGCTGTATTAACACTCAGCAATAGTTCCCAAAATATTACAAATGTTTAAATATTTTTATAAAGAAATGCAATTATAATGTTTTAATATTCATAACTTTAAAATTAATAATTCATGAAGCAATTTAATGCATATACTGGTAATGAAATAACTAAATATTTATGATTATATATTTCTCAAAGAATTTTTATTTGTTTTAAGCAATTTCATTTACTATCAGTATGATGAAATATACGATGAATATGATGAAAAAGTTAATTTGAAATTGCCCCTGAAAATGTATTTTGGTAACTATGACACTCATTTGAACCATTTTATATTTTACTTTGTTTATACTTTCATAAGTGTGTTCAGTATGTTTAATTTGCTCTAACATATTCACCATCTGTTTTACTGTATCGTTATTGTGAATTTGCTCACTTTTTCAGGTTGAGCTGTAAATGAGAAAAGTTTTATAATTAAGCTTAATTTCATTACAAAACATTCTATTAATTATTATACTAAACAATGAATGCCAATAAAATATTTTTTGAATAGTACAACTATAAGTTAATCTATTGAAACTTTTTTATATGAGGCTTGATAATAGCTTTATGAGAAACTGATTAAAATATACTAAGCAAGATATTAATTCAGCATTTTTATAGTTTCTTTTAAATAAATAAATATCAGTTAACGCATGCGCGTGGTTAGTGTAAGGTAATTATTACTTAACACTGATTATAATTAAATTATCTAAGTAGATTGCATTAAAAAGAAATGCCAGTAATGATATTATAATATTTAATTAGTTAAATAATTTTCAATTGATTGATTCACACAAACATATACATATATATATATATATATATATATATATATATATATATATATATATATATATATATATATATATATATATATATATATATATATATATATATATATATATATATATATATATATATATATATATATATATATCTGTGTGCGTGTGTGTCTTGCTTTATGTTAAATAAATTGAGTAAATTTAAGCCAACTTGAATTGATTAAACTTAATTTAAAGTGACATATCATGAAATACTTTAAGTCTGATTACAATTCATGGAGGAAGTATAAGAGCTGTAAACTATTCATACATTTTTATTTTACCTAAATTGATGTTAAAAGCACTTAATTAGCTTTCTAAAATTTAAATATGAATCACATTATTTGTGCATTTATTATGGTTAATCTGAATTATTTATAAAGACTATCTACTATACATTATTATCATGGAAATCATGGAATATTTTGATAATTTCAACAAATTTTTGATAAAATTATATATGAAGTTTAGTCCTAATTTATAAAATAATTAACTTTATCCTAATCTAGTTCAGCAGTTTTTTTAATATATTTATAGTTTCTATGGTAACATTTTTGCCTGGATATATTATATAACCTTCTCCATTTGACTGTGCTGTAAACCAAGTAAAATCTAAGTAAGTAAAAAAAACTAAGCAAAATCTAATTAAACGTCCAACAAATTACTTATATTAGTATTAACATTTGGACACATACAAATAATGAAAACAAAGCATAATAATGTTTTTAAAGTTAAAAGTAAGCAAATATTTTTACCACTGAAAAATAAGCGTAACAAAGTAATGAAGAATATAGCGTTATTTAATAACAAAAAATCTTATTTTAGCTTTTATTTTTAGCAATTTTGAAACGATTTAATTATTTTTAGATTTGAATTAAAAACACTGTAACTCGAACTAAATCGAGTAATATCTTCTTAAACAATGTCAATGTAATTATTCCCTCAATATTTTGTTAGAAATTATTATAAGTTTTATTAAAGTCCAATGTTTTTCAGACTGTAAAGCCTGAATAACAATAAATGCTTAATTAAATTCAATCATTTTTGAAATATAATTCATAACATTCTAAAAGCATTAGGTGTTTATGTTTTCTTCGAAAAATTAACGAAATATTATGAAATATCTTTCGGACTTTCTGAAATAATAAAAATATGAAAAATGTGTTTATACAGACAATTCTATTTTTAAAAAAAACTACTACATCATCCTCACTAATGGAACATCCTGTTTACTTTCAGTTTTGAGCACCCCCACATTTATCTTTAGTTCATTTTAATTTCTTTCCTTACTGTTATTATTTAACATCATTATAAAATAATTCTTAAAAATAACACTGAAATTGGAACAAATTTTGAACGAAATACAAAACATTTTCTTAATTATTGTTTTAATGAAAATTTAAGTTTCTGCTGATTTTAAATATTTCTGATTATTTTCTATTTAATTTCTTTTCAAGGCTGCAATTTTCTTCCAAATAATGTTTAGAATGTTCTAAATTAAGCGTAAATAATAAATATTGAAACTTTTGTTCATGATAATGATTCGTTTTAAGGAATTCACGGTTAAGGAATCTATAGTATAATTGGGTTTGATTTTTGTTTTAAAATCAAAATTGAAGTTTCATAATTTTCAATTTTAGATGATTTATTACAGCACGGAAACAAGTGCAATAAACTAAAATAAAATAATTCTGTCAAACATGAATACAGGATATTCATCTTAATATTATTTTATTGCATATGGATATTATTAACTCTGATTATAAAATAGGCTTTTGCATGTTTATAGTGATATAAAGTTTGCTCTTGCATATTTTATAAGGAAATTTAAAATTATATATGGTATTATAGGTGTATATTTATTTTCAGGTATCTAAATATAATTATCTAAATAAAAATATAAAATATAACTATCTAAATATAAGTTTAAATTACTTTCCAAATATTTCTGTATATCATTAATATTTCTCCGGAATACTTTCCCCTAAATATATAAATTTAATTAGAAATTTGGAAAAAGAAAAGTTTTGAATTAATATTGTGTTTTTTATTTTAATGTATAATTCCCTACATTAAATTCTGAATGCTAAACTTTGATGTGAATACTAAGCAACTTCATAAAATTGTATTTAAATCGAACAACTTACATTTTTTATTACCATGCAAAGACTTATGTCACCACAATAAATTTATTTCACTTACGTTATACACTTGCAATATCGTTTAAAGACATATTTTAGAAACGTTTACCAAAATAATGCATAAATAAATTAAAGTATATCAGAAGAATCACTTACAAAGTCATTAATCACTGATCACATGTATGGTGTATTACAGATATCGCACAAAAATATATGTTTCGTAGCCATCCTATTCTTTAATAATTTCTCTCGATGTTCTTAGAGTGAGTAGAACCAAGTAGTGATTTTATAAGTAAGTGATACTAAAAGATACATTTGATATATTTATAGGTTATATCACTCAGGCTTCTAACTGATGCATTTTTGTTACAAAATGAGCAATAAAATGTTGCATTAACTTTTATGCACAAATAAGGCAATTAATTTTTCTTTTAAATTCTTAAATGATAAAAAAATGCAGTGTTGTAAGGACAATGGATTATTTGTACTTTTTGTGACATTAAATTTATCTGTTTTGCGAGTTTATGTATTAGTACTAGTTATCTCCATTACTGTAATTAATAAAAATAATAACAAAGAGAATGATTAAGAAAGCAATTGTAATAAATTAATGCATTCGAAGTCAAATATAGTGCATCTTAATATTTTAAATGTAAAAGGTGGAGGCATTGATTGTTAATATTTTGCTTTATTTTCCCTCAGCATTTTTTATTTAATTGTATTTAAAAATTCTCTCAAAATAAAATACATTTAGACTGAGAAATGAATCTAATGTGATTTAATATTTTAGTTTATCAGAATGTTAAATCATAAAGAACCATGAGCTTGTTTCTTTGAAACAAGATATTTCCTTGGAATAATTAGAGACAATGACACCCAAAATTTGTTGCTTATATCCGTTGAATTTCGTTACTTTGCATTTCGTTATTTTCCCTATAGAAAAACTCTTTTTATACAGGTAGGTTGTCGGAAATAGCAATAGGAATTTAAATGATGTAAGGACAAGCTTAAGGTTCTCCATTTTGAGTGAATCCAGAGCAGCGGGATAATTGTTGTCTCAAACGTAGTTTGAAGGCCACTGACACTTGTAATCTCCAACAGTTGATGTTATCCTTAGACAGACATGCTATATTCATCTGATTTGTCGACAAATTATTCTCGGGTCAATTGCTTGCCAATCCGTGATCTTTTGTAGTTGGAAGTTAGCATTCTGATTCGCTTAAAAGCAATGGTAAGAAGGTAACCATGCACCAATCATGTGAATGTTTTGGCTCAGTTGTTCAGTCTTGCCTAAAACCTCCGCTAATATCTTAAAATTCTAAAAAATGCTTCTATTCACATTCCCAACCAAAACTCCAGTTTTGTTTTAACTATTTCTTTTTTGAAACTGGGAGACAGCACTGTGATATGAGGGGATTTGACATGTTTTTAAGCTGCTCTTCGTCTATGATTGAAAAAAGGTGGTTTTCTTTGGTTTTGTGTTTATGGAGTTATATCATTGGATAGATCTCAAATTCAGCTTCAAAAGGATATTTATTTCAAAAATATTGGTTAATTAGTGAATTAATAAACGATTTTTAAGTGTTGCACGTGTAGTGAACTTCAAAAAATTTTCTAAGTCCCGTACGAAAACCAGTCCCCACTGGAGGGGCTTCACCTAGCCTACGGAAAATCGTCTCCTTTCAACCGGCTCGAGGAGCGGACAGCTACCGCAAGGCTTAGACTCATCTTCCCGGTACCTCTGACCGGCAACGAGAGCACCACGTTGGACTAATTAAATACTCTAATTAGCGAATTATAAGGGACTTCAATCAACGGATTACTCTAGAACTGGTTGTAATTATACTACTGGATGTATGGAGGACTAAATTAACAGTTACTTAGACACTTATCGAATTATTTTAACATCATGGCCTGAGAAAAATATTCTACTCGAAACAAAGTTGTAAATTATGAAGAACTAAATACGTCTACGAGCTCAACTGATGCAGAAAATGGAGCTTCAATTATACATGATGACATTAATTCGCAAAGTAGAACTGTTAATTTAACAAAAGTAAACGACTTCTTCCTCAATAAGGTAGGCCATCACGAGGATAATGATGAAATAAGATCTACGGCTTCTTCTATTGATCAAGATGTATTTATGTGTCGAGAGGATGAAGCGGATGGTCTCAACAAAAAATTCAAAAAAATTATCTGGAGTAAATCAGGTACCAAATACAACCTACCTCTATCTCTTAGGGAAAAACAGACAAAATAATTAATACCATTAAACAACAATATTTGTCACAAAAATTCATACATTCCCCTACGAATAATGAAAATATTACAGCTTTTAAGGACAAACTGGAAGAGATTAACTCAAGTCTAGAAGAAATTAAAACTCAAGGCCTAGAAACAAAATTACTCATCGAAAAAACATTAAGTATCACTCCAGAGAAAGAGCGACCCACATACAGCCAAGTCCTTAGTGAAAAATTGCGAAAAGATAAAGAAGTCTCCCTCATTATGTCAAGCCAGCAGAGGGAAAAACAACAAAAGAATTAAGATCAATTCTGGAGAAGATAAACTGTAATGTTAAAATAAAGATAATAACATGGGGTAAATTCGTAACAAAAATATCTTGCTATAACGTCGAATCAAAGGAAGCATTAAAGCAGCAGCTAGCAAAGCACTCGTTTGTGTCAGAGGAGCCTTCCATAGCCACAAGAAAACTGATGCTTCTTAACGTTCCTGAAAGAATAAATGATTACAATATTGCTCAACATCTTTCTGAAGAAATATCTATAGAAGACATACCAAATAAAATAAAAATTATGGAGATCAAAGCACATCGTAAGAAAGATGGCCCAAATCATACTTGATTTCTAAATTACGCAACCATTTACTAAGGACCAGGCAACAAGAATGGAATGAGGCAGAACAATTTAGATGGACATACAGCCTTAAACCCTCTGTCTCTCTTGATTTCCTAGTCAAGGACCACAAAGAAGCATAGTTTCTTTCTGGACATACTCCAACACCGGAGTATCTCAATAAAAGGGGTATGGCTCCAAATAGTGCTTGTTCATGCGGTCAGGTTGGGACCATTGTTCATTACGTGTTTGAATGTGATTTCCAAAACAATGACACCTAAAAGCGCCTAAAAACTCGGAGGAACTTACTCCGTTTCTCCGCTACGCTACCAAAACTCCTTCTCTTCTGCATAAGATAAAGAACATAATCACCTTTATCTATGAAAAAGGATTCAAACTCTGTAAGGATAATGCCATAACTGAGCAGCGGATTTCATCATAAGAACAATTTGGTAAAGGGTAAAAATCATTGTAAGGTATTTCTCCACTTTTTGTCATAAAATTATTATTAGGTATTGTATTTGTTTAGCAATTAGTTTTTATAATTTTGATAATAATAATTATTCAGATTAAGGTGCTGAAAAATATTGATTGACTCAGCACAATGTAATGTGCAATATTAAATATCCTAGCAAAGTTTATCAATTAATAATTTTAATGTCTAATTTTGCATTATATTTCCTAAACATTGTAAACCATTATAACTTGTGAACAGACAATGCTGGTTATTTATGTGATAAAATAATGCATTGTAATATAGCACAATTAGTATATGTTTTATTTATGTATATACTATCAATGTATTGTATATATTTGCGCTTTTTCTAATACAATCTTCATATGGTACGTCATGTGATATAACACTTTCCTCTATCTAACCATTATATATAAAACTGGGGGTTAATATTCAAGATTGCTTTGAGTCTTCAGAAATACCCTATTTAGCAATTTTAGTGCAATATATTTTCATTATTATTTCTAGTAATGTTAGAGTGTCTGTAAAATATTTTGCTATATATCTTATTCACTTTTTTTAAGCTTTTTTATTATTTATTGTATTGAAATTTTATTTTGTTCAATAATTTTCTTAATCGTGGTAACTACAGTGCACAGACTGAGCTGCTGCAAAATATTAACTGAATCAGCAGATTGTAATCTGTAATACTTTAAATATTCTACTGTTTATCACCAACAGCAAATGTTAAATGTTCAATAGGATACCATTCGTGCATATTTAAACTTAACTCTATTAGTATATGTTTGCTTTTTTCTAATACAACCTTCATATGGTACGTCATGTGATATAACAGTTCCCTCTATCTAACCACTATATATAAAACTGGGGGTTTATATTTAACTTTGCTTTGAGTCTTCAGAAATACTTTATTTAGCAATTTTAGTGCAATATATGTTCATTATTATTTCTAGTAATGTTAGAGTGTCTGTAAAATATTTTGCTATATATTTTATTCACTTTTTTAAGCCTTTTTATTATTTATTGTATTGTAATTATATTTTTTTTCAATAATTTTCTTAATCGTGGTTACTACAGTGCACAGACTGAGCTGCTGCAAAATTTAAACTGAATCAGCAGATTGCAATCTGTTATACTCTAAATATTCTACAGTTTATCACCTACAGAAAACGTTAAATGTTCAATAGGATACCGTTCATGCATATGTAATCTTAACAATCACAGTTAAAGCATGAGGGAGTTACTAGTACTTATTGAAAATCTGTCCCAGTTATTTGCTCTTTTTTATACTCTTCTACTTAAACTTAATTATATTGCTTGCATATTTGTGTTATAAACTACTTATATCGTCTGCTATGACCATCATCAAGATAATTAATTTGTATTTTTACCAAGGTTACTTGGAGTGTTAGGATAATCTATTTTCACAATTTTATTGCAATATTTAACTCATGTCATCTCCCATAGTGAAAATTTTGTAAATGTTTTGTTGTTGATGTTATATTTCTGTCAAATTATTAATTTCAAATATTAGAGACCTATTGAAATTCAATTTTGTTACCAAATTTCGTGACAATTCTGTCACATCAGATGTATTACGTGATGGATATTGATAACCTAAGGTAAAGACCAGGTGTTCAATTGCGTATATCTATGTCTATGTCTATTTCTTTTTTAAGAGGCAAATTGAAAACATCTGTCACCTTTTCCTAAAGTTTTATATTCAGTTTATTGAGCAGGCTGAAAGAGTCACAAAAGTAAATTTGTTTTGTGACTTATACCTTGTGAATGAAATATGCTACTGTGGTGACTTCTTTTTGGAAAGAGTTCTTTGCAACGGATTTTGATTTATAATTTTCATGCTTATAACCATTTCGGTATATGAAAGATAGAAACGTATTTTACATTTATTCTTTCAAATCACACAAAGCTGCTCAGAAAGGCGCTTGGGACTTTGACGTAGTTGATGAACTTTAATGACATTAATCAATACACTGTTAAGTTCTGGTGAGAACTTTTTAGGCCTGCCAGTATATTCCCTTAAATGAGACAATGCGTAGATTTACATTTAGGTTCAACCAAGTCTGAACAATTAAACCCGATAATCAGGAGGTTGTTGCAACAGTTCCATCTCGAAATATAGAGATTCAAAATGACCATTTTAAATTTTCTGAGATATAACCATCTAGTGACTTGAATAGCTCTACTCTTAAAGTGCTTATTGGGAAAGAGAACACATTCAATGAATTTTCATGCACACCCTCCTGATATAGAGATCATAAGTAAGCAAGTAGCATTTCCTTATTATCAATGTGTGCAGGTTCATTCATCTGTAATGCATGCAACGGAGTCCTTTTAAAAACCCTTTTAAAAATGTGTATCAATATGTTCTGCTATTTCTCTAATGCACCTAGTCCCAGTGTTAACATACAAAAGCAGATGAGCTATCTTTTTCACACCAGTCGCACCTAGAAGTTCATGGCAAATGTTTTTAGTGTCAAGAGAGTTGATTTTTTTATTAGTTGAGAATGGCTTCTTGCTTAGCAGTGCAGTTAACCACTACAAATATTGTTTTCAGGGTAATCTACATGATCAATGTGGAGGTTCTCATCAATATCTTCCATTCTTCATGTTCCAATTTTCTTCTTTTAAAATGTTTCAAGAATGCGTTAAATTCAGGATGCTTGATTTTAATGTTTTAATTGCATCCTTATAGAACTGTTCACCTCAAACTATGCAAAGTGGTTTTGATTATGAAATCACTTGTCTCAAAACGATCCATATTTGAAATAGAAATCATAGTAATCTGTGTTAAGTATTTCAAATTTCTTTAATATTGAAAGCTCTCCTGTTTTTTAACGGAGCCTTTCCTTTTTCCTAAGAAACTTTTTAACGACATCAACTTTGTACTATTTTTATAATTTAAGAGTTAAATATAAGCAAATAAAATGTACTCAAAGCACCATTAAACATGCAAAATTTCTGAAAGAAAAATATGCACATTATCTTTACTAAAGCTAATTACGGCACATTTATTTCCTTACACATAAATTTTAAATAATGAAATAAACTGCTCATTATAGCTTAGGAAACTATTATTCATTAATAAAAATAAGCAAATTATCTTCATAAAACTTGTACAGAATTTTTTATTCAAAATAAAGATTATTTTTTGTAAATGATAATGTTCATATATCTTCATAATGGGCAGATAAATTTGTAATTTTCATGTACACGCTAAATCCAATCGATAAAAATACTCGTATAGGCTTCAAAAGTGTTTTCCAACAACATATGTATTAATTTAATTGGCTTACAAAATAAACAAAATTTCAAAATTACTTAAATTTTGTTTACATATTAATTGGAGTATTCATTTAGTTATGAAATCCAAATTAAATATTCTAATGAGAAATGAATTATCTTTAATATGCATAAGAACAAAATTTTCTAATGTTTCAATTTAATTTTTTTAATAGGTTTATGGTTAAGAATAGTTTATATTGCTATTTAAATGAGATAATAAATTTTAATAAAAAATACTCTTATATTAACGCATCACTATAGCTTGAGAAATATATTTTAGCTTTAGAGTTTTTGCATTTCGGTTCGAAAACATGTTTTTCTGTCACTGTCTCTTGCGAAATCTATTAAAAAGCATTTCATTAGTCTGTTTGTCTACATGACAAGCAAAACATGTCCTTATACACTTAAAGTATCATTCAATCTATAAAAGATTTGACTAAACAAGTGTAAAAAAGTTAAATGAAGCAATAAAACAGAAATATTAACAAAATAAAAAATGTTTATTCGTTATCTGCCTTTTCTATTTTTGTCTGGAAAGTTGATTACTAAATTCTGTCTGAGTTAAATAAATTAAAGCTATTCACTACAATAAATTCCATTAATTTGAAGATTTGCTCAAAAAATGCAGACAAATATTTTCAATTTGCACATAAAACATTTTTTTAAAAAGTAAGCTTTGTTCTAAAGAAAATGAAAGAGAACTGCATTAGCTTAGAATTACATAACACATGTTTCTAAAATATTTAAAAAAACTTCAATCTTTTTCTTAGTTTATCCTTTTTTACATTCAAGCATTTAATGATTTATGAAGTATATGGACTTATAGTAATATAACTTACTAATTTGTTAGTTTTTGCTTTAAAAAAGTTTAGATATTTTTCGTATTTTAGTGTACAAATTATATAGTTCTAAACTGCTAAATTTTTGTTACATTTCCTCTATAATTTTTGAAAAGTAATACAAAACAGTAAATCAGTATTTGATATGTGCCCGACAGTATTCAATAGCAAAATATGTAATATTCAATTAATATTCTATACTTAATTCTGAAGGAATGTGTAATAGAATTTAGTATACATATTCTTCAATTAAATTATACTTATAAAATAACATTCGTAGCATAATTTCTCAAAAAGATTATTTAAATTTTCTATATATAGTTATCAGATCAGAATATATTATAAACTACAAAAGTAGATATAACCTTTTGCTTTTAAAAAAACTCTTATCTAAAAATTTATGATATTGGTCTTTGGCTTAGACTTCTATGAATACATCATTGTAATAAAATTAAGTCATAAATTGATATTTTATGATTGAATTGTGAAGAAACCACAGCTCTCATTGATTGCTATTTGTTTTACAGTAAGTTTTCTATAAAAATCTTAATTTTATAAGTTTTAAAGCTTTGATATTCAAATTAAATTAACAGTTAGGAAAAACAAAAAAAATTCACTTCTACATTCTGTCTAAACCAGTAAATTTTACATGATAAGTAATATATGATACAACTTTGTAATTTATTTCTTTTAATTTTATTTATCGTTTTAATCTTGTTTATATTATTAGATAAAACAGCTTTATCTTAAATGTAATGTCATATATTAATGCGTGTTTGTCATCTCAGGCTACTTTTAATTTTTCTTTTTACTTCAAAAGTTTTATCGGGTTTAAATTTGTTATGCCAATTATTATTTTTACTTTAGTCTTAAATGATTTAACGTTTTTGACATATTATTCAGTTTTCTTTTTGAAAAAATCTAGAACACATTCATTTACAGTTTTCAAATCATTTAATATTCAAAGTTCTTTATAAAACGTAAAAATGAGAAATTTGGGGAAATATGATGGAAATACAGTGTTATTAATTTTCTGTTTTATCATGTGACAAATTTTTAATACATACTTTATTCGACCCTGTCGTTATGTTAAAAATTGATGTAAAAATGTATCTAGCTACATTTATATTACCACACATATAAATATAGTAAACTCTTTTCGAAATGTTTTAAAATTTCTACAAGTGAAATATCGCAATTAGCACAAAATGACAAGTACAATATTTTCAAAAAACAAAGCAGCATTATTCCTATCAAGAAGAAAATAAATTTTAAGGAAACTGACTTCGATTTCTGTTCAGGCACACGCTTGAATTGAAAAAATTATAAATCTAAAAAATTTCAGTATTCATATTCAAAAGCATATTTTTTGAATTTGTTTAATTCCTTCAAATTTCTTCAGGAGAAAAGAAAAATAAAGATTTATTCATAGTAAAAAAATTGTAGCATATAATTTTGACATTTACAAGCATTTATTGCAAAGGAAATTTATTATTGGAAATAACTTTAAAGTATAAAATTAATTTTCATTGCAATTACTAATTGTTTTGTTTTTTATTTCTTATTTAGAAGACATTTGGAAATTTGTTTTTTATTTGATCTAAGAATCCATGCTCCATAAATTTTTATTCTTTTTTATCAGTTTATCACTGATAGCATTTAGTAAATATATGATATTTTTTTCCTCTTTATTTTCATTTATTTTACAAACTACACATATTTTATCTACAATGTAATTTTAAATTTTCACAAAGTATTTTTTTAGAAATTTATTAATTTTTAATTCTAATTATTTTATAAAATTCAAAGAACTACAATCTATTTTTTATTTAATTTATTTATCATTGATGTTAGATTATGTGGCATTTCAATACAACTAAGTAAAAATTAAATAGTTTGTTTTAAGCCATTTATATTTTCAGGAATGTAATTTGAAAGATTATCATATTAAAAACAGTAAATTAAAAGAATTATAATATATAATCAATATAAAATTTGCGCAATCATCACATACCTCTTACAATAACCCTGTTTAATAAATATGTCATACAAACTCAAATTAATCTAATTAAAATTCGCTAGGTTGTAACATAAATCACATGTTTACATTTTATAATAAAAGCTACTTATAAACTTATGTATTAGCTTCATATTTATAAGAATTTCACAAATGCTTATAAATAAAATATACGCATATCATACACTTAAGTAAATGCTTAAATTGAAACATAAATATTTTCCCGCTTCTAAAAATGAAACTTTTGACCATCATAGTTTAAAAAGAAAATGTTGAATTGCGTAGTAATAATTATTACAAAAAGTTTCAGCATAATATTTTTTGTATGTAGCTTTAATTTTGAAATAAAATTTGTTTTTTTTTTGTTAAATTTCAAAACAACACATTGATTGAAGCTTTGTTATCATAAATAGTTGTAAAGTCGGATAAAAGGGCAAAATCAGTTATTTAATAATTAATATTAAATGGAAAAAAATAATTTCCATTTGCCTAGTTCTCATTTTTTAATAAATTTAATTTCTAACACATTACATTAAAATCAGCAGATGTATAAATTTACTTATAAATGGAAATAGCATATTAATTTCCATTTATAAATAAATTTGAATATATTGCCAAAGTGAAAACATTTTCAACATTTGTAATGTGTAATTCATTTTTGAGTTATACTAGCATTTCATGAGTTGTTCTCTTAAGCATCTAGAAGACATAAGAAGATAGTTGTTAATTATAATCCCACATAACCTAGCAAATAAAAAAACATTAATCAATCAAATATAATTGTTCTACCCTCTAAATGATACAGTAGAAACTTTACATTGAACACACCACCATACATAAACATACTTAGAAAAACTGCATATGAGAAAAAAAAATTGCCGTTGGATTTATATAATTTAATTGAGTAAAAAAATGACAAGCTTGTCAGAATCCCAATTAAAAAACTTTCAAATTGTTTCAATATAGAGACCACCCCGCATACTTTATAAAATTGAAATTGATCAAACGTACATAATAATGTTTGAAGCTCCGACAAACCAAGGAAGTAAGATATAGGTATTTGAAGATGATTCCATGACCAAATGTTCAGAAGACAACATGCCACGAAAATATCTATATAGATTCTTTCAGACTTATATTCTTCATTCTTTAAGAAATACATAATTAGTCAAAATTGAAAAGTTTGAAGAGCAGAAGATTGTCAAAAAAAGGTATATCACTAATAAATGACTTTCAGAAATTCATAGATTTTTGAAAAAGTGCGCATTGTGTGTGTCCAGTGTTTGAATTAACGATTTCCAAAGTTATTTTTGCTACTGATTTTGCAGAATTAATAGATAAATTTATTGTAATGTTTAAATTATATAATTTTTTATAGCCATGTCTCACATTTTTCCCGCATATTTTTTCATATGTTTAATAATATTTTCTATAATTCGTAGAAAATTAAATTAATAGCTTTAAAATCAATTCAATTTATTATTATTAATTATTTTAACTCACTATTTCACAAGTCCATATTTTATAGAAAATTGTATGTTAAACTAATTACATTTTATAGACTCTTTATGTTACTTCAGTGATCATTTAGAATAAATTGAAGAGGGATTAGTTTAGTTTAAAGTGGAAAACATGTCATCAAGGACCTATTCATCAACGGACGCTGTAAAGGTTACAAGAAAATTGTTAATATTCTTTCTTCTTATAAAAATGCTCATCATTTACTTTTCTGGTCTTATTTTGAATGTTTTTAAAAAGGTTGTTTCAATTTTACTTTATTCAAAAATGTTTTTATTTCATTAAAGCCAATTCTCCATTTAGCAATATTACTTGCTTATAAAAAATTAATCTACTACATGATATGTTTTAGATTTTCATAAACTTACACTATGTAATAAATTTTATTTACAACCATTTGTAAATTATTTTGTATTAAAAATACAGGTCTTTCTTAACAATTTATTTTTTTCAATTATAAAAAAGTTTTAAAACAGTATTTTGTTTGTAATTTTTATATCAATCCTTTTTCAATAATATGAATCATATGGTACATGCATTTTAAAAATATGATAAATAAAAAACTTAATTTTTAGGTTATAATCATGTGAATAATTTAGCAAATTTAATACACTTTTATGCTTGATAATAATCAAGCATAAAGGTGTATAAAATTTGCTTCAAACCTAGACTTTTAAACATACTTTTGTTTTACATTTTCTTTAAAAGCACACTTTTTGAAAAAGTGTGAGTATCCAATGTTTTTTTTAAGAAATCAACGAATTTCAATTTGCATTATTTTAAACATTCACTGTGTGTAAATATAGACGAATCACTATTGTGTTTGTATATAAATCAAAATGTAATAGTATTTATATAGTAAAACGCAGAATTTTTCCAATAATAGTACATACAACTTCATACAATGCTTATAATAAATAGTGATACTATGAAAGTGCTTAATTCAACAAAGAAATACATTTACTATTCACCTGGATTATTATCAGATATAAATTTATCGCTACTCATGATTTTTGAGACAATTTTGGTTTAATGTAAAAATGAAGGTAATTCAATACATAATACATAAAGAATTTTAATACATAAAGAACAACAAAAATATTATAGTAATTTTTATTTTGGGAGTTTTTCAGAAACTGTTACTGATATGCGTGTATCTTCAAAATCGTTTTAACTCATAGCTTATTTTCTTAGAACGAAACGTTTTATTTGTGTCACTTAGGAGTTTATATATTTGTTTGAAAACTATATAAGGAAAAAACAAATACTTAATCGTGTGGAGTTTACTTGATTTTAATTTTACTGTCCTTTGTGTATCCTGTTTAATGATCCAATTGTAGTACAACAAAATCTTTTATAATAATATTATTTGTTTTATTTTTATTATTAATATTTAATATGATATTCCTAAAAGTTTACACTTTACAGTAAGCTACATTTTTACGTTATCTGTATCAAACTTTAAGCTGCAATGTTCTTTGGATCATTTTACTTGCATCTAATACACTAGTGATTCATTCATTTGATAATTCATGTTCCCATGGAAAAGTTCTTTGTTGTTGTTGTATTGTACCAACTAGGCTGGTATTATGGGGTGCACTTCTCCACTTTTCCAACTGAACGATAATTTGGTGTGGAGTACGACTTACTCAATACACACATGCTATAGGTACCCGTTAATAGGGTATATGCAGCAATGCACAAACCATTCATACGTATTATGTTATAGAATAAAGATATTTTTGTGATGTACAGAAATATAAATTGAATTATGTATTGTTTAATTTTACATGATTATCGATAATAGTTATTTTTCACTATCTGAGAGATATTAAAAAAGGTAATTTTATGTTCGAAAAATTTGGTGTGTTACATTTTCTAATCTATATTACCGTAGAAATTAGTTTGAAATAAAAACTACGAGAATTTATGTATGCCTCCTTGTTTCAATCTCAATAATTATCTATCAACTATTGTTCTAATTCGGCAAAATAATTGTCATCGTCGCTAATCTTGGGACAATCCAGCAGAGACAGACAGTCACCGTGATTTCGAAAGTATCTAAAAATTCTAAAAAAAAGATGAGGGTCCCGCAAAATTTTGTTCTTGCTAAAATTTAGACACACCAAAATATGAGCAGGGGAAGCCATTTCAACTGAGCACCAATGACACTTCAAAAATGGCAAAAAAGTCTTCTTCAAGACCTGTCTGTTGCCCCACAACACTTACAACACTGCCTGTTTTCTAATTCATCCATTCAGCCAAGAAAACCTCTCATCCGTTTCGTGAAGGGATGTTCCTGGATTGAATGAATGAAGAATGTCGGAAGTTTACTCCTGGTAGAGAACCCTAGGCTTGAAGACCATTCCCTTATGCCCAGCTAAAACACACAACTATCTTTGGTACCCTAGAACTTCGGATCAATTGAAGTTACTCATTTCTCTAAATGTGAATTTGACTGGTGAAATTGCTTAAAATTCGTTTTGAAGAATAATCTGATAAAAACCTTCAACATAATTAAACACTAATTAATTTGAAAATTGATTGCAATCCACAAAATACATCTCTAAAAATTTCCGAATCATTCCGATGAATGTAAATATTTAAATTTCATGCCACATCCTTATACATTAATAATGATGGAAATCAATGGCACTATATTTCGAGTAAAAAAGCAAAGCGTTTAGTGAGTAGATCATAACATTTTAATTTAATATTAGTTAGAATAAAATTAATTAGAAATTTATAATCATCTTTAATACATTGCGTTACTTCATTTCAAATTAATTAAGTTCTTCTTAAAAAAATTTAGAATTACAGGATTTTTTCGAATCAAATTTTCTAACGATACTAATGATGGAATGTAATTAAATTAAAAGAAGAGTGTTTATTATTACTTTATTTCAGATTAAATTTGCATAAATAATTCATGTAAAGTGTAATAGGGATTATTTTAAATTATTAAACGCACATGTGCTATCCTTTTATTTTAATACTTTTAACTATGCACAAAATTCAGTAGTATTTAAGTCATTTTAAAATATCCTGTTATATCAATTTCTATTTATAATTTAATTTCTATTTATCACAGCTTAAATTACACATGTTTAAAGGAAGAAATCTCATACCATTTATCAATTCGAACATTTGATATCCCTTATGGAAACAATTCCCACCATTTACACAATTGCATTCCATTTAAAATCTCTTAGCAAATAGCCTAAGCACAGAAACCTGTTGTGAGTATTTTAAATTCAGCTCATATAGAAATTCGCTTTTGAAGTATTCTACCATAAATAACGTTAAATGCTGAATGGATGAACTCAACTGATTCTAAATATTCCTTCGCATGTGCTTTAGTTATTACATGAAATACAATGTTCTCATTTGTTTCATAATGGGATTTTAATATAGTATTATCAAGGAATCAGTTTTATTATTGCAAATAAGTTATTTTCGTATTATATATTAACTTAATATTTTGCGTAGATTACTTAATTTGATTAATTCAGATAGCTTAATTTTATTGATAACATTAACTTGAAAATAAAAATAAAGAAATGCAATCTGTGTAAACTCCTCCATTAGAAAATTAATGCCATAAAGCTTTTTATAAAATTTTGTCATGTTAGTTATCAACCCCGCCCCAAACTTCTTAGAATGTTTAAGGTTGCAAATTTTGGAAAATAATTTTTGAATTGGAGCTCATGATCTATTTATTTGTTCTCAATTTTTCTCAGATTTTATATACGCACCCAATTATATAATTTTGATTAGTCTAAAAACTATATCGGAGCACTCTGTCTAAAATCTTTGAAAATTTGAAGAAAATTTGAATTGTTTAACTCAAATTATTTTTTAAGTAATAAATGTAATCTTATAAAGGTATTATATATTGCGTGATTTTCATACATTTACTTCTACATTCAATTAAATATAACCATCAAATCATGATTTTGAAGAACAATTTTATATATATTTATTTCATTAAATTTGTATTAACTGGGAAAATTTGATTTGGAATCACAATTTAATGTTTGGGATATTTTATTTTGTTTCTTTCAATTTATATAAAATAACGAAACAAACTATGCAACACCAATTTATTACACTGGCTATTAGGAAAGTTAAATCATATAATAGCACTTCATTAATTTTGAAATCATAATAATCTAAATCTTTGCTAAAGAGCTAATAAGCAATAACATTAAATAAACTAAACTGAAAAAGTCAGAAGAATTAAGGGAAAATTTAAAAAAATATTGTGTACCAGTAAATATAAAATAAAAAAAATTACTATTTAAAAACTATTCTTTTTTAGGTATGCCAAAATTGCACTATATTCCCATTATATGACATTATTTTTCTGGCATTCTTCGTTTTCATTCAAAAGCTTGAATTTTAATTTCCCACAAAAAAAGAATTCTATTTTTTTCACTCATGTTTGTTCATTTTGAATAGTTTTTTATTTACTTAAATTTCTGACTAAATTGATTATTTTTTGAGAACGCATGGTAAGCAGTCTCTAATGAGATCTTAATATTCGTTTCATTTTATAGGTTTCTTTGAGGAATTTTCATTAACTGGAATCATGCGAAGAATTCTGGTTAACAAGGAAAGTCCAAAAACTCGTAAACACTCACCCCTACAAATGTGCATTCAGAAGGCTGAAGGATTGTTCACTGGTTATACAATCGAGTCTGACAACTTTTGTTCTTAAGAGCGTTGCCCAATGAGCCACTGTGAGTTTTAAACTGATTATTTAGATAACACACAGTGGCACAGCTGCCACCTCTACTGATTTTATCGGGAAACTCCTCGTTTTTCACCATTTCTCACCATTTCCCGATAATACATGAAAATCTACAGATTTTTGGCAATTTCAGTGAAAAAATTTAAAAACAGCTGAAATTTTGCAGGAAAAAATTATATTCAGTTGTTTTAGTATTTTAGTAGCTTAAATAGCTTAAATTGTCAACAGATGGCGCACTAATACAATAATATATCTATAATATATAAAATTCTCGTGTCACAGTTTTCGTTGCCATACTCCTCCGAAACGGCTTGACCGATTTTGATGAAATTTTTTGTGCTTATCCGGTATCTATGAGAATCGGCCAACATCTATTTTTCATCCCCCTAAATGTTAGGGGTAGTACAACCCTAAATTTTTTATTTATTTTTTTTGGTTAGTTCTGTAAGTTCCTAATAGATGGCGGTTTAGCATCTAAGTTGCACAGGTATTCGACAGATGGCGACGTGTTTATTTTTCTAGATTATACCATCTTCGAGAAAATTATCGTGCGCGCGCAAGCGCGTGGTTAAATATAGAATTTACATATATTTTCATGATGTATAATGATACTATAACAATTTTTCGTGAAACATTTTCATAATTATACTTTGTATTGTGTTATTATTGTGCAGTATTCAGTTTGAATATTTTTAATATTATAAATAGTAAAATAAAATTTTATTTATTACTGTTTTTCTCTACTAATTTTCATACCACCTCGAAAATATGTAAGTATTTCTTGATAGCCTTTTATTATTTTTTATTTTTATTTTATAATTTGATAATTATTAATTTATTCAGTAGAACATTTTGATCTAATTTATTTATTCAAATGATAAATTCTTTTATTTTTTTTTATTTCAGTATAATGCCGCGGAAAAAATTTTTAGTTTTAATATAATTTAAAATTAAAATATTAATAGTTCGATGTCAATGTTATCTATCTCATTTATAACAATTTATTTTTAGATGTCTTTAATTTATATAGTATATTTTATAAGTAAGTCGCTGATTACAAACTATAATTTAATATAAGATGAATAAAATGTAAATTCAGAAAATATATGTTGATTTGTGCTTAATTTCAAAATTTCGATACTTTACCTATTACTATTAAATTTTGGTGAAACGTTTTATTTTTAATCTCCTATGAATGAACCTATTCTAAATTTTCTTAGAAAATATTAATTTGATTGAACCCAAGAATTAGCAAAAAATTGATTCAATGTATTTTAAAAACTCAGCCACTGCAACGCGTGGCTGGGTCAGCTTGTATATATATATATATATATATATATATATATATATATATATATATATATATATATATATATAATATGTTCCCCAGAGTTTCGAGTACACCGTGAGAGGATGAAACTGTAATAACTAGGCTACCAAGACTTCTACAATTTGGCAGTCATATAATTAACATTCAGAGTAGACATTAGGTACCTGTATTGCATAAACAGTTCAATTAGGCGGAATATTTCCAGTTATAAGTAATTTAATTAGGAAAAAAAATATTTCCTTCAAACAAAGTGTTTGTTCCTGAAATAAATTTAGTTATGTTTTTATGTAATTCTTATAAGTTTAATACTTATAAATTGCACTAGTATAGTAAAAATTGCCTTATAAAATAAATATTGGGACGCTGATGTTTATTTTCTTACATGTAGTACATTCTTTTATCTTTCATTATTACTTTAAAAGGATGATGAATATTTTATTAAAAAATTGACTCAAAATATTTTTAACATTAATCGTCCTCCGAATGTATAACCTAAGCAGTAAGATTGGCTTTTACTGTACTACAATTTTAAACATTCTGTTTTAAGCAAAAATGTGATTAGATAGTATTGTCTCTTGATTTTTTCCCTCTAAATCAGTTGAATCTACTGATTTTTTCCCCTCCAATGTTGGCAGGTATGCAGTGGTCAGTCTGAAAATTGTAAGTTAGAAGACATCCATAAGCAAACACAAATTCTTTATTTTATCACCAATAGTACCCTGAGACGTGTTAATAACAATTGAATAATATAACTTCAGGACTTTTCATAGGTTCTGGGCCGTACTTACGTATCACACTGGAGGTTACTCGGAATACTTCAAAATACCTACCCCGATGGGTGTGCATGATTTAAATAACTTAACTCTTATGAGGTCTTAAGCCCCAGAAAAAATTTAAATTACTCATTATCTTTCATATATTTTTTCTCCACATGATTTTCTATATTTCTATTTAAACTTATACGCTCCTCATATCTTTTTGAATTTATCATAACCAAAAACAATTTTTGTTCCTGTAAAGTATACATTTTTTTCAGTAATTTAATTACTTTTAATGTACTATATATCAACTACATTTATTTCATGACCGCCAAACATTTTGATAATCCACTCAAAAATATAATATCTATAATTCTCTTATCGACTCCTTTTATAAAAAATGATAAAAAATAAACTCTTACGTATTCTTTAATTTTTTAAATTTTGCGACAAAAGTGAAGTTTTACATAAATTAATCAGTAAGATGAGCTTGATGACGTTTAGTTAGAATAGCAATATTTGGCTACAAATTTATTAGGTTTAATCTGTTAGCATCAAGTTGTAATATTACTTAAAAAATGAGTGGCCACTAGATGGCAGTGCTTAATATGTCATGTTGAGAGAGATGTACAAGTAATTGAGAGGAGATTGTGTGAAGGAGCTATCTTAAAGATGTCTGTAAATAATCCAATTTGTAAATAAATCTTTAAATATTCGTAAATTTATAAGAAATTCTTCCTTCCCCACCTAAGCTACTCACTCGTCGTCTGACAAATCTTAGATCCTCTTATATTTAATTTGTTTCTTGGTCTTCTTAAAAAATTAAAAGAACTGAACTAAATTTAATTATATATGAATTTAATTTGTGAATTTAATTAAAGCTAGAATTTATGCATCACAGGTTTTTGGATATTTTAACGTTATATTTACATTTGTACAGTAGTTATAGGCACTGTTAAATTATTAAAAAGAACATATATCCTTCAAGTTCAAATAATAATGCAATGAATTCGCCTTCCAAATAACAGTAGATATTTTTAAATGGAGAAAAAATGGCTAGTGACTCATACAGGGATGCCTTTACTTTTATTATCGGTTTAAAAATTTATGATGTAATTTTCACATGATTTGCATAATTAATTCAGGGTTTATAATTTTGGGTGTCACGAAGTATACAGTCATATGTATGCATGCGAATACAAGTATCCCTTAAATCTCAACGACAATTGTTAAAATATTTTTCAGAAATGAGGTGTTACGGTTTTCTTTTGTTTATGTGTGAACGATTGTAATCAAATTTAAAATATCCCTTAAATATTGTCGCCAATTTTGTTCAGGAGTCAATGTTGTTATTCAGGGCACAATAGTGTCTTAAATTGTAATTATACAGGTAAAACAATGCATTTCTACATAAAGTAACAGGATAAAATATTTTACTGGAAAAGAACAGCATCGAAATTCTCATTCTGTGGAGTCCAAGTCGTTATTCAAAAGAAATGAAACAATGCGGCGATTAAAAATTTCGACCCATTTTGTAGCAAAATAGAGCAATAATCATTTCTCCCAAATCTGAGAATGAATATCACACCACGAAACAGACAAACAGTGAAACAATTAAAAAAGATAAATTACTATGTAAAAATTATTTCTAAAGTTGTAGTTTGATTAAATTCTCTCTCTCTCTCTCTCTCTCACGCACACACACACACAGTTATATATATATATATATATATATATATATATATATATATATATATATAGGTATATATATATACACACACATATATATATATATATATATATATATATATATATATATATATATATATATATATATATATATATATATATATATATATGTATATATATATATACACGAATGCATAAATTTTCTTAAAAGGCCTATTTTACGGAAATGTATAAATTAAAGCATCATTTATATATATATTTTTGAAGCATTTATGAATTTATGAAACAGATAATCAAAAGATTTAAAAAAACACATTTTAAACAATAAAAAGTATTCATTAAGCCAAAATTACACTTATATCAGTGCAATCTGCCTCTGATCAACCAATATTATTTATTAAAGTTTGTAAAAGAGAAATGTATGTAATGTGTAAATTTAATAAAACAATAAAATTAATGGAAAGATAATCAAATTCTGAGATTGGGATTGCCCTTTCAGAAAATTTTTATCCATAAGATTACTGAGACTGGGTTGTTCAAAACATAGCCGAATCCAAAGCTGCCAAACATTAATAAATTCAAACAAAAGTATGTTAATTTAAAGAAAATAGAAGTAAAAATTCTGCATAATTTTATAAAAAGGAATCTTCTTCTGCAAATCTTCTTGGTTACCACTAAAAGAATTTCTTTTAGTGGTTACCAAGAAGATTTCAAAATATTTTATGAAAAATATCTGTAATTGATCATACAATTTTTAGATTTCAATCAGAAAAAAAATTGCTAAATCCATAACCCACTTTCGGAGAGCTTTATATATCAAACAAATGCTTATCTACCACAGAATATTCGGATGATTGAAAGTTGCATTATTGTGGAACTTTGTTCAAATCCATGAGATACGAAATATTTGAAAAATGAATCAACAATTGCTTACAGTTTGAACAATATCTCTTCTTATTTTTATCATATCTTTCTTGTGAGAGGTAGCTTAGGTGTAATCAACTATTTCATCGATTAATTTATTTTAAAGAGACGGCTTGAACTTTCAGAAAATGATAAACATTCATTATTTTTTTCTTTCTTTTGATCCTGAAATATTTATTATGGAAATTAGAATTTTTTGTAGTTCCTTTATTCTAAAAACTGACCTGTATATCTTATTACAATTGTGTTTTTCAACAATATTCTGTTTTTAATTTCATTACAATGAATATATGTTTTATTTCAAATTTAGTGGTTACCGATACTAATATTGTTTTCTTATTCATTTTTCATTTTTTTTATTTTTTTTATTAAATGATAAAATAGACTTAATGAAATAAATTGTCTATATTTTTGTTTATTTGATCAGGGATACAGAAATAAATTTTCATCGAAGAAAAAATCTATGGTAGTTAATTACTATCGTGTGAATTTATGATATTTTGAAAAGAAATTTTCCAAAAATGTTGATTTTTTTACATATTAAATGCTTCTTATTATACAAATATTCGAAAATATCAACCATAGTTTCTATTGAGTTTGAATTTTAAACAGGATGGAACAAAATTATTTCACATAAAATTAAGCAATTATTTCATTGTTAATAACTCAATTGATTCACTTATTGTTCCTTCAATCATTTTTAAACCTATGCAAAAAAGAATTCCTATTATTTTTCCTTTATAAGAAGCTGCTTAGTAATTTCATGTGTGCTTATTAAAATACACTCACTTCCAAAAGTTAAGCTCGAAGATGTAAAATGCAAAAAATAAACAAATACTGCTTTGATTGACGCAAAATTTGGCAGGAAAGTAGTATATATTTTTATGCATAAAATAAAATCAATAGTTATTTACAGAAATGAAAACAATATTAAATTTTTGTAAGTTAGGAGATAATGACATAAAGAAGATTTGGGTGGGTGGGACTAATCCCCATCTGGTCTAGTGGAACTAGACCAGATCCATGAGACATAGATAGCCAAAAAGTTCAAAAGCAGATGTGGACCGTTCACAGCCTCTTTACGACAAAACCCCGAGCACTTCAAGATGTGTTGCGGGCACAACGGAGCATCGTCGCACTTGGGGCATGATGGGTATTTTCTTTCACCGTCTTCAAAGATCATACACTTCAAGTGGCTATTAGAAAGTCGAGACTGTGTCGTCTGATGTACTCTGGAGCCCTTAAATGTTGTAAAGGAGATTTAAACAGAATTATGTATAAAGTGAAAATAAACAGCATAAAATGAAAAAAGAATATTAATAGGGTGTATGATACCCCTCATCTGTATACAAAGTTTGCACCTTATGACCATGCTTTCAGTTAGGTGGACAAGCACAGCAGAATTAAGCAATAGCCATTCTTGTTGTAGAGCAGTTTCCAGCTCAATATGGGGGACTGGAGGTGGGAAACGAAACATGAAGATACAGCACGGCCGAGAGCATCTCAAAGATTTTCAATGGGATTAAGGTCGGGAGAATATGCTGGCCATTCCATACGTTCAATTCCTTCACTCTCCAGGTAGTCATCGACGATGTCAGCGCTATGGGGACGTGCATTATCGTCCATTAAAACTAAAGTAGTTCTTAGTTGCTTATTTTGTATGGGTGCATAATTTCATGTAACAAATATTTACTTATAAGTTTAGTCATCAAAATAATTACTAAGAGGAATTTAAATTTCTTTGTTAATGTGCTTCATATTGCAGACAAACTAAATATCATAGGCAAATTATAAATTAAAGTTTCCTTTTACGATATAAACTAATATTTAAAATTTTATTTGTAAGACATTTTCTCCCCAAAATAGCTAAATAATCAAAGTCATTAAATTATTAAAGGAAAATAAATAAAGAAATGTATGTATAAAGGAAACAAATAAAATTGTTTTTATAAATTTAATTCTAATATTGAAAGTTAAATAAAATTCGAATAACCTTTTTAAAAGTTTATAAGAGCTTAGGTGAATATTTAAATCTTTGATCACTGAATACAGAAATTTATGTATTGGAATCTTTTTAAAAGAAATATTACGCTCATTTAATTAAATTGTCTAAAGTAGAAAATAAATGATTCTTTTTTTAACTATCCTGAAAATTGATTAGCATCATTTTTTTCCTTTCAAGTAATTATTTGCTTGATATTTTGTTATAATTAATTCATCTTGACAATTAAGAAAAATGAAATCAATCATAGAAATATGAAATGAATTCTTTTGATATTATCTGGATCAATAATGATTTAATCTATTTTATTCAATTTAAAAATGACCAAAAACGATTAATTTCTAACATCGTAACTTTCATCATCTGCATTTTAAGTTAAAAGTAGCAATGTTGCTTGTGAAATAAATTATATTTTATTGCTACCTTTGTTTTAAAAATAGAGAGAATTAGTATGAAATTATTTATTATATCAATAAATTAAAAATACATTAAAATTCTTATTTAAAAAAATGTTTGTATTCAGATTTTATTACTTTATTGATAACTAAATCAGGGTTTCAGAATTAATTCTGCATTATTTAGAAATTTATTAATCTAGGAAAATTATTTATTTTTGATTAGCACATACAAAATATGCATCCCTTGCCACACTCATACAGAAGTATAAATTAAATTAAATTGCATAATTTCAAAATTATGCAAATTTGTACCTCAGTGATAAAATATATTATAAATCGCTTAAAATTTAAATCGAGGATTTGAGAAAGGAAAAACGAAATCATATTTTTTTGTTGAAAACTATTCATGATTTTTTATTTTGATGAAAGTTATATTAAAAACATTTTTATACTTATTGGATCTTCATTTGTTTAATTTCAAAATTCTGTAAAAATATTTAAGATAATTTTCATGGAGTTAATATATTACAGCTAAACAGAGAGACTCATTATAATGGTTGATCATGATTTTATGAAAATAACTTATTTTTATGTAATTTCAATTTCTCTTTTTTATTTAAGTGCATTTAATCAGAAAATCCTTTTATTAAGTATAATGAATGTAATAAAAATATGAGATTTATAATATAAGGAAAAGACGGATATTAACGGCTTTAAATTATTTTATATGCATATATATATATATTTATATATATATATATATATATATATATATATATATATATATATATATATATATATATATATATATATATATATATCAACTAGTTTTTAAACAGTAATATTATGTAAAGTATAATAGATTTAAATGCGTACAATACATTTTCTCTAATTAGATATTATTTTTATTGTTCTTAAAAACACAAGTTATTGCTTGGACTCATCTTAATTGTATGTTTTATCTTAATTTTGAGTTGTAGAATTGGTAATATAGCAATGAAGTAAGGATTTCATAGTTTAAAATAGTTTCTATTTTGTTTGTGTATTTTAGTTCAAAATTAAGACATTTTGAAATTTATTGATCATCTCCAGAATCACTGGATTAAATATAATGAAATCTAAATCATTGAAATCAATTCAGTAATATGGGAAAAGGGCAATGCAATAAAAATTTTAAATTAATTCATAATAACGTGCAAGTAAGATCAAGAATAAGACTAATTGAAGTTGGAATGTACAAAACAGTAACTATATATTGAACGAGAATAGAATAATGAGAAAACTGGGAGATACCATATTGGAGGAATGGTTGCTCATGATCTCCTATTGAAATTATTACCCTTCTTGTAAAATGATATTTCTAAATCCCGGATGTTTCATTGAAGCGGAATGCGAGTGGCCTCAAAGAGTTGATATTTAAGTGGAACCACTAAATCATACCATACCTGTTGTAAGAGTTGAAATCTGATTGGTCAATTTATTCGTTAGATAGTTAAACGTTACTGAATAGTCGTTGACCCGATTTGCTCAGTAAGTCCATTAAATACAAATAATAGTCAACATTATCTTTTACGCTGAAGATAAGGCTCTCGTTGCTATTTGTATGCGATATATGAAAGATCGACATTTTTTGATATTTCATGTATCTCATTCAAATAGCAATGCCTTGTTTAAAGTCAAAGTTGGTTGTAAAACCATTGAACTGATGCTTTCTTGTAATATTTTAAGTTTACACCTCAACACACTTAGAAATTTTGACGTTAAACTTAGAGTAAGGATTGTTTTTTGTCTCCATATCAATGCGTTGAGAAACAGTATTTAAGTTTAACAAGGACATATCAGGGAAGATATAGTTGACCTGTACAATGGTAAACAAATTGTTAAATCATAGAATTAGCAGGAAACAAACAATAGTTGGATTTATAATAAATCTTAATTATAAAGCCTACTATAAATTGTAAATTTTGAAACCCAGCTTGTTATTGTTGTATAGAAATCACAATAATTCATTCCATGACGCGTGCATACTTGTTATCCTTCGTAATTAGGAACATTTTACGATTTTCTTCGACTGTCTTTGTATTTTTGCGGCCTTAGCCAAGTTGTCTCCCAATTTATTCGGTATTCTAAAACTTTTTCTGTAAATTTGATGAGACTCTGTGTGTCACATTGAATTTCACGCGAATTTGGTGACTGGAATGCTTCTTGTTTCAATCAAATTCATCACATTATTCTGTCCTCTAAACTCTAGTAGTTATATTTTAATATTTGACTGTGATTTTAACATGTTTCAAAAATCAGGGACATCATAAAAGGCAGTTTTCCAACTAATTGCGCAAATACACCCGTATGGTTATCTATTCTATGTCCGAGATTTAATGTTTCGAAGGAGAAACATGCAATAGTTTTATATTTCCTCCAGGGCTTTAATATATTCAAAGAAAAGTAAAAATGTATTCATTTGAATATTAGTATAGAAAATGAGTAAGTGTAAATGAATATGTGTAAACTGCAAAACTTTATGATGCTAAAAAATATAATATTGTTAATTTGTCAGGAATGCTCAAAACTATACTTGGAATAACAAACAATATTTTAAACAAACCAGCTTTCAAACCTGATAAAACGTTTGATTTGAAATATTAACTATATTAATTATGTATTTTATTTCTTATTAATCAGTTTTTAATGAAAAAAAACTGTACAAAATGTTTTAATATTTATTTTTACATTATGAAATATAACAATTTACAACACTTAGATTTTGCGCATGAATAAAATTTCAAGAAATTTATTAAAAATGAAATATAACTTAGAAATTTTATTCGTGAGCAAAAAAAGTATAAAATTTTTTACGCTTTTATTAAAATAATTTCTTAGACATGTAAAAAATTGGCATAACATATAGTAAAACATTTTGTGATCATTCGTTATTACTTAATTTTTAACAATTATTCATTGAAAATACTATTAAGTATGAGAAAATAATTTTAACGATGTGAAAATTAATAGTTTTCCTTTTATAAAATTTTCTTAACTTAGAAGAATAAATTAGTGAGTAAGATGATGAATATGGCTAGCCTATAACTTTCCTAAGCTACAAAAATTTCTCTTAGGGAATAAAAGTTTGCTGAAGTAGACAGTTTTCCAGACAAAGATATCGATATCAAACAGAAATATTCCCGTAAGAGAAAAAGTTATTATTTTTTACTTCGTGAAAATCCTTTATAATTTACTCCCTTTTTAATTTTTTTTGTAAATTTTTAATCAACTAACTTTGAAACTTCTTCTAAAGTTTAATTAAAATGAAAAGTTTAAATTAATTTCTAGAAAATCTAGATGTTATGTGACTGCCCGATTGTCAATTTCAGACAAAAAAAAATAATCAAGAGCAAATGAGATATACAAAAAATATAGTAATATAATAGTAATATAAAGATCGAATTCAATATATTTTGTGTTCAATTCTTAAAAATAATATTTTTCTAAAATATAATTTTTATATTAAAAAAATATTTCAGACTTTAAATAAACTTAAGTACCAGTGAACGGTAAATGAAGCAGCTGAAAAATTCCAAAATTTCTATTCATTTGTATTTTTCAGGTTGTAAAATACTAATGAATACCAATTTTGGTATTCTTCACTGATTTCAAATTGTTAAGTTTGGATTTATATTTTAAATATTATGAAATATTTATTATATATATTTAACTATTCTCTAAAGGGAACAATGACCTATAAACTCTATATTTTTTCAAGCATGGTATTTATCAGAAAACGTGTTAAAAGTCTCTCATACATTTTATTTAAATATTCACAAGACATTAATTCATTGTAAAAAATGGAGTCGTCTTTTGACAGAGTGGAATATTTATCTATCTATACATAAACATAATGCATTTTTTATTTAAATTCATTAATATCAAAATTATATGAAAAGTTGGCTGAACATTAATTTATAGAAATATATTTTTTAAGAAACAGCGTGAATTAAATTTCATGTGAAGAAATTAAATATGTGCTTTTTATCATCTTTCAAACAATTTAGAATCTTTCTTTCTTGTAAAAATTTACTTAGATAATAAGCTCAAAAAACTTGCAAAAACGAAATTTTTTTTATCAAATCTATGAGGAAATTAGTGTTATATAATAAAACACTTAAAATTTTTATTAAGAAAAATATTAGATAGCTCTCGTACATAACTTTATATGAATACTTTAAATAAAATTTAAAACTCTCTCAAAAATATTCCAATATTCTAATTAAAAAGTAATATTTGACTAATAAGACTTATATTGTTATTTATGTGATTATTAAACAGTTACAAATTAATTTAACTCATTTTTACATAATTTTCCTAAGTAAATTGAAAAAATAATTTATATAGTTAAAATGGACTTTTGAAGAATTTGAGAATTAGAAATATTTAGGAAATTATTATTTATGTTTAAAAAGTTTGAAAATGCAAAAATGTATGTTTGATTTTCAAAAATTTTAATATAATAACATTTTCCAATAGAGAAATTATGAGAAAATGCTTAAACTACACACGTTGACATAAGAAGATGTTTATTACAGTACTTTTGTAAACATTTTATAATGCTCATAAAAAAATTCATAAATCAGTCTTTGAAAAAAATTCTCTTTCATTTTTACAATACCTTGTTGTTGTTACTAATGATACTTAGGCAAGCCATGCTCGCTATGCCTTGGCTATGTGAATTTAAGTCAACTGGGAGCGTCTTTCGTTTTAATCAGAGCACCATGAAGGTGAAAGTACGACTTTGCTCTAAACACATGCCATAGATACCCGTTTATAGGGTAGGCAACCATTCACACCTCATTCATACAAGGAAAGGACAAAGACAGGATACATAGAGAAAGAAAATGCATCCATGCACGAACCGGGATTCGAACCCAGGACCTCCTTATCCGCAGTCAGGCTTGCTGACCACTAGACAAGTTGGGCGGCTTACAATACTTTTATTTTTACAATACTAACAGACACCTGTCTAAACAGACTAAAATTATTATAAACATAATAATTCATATCAATTAATTATTAGTTAATGAAAATAATCTTGTCGTCGAACAAACTAAGCTAATTAACAAATAAATTATATATGAATTTTCTTCTGATAGAAATAAATTTGGAGCTAATCATTATTAGCATTTGAATAAGATGTTAGAATATCTTTAATTGTTTGACTTATATATACATCTTATATTTCATTTCATATATATATCATATATATGTATATATATATATATATATATATATATATATATATATATATATATATATATATATATATATATATATATATATATATATATATATATATATATATATATATATATATATATATATATATATATATATATATATAATGTAAAAATAAGAGAAAAGTATAAAAATATTTAGCAAACTGGAAAATAAAAACATGCCTAAAGTTCTAAATGATAAAAAAATTAAGAATTGGAAAATTTGTTTTAATTATCATAATTTTCAAAAGTATTTAAAACGGATAGATTAAAAAGCAAAAATTAGAAAGTTAGCTATGGATGTAATGATTGGTTTTTTCATGAATATTTGAAGCAAAATTTTAACATTTCATTAAATTTCTAATATTTTCTCTTTAATATCTAATTTTAATTAAATTGAAAATGCTTAATTGTTTCACAATTCATGGAATATTTTTTGTAATAGATTAAAATATATATAAATTTGTGTTAATTATGCAACTTGTCTGCTAAACGAAGATTTATTACAGTAATTGCATCCTTAGTTTTTTGTACTTTTGTAATGGGCGTTTGCAATTGTTTTTACATGATTATATATATATATATATATATATATATATATATATATATATATATATATATATATATATATATATATATATATATATATATATATATGCAATGATGAAGCTGTCAGTTAGTTCATTATGAGTTATTTATACATTCTTAATATATGTACATTAAATAAATGCTCTGGTAAATTTGAAATTATCATGCTTTTTTACTGTTCGATATAGCCGCTTCAATAAATATTTTAATAAATATAATCAATTTTGTTAGAAAAATATAAATTTTTGTTAACATTGACCATAAAATAATAGTTTTTTGTTTTCTCTTTTATGCATTACACGTTATTCGCATGCATTTTTTTAATATACTTATAAATCATAAACTTTGCTTTATTAATAGTTCATGTGTTTTTAATTAGTTTTAATTAATATTAATCTTAGTTTAAACATCCTTGCTGAGAAATAGAATAAAATCCAACATAATAACCATACACATTAAACTGTATATCATATCACATTATGTAAATATATCACATTATGTAATAAGTATATTAATAAGTATATCACATAAAGTAAGTATATCACATTATGTAATAAGTATATCACATTATGTAAGATTAAGTCTGAAAAAAGTTTGTCTGTGAGAAACATACTATTGTAATAAAATTGAATTCTTTCAAAAAATTGAGAACGAAACATTTCTTTAAAAGAAGAATTAAGTACATCATTTTTTTCAATAGTAGGTAATAATCAATAGCTTTTATTTCTTATCCATAAAATCTGTTAAGTTTACACAAATACAATACTTAAATATTTCCAAAGAATTATAAACTGATTAATAGCATTATTGTAGATTCTTAACCATTATTTGATTTATAAGTGCTGGTTTAGCAAATTGAATTTAAATTCATTTCTTAAAAAATGAATAATGATAATTTCAAACTGGGACAAAAAGTTTTAATTGAGAAAAAAGTTCTGTATCCCAATCATAAATATACAAGATAATCTTTTTCTTCATTAATTGTATGTTGAGAATTTTATAACACGTAAATAATAAAGAAAATCAATTTATCTTATTCAAAAATGTAAAGTTTCGTCGATGCTTACTTGGTATATATATATATATATATATATATATATATATATATATATATATATATATATATATATATATATATATATATATATATATATATATATATATATATATATATATATATATATATATATATATTTATCTTAAATCTAATTTTATAATGAAATTAATACTATAAGTTACATCTTTATTGATATAATTAAATATATCCTTATTTATAGCAATCGACAATAGTTTTGTTTATCTAAAAAACTCATATTTGGTTTTTATGTAAAACATGTACACAATAAAAAATATTTATTCCTTGGTATCACTTTTTTATTCTATTAATTTAATTATCTTTTTCATCAGCAAAGGGAATTTAATACAAAATTAAAGAACAAAAAATTCATTAATATTTTATACCTATATGCCTTATCAAGACACCTCGGGAGAGATTATCTTTTCATTCATATTTGTAACTTAATTAGGAATAACTACCTTCTTTAGAACTGAAACTGTGTTTTATGCTCAGCTCTATTTTTTTCCTTACAATTATTTCAGCAAGCAATGTTAATCATGCATTTTTAAATTTTCTCTATTCAGCACTTCAAATTTTGGTAGATCTTATTTTTTTTATTCAGAGCAAGAATTACTCAAAATTTAGCCTGGTAATAGTTCTGAATTAAATATTATAACTACATTTGAATAAAATGAAAATATTGTCTATGCAATAATCATAACTTTTTATTTCAGTCTTTCGTATTTTGAATAAACATGTAAAAAACATTTAAATTTTTAATAATGTTGATTTAGCCATGCGAATGATTTGTTATGGCAAGTAATGAATTTTTGGAAAATGAGAGTTTTGAGAAGAGGTTAAAGGAAATAATTATTTCTTAGAAAAATGCCTAGTAAATATTTTAATTTTGTAGTAAGATGTTCTCAAAAAAAGGATGCTTATTTTAATTTTGCATTTCTAACTTTTATAAAATATTTTCAAAATATAAATGATTTGTAAAATAATCAACTATTTTAAAATTTAGCTACGCTTATAAAATTGGTAAAAATGGAAATACACCTGAAAAAGATTTATATTTTTTTCATACACATACACATTTAATATACAATGTTCCACAAAATTTTACTTATTAAATTTTCCTTAAATTTACAATTTTCTCATGTCAAGGTATGTCATATTATGTGACAAATATAACATTCGTTTAATTTAAAAAAGTTTTTAAAAAAGATTTCTTAATAAAATGGTTTATTTTACATTATACAAGATATTTATTGCATGAGGGAAAATATATAATTGTTTTTTATATGAGAATATATAATATTCATTTCTTGCAAGACTTTTATGAATAATATTACTCTGATAGCCACACAGTAGTGTTCTGATGTAAGCATGTAAATCATGTGGAATAACAACATGAGCTAATCATGATAATCATTAGCATTATAATGCATACTCTAATCACTGGCAACTGTTGCACTACAGGCAAGCAATTTATGAAAATTTCTTCTTTGAAGTGTGACAATTCATTTTTCTAGCATTTTTTAAGTAAGCTGGTCAACTATGCCTTGTAGAAGATATTGAGTGTCTATCAAGCAAATTTCTGGATTTAATCGATGGTGAATACTAGCCTATAAATTAATATTATTTTTCAGAGAAATGATTGATAGTGCTGCTCGAAACAAAGTAACTGTGAGCTAATCTGTAATCGCTAGAAGATGATTGGAACGGTAAATTGATGAGATCGAACCCGCCCACCTTGTTGTACGTAATGAAAGACGATTGGCGCATGATTGTGATTCTTCACTCAGTGAATCATGACACATAACAAAACAAATTCAATAGGTTACACATCATTCGGTGTCTAATCATACCATTCGACTTTATTTGCAGCCAGGTGGAATGATAATAAACTGCAGCCAAGTGGAATGCAGCCAAGTGGAATGATAATAATGCGTTGAACATGGATATGGACAACAGAAGGGAAACACATAATCTTCAATGACATATCCCGATTCTGCCTACAAATCTAGTATTGCAAAATTTCAGTCTGAAAACACCGTGGTGACAGACTTCGTGTTTTGTTTTGCAATTTCATACTAGTACAGAACTTGGTATCATGTTTGAAAGAGTATTTGAATTCACTTTCGAATCCCTTTACTACGCATAGCCACTGAACAACAAGCGATACAACTCTGAGCTGTTGGAATACATGATATTCTGATAACATCAGGCCTTGAGGCTAGCTATATTCCAACAGGGTAGTTCGAGATCACATATAGCTGACATTGTTGAAGAGTTCTTTAATAGTACTAATTAGATTGAATTGTATCCTTGTACTACTTATTTTTCCATTTTTTGACAATTAAAAATGCGTGATCTATTTTGCAAAACAAGTGGGTTTGATAAATCCAGCTGTTACACCAGATTAATTTTAGCAATATGTGGAAAGTATAAGGATTTCTAAATAATCCTAAGATACATCCAGATTCGGTTTGAGTGGATGCCAATGTTTGGGGCAGTTGTTATAGACAACATTGTAGGCTACTTTAACAACTGATTTTGTTATCATTCAATTTTAACTAATAGCTTTAATATATAATAACTTTAACTGTAATTTCAATTATTTGTCTTTTTTTATTTCTATTGCCCGGCCACTAAGGATATTTCACTTATTTAGCACTACCAAAAACGGAAATGATTTAAACTTATGTAGTAGGGCACCCAATGAGTGTGTCCTCGTTGCCCAGAAAGTGGGCGGGTCTTCTTAACTTTGAAGTCGGGACCAATCAGAAACCTCTAGACTTGGTCTGCCACCCCTAAAGATGACATTTCATATGGACGATATTGCTGCCATGACCGTGACACGAATGACGTATTTAACGTTGTGGTCACAATACCAATCCCGTCCTTCCAACCTCCATTAGAGAACACGAAGGATCTTCATTTATATCAAGAATCAAACTCACAACCTTCTGAAAACCAAAGCGAACAACCTAATCAACCAGGCTACCGTAACCTCGTTATTTGATGTTTATATAATGTGTTATATGGCTAATAAATTTTGCTGTGATTTGTATGTTGTAATTTGTTTTGATTTGATTTGTATGTTGTGATTGTGATTTCTATGTCTTTCCCTGTTGTATTTTGTGTGATTAGCCGTTTAATTAATTATTTTCATGTTATTATTATGTATTTTCAAAAATTGCATATTCAGCATATTTTTATTTGTTTCTCAACTCTTAAAATTTACATTATTTTGAAATGTAATTTATAATGTATTGAAGTATATGTTGTGTCCTGTAAATCATATCGTGTAAGATCGTTAGGTTGCATTAAAGTTAACTTGTCAGAAAATTGTAAATTTCAGATTTAAACTCTAACCAAATTAAACAAAGATTTAAACTCTAATCAGATTTAAACTCTAACCAAAAAAATGTAATTGATTACGAAATTATCGGTAATTTGTAATATATGTTCAATAAATAAAGATGAGTGTTTTTGAAATACACATGTATATTTCTATGTGTGTGCGTTTGTTTTTAATATTTTAAAAATATTTTGATATTTTTATTGAGGACATATGCTTTTACACATTGCTTTAATCATAAACTTGATACTTTAAATTGATTATTATATGAAACCTTTTTTTTTACTCTTATCTTTCCTAATTGTTCTATTTATTACATTTAGCTTCAGCTCTTAAAGTTGTATTTATTGAATTAATTGTATAAAATACAGTACCTGTTTTTTAAATATGAAATATTTAAGGATAATAAATAAATTTATGAGAAATTTACGTCTGCAGTTTATCTTTTATTACATACGTTGTAAAACAGCGTTGATCGTAAAATGTTTTATTGTTCTTTAACTGCATTAATTTCTAGATGGAATATAGCTTCAGGAATATTTGCTATGTAATTTTGTTATTAAAATAAATATGTGTGATTTTAGATTTAATGGGTTTTTTGTATCAGATATGAGACACTTTAATTTTATTTAAGATATTTAAATATTGAATATTAATCAAAATTATAAACATTAGATGGAAAACAAGCAAGGAAATTTGATTTACATATATTTTTTTTGCATTTTCACAATGTCTTATATATTAGTCAATGATGCAGTAAGTAATTTTATAATTTCAGTAATATTTATGCATAACATGTTTTATATCAAAGACTATATTTTATGCATACTATGGTAAAAATATATTTATCTGCTTACTTAATTTTAGATGAAAACCAAAATTATTAAGAAATATAAAATGCATTTATATTTCTTCTACATTTCTTAATCAACAAAACAGAATCAAACAAGCAACGAACAACAGTTTAAAAAAATGGGATTTATTATATTGATATGGAGTTACAAACATATATATTTCCTTTACTTATATTAAAAAAATGATTCAAAATGTTCAAGAATATTTAAGCATATAAATAGAAATATTGAATCCTCTGCATTTTGACCTGCGGCATTTTAATTAAAAAAAAACTTTTATATGAATTATAGGACGGTTAGTTTGTATCTACACCAAAATATTTGTATTTGATAAAAATTGAAATATGACTTGTCATATTCTGAGATTGACAAATTCATCAAAAATAACGCATACCTTTGTTTTCATTTTCAACATTGTATGTTTCATTCCATCAGCGCTTATTTTACACAGCGTTCAATATTTCCCCGATCGGAAAATATGACAGTAAAATATTGTATTGAATATTTCCAAAATATATATATTAAGATATTAGAAAATGTTTAGTCATTTCAATTGATTAACTCATGAGAAAAATTCTCAAATTATTATTCAATTCCAAATTCTTTTCCAAAAATGATGCTCTGAAATTAGTTTAGAAAAATAATTATTTTAAATTATTTGCTAAAAGAAACTAAATATTAAAATGTACTATATAAAATTTCTTTGGGGTTAATTTGCATTGCATATTTATTTTTATTACATTAACATCATATGTGTCATTTTACTTATTTATAATATATCAGAAAATCATGGAGTATTTAAAACATAATGCCATTTGTATTCATTTTAAAAGAATTTTCTGTGTGAAATTTTATGAAAACCTTTGTTTAAGTTTATAATAAATTTTAAAATATGTATATTTGAGAAATTTGTATCATATATTATGTATTGTCTTTATTGTTACTTAACTTTAAAGACCTCAGATATTCATATTTTATTATTATTTAGTGAAATATTAATTTTTTCTTAAAAAAAAAAAAACAATTTTCAATCTGTAATTTTTTCACAAACCTATATTTTGTCAAATCAAAAAAATATTGAAGCTTAGTTTTTTAATTTAATTCTTCAATTATTAAACTTTTATAATCATCTTTAAATAATCATGAAAGTAAACATAAATTTATTTTTCTATTTTTCACCTTCTTAATCAAAGGATACATTATAATTTTCTTTTAAATATTGTATCAGATATTTATATTTATTTATATTTTTTATCCTAAATATTGTGTAGTTTTGATTATCTCTCAATAAAAAGTCGATTAGAAATCTGAAATAAAAATCATGTATTATTTTTTGTATCAGTAGGCAATAAATTTGAGTTTTTTTCAACTCTCTTAGTACAAATCCTTTTTTAAAATTTATTTTCGGAAATTTTATATAAGTTAATTTTATATAGGATCTCTCTCCCTATAAAAAGAAATATAATATTCCCAGATTAGCGAAAACACTTGTAGCTTATCAAAATATAACGTCTTACTATAAGACAATATGATAAGTATATAGCATAACAACTCATGTATTATTCATGATTCAGAATTCTGATGAATTCCCCAAATTATGTCTTAGGATTATGTTATATTTCTATTTACATTTAGTCACATTTTGGAATGAAAAATTAAACTGTAATTTATATTTTCTATGAAGGAGAGATGTTGAGCATTACGTTTCACATGCATATATGTCTTGGCAGATGTTTTGCAATATTCTGGGTTTTCTTCATAGTGAAATGTAAATACAGTTCGTAATCTGGAAAAAAATTAATAAATAAATAAAATTAAAAATGAAACTTGTTGTAAGACACGAATCATGTTAAAATACCTTACATTTTCACCAATTTTTAATAAAATTATATCTTACATTGTTTAAAATTATGAAAAGAACAAAGTTATAATCCGAAAGAAGTATGCAATTTATAAATATTGATAAATGATTTTGAGATTTTAATCGAGTATCTTGGAAGAAACCAGCAGATTAGAAAAAAACAATTGCCACTTTTATCATTTATTCACATACATTTAAAAATGACATTAAAATCACAAGATTTCTACCTAAAGGTTATTCATTTTTTGTAAGAACCATCCTCTCAAACATGCCATTTAAAGAAAAGATAACATAATTACTAAATGCAGCATTTATTTGCAAAAGACACGTCAAGCTTAATAAAATACTTCCGTCAAAAATAATTTCTATAGTAATATAAAAATATACTTTGTAAAAAAAAGCTTTGAAAAATTATATTATTGGTCCTTCAAATGCACATAGAAAGACACTTCTTAAAAACTTGGAAGAATGTCAGTGTAAAATTAGCTACTGTGAACTCTCAAAACATTTTATTCGTCAAATTAAATGCCTTAAACATTAAAAGTTGTAAATTTGACTAAAGTAAATAAAGGCTATCGAAAACCATTTCAAGTTTTAGTTAATATTTCATACAGTTAAAGCGCATACATATTTAATGAAAATTTATGAATTTATTTCAAGATAAGTATGAAGTGACTATAATTTATGATTTCATTAGTAGAATCCTAAAACGGCACAATAGTTTATAGGAGACAAATTGACTTGAAATTCAAAAATAAGCAACGAAATTGCAATGATTTTATTGTTGCTTACTCTTGATAATTTATTGGTGTACATGTTATATGTGTACATGTTCTTATCAGAATTCATCAAGAAAAATTGATTTTATTTGTTCGCATGTTAACATATTAATTAATCACGGACAGTTTATTATGAAGAAGATTATTGTATATTAAAGATGAGCTTAGAGGCTCAGAAAAATAGGAGCTATTAACTTGCATCTCTTTTTTAAATTTTGGGATAGCATTTATAAAATACAATTTGTATTTTGAAACGACATTTCTATTTTGATATGAAAACATTTTTATTTGTCTTTACTTCCGAACACTGTAAAAATGTATCTTATCATGTATTTAATTTAATTCAACTCATTTTGTGGGATTTACTTTGTTTCCTTACATGTCAAATTTTATTCAAATGTTCGCACAGAAAATAAAGGAAAAATTAAAGTCATGGCATTGAAAAGCACTTTCACACTCAAGAATTTATGAAAAAATTTCTCTGTCATTTTATGTATTTAAAATCAGTAATCGAGAAAGATTAGAAATAAAATATTCACGGGTGATATTTTTCTCAGAAAATTCATAAAAATGTTTTCTTGCTTAATATTTGTCAAAACTTCCTAATTAGTTATTGTGAAACAAAATGAGTAAAATTGTGTTAATATAATGTAGTGTAAGAGGAATTTTATATTACAGTGTAAATAAAAAAAGGAAAGAAAATTATAGAGCTGCACTCCAATACAAAAAATCTCTCTTAATATTTTAAGTACATTCATAATGAAAAATGTACGGAATACAATTGAAATGAAAGTAAAACGAAATTAAGTGAAATGTCTTCAAAATGTTTTGAACCGTGATTTGAATTTAAAAATGAGAAAGATTAGGCGTCAAATGAAAGCCATGTGGTAGACAAAAAAATTAAAATAATTTCTGCTCTAAATTTTTACCTTTTGTTTGAATAGGCTTAACCTGACAAATTTTTGACAGGAACTATATAATTATTAATTCTGTATTAAATTTAATACTTCATTTGTAAAAAAGTTATTAAATTTATTTGAATTAGTTTGTTTGTTTTTTTGCTAGTGATTTGTAATTGTAGAACTTCTAAGTGGGATTATGCGGTCGCAAATTATATAGAATAAACGTGCGTGGATTATTTTGAAGAATTATTCAAATGTATTAATCGTACACTCTCTATCTTTCTCTCGTCTTTTAAAATACAATGTTTTTGCTTACATGTATTAGAGACTTTTTTTATTTATTCTATTTCTGGGGAAGCAGTTAAGGATCTTCCATTAAATTTTAGATTAAAATGGAAGAAATATATTAATTGTAACTCCAATAGCTTTCATTTATTATAAATTTGAAAAAGTAATTTAAAATGTTGAAAAAATTTCAAACTATTACATTCATTTATTTTACTTTTATTATTTCACGATACTGATAATTAGCTCCATAAATCTTTATGAGTTTTAGCTTATTTTGACGTAAGCAAAGTTGAATTTTGGAGAACTGTTTTCATAACATAGATATATAAAATATTTTTCGTATAAGCATTTATGTAAACACATTTTTAAAGACATGCATACATCCCTAAATTCACAAAGTCTGATTAAAATTCTCAAATTAATATTTAGACAGGAATAATGTTAATTAACAATAAGCTTATTGACATGAAATTTCTCATGAGAATTATCAATCACTTTTTATTCATCATTTCTTCCAATATAATTTAGTTAAATCGTATCTAACATGACGAAAATTAGAATATCATTGTACGAATTTGAAAAACGATTAGTTATACGAATAAAACATAATTATTTGGTAACCACATGTAGAAGTGTAATAGTGGTCAACATGTAGTAGTTCCCCAAAAACAATTTTATTGTACATCCAGTATATAAAGTAATGGTCTATAGCAATTCAAAAGCAATCCAGTTATTTGGTCTTTAACATATATATTTAAAATATTTAGGAAAACAATCGACACAAATGACTTTTATATAATCTTCAATTACAAACTCAAAAAGAAACAAAATGTTTATTAAAATAACTAGTTTTTAATTCAAAAAGACAGAGAAAATTCATTTCCTAAAATACTGTATTTATGCATAAAAAATAAGAATCATGGTAGGAACCAAGCAAAGCTTATTCCTAATCAATATATCTAAAAATTGAATTATTTAAATATCCATTTTAATATTCGAAAACATACTTTAATTTTGAAATATCGTACAGCAATCGTAAATATTGGCTTTATTATTTTAACACTCCTTTGAAATAAAATTAATTCCTCTTCAAATAATTTTCAAATTCCATTAATAATCATTTTTATTTTTTTAAGATATTTTTGAAAAAATATTCATTTATAAATATATTTTTCCTGCGAAAAACTGAAATAGCTAACATTTCTCGTGGTTGATTTACACTCCAGGAGTATTGATGTATTGTATGATTTTATAAATGCAAAATGAAAATTATGTATTTCCAAAACTCAGGTATAAAAAAGCGTACACAATATTTTTCTTTCTTCTCAAAGCAAAATAAGAGCTTTTTATTAATTATAATTATTTGTTTTCATTAATATTTTTTAAGTTTAAAGATATTACAATTTTCCACTTAAAATCATTTTGAATAATTCTAATATGTATCTTATAAAACTTAATATTAAAATCTGTATATCTTAAATTTTACATTAATTAAATCACGTGACGAGTAATTAAACTTCTACCTTTTCTCTATTCATCATAATTCACTCGATTTAAAATTGTTCCTCTATCAATTAAGTAGTAAAAAGTGAAAAAAATTGTAAGACTGTCTGGATCATTTGTTTGAGGAATTTAGCAATAAAATCAATCTAAATGTTAAAACATTTTATTAATATATATTTTATATAAGCAAAGGTTTCTAGCATTAATTTGTTAATGTAAAGGGCAATTTGCTTAATGAGAATTTTGCGTGGTCTGTGAAAAGAGCTGAGGTACACTTAAATCAATTGAATAATAAAGTGCTGTTTTAAGAATTTAGTTAATCTTTCATGCTTTTACGCTAAGATTATAAATGTAATATTAAGAAAATTTTGATTGAATATAAATTAACTTTATCTAACTTTTCTAATTACAGTTTTCATTTAATAAATTAAATATTGTTCCAAAATGGTTGTAAATGCAAGTAAGTCTAGAAACCCCTTTTGATAAGCATAAACTACTTTTAAATTAATGCTTTATCTTTATTTATCAAACAATGATAGAAAAGTATATAATTTAAGCAGTTTTTTAAAGAAATAATTATTTTTCCTAGGAAATTTAAATTCCACAAATGTTTGTGTTTAAAATTATAAACCTGCATATTTAGATATTATTTTGTTCACACAGATGTTTATATTTACACAAATATTACAGTTTTTAATTCTATTTTAATCTGATTAAGTACAATTTGTAAAAAAAATCCTTCAATTCTAAATTAATCTATTTATAAACAGATTTACATCTTAATCACAGAAATTTAAAGTAAACGAAAGGAAAGTTATGTAAGATATTTTCTGCAGAAACTCTCTTATAATCTAAAATTATATAATTTGATACAACGATTCATAATACAAATGATTAAAAAGTTTAATATTCGTGAGAAAAATAAATTATTATAAAACAATATAAATAACTGATTAAAAAGCTCAGAAATAATTTTTAAACATATTTTCATTGTTTTATGAAAATATTCAAAACGAACGAACAAATCTTAAAGAATAAATTTGATTAGTTCTTCAGTAGCTCTTTGTAACAATACATCTATATCTATCTATCTATATGTATGTATATATATATATATATATATATATATATATATATATATATATATATATATATATATATATATATATATATATATATATATATATATATATATATATATATATATATATATATATATATATATATATATATATATATATATATATTTAGATAGATCGTACATTTCTTGTAGGACAATAAGGATATATATGTCATGTTAAAATGTTTTGGTCAAAATACCTATTTAATCAATAAAAGACCTTTAATAAAATTAAATTCCGTAAATATATAAAATACTGAGGGAAATAAATACTTTTGCTTCTGATGATCAGAAAATATTATAGTTAATTTATTTAATGCACATCGATTGCTAGATAGTTAGAATTTTTCTAGAAATTAAGTTAAATGTAATTTAATGTAGTTTAAATTATAAATAAGATTTAAAGAAAAATATTTTTCTCTTAAGTTTTCACTAGATAGACATCAAAATTCCTTAATAAAGCAATTTTATTTGCAGTTTAAAATCCTCGATTGGTGAAAATAAACTTATTATTTCCCGTTTTCTAAGGATATTATGTTTATGTCCCCAATCAAGATGTCGTGAATAATAATAATTTTCATTAATTTAATATCCTTAAATTTGTAAATGCTCGCTTATTTTATAAATTTAATATATAATTTTAACTTTTAAAATGTAGGAATACTTAGATCATAAAAATTTCAAACAAATTTTAAAATTTTGAAGTTTTATACATATAACACAAAACGTCTTAGTTTTCTCAGGAGTGTGATAAATTGCGGCAATTTTAAAAAGAAGAATTAAATATTTATTCAGATTGTTTTTAGACTTTTACAAAATAACATTAAAATGGCGTTTTTACTTTTATTTTGCAATTTAAATTTTTTATAATTTAGTAAAATTTTGTTTATGATTTAGTAACATGTGTGTTATTTTTTTTCTTTAATAAAAATCTACATATATGTATGTATATATGTTCTCATTCCCTATATATATAAACAATAAGTGGAAAATGTAATTGTAGTATATTTTAATAAATTTGTTAAATAATTTAGATAAGAAATGAAATATGTCTAATGATGGAAAAGTATTTACGACTCAATATGTAAAAACGCCTCAAATCTATAAGCAACAATAAATGCTGAAAGCTAATACTTTACCTTCTCGAGTTCCAACAATGGTCAAAAATACATTTTTTCTGCAAATACGCTGCTGGTAAATATTTTTTCTTCCTTTTTCAAAAATGCTTGGTTATACTTTGAATTTATTCAGGTAAAAAGAAAAGAAATCACGAAAGTTTAAAAATAGGGGCAACAATAGAGAAAGCATTGTCAAACAACGTTAGTTGGAAACTTAAATTGAAACAAAGTTGATTCAGATTTGTGGCCCATCTTTATGTAAAAATATATCTTTACCAAAAATATTCTCTTGATTCTGTTTTTGTAGAATTTTAAACTATTTGAAGATCCAAATAAAAAAATCTAAGTTCATAAAATTTTTTATTTATTCAATACTTTAAAACAACAATAGATACTTTTCTTAATTTCTTTATATTTTTTGCTTTGTTACCACAAATCTTATTTTTTAACATATTTTCTCAAGTCATGCAAACATTATAAAAAGTTTGATAGAAATATTGAAATACTTTTCTGAATTTTTTTCTTATTTTTGCGTAAAAATTTTTGAGAAATTTTTAAGCAAAAATAAAAACAGAATTATTTTAAAGAAAAAAATGTGTGAAATATTAAGCAATTTATGAATTATCTTAAGAGTACTTGTACATAAATTCATTTATAATTAATCTATGAACCTATATTTGAAGAATATTGAAGAAAAGAACATCTTTAGTTGCCTATGAAACAAAATAGTATATATCGCTTACAAAGTAATTCAGTAAATGTAAATCGGACTGATAAAAAGTGCCTCAAGTCAACAGACTCAATACTTAAGCAATACGGTTAAATGTATAATAGTGAGAGTTTTTAGAAATGTTTAAAAATTTAAAGGTAATCTTTTGTCAGGAAAACAGAGTTATCTTTGATGCAGAATAAAGTTCAATAATTGTTGGAAATAAAACTTTGATAAGAAATATTATTTTTTTAAAAATGTCTGAGCGGATCATTCAGAACAGCTAAAAAGGAAATAATGTGTTCAGTAAAATCTAGTTTAATTAAAAACATAAATTTTGAAGCAAACTTTGAAATTTTAGAAGCAGATAAAAACTCGAAAAATAGATTTATCTAACTGTCTAACTAAACTAGTTATATTTAATATTGTAAAAATTCAATTATTATTAAAATGTTGTTTAATTGCTATTATTTATTCCATAAGCATAATGAAGTTTTAAAGACTAAGATTAGACACAATTATAACACTGTTTCTGTATATGATATTCATAAAAGAGTTGAAAATATTTTTCTTTAAAACGTACACACACATACCTTTAATAAAAAATATAACTCTTCTGATGGTTGAAAAATATGTTTGTCGTTGCCTTAATAGCAAATGTCGTAGTAAATATGAGAGATGTTAAATTTTTAATCAGGCTATAAGCCAATCAAAAGCAGTTGTTGTTTGAAAAATATTTCAATACTTCAAGATACAAAATTATGAATAAGTAACATGAGACAGATATTCAGTTTTATTCATTCAGAACAGTTTTCATTCTAAGAAATAAAGCTGTGCATTATTTTAATGAAAAGAGTTAATTGAAAAAGAAAATGTGATCATTTATATTATACTGCGTTATGCTAGTTAAGTTGAGAAAATCTTTCAAATATATTCATTTTTACTTAGAGCTATGATTTCATTTACTGGTAAAAATATATTTTGAATGATTTACAAATAATGTGTCTTTATACAAATTATACATTTGAATTTATGATAATAATTATAAACTACGAAGACTAAAATTTTATATCACAAAAGCATTTTAGAACAAAGAACATACAAAATGCTTGTTCACATGTAAAAAGCATGTCCTTTTGTCAAAAAAGTATTTGATACAACTATAAATAAAAATTAATTGTTCCATACATTTTAATTCATATGAAATATTCTTTTAGAATATTCAAATAACATTTTGAAATTAGTTTGAGTTTCAGGTTTGGATTTCAATGTCTTTTCTTTTGATTTTGATGCAAAGGCAAATGCATTTAGATTCTTCAAAATATTTTTCAAATCCATAGATACTATAGACCAATAATTTTAAACTAAATTGATTAACTAATAGAATGATATTAAGTTTGGAGGGAAATATTTAAAATGTTCATTGACCGAAATGTAGGCATTTACTCGTACAAATAAATCTATATTTTTTCGTGTTTTTGATTTTTGAGTTATTTAAATAAGTAATTTATATGTGAATGTTAAAATCTTGCTTAAAAACAAAATATAAGAAAATTAATAACAGATACAGTTTAAGTGATGAAAATTTGGAATTGCTGCAACAAATAACTAACAGAAAAATTTATACTTCTACATCAAATCAATCTTATTACTCGAAACCCAATGAATATCAATGATGTAATTTTACATTATAAATATTATAATTAGAACATACGTTAAAAATTTCATAAATATTTTTAAAATGATATGATTTCCTATAAGTTTTAAATAAAAAAATCGTATTATTATTTAGTAAGATTTAACTACTTCTAAATTTTCAATAATCTAAATTACTGTTGTCCATAGTGTGAGATTTGTGTTTAGGTATATAATGTAATGCCTTAGCATACTCTAATTTCCTAGTTTATGTGATTATTGATTACATTTATGTGTTTATTTATTATTATTATGTCTTTCAGTAAAATCACATGACTGTAATGAAAATTGATATGCATTGACTAACGATTTTAGCGTACAAAAATAACTATTAATTACATAAATTTTTATTTGAATCAATTACATAAATTGTAATTTTAATTAACAATAACTTAAAAATATGTACAATTTAAATTAACTACTTGGCTCAGTTTATCTAAACAAATTACTCAAATATAACGTAATTAGCTTATATAGTTTAACTTTGTTACGCAAGAAAATAAGTTTGATATTTTTTGTCAATCAGTCCAAAAATATATTCAAATAATAATAATAGAAAATTAACCATTTATTTTCAAATATATTATTTTTAATTGCTTTAAATTTCAAAAATTACTGTTATTGATGTTTTTCTTCTTATCGCAAAATTTTAAATTAAAATAAGAATAAAAAATGTTTTTAACTAATCTGTTTTAATTATTTATTTTAGTGATTTTAATGTGGGTATAAACTTTGTTTTATTACCATTTCTTTTTTCTGATAATACTGAAAAGTTTATTAAAGTCAATAACTATTTCGCAATAATCTCTATGCTATATGATATAATTATTTTGAAAAATAAGCTACCTCATTTTTTAATACAAACAATGCTTAACAAAAATATTTATTTGTGAACAAAATTCAAGACCAAATTCAAATTACTGTAAAGAAATATTGAAACATTATATTACACTTATTATATTACAAAACTATATTAAAGAAAATGCAATATACATTTCTTTTATCATTACGTAGATTTAACAGAAATTTTTGATTTAAATGTAAATGTCAAAGACATAATAATAAAAGATATTTAGATGCATAGATTTTTTTAATTCAAACATTGTTAAACAAAAACATTTATTTATATACAATATTTAAGAACAAACGCAAATTATGAATGAACTATTATATTATAGCTATTGTATTACACAAAACAATATTAACGAATATTTAATACATTTCTTTTACCTTTACTATTAATAAAACTTTTTAATTTAAATGCATATGTCAAAGGCATAATAATAAAAGATATTTTATTTAATCTGTAGAAAAGAATGTGATGTAAATTGTATTTCCGCATTCCTTTCTTGGTACATAATAATTATATGACCTAACTGCAATTAATAACTGTGATTCATTATAGACTTTATCACATTCGTCGTTTTATCATTGGTCCAGCAGTGTAATTATTTATTGTGAAATATAATGTTTCATTATAAATTATTTCTAATGTTAAACAACGTTATAAAATTCTCATTGCCAGGACTGGCATTTGCATGTTAAGAACTGGTATAAACTGTTTATATATCATAAAAGAATAGTTTATTAAATGTTATATTATTTATTTATTTTGATACTTCTATATGATTGTGATTATATAATGATTTCGTATATAATGTTACTGAATAACTTGTAGTATATAGAGTGAGACAGTTTATTAAATTAAAGCTAATAAATAAATTTTTACAAAATGTTATAAAATGTAAACACAAAACTTGTGTATGATGTAATAATCCATATAAAATTTTAAAATATAGATAAAATCTAAAAATGAATTAAGCTTTACTTTATTCAGCATTAAATGAATGTTACATTTGAAATATTTCTCCAAGTAAGAAGTACTTATTCTAAAAATACTTAAAATTATGGAATATAGAAAATTTACATAATATATTAATTTTCTTTTATTTTCCTTTTTATGTGATACTTAAAAAATTTATCACATATGAAATATCCGTTAAAATATTCTTTATGTTTTAAAATATTCCCATTAATAATGTTCCGATATTTTTTATGACAAACATTGTGTCTTTCACGATTCAACTCTGATGATAAACAATTTTTAGAATTTTATGTAAAGTAATAGTGAACCATTAATAAAAATCTGATAAAAAATTTGCTAAAAAAATTTGATTTTTCAAATAATAAATTTAGTAATTAAAATAACACAAATTTCTTTCGAGTGTTAAAACAATGTTATTTTCTGACACTATTTCGCTATCAAAATACTTACTTTCTTAATTAACTTCATGTAAGTAATAGAATTGTTTAGGAAACGATAGTAAACGAAAAACTGGATACTTACACATTTTTCTTTTTATGATTTTTTTTAAGTCAAATTTACTCATTAGTATAGTAACATGTTTCAAAATGAAAACTCATACTAAAGACAGAATTATTATAGTCTTTTATTTTATAATTTTTTATTACAATGTATGGCATCTATTTTAAACCCAAAAATTTACAAAAATCTATCGAAATAAGTAATTTTATTTAATGCGTTACAATCTTCTCTCTCCATTCTCTAATTTAAATTTGTTTCAGAATTTATGATGAATAAATCTCTCTTTTAATGTTTACCTGTGCTTGATATATGTTATCATAAACGTTTATATTGTCATTGAACTTATAATGTATTTCTACTACTGACAACTTGCTGTTTCATTATAGCTTATTTCTCATCATCAAGCCATTTTAATGGCATTATGCATTGCTTCAAGATATATTAGGTATTTGCATATCCCAACACAATCGTGATTATTCATAGGATTTGAATTAGCTTTTGGAAACTATTCAGATTCACATTAGAAATCAAAGTTTAGAGAGAAATGTAGCAATTATTTCTCTCTCTGTAAATTGCTTTATTATCGATGATGTTTAGTTGTTTTGTAATAAAATGCTTATCAATTGATTTTCATTAATTACTCTATAATTATTATGTATCAATTATGATAGAAAGAAGCAAACCAATATAAAAATATAATGTGTTCCATAATTTTCTATTTTCTTTTGGTTGCAGAATAGTTTTAATTATTAATATTATTTTGTCATTTGTAAACCTGAATTACTATAAGAAAACTGTTTTTAGTTTTCTTATTCCTTAAATTTATTTATTTATAAGATTTTTTTATTTATTGGTTTCCTATTTTTTTACAAATGATATATGTATTAAATGTGTGAACTTAAAATTATTATCGTGTCTTTTCTGGTCTAGTGTTTCCTGATTAAGCTAAATGTTCAAAGTGCTTACAGCATTGTTAAATTGATTGAATAAAAGTAGAGAGTGAATTTTATTTATTCATTAGGAATTTCTTTTTCAATACCTTAATATGCTATATACTGTTCAAAAGTAAAATAATGGAAAATTGGAAGCAAATATTGTTTCCTTTCTTAACATAAGGAATGATTTTTTTAAAGAAATTTTACAAATATTTGCATGAAAAATCTATGACATTCTTTAACATTGAAACTTTTGAGTGAAATTATAACATAATATTATTTATTGGTATTCCATTTTATCTGTAAATTTTCTTGTTATAGCATGATAGCATTTTGTAAAGTAGTTTAATTTAATTAATTACCGAAAAATACCAATCAGAGTAGACATTGTCTTTTAAAAACGGTGAAACATCGTCGCTTGAATAACATCGTTCAAAAATTTATGCGAGTGCTTTGGGGTGTACACGTACAACGCGTAAAAAATGCAACTTTTGTAGACAGATGATTATCGAATTTGTAAAGCGGATACTGGTAATGAAGAATTATCCATGATTTTCTGTATTAGTATTATTTAGTAATAAGGCAACAATCAGCATGATTTTCGACTAGCTCAATCAATAAGTTTTGTCTCACAACAATCCCAACAACAACCCAACCTCTTTGACACCAGCAGAAATTTTCCGTGAAATCTGGGCAGGTATCCTTGGTGAATACCTGGTAGGCTCTTACATCATGTCAGACCATTTAACCGGAGCAACATACTGTATCATCTTGGAAAAAGTTACCAGTTTATTGCAGGCTGCTCCATTCCCCATCTAGAGAGACAAGTAGTTTATGCACGATGGAGACCTAGCACATTTTACCATTACGATCCGTAACTTTTTGAATGTCACATATCCCCCACGATGGATTGGACATTGTGGACCTGTGGCTTGGCCTCCTCATTCACCCAACCTCAAGCAACAGGATTTTTTTTCTGGTGGCACATGAAATCTTTTGTGTATGAGACGCTTGTGGGCTCATCTGAAGAATCGTTGTGGCCGCAAACAATATTAACACGACAGCAGGAATCTTGGTGAGAATGCAGCAGTTGTTCCTTCGCCGGTGTAATTTTATACAACGACAACGTGGTCAGCATTTTGAGCATTTGCTTTGAGGCTTTCACTTAACGATAAATATGATTCGGAAACGTTTGGTATTATTCATTCGCTTATTCCCAATACTAATGTAAATTCAGGTGGGAATTCCTCTTTTCTGTCTCTCAAAGTGTAATGATATCCTATATTCCCATGTAATTATTGCTTGTCAGGATGGGTACTATCACCCTTCTTAATTTGTAATCACAATTAAAAATCAACATATATATATATATATATATATATGCAAAATATCTACCATTAACTCTGTTTTAAAACTTTTCTATATGAAATGAAAAAGATACATTTCTACTCTATTAAAAAGATAAATTTATAATTAATTATTAAAGATAAGTACATTATCGATCAAAGTGAGAGAGTTTCACAAAATAGCATAAGATTTTAAATAATTCCATTGAAACACCGTATGAAATATTATTAATCAAATACAAAATATTTCCTATTTAGAGGAATAACTTTTAAAAATTAAATATAAGAATGCATTTAAGTATTTAATTCAAATTCTTGGAAACAATGTTTTAAAATGATTAATTTTACATAAAAAATTGTATAAATTACATTATTAAATATTAGCCATAATTGAAAACTTTCTTATACGGATTTTAAGCAAACTTAATATTCTTTGTGATGACTTACTTGTACCAATAAACTGAAACTTCTTTGATATTATTTATTATGTTCATTTTATGAAAAGAAAATATTGAATAAAATATTTAATTAAATTATTTGAATGACAGTTTTTAAAATATACATATGAAAGTGTAATATAATAGTTTTTATTGATAATATTATGAATAACTTTCAAGAAAAATGATTTTACTTCATGAAGAATGAAATGTTTAAAATATATATAAGGTTACGATTGGATTGTTTTAATATTTTATTTCACTTGTAAGTTAAAATATTTGCTCAAATTTATTAAAAGAATAGTAGCTACAAAATTCATGTAGCAAAAATTATCAGCTTACAACAGAATAACCTTAATGCTGATTTTTAAAATTTTTTATTTTAATCATAGTATAATATTTTCTTTTTAAAGCAGGAGTAAATTCAAAATGATTGCATTTATTTAATACATAAATAAATATTCAAACGGTAATAATACACTATATTAAGAGAGTTTTCGATTAAAATCTATAAACTTTTAATGAAAATTCATCATTTCTACAATATTATAAAAAATATAAATAAGTTACAGCAAGTGTTTACTATATGATTGGTTCAGGCGTTTGTGGGATTGATTTCTGGTTTGAATGCATATAAGAGCTAGAATTCCATTTTCAACTATAGAGTGCAGTTGAATTAGCAATTATATTTAAAGAAATTGCAAAATAACACGCTAATCATTAATTAGCTTCCACTATTAAAATAATTCCAAATGTTTTCTAAACCAAAATAATTATTAGCTTTTTGACAAAACACTAAGGGTGGTTCAATATTAAGTTACCGGTGAGTAACTGTGCAGGAAAAGTTATTGAATGATAAATAGTCTACAGATGGTAATTTTAGCACAGTTGACTAGTTTTAGCTAGGTGATTTTAGCACCCAGCTAAAACAACCATTCACTAAGTCAGAACAGTAGTGTACTGCCAGCCCAGTGTGTGAGAGCATCCACCTTATTGATGGAACCGATTTCTCGCTTACAATCAATAGGAAAAAATGAAATTGTTGATGGCTAAGCTGAAGATCAAGCGACGCGATTAACATACACCAGACTTGTTTTAGTAAGGTGTGCATAACATTGAATTAGAATGAAATACATAAGCATTTTAAAATGTCATCTTTCTTTTCAACTTGAAATAATTTTAGACGAAATTTATGTAGAAATATTGGTTTCATAATTTACTCCACGGCATTATATTGATTAACACTACACTATGATAAATGGTATCTGAAATATCAAATGACCCCTTTTCCGAAAAAAAAATTCATTAAAATTTGAAAGTTGAGAATATTTTTATGTAGTTAATAGAAATAATTCCTATAAATAATGTAAAGTCAAAATATTTTGAAAAAATAGTAAAAAATGGCTTTTTTATCGAAAATTTTAAAATAGTAATTTTAAAATTAATTGTTGTCAATAATATTAAGATGTTTACTATGAATAATACTATAACATGAGAATGCTCGTAAATATTAAATTCATATCGTAATTTTTTTAAAGAAATATCAATACTGTAAGACATATAAATAATGGAATTAGTTAGAATGCAGAACTTTATTTGACGCAAGCATTTGTAATTTCAAACAGTTTTTAACATCATTTATTACAAAATTACTACTGAATGTTGTGAAAAAAAATAGTTTTTATTCTTAATTACATTTTTCTTATTTTAACTTGTTTTCATCTTAACTAATTTAATTTTGAATAATCATTTTGTAAATCATTCTGAATAAAAGCATTGCACATCGTGAACTAAATTTAGTGCACTACAATTACTTTTAAATAATATCTTCAGTCAATTAGATTTATTATAATAATCTAGCACTTTCAAACAAATAATCTCATTAGATTTAAATTATATCACAATAGTAGAAACTCCGTGATTTCTTTAAATGTTTTTATTATGATGTTTAATAAGATCATCTGTTGAACAAAAAGCAGGATATTGAACTTACGATAAAAATATTTAAAAAATATGATAAATTATTTTGTGGCCTTATATATAGCAAATAAATAATAACTTTCCTTCTAAGTAAATACTGCAATTAAATTCAATATGCATTTAATTGAATAAAATATTTCTCTTATATGAAATAATTAAATACAATATGAAGAAAAATTTTAGGATCTGTTTCAAAAGTTAAAATAAATGAAAACAAATATTGATAATTGAATATAGTTTTCTGTGAAAAATTACAAGCAAATTATAAGACCTTGCAGATGAAAAGTAGTTCTTTTCTTAAAAACTTGTTACTTTATTAAAAATTGTATGTATTATAATATTCACATTTGTGTATTGTAAAATTAATAACATTTCTCATTAAAATTTTGTATTTAAAAATTAGGATTAATTAATATGAAAAGCATAGGCATTTCTAAGAAAATACTTTTCAAAAACACTATTTCTTTTGATAGTTTTATATGGAAATTTTTATTAATCAATATCAAATTATTTACTTTTCTCATATACGAAATTTCCTATATACATTACAATTTGTTGATCAAAAGTATAATCCGCTAAAAAAGTTTACAAAAGTGTCTCTTTATTTCTATTTTTCTAATGCTTTTCATTTTGTAAATTGTATGTCTCATTTTAAAACACTATAATTCATAAAAGTGCAAAAATACTTTCATTTAGATATAATTTCCATTCTATATTTTTACTTTAGTTTATTCAAAAACCTATGAACTTATTAACAAAATGAAGACGACGAAGAAGAAGTTATATTTTAGTTTATTCATAAAAAAAGTTTTTAGAAAAACTCAGTATAAAGTCTCATAATAACGCAATTAAAATTCAAAACTTCTATAAAGTTTCTTGATTTTAACATTAGTACACTAATTTTAGTTAATATTTCTTGATTTTATTTGGTTTAATTGCTCATTAAAATTCCAAATAAAATTTCAGAGATTCGATAAAAAATATTCAATAGTTAATTGAATATAAGTTCCTTAATTAAGATTCTAAGAATTTTAATATTAATTATTACTCTATTCCACGAATTTCAAATTTTATTTTCTTCAATTTAGAAAAAAGAACTAAAATTTATATATTAATAAGATTTTGAGACTGATAATTTAAATGTAATATACATAAAAGTATTTTCAATGAATACTTCACATAAAATTTCTTTAAAATTTTTATTACAATTGTTTTAATGTCGCTTATTGTATGAAATTATTAACTTCACTTCAGTTATACTTGAAACCTTAGTACAAAAAATGAAAACTAACCTAGATTTTTTCTTCTTTCAATAATAAAATAAGTATACAATAAAATAAGAATAGAAAAAAAATCAAATTATCATTACCTTTAACCGTATTCTTTAGTTGTGTAAGCTCTAAACTTCGTAATTTGCTTTCATTTTGTAAGCAAAGTTAAATACATTATGAATTTATGTTAAACATTTAAAACATGATAATCTTTCAAGGATGCACGATAGTTTGTTTTGTTTTAGCCTGACTGCAATTATTCATATATGAATAATAATTTGACGTAAGCTTAAGTAACAACGTAAGCCACTTAAACTTCAACACCCGAGATAAGAGTTGACTACATGAGCACATAAATTATAAGCTTGATCACTAACCAATCAGAGACAACTCGGCTGTTTGTGCAGTGGTAATGTACTTTATAAATAGAAATTGAGTGACTTGAGATTAAGGCATTAACATTTATGATGTATTTGACTAAAATATCTTAATTAACAAATAATATAGATAACATTTAAAATTAACATAGTTTGGAAAACATTGTATATTTTTAATTCATGTTTAGAACGCAAATTAAATAAATGGTTTCAATTTCATTCTATACGAATTTAATCTTAGACACTATACCAGTATGTTTTGACATAATTCTATTTCAGTAAACGTAGACTTGCAGTTGATTCGTCGATTTAATCCGTATCACGTTTCTTTCGAGTATATCGTAGATGAGTCTTGTTTATCAGCTCCTGCAAGCAAGCAAAGAATTCTGTTTGCATTGTCCGAAATAAAATGTTCTCTGTGTATACATCTTTCAAGTTTCACATTGAACTAGTCTTTTATTTATCTTATAAAAATAACTTGAATGTAGAAGACAATCTTTTATTTGAAATTATTTTATGGTCATTGTAATATATTCTATATTATAAAGAAAATTAATTTAAGAAACTTGGCTGGGATTGATAATTGAATTTATTTTAACGAACAGTTAATCCCAGAAGTATTATACCAGAAAACTCCTAATTATTTAACAATAAGTAATCACTATTAATCAAAAAAAATTAAAAAAGTTGGTTTGCTTTTTAATCTTAACTAATATTGGCATCAAATTAATAATAATTTTTAAAAATGTTATAGTAACTTATAAGTATAATCTTTTTTAACAAATATTTAAAATTTATATTCTAATTTGTAACAAATCTACGAGTTCTATATTTTAATTTTTCATTAAAATTGATAAAAATTAATAATAAAAATTGATAAATATTAATAATTGATAATATGAATGCTAAAAATTGCAATTAAATAAACAAATGACAGCAAAACGGCAAAACCAATTATACGCATATTTATTAGAATATTTTCATCGCCAAATGTGCAGAATTTATTTTAAAATTTCAGTTACACGTGTAGTTTATTTTAAGCTTATTACAAAAATAAATTTTTTGATAATATTAAAATAGAACTATACAAGTGATTGTCTAGGCTACTCAATTTTAAATGATTTATAAATATTTACTACATATGGTGTGCATATTACTTATATTTGTACGTTCTGACTTGAAATAATTTAAATATAATCAATTTAAAAATCTTTCAATTTAAAATTATTAATTTAAATAAGATTTTCAACGATTAAATTTATATTTAATAGAGTATATTAGTTAAGAGAGATTATATTGCACATAATAAGACTTAAAAGTAATTTATTATTGATTATAAATCTATTGAAAGTAAAATAAAGATGATTTATATAAATTATATTTATTTTAAATTTCAAAGAAGAAATTAATGCGAAATTCATGTTAAGCAATAAATAATTTATTTTTCTTATAATAGATGTTAACAAAAGTAGGAAGATTTTATATTCAAATGCATGAGAAATAAAAAGGATTTGTAAATATTTTTATGTGTTTATATGATATTAAAAGTATAAATTATAAAGTTCATAAATATATATTTATTTAACTGTGTTTATAATAATTAGGTAAAGTAATGTACAACGGACATGAATCATCTTGATTTAGAATTATGAATAACACATGCAAATATTTTTATTTCAGCATAGGATCAAATTAATAAACTGCATAATCTAAAATAAAAATATAAGCAATTTGATGTTAGAATTGGTTTAGGGATATTTGTGAACATTAATTAAGTTATACTATTTAAGGCAAGTTGAAATTTTACGTAATACTGCTTATGGATACTTAAAAAATTATTCTTGAATTATTTTGTTAGTGAAGTCAGGGAAATAAAAAAAATTTGTAGTTGAAAAACTTATAACTTACTGTGTTTATATAATTATAACCTGATGCTTGTAATAAATTGTAATTCACTTTACATTGTGCATTGCTCTAGTTGAATCATTCTTCGTTGGATTGCACAGACAGTAACTAAGTAGGATTGTACAGACATATGTGTGTATATGAGTGTATGTGCACGTGCGCGTGATATAGACTTAAAAACATTCCTTTTTACATCGAAAATCCATATTTTTAGTTATTTAGAATTTATTTTAAGCAAGGAGCTACTATTGCGAAGCCCAAAGGGGCAAAATGTAAACATAGGTTAGCAAAACCAAATAAAGCAGTAAAATAGAATAATCATTTAATTCTATTAAAGTCATCTTCAAATTTATGTGATTACATTCCTTATAATTATTCATAAATATTTATTTTATAAGTTATATCATAATAAAGAAACATCGACATTACTTTACTGTAATAAAAATATATTTTTTAATTTAGTATAATGTGTGTTATTAAATATCTATTTAATTCGTTTTTTTTCAAGCTTAAAAATTTAAGTATAATTGAGTAAACGAAGTCCAAATGTGTATAGTATAAATTTAATGAAATCATAGACCTAAATAAAATAATTAAAATATTAAAAATTCTGCATTTAAATAATTATCATTTTTAATATATATTTATTTCAAATCATAATATATAAAAATCATAAAATCAGTAAAAAATGAATAAGAAGCATTATCTCATGTAATCTATAACAGTCTCATAAAATACGAAATATTTATTTATAATTGCATAAAAAAACCATGTATTAGCCAAAAACAAACAATTATCCAAAAACCAGATATAAATTCCTACACATTTATATTATTTTTTCATTCAAGAGATATTCACTTTAAATTAATATCAACATATTTTGACATATTTATGAAGATAACCATAAAAGAAAATAATAAAAGGCAATATTTTTAAAATGGTATTTATTTAAATTTTGTCCTGACATAATATCCATGAATGATTAAAAAGTTATACATATTAGTTTTTAAAGTATTAATGAAAGTACTCCGTTTATTAGAACTTTTTAATACAATAGTTTAATACTATCCTTTACTATTTCATCGAATTATAAAATCAGTTTATTTGGTAGGAATACTAATCACTTATTAGTAAGCAGAATGACAACATTTTATAATTTAATTATATAATTTTAGCTTAGATGTAAAATTGATGGAGGTAGGAAATGAGGTAGCATCATGAAAACGTAATTAATTTGGCATACGTATCAATAGTTTGTAGGTAAAGCATACCTTTATATTTTATATAACCAAGTCTATATGTATTAGAGATAATGTTTCATATAAAAAACACTCTATGCTGAATAAATCATAATAGGTTAAACTTGTTTGAAAGCTGTCACTTAGTTGAAGCTTTGTTTGTTTGTTTGTCGCTCAACGGTCATTTTTTGCACACGAGGGCTAATTAGACCGGGACTTACGGCTTAAAGTGGATTCCGAACCACTACAAACATCCATGCCCATGGTGGGATTCGAACCCACGAACTGTTGAACTGAAGGCAAGAGCGCTAACCATTCAGCTGCCTGCTCGGCCTTAATTGAAGCAAATGCAGTGAAATATTCTGTACAAAAATATTAGAAATGTCAGATGTTTATCAAACCACTGTACTAAAGGTTGAAATAGTATGCACAAAAGAGGATGGGAAAAAATCCTGCATAACTAAAGGATTCCTGTATAACGTTCCTGTATAACTGAAAGAAATCACTTAGCAGCACAGAGTTGTAAGGGAAAACGAGCGAATGTTACCTGCAAGAATGGCTATCTAAATAGAATGTCATGTTTCAAATTTACCACATACAAACCAGCTGAAAATGAATAGAAGATTAATTTCCCGAATTATTAATATTAAATTTAACACTTTTCAATATGAGCAAAATATTAAGTAAAAACGTAAGATATCAAACTAAAATTTTAAAAACAAACTTAAAATGAAATTTTTAAATTCCTACTAAATAGAAATATGCATCATTTTTTAATAATTTTTAAAAATACATTAAATATAAATCATTTCTTGATAAATTTTTAATATTGTCAAAAACAAATATAAGATAAAATTGCTCTGTACAAATACTTTCCTTGGATATGTTTTTTGTTGAAATAAAATGTTTTCAAAAATAAATATTTGCTTCGCCTTTAGAATTCTCCATATAAGCAAAGTACTTCAAATCAATTTCTGAGTTATCCATCTTGAATTGGGTTTGTTTCCAAAAGAAAGAATGCATTATTAGAAAACTTGAAATTCTCGATCAAATAAACCCAGAATTTAGTTGTTTCTTGATAGGACAAGATATTAAATTGTTTCTTTGCTTTAAGCTTTTTTATTTATTTAACAATAATAAGATTAATATTTTATATTAAATATTATGTATTTATATGTTTATACATGCCCACTAAACCATGTCAAATCAATAAATTTTATACATTTATGTACACTTTTATAAATTCTTTATTTCTTTTCTTTATTTTTTTCGCAACCTACTAGGAATATAAAATGGGTAGCTAAGCTTTCACTTCTTATTTATTTATAAAATATTGCATATCTACTAAGAGTACACATAAAACAATATAAATTAACAATTTAATCATGCTGTCAAATTTACTTTCAATGAATAAAGGGGCTCTCAGAGTTTTTATTGAATTGATATTTAAGTTATTATTAACACTGAATATCAGAGAATTTTAGCACAGAATAAGTTTTAGTTGTTATAGTGTTAATTTAATATGTGGATAACATTGTAGGGAGAAATTAATTGAGAAAGCAGTTTCATTTAACAGAGGTGGATATTTAAATTGAAAGGAATATAATTATAATTAAATTAGACCAAAAGCACATTTATTAATTAATAAAGTTTGATACACAATACGATTAACATTACATACCAATTCATTTTATTACATTTACGCCGTACTTCTTTGGAAAATGTTTGAGTAATAAAAATTTTAAAACATGAGTCCATACATCAAGACAAATAGGAAAACACAAAAACATTAGTATCCTTTTTTTCTGAAAAATATGTAAAGTGTTTGTCACGAAATCAAAAATATTTTACTACGCTTTCAAATATAATATAGATCTCTTATTTATCACATTAAATTTAAATTTATTTTTCACAAGATTTATCATTGAGTTAATTTATGGTATTTTTTAATTAAAAATCCAATGACATGAACTAAAATATACGCTTTTATAAAATACAACTTATGTTCTCAACGTATTTGGATAATGGTTTAAATAAAGAATTCGCTTATACGATATAAAAAATACCTTAACAGAGGAAAGCTAGAATACATAAACAGCCATTATATGTTACTTTCTGGGCGGATGTCTCATAAACAGTAGGTAGTATTTTTGTGTTGGAAGGAGGAATCTAGAAAAATTGTAGAAATCTACATAATCCGATAGATGTATTGAAAGTATAGAAATGCAACATTCATCTCTCGCTATTTAAAGTGGAAAAGTTCAAGAACATAACTTCAATTTTTAAGGGTTCAAACAATAGATTACTGTAATGTTTGATCCCTTTCAAATTGAAATCTCAAGTGAGTCTGAGATAACACATAAATTTTGATTGGATTGTTTGAATAAATAAATATAATCATCTTAGAAATTGTTACTTTCATCAAAAATGGGAAGACATGAACTAAGCAAATAAGTTGCACATATGATTAAAGTGTTATTTGAAGCAGCACTACAAATATATTTGTAATTTTTACGTGCAAATAAATGAAATGATTTAACTAATAATAATGGAAATACGTTGGTTAACATAATCTGATATTTATGTTCATAATGTATTTTAACAAATGCAAGCGTCTATATTTAAAAAATCATTTTGGAATTTAGAAACTTGTTTAAAATAAACTGATATCAATTAAAATTGTCTGACTCTTTTTAAATAAATATTATTACCAGATTAGACAAATATTATTACAAGATTAGACAAGGAAAAGAATTATTAAAAAAAATATTATTACCAGATTAGACAAGGAAAGGTAATTATTATTCATTCAATTTAGTGACAAAGCAGCACAGCAAATTTTTCATTCACGTGTTGTTAGTATTATCTTGTACGCAGTGATGATACAATTGTAATGTGTAATCTCTAATAGAATTTTCCAAAATGGTTTTCAGATTTATTTTCTTGAAAAAGTTTGATTTAATTCAATGTGATAATTTTTATTTAATAATAATTAAACTTTTCATAAGATTATTGAAATATTTTTTATTAAATACTTATGACATCTTTTTTTAAAAAATGATCAACACCAATTTTATAAACTGAAGATGCTTCTGATACTTTGTACTCACTCGGAAATTTCTTTTATTTGAAAATATCTTTTCTACATGCAAAACACACACACTTAGTTGTCTGTATCTGGGGCTATAGAATATATTCAAGTTCTTTGAATAGATGTTTGGCTTATTAATCATAGTATACATTATCATTGTACAATTTGTAATAATACATGTGTGTGTGTGTGTGTGTGTGTGTGTGTGTGTGTGTGTGTGTGTGTGTGTGTGTGTGTGTGTGTGTGTGTGTGTGTGTGTGTGTGTGTGTGTGTGTGTGTGTGTGTGTGTGTGTGTGTGTGTGTTATGTAAAAACAACTTAAAATCGTTTTTAAATAACTGAAAGCACCCACAATCAATCAAACCCATGGTCTGTTACACCGAAGGTTAGGTATTAAAAATTAAAAACACCGAAGACGTATTGCATAAAACTCTTGAAATTGATCCGGAATAATTTATTTACCAAAATAAAAAAAAAATTCAAAATATAACATAAAATAAAATCTTAAAATAATTTATTTTTCAAAATATAAAAACGATAAGTTATTTTTCATAGTTGTATTTTGCGTATAACTTATTTTGCATTTAGGTTATTTTTTATGAACTATTTCATAATACTTATTTGTTTACTTTTTATTTTAAATATTTGGAACTATAATAAATTATTAATTTTTAAACTAAATAATGATTTACCAAAAATACGAATAAAAAATTTTTTTTAAATATCATATTATGATTTTTCCGTCAATATCTAACATTTTCAAAATTAGAATGTGTTTTTATGAATAAAAGTTTATTTGCATCCCAGACATACTTGATTCTTCTAACATCGAAAATGAGATTAATTCAAAAATTTGCACTTAACAATCATTACAAAGCAACTAACGACTGTTTAAAAATTTTTTTATCCTTCTTTTCCTAAAATGCATGTATATGTAAGTTTTTATTTGTTTCCTAACAAAATTTTATTTTTGTAATGTTTCGTTTTTCAATAAAAACTATGGAAAAAAGAAACATTTAAATGTAAACTTTTAAACTGAGCAAATTATGCAAACATACTTATTTATTGGTTAAAAAGAAAGAAAATATCTTCATATTTTTTAGAATGAGAAAAGTTAATGAATAATAAGCAATTTTCATGTGCTTCATAGAATATATATATATATATATATATATATATATATATATATATATATATATATATATATATATATATATATATATATATATATATATATATATATATATATATATATATATATATACATATATATACTTTCAAATTCACATTAAATTTATAGATGATCAAATCAGTCGGTGGTTTAATATTATATTGTAATAAACTTCTTCTCATAATACTATTTTAATGGAGTCACTAGTTTGCTTGAGTTGTATTATATGTTGGCATATTCAAAATTAACCATAATTATTCTCGGTATATAAACCAACTTTATGAATTCAATTCGCAGGGATTTATTAGTATCTAAACTTCGAATATTATTATTTAAGTTGTTAAGAGGTGTTATACTTTAATTATGTTGTCATATTTATTCCATTTCCGACGGACTATAAAAGTCATTTCTTTAAAAATATTTGCATTCAAATTGTACATTTTAATTTGAAAACTTTAGCGAAACAACAAAGCATGCGAGTGTTTATAATTTAACGAATATTAAATAATAAACATTTTTAGAACTTTTTCAATAATAATAACATGCAATATTATGTAATATAAAACGTAATTTATTTGTATTTCGAGGTAAAGTTGTGACAAATACAACAATTCTTTATTTTTATTAGTTTTATTTAATGAATTCTATAATTTAAAATTTTTATACATTTGTTTAAGATCATTATGTATAAACCTAATGCCAGATAATTCATTATATCCCTGGAGATTTATTATTGATTTGAATTCCATTACATTTTCTATTTTTACTAGCTAAGTAATTCTAGTAGTGAATATTTTTAACTGTGAATAGGAATTTCTGGGTTCGAATCCCAATTCTGCTAAGGATTTATCTTTCTCTCCCCTGTCTTTATCCTTTCTTTGTATAAATGGGTTGTGGAAGTTTGCTTATCCTATAAACGGGCACCTATATAATTTCTTATTCTGGGTTATTAATGAGAATTTTTTTTCTAATGAATAACAATTGTAATAGATAGCTTCAATGAATTGGTTGCCACCCACCATGTCTCACGGTCAGCATGCTTGACTGATGATAGGGAGGTCCTAGATTCAAATCCCGGTTCGGCCATGGGCGTGCTTTCTCTATCTCTCTCACTCCTGTCTTTGACCTTTTCTTGAGTGAACAGGTTGAGAATGATTTCCTACACTATGAACGAGTTCTATGGCATGTGTGTTCTGAGGAAGTCGGTCTCCACACCAAATCACTGTTCAGCTGGAAAAGTGGACCAGTGCACCCCATATTGCCCGTCGATCTGGCACACGACAACCACAACAGCAATAGTTATTTTTCATCCGCATAATGTTTTTTAATTAATAAAAATTATAAACAAACTCTAAAGTATGCCATGCTTATTGTTTGGTAGGTGATATTAATTTATATAAATTTATATACTTATTGATCTATTTTTTGTTTAGGTAATGACATATTATAATCTTTTATAAACCCAAAGTTTAAGTAAAATCAGATACTTCCAAATATTTTTTAAAATGAAATTAAATTTAAAAAAATTATAAATTCCTTTTTTTAAACTTTTAATGATTTAACTTTTATACGTTTTAAAACATTTGCTGTATTTTCATATTCCCAATTGATGATTTGGTGGAAATTTGAGGAAATTTAAATATCAAATTCTTATATTTTTTATGTGCTAACTTTAAACTGTAGTTACACTGATTATTGAAATCAATTATTATATGATGGTTTTAAATAATCAAAAATAATTAATAAAATGTTTTCATACTTCTACATTGCGATGCCAGAAGGAAATGAAACTGGAACTAAACCACATTCAATGTGAGCACCGTTCTCAGAAATAACACCGTGCATTCTGTGCACAACGTTCTCCACAACCGTATGTAACATATCACGAGGAATATCCCACACTGTCTTTGTTATGTTGTTCTTTAGAATCGACAAATTTGATACTCCACTAACATAAGCGCACGTTCCGGTAACGTGAGAGGTATGGCCACTGGATCTCATTTACTTCAGCTGAGATTATTTGTCGGAGCTGCCTACTATTTGCTTTTATAGCCCCTATTGCAGGCACTGTCATTGCACAACATTTGCATTTTTCTTTGAAACCCGTTTTTTATGCTAATTCTCCAGCGCCACAAAATATCCTAGTGGCGACTTTTGGAACAATTTTTTTTCACGGAATCTTTTTTCCCATGCCTTGGTTGGTCTAAATACCAAGTTTGGTGTCATTTCGGCTATTAGATCACGCTACAGGGCCTCCAAACACTGTCACTTTAAATAAGATCACCTTGTACTTACACCACTTACTGTTATCTAAATTTTAACTTCTGTAAAGTGAGCCATATTGAAATTCAGCGTCCTTTAAAGGACATTTATAATTATGATGCTGTTTCAAAGTTTATTGTAAATCAACGAAATCAACGATTGTAAAAGCTTTAAGTATTAATTAAACACAAAGTAGAAGTCCTATCATTGATTACACGACAAACATTGCAAATTCCGTCCCCAATTTGATTACAAACGATAAGAAAATCACAAAAATCCCATCTTGGGCCTTGTGATTTTTATTTTTTATTTATTAAAAAGAGACTTCAAAGGAATATCATTTGACTAAGTGGTGAAGAAAGCTCGAAGTCTTGGATTAGTGAAATTAGGAGGAATTCTTCAGTGACAAAATAAAAACACCTATACTCTTTAGGAGAAAATTATTATCTATAAATAGTGATTATGTTGAAAATTAAATGTATGGCTTTGAAGCTTAAAAATTGCAATTTGATCTTGCTGTTTGCGTTTGCTCATTTTCTGCAAGCAAGGTGACTTACTTTCAATCGCCTACACACTCAATTTTATGAACCCACGTAGTTTTCATCCTACCCACGAAATATTCTACTCTCAAATGCAGATTTATCATTTAGTTTAGTAAAAAGTATCTATTGAAATGTTTTTGCTTTAATATGGACGCATGATAAAGATCATTTTAAAGGTATATTTAGAGGATTAATTTTAGTAGGTAATAGCCTAATTAATATATTAAGACTATATTATTATTAATGGTATTTAAAACTATAATAAATGTCAGTGTAAAATTAATGTAACTGAGTAAAAAATGTAGATTACTAAAATCTAATTAGTAAAAAGTTCCAAATGCAAGAGCTTGTAACAGATAGAAACACCGCATAAAATTGACAAAATTACTCAAAAAATAATGCCTAATTTAATATGATTATTTAAAAATGAAGTACATTAAGTATTTTTGGTGGAAAATAATTTCATTATGTGCACTTTATTGCTAATTTCTATTAATGCTATACACTTGAATGTATATTTTTTCACATAAAAATTTCTTTTTTAATAAAATTACTGCCAAAAATATCTTTTAATCTTAACAAGTAACGTTTTTAATAATCGTTTTTTCTGAAAGAAATTTATTAGTTTGTCGTTCATTCTTGATATTTCCTTTTCATTTAAACATTCCGTGAAATGATAAGAGACAAAATTAGAATAAGATTACTGTAAAAACAAGGCTTTTTATTGAAGCTTAAATTTATAACTCCAATCTTTAATAAATTCGATATTATTTCCGAAAGAAAAATATACTTATATTAAAAATGAATTTTATTTCTAAAATTTTCCTTTCTATTGATTGTTTGATAATTCAACTATTAAACTATTATGAAACTATTAATTATAAGCTATTTAATTGACATTTTAACTCAGTAAATGTCTAGCCGACTCAGCGTCTCAGAAAATTTCAAGAATCTGCGAAAATCGTTCCACTGCCCCTTTCCTAAACTATACAAAAATCGTCGACTGTTTCCCATTCTAATTGGGAACATTTCCTACCCCCTGAAAACTGTCACATCGCTTACTTTAGAGGGAGGGGATGTCAGTTACTACTAACTACCCTATCTAGGGTTGTATGTATTTGCCAGAAAGAATTGTACATCCCAATAAAAGTCGTTAAAACGAAAACACATATATTTTTTTGTATAAAACTTAAAAAGCAAAAATTATTAATAAATAACTGTTTTTTGTATAGTTGAAAATGATTGAAGATATTCATCAGTGTTTTTAGGTTGACTTGGTAAATAATATGAAATTTAAAGAAAAACAGTATCCACAAATTATGATGTTTTAGATTTCTTACGCAGTTTAATTAAGAAAGTTGCTTGCCACATTTTCTTGTATAATTATTATTTTCTGTAAAATGGAAATTTCTCTTTTGAATGAGACTCAGAAGCTTTTCAAATTTTTATTACAGTAAGATAAAATAATGTTAGCAAAAATACATTTTCTCACATTATATTTTTCTTAACACAAACTAATTTTTACTTTATATGAATACATCTATGTAGTAATTAGTGTGGTGTTTATATGAAAATAAAAGGCTTAATTACTTTTCAATTTTTATAATGTTATTTTCAAAAACATTAATTAAAGCTTTTTAATTTATTCATCCATAAATGTTTTGAGTTTAAATAATAAACATAACATTAGAAAATTTTCATAACATTGTGAATAAATGTGTGTAATGTTCTTGGTTTATACTATATCTGAAACATTACTCTCACTTTATATTTAAATATTTGGAAATGTTTTTTATCCCAAAAAAATTAAATATTTACAAAAAAAGGATTAATTTTCATTTCTGTATTAATGTATATGAAATAAAACTATTTAATGCAAAATACGTGTCGATAAACTTGCATTAACATTGTTCTGTATAAGAAATTTTAACACATTATATTTGCTGATTTTGTACTTTCTTAATTATGATATTTCTTATATATTTACATTCTAAAGCAATATTATAAAATCATTTATTACTTTTACAATTTTTTTCTTTCATATAAAAAAACATAATTTAGATATTTTTAACAAGATATGTATTAAATTAAAGTTGTATTTTAATCGAAAATAATTCCAAGTGATGGACGAAAAATAAATTGCCTAAAACACATTATTTGTTAAGTATTCAATATACTTATTCTGATTAACTCAAAATAATATTCTATTATTATGAAGCAATCTGGTGCAATAGAAAATGAATTCGAAACTCAAAAGAATTTAAATAATTTTTTTTCAGTATATGTGACAACCTTTTTTTATAAAGCTTTTCCTAAGCACCTCTTCCTTTTTCCTAAGCACTTTAAATTATTTGAAAGAGGAAGAGAGATTATTGTGTGCTGTCCTTATTATATATTTACTTTCATCTGGAAATACATTTTTCTCAATTCTTGGAGTTAAGCACTTTGATAGACCTCATAGTGATTTGAAATATATATACTGCTATTTAGTAATTTATACTAATAGAAGAGTTGGTAGTAAAAGATCAAGCTCAGAGGATATGTAACATGAAGGCGAACAATTGATATCATTGAACGATAAAAAAGTTAGCAATGTACTTCAAGCAACGTTATGAAGTCTCATTTATTCCATTTTAAAAGTTACAGAAGTAGAAATTTTATAATTATTTAATGCAAGTAAATAAATATTTTTCAAACCCTTTCAATATTATAATACTTTCAGCACACATAGCAAGGCTGATTTAGATTATTTATACGTTTCTATAATTCAACAGTCTAAATGAATTAGAAATATATTAAAATTATTAATTTACTTAATTTTTTTAGCAGAACTAAAAATATATATTACTTATGCTCTTTTTTCATAGATAAATTTTGTAGTTTTATTTAAAAGCGTTAAAGCCCAAATTTATTTGCTAAATTAATTTTTTCTACTCGTAACTGAACAAGATAAAATATCACTTGTAACAATACATGAAAATTAACTTCATTTGTCAATCTGAATTGAAATATATATCAGTGCATGTACTAATAAGAAGCTTAAACTGTTACATTTAATTTATTTCAATATAAATGGAATATTTGGTTTCACAAGTGCATTACTCGAGTTATTTTTTAAATATTAATCTAGCGTTTATGAACTGAACTTTATGTATAATTATAAATAAAAACAAAAGAATCTTTAAAACTTAATTTGGCAAAATTACTGTACGAAAGAAACTTATAAATTTATAACGAGTTTCTATTGACTTATATTTAATTTTACATAATATAATATATAATAAAATGCTAAGAGGCTATTATTATTCCATTTTAAAAATATATCATGAAAAGTTCTTGCATTGGTAATATTTTATTGTATTACAAATTGCAAAATCTTTATATAATTATCATATACCTCTACTTTATAAAGTTTCCTAATTAAAGAGACTTTATCTATAATTGAGAATTGTTAAGATTCTTTGCAAATTTTTCTTTTTTTAATTGATTAGAGACTTGTTTTATTGTTATGCATAAAAAATATTCCAGTTTTATTTTTTATAAAAAAATTATCTTTTCTTTAAATAGGAAACTATATACAATATAATTTTAAAATCTTTTTTATGCTTTGTTTTTAGGATTTGATTCATTAGATTTTTGATTTGAATTTTTAAATTTCAAAAACTGACTGGAAAGAATTTATTGATTTACTTATGATTTTTATTGATCTAAATTTCCAAAAATACTTTTGAATGTAATGTGCTCTGTTATGTAAGTTCTTAGTTATTATAAAAGTAGAACATTATCATCAATTTGTGGCAATGATTCATGGTGAGAAAGCAATTTCTCATCTGTTTAGAATAATCAGAAAGTTTTATTTACATGAGTAAACATCATCCCCTTTCATTCTTTCCCTGACTAACAGGAAACATGCTTAAATCGTAAAGGAAGTCACACATGAATAGTTTTCTTCCTGGAAACAAACTCCTCTCACGTATATAAGAATCCGTTTGAAATAGTATTGTCGAATACTTATAAAAATTTTACAAAAAATAATTTTAGCCTTCAATATTCAACTGTCTTGATCATTAAATTCGGAAAGGCTTAATGAAATTTATTCACAGTAAAGATTAAATGAATACATATAATTAAAAATAAAAACAAAAGAATATTATTTAATTTAGCAAAAGCACCAGATTTATATGAAGAAAATTGATAATACTGTATTGCTTTCTATTGACTTTTCAATTCACGTAAAATAATACATAACAATAAACCAATAATTCTTTCTTCTTTCTTTATAAGAAAGTATTTTTATACAAAATGGTGCTGCATTCGCAACATAATATTACGCGTTTGTGCGAATGAAAAACATTTATAAATTATAACATTTTTATATAGTCTCTTAATTAAATAGATTTTGTAGATAATATAGCATCTTAATTTAAAATTTGAATTTTGATTAAGAGATATAAATTTTCTTAGTGCATTTATTCTTTCTTTTACTGATTAGACACTTATTTTACAGTCATTCCTAACTAAAACTTATTTCAATTATATTTTAAATGAATTTATTTATATTTTTCATTAATATGATTTTAATGACCCAATAACTCGTAAGTGGAATATACCATTTTATGTTTAAAAGATAAATTTTGAAAATTAATTTTTAATTCAAATAAGAAGAGTAAAGCAATTGTTTCACGATTTTACAACAAGTAATTCTCTGGTTAAGATTATTAAATTTAAAAATTCATTTTATATCTAATATGGATCTCTTTAAAGATAATTACCTGTAGAAAAGAAGTTTATTTAAAAAAGAAGTTTATTTTAAATATATAATGCATTTATTATATTTTTAAATTTAAATAATACAAAAATTCCTTTTATATCTAATATGGATCATTTTAAAGATAATTATCTGTAGAAAAGAAGTTTGTTGAAAAAAAGTTTATTTGAAATATATATAATGCGTTTATTATATTTTTAAATTTAGATAATAAAATCAATCGTATATGTAATATACCATTTTATGCTTCAAAGATAAACCAGAAAAAATAATTTTTAATTCAAATAAGAAGAGTAAAGTAAATATATAACCACATTTTACAACAAGAAATTCTCTGGTTAAGATTATTATATTTAAAAATTCTTTTATACCTAATATGGATCGCGTTAAAATATAATTATTTGTAAAACTAACGTATTAATGATTTGCTTATTTTAAAAATAAATTTGGTAATAAAATAATTATTTTCTGTAGGTTAAAAATTTAATTGCTTAGATTGTAGCATATGATTTCGATTCACTAATACGCTATTTCGATAGGATGATTCCATTTCACACACCTTCTAAAGTAAAAGAGCTGAAAATATTTTCTGCATTAAAAAGTTTAGCTCATCTTTAAATATAAAACTCCATTATTTTGCTTCTGAATAGTTTACTGTTTAAAAATTTGATTATTTATATTCCTCATAAATCTATTTTGTTTTAAATCTGCAATAAATTTCTAGTAAGGAATTTTATTTTATTAAATATTATCGTTACGTCATCTAGAAAAATTATTACATGTATGCAAATAAAAAATATATGTAGAATAAAATGATTTTCATAGCAGAACAATGCTAATATCAGAAATATTGTAGTTTATTTTTTAATCGAGAAAATTTCTAATATAGTAAAATTTTTAAGAAATAGTATCTTTTTAATATTGATATATTAAAATAATGACTTTATATGGAGCAACAGTAAATAGTGTTGATATATTTTTCAATAAAAAGAAATAACACACGTATAACATTCTTGGCTTCACACTTATGAGACAATCATGTTATACTATTGCCTTAGATGATACTTTAGTTTTATTATCAACATTTGAAGTGTATTTAAAAAGAAATTATAGTAATAACAAAATAAAAAGCAATATTCAGAGCGTAAACTTATTAGTAAATTTTTTCCTAATGCACAAAAATAAAAGCGCAAATTAAATGAATTTTTGTCATTAAGGTAAATGTTATTTATTATGGATGACATATCGATTTGACTATAACAGCCATGAGCTCTTTCACTGGAAATTAAATAATTTCCATTTACGAAATTTATTAGTTTATTTCAGTCATAACAAGTCGATAAAAAATACCGTCAAAAACAATAAAAATCTGAATTAAATTAACTAAGATGTAAGAAATAATTAGCATAAGCAGGAAAATTATTAAAATTGATCTTAGAAAAGAAGGCAAGCTCGTTATTAATTTAAAAGGACATATGGATTTAAAATTTTTGTGTAATAAAATCGTCTAATTCAACTAGCTTAGGAACTAAAATTAAAAATAATAATAATCTATAAACTTGCATTTTATTTCTAAAGCAACAAATTTATAGACTATTAAATTTTAAAGTTGAATCTTGGCGAAAAAAAAATCAGTATTTTAGATATTTGGCGTAAAACCCAGGCTGAGTTGTAGTTTTCAAAGAAAAGTCTCCAAGGTGTAGGGTTTGAGTGATTAAGACCGATCAATCAAACCACCGATTAGGGGAAAGCAAAAATAAGTGGTTTCTACTATGCGAAAATATACGTCGCTGCCGCTTTCGGTGAAAACTCTGCGACGTATCTATACCGACGCAGGCCGCTTTTCGACCAGTTTATTGCGACGTAACAGTTACGTCGCGGACGCTGAGTCGGCTAGCAACCAACTGTATTTATAAAATCATACTTATTTTATGATAAAACTACAGTTATTAAATTTACGTAATCTTTAACCACAATAAGTAAAACAAAATTATTTTCTAATTTATCATAAAATATTGAATCATATGTGTTTTTTTTGTTGCTAAAATACTTTTTAAGAATTCTCGCAATTTTCTTATATTCATTTATTGCTTAACAAAAATAGAAATTAAAAGAATGGAAAAACATTCTTTTGTTTTATGTAGTTAAAAATGCGATTTTAAAAAGTTCTTTTTGAATTATAAGTTAATTAACTGATAAAAATATTTATGAAGATATTATGAATTTAAGAAGAATCTTCCATTGTTTGTCAAAATTAATTCTTCAAATAAATGTCAGTTTTATTTTGGCTAGTTGGATTAATTTAACTAATTAAACTGTCATTTTAGTTTCACTAATTTAACTGTTTTGGTTATAATAATAGAAGTTTTAATTAAAAATATAAGAAAGAATAATGATTCAAAATATCGAACTTTAATAACATATTTTATATGGCATGCTAAGCGGTTAATCTGACCAACAAAGACTTATTAAGCTTTTAAGTATTTACTGCATCTTTGTCTTCTGGCTGAAAATTTCCTAAAAAGATGTGCTCAATTCATGTCTTTCAAAAGAATTAACCCGGAAAGCAACTAAAAGCCCACCACAACAAACATGAATGTACACTGTTGTACACACAAGCTGCAACACCAAGAAATACAAGAGATATAACAGGAAATTTTATTTTGTAGATAATATTTTACCAAGTATCAAATGATTAAATTTATAGACTTGTGTGAAGTGTGGTTTATGCCAAAATCAGTAGTCAGAGTATCCACTATTGCTGAAAATCACCACTGATTCAAAGAGACTTTGGATGTATTCTTAGGGTACAGCATACCAAGCAGCTTCCACACGTTGCCAAAGTTGATCTGCTATGACAGCTGGGGATGTAATCTGGGTCAACCGTTGAGCAACCATGACACCGTTGAGCACATGTTGCCTATCGGTGGAAGCTCAGGAGAGTGAGCAGGCCAGTGAAGCAATTCAATCGAAGCGGTTGACGAAGAATTCTTGGACAATGCGCGCCACGAGTAGTTGCGCATTATCCTGTTGAAATATGGATGTAGGCAAACAATAAGGAAGGAAAATTGGCTCCAACACTTCGGGGATGCAGCGTTGGCTGTTTAAAATACCGGTAATGCGTACTAAAGGAGTGTGAGAGTTATATTTAATACCGCCCCATAATATAATACCCGGTGTAGGACCAGTTTAGACGAGGCAATGGACGACTTGCGGACAGATCATTTTGCTATAAACGGTGTCGAATGGTACGCACAGACACTAGATGAAGCGTTACAGGCTAAATGGGCTGTGCTATGATTGGTGATATGGCTGAGCAATCCGTCACTAACATACGCACAGTTTGTTTGTTATTACGCGAAGTGGTGCACTGAGGTGGATTCGATTGAACACGTCGGACCATTGTACCCTCCTGCATTCAACGATCACATATTCGCATTACAGTTTTTTGGTTTCGTCCAACACGACTGCCATTCCCTGAAAGATAATCCACAGTCTCAGTAGGCCAATCTCTGTCGAACTTGGATAATTGATCAAAAATGGTCTCTGTTTTCTACGAGGCATAATTGATCATTTTCAAAAAATAAGAAAAACGCATATACAAAATTTGAAGTTGTCGAAATCTCCAAGACTTAAATAGCGTTTTGAAGAGGCGATATAGGTGAGCGTGATGTGCGTCTGCACTAACATTCTAATCATTTGCATTAATGCATGTTGCAAATTTCATGTTATTTGCATGCTTCCTTCAGGGTGTTGCATTTTCGGTAGCCAATTGTGTAAAAATGAAAACATTTTACGCGTATTTCAATAGAAGTCCGAATCGAAACTAAGAATTTTCATTTCTAAAAAATTGCCAATTTTAAAAATGCAATATTAAAATCGTCATAAGCAACATTTACTAAGAGTTTCTTTCTTACTTTACAGTGTTTAATATTGTAAATATTAAAGGTTGATTAAGCTTTACAATATTTCTAAAAATAAAATAATATTTTAAAATAAACAAAGAATATACAGGCTTCTGTTTATGAATTTCAAATATATATATATATATATATATATATATATATATATATATATATATATATATATATATATATATATATATATATATATATATATATATATATATATATATATATATATATATATATATATATATATATATATATATATATATATATAATCTCTTTTACATGAATTTATCAAAAGATATATGTGACATGCTTTGTGTGCAACATATTGTAAGAAATACAACAATGCAATAAAATTTATTCATTCACTTCTTATAGCGAAAGAAAATATAATTCGAAAGAGACTCAAAAATACAAAGATAATCTATTTTTATGGATGGTTTTGAATGGAGAATTTACATAGAATTTGAAGTTGAAACAAAGAAACTGAATTTAAAAGTTTCAAAAACGTATGCATACTACAGCGTGATGATGTAAACATAAATCCATCATAAAAACACTTTTTTTCAATCAAAATCTCTTGCATCCTGTGCTTTGAGTTTTCGGCACTTTAAAATGAATTATCTTATTATTATATATTTGACAAAAATATAATAAGTTTAAGATAAATAATACATCTTTATTGTCTTTTATCTATTAAGTACAAGAAAAGTTAAAGTGAGAAACTTTTGTAACAAATTCTGTTTTCTAGGACTTTCAGTAACTCTTCAAAACGATTTTGTATTTTTATGTTCTTTTAACAAGGATTTTATCCTCAAAATTTATTCAAACAAAACCCATGTTGTCTTTTCCCTTTTATTCATAAAGTGTGGAATAATTCAAAGTAAACCCATAAAAGAAAGCGTGAACTTTTTAAATTAAAGTAATCCAACAGGCCATTTAAAATATTAGTTATAAAAAAAATATAAAGGTATAAATTCTATTCCATAAAGTTTATTAGTTCAATACTTTTATGGTATGCTCAAATATCTTATATCACTAATTTATCTATAGTTAAATTTTAATATAGAAAAGTAAAAAAAAATTAATGAATGTGTTTGATTTTAGAACTATTTAATTAGCAAAATATTTAGATATCTTACATTTCTAAAGATTTGTTACAAAATTTTAGGAATGAAGCATATCTAAAACAATAAAGTTTTACAATCTAAACAATATTTTAAAGCATTTTATAATCAAATATATTTTTCATCTTCTAAAATATTGGCTATTTTTAAAAATAATGTTAAAAGTAAACTGATTTAAGTCTTCAAAATAAAGAACTGATAGGCTGACAAAGAAACCAAATAATGTCATTTTCAGAAAGACACAGACTATCAATTTTGCCACTATCAGTAGATAAAACGAAAGATGTCTTTCTGAAGTAGGCTAACCACAGCATTAAACTCAATTACTTCCTCTATTTTTTTCTCCAAAGAATTTTTTGTGTTTCTTTTCCGAAATATCTGGAAATAAAACATTCTTGTTGTACTTTTCTTGTTTTACGAAGAACTTGTTTCTAAGTGGAAAAAGTTGACCTTTTAACTTCTATTTGTTGACTGCATCATATTCAGTTTCAAAATGATCTCTCACTTATTTGTTGAAATAACAAATCTATTTGAATTATAATTTAAACTTTTATGAATTAGATAAAAAAAAGGATTAAAAAATGCATTTTAGTATTTAAGCAATAATATGTTCTTAAGTAATAATAGATGCTCTTTTAGTTTATACCTGAATTCACATTATAAGCAGAAATTAGTTGATGCATCACATTATGTTTTATATTTATACGTTGAAACATATTTAAGCAATATTTCTTTCAGCAGCTAAATTTACAAAATTTAATTGTAGAAAGGAATATTTTAACTAATAATTTGAAATGAAGCATTTAACTGCAGAGCACACAATATTTTTATTTTTTTGTAACTTGATTATGAAGCATTTACTATGGGCAAATAAAGAATAAAATAATGAATTTAGTAACTCAAATTTTCCTTGTTGTGATATTTTTTTTATTTCAAGCAATCTGTTCCCAATTTCATAGGGATGAATTTTCAAAAATTTCATATTTTTTCAAATGATAGATTAAATAGTAATTTAATCATTTTGGAGGAGCTTATAATTTTTAGAATTACTTTTAAATGTACCTCAGAGCTTTTAATTTTTGACAAATTATTTAATTTAAAACTTTAATGAAATTTAAATAAACGTATGCCTATAGTAATTCATCATTATTGTTTTTTCCAGAGGGTATAAGCGGACTTTCATATTTATAAATTCAAGATATAAAATGATTCTAAACGAAAAATGGATTTTAAAGAATATTTTTATTCCAATATAAAATTTCAGTTTAATAAAGGTGTTGACCCACATTTTATTAAGTAAACGTACTCTAAAAAAACATAAATATGCTAATTGCACTAACATTTGTTTGTAGAGTTACACAAGCCATAAATATAAACTCATTATTTACAAGCGATTATACAATTTTGGTGACACATTTAAAAAAGTTAACGCTGCATATGAGACAAAAGATATAATTGATTCATAATAAATAAATAATTTATAAGCTAAAAAAATTGCCAAATTCTTGACGCTTTTAAGAAATTGCTTAAATTAATAGATTATTGTTTGATTAATACATTATCTTGTTTCATTATTACATTTTATTGCAACCTATGCAAAATGACTGATTGTTGCTAATTAATTAATGAAACAATAGTATCATTGTAATATTATAGTGATACTGACAATTATCACACTTTTCTATGAATATTACTTTTTTAGGAAAAAATATTTATATAATGTTTATCAAATAGCACTTGGCTCTCTTAACTAAAGTAATTAAAAAAAAAGATTAAATTAGATATCTAGGTGCAGATTAATTTCTAACACAATTCGAATGGTTCAGATTTTTAATATTTTTTACTGCTAAAAAATTAATGAAATTTTAATTATATTCATAAATTGCATTCATGCAGATGGAAAAAAAGAACAAACAATTCAAGTAAAAAGAAAATTTATTAAATAAACTTTTGCTTGTAATACCAATAGTAAACAGTTTGAAAAAGTGTTTGATTAAGATGTTAGGAACTATTTAAAATAGTTTTTTTAGAGAGAGAGTAAATTACTTTATCTTATTTTTAGTAAAATTTATGATAACATAATCTTGGGAAGCAAATAGATATTTTAATAATTTGTTTTCCCAAACTATAGTCATAAGTAAAGATTACAAGACATCGGGAGAATGAATTTCATTGTTTTTAAATGCATGGGGTTGAAAGTTAATTCACGAGATACATACTTTTGCTTGCTTTACCGAGAAGTTTCGCTGATTCTAAAATATTTTTATGGTATAACACTGAAATATTTTTATGTATTCAATGGAGTGCATATACAGATGATGTTTTCATGCCTATTCTCAATGATAACTGACATTATTTCATGTATTAAAAAACTGATGAATCGTGTTTGCTTAAAAAATCTTGGGGCGAAGTGGAATTCATATCAAAACTCTTGCAAGAGCAAACTCATTTTTCCATTATAAAGCTAAATCACAGTAAAAAGTGAAATTCTGTGCTTTTCAAATACGAAATTTGGTTATGAACCAGTATGAAATTATCTAAAGTATTTGAAATGTATTAAATGTTCAGATATTCTATAAGTTGGGTATCAGCGGAATCTTTAGATTAAACAGTGTTCTTTACCAATAAATTATCTTCACTACAGGTTTTACGATTTGATGAAATATATCTTACTATACAGTTGTACCATATCCACTTCCAGACAGCTAATATTCATATGCAATTGTATTAGAGCTTGTGACTTTGGTTTTAAGTGTTGTCTGAGGAAAGGAGATCAGCCAATATTTTATGCCACGAAAATATATGGAAAAGAATTTTCACAATATAGAGAAGTCGTAACCACGCTTATCCAGCATTTGATTAGCTGAGCTACTATCTTAGTGATTACTACTATGAGCTTCAATAGTGTAACAATTGTAATTTTGTATGTGTGATGCTGAATTGAGCTGATTACATTGAAATCTACTTTAAAGAAGTTATTCTGTTGAATCAGCTTTCGTGTGCATGAAACAATATTGGGTCATCAAATACATCATCAAGTAAACAAATATCATTGACCGCAGCGTCCACTAGTGATTTAAAAATATCGTGTGGAATAAAACTTGAAATATTATCAAAAGAGAAACTCTTATAATCTATTACAAATACTTTTAAATATTTAATTCAATTCTTGTATGTTAATTCGATTCAGCATGATTTTGGTGTGTATCACTGACATAAAAACAAGGATAATTGGGCATTAAATGTGTTGAAAATATTTGTTTATAAGCAATGACCAGATAGTATTGGCAAAATTTCATACCATATTGCACCTGCATTGGATCAAGTTTTTAATATCAATTAAAGCGAAAACATCTCATCACGATCATTTTTCTACGTAAAGAGATAAACAAAAAATACATAGGTTATTAAAAATTAGCTTTGCTAATTCATTTATCAGCTTTTAAATGGTAGTTCTGCAAACAGATGCATGTCAAGACGTGATCAAGCCATTGGTGCTCCAGGAGACAGTTAAATTAATTAACTAAACCAATAGAGATTAGCAAAACGGCAGCAACAACAAGTATTTTTGTTATTCTTGTTGTTAAATTGTTAACATCTATCATTTCGTGAAAATTACATTGTGCCAAAATTTCAATCTCCGTTTGGTTGAGTTTTACAAAATCTAAGATTTGCTAAGAAGGAAATATGGCATAAAATATGCAAACGTTTATAGGATTAGTCGCTAAATAATTGGCAGAGAATATCTATTTTGGCATGAACAATTCGAGTACAATTAATCACATTTTGACGAAGCCAAGCTTCAAAATGTTAGATTTTTGAGAATCAACAACAAATTTAAGATTTTGTTATATTTTACTATATTTAAGTACAATTAATGCCTAATATAATTATATAAAATTTTTTTATATAATTTACTGGTTTTATTATTTTCTTAACAGCCTTGGGATGTTTCCGAGTCGAATGTGCTAATGGGACACTGACGTTATTATATTTTTTCCATAATAATTAGAAGTTTTATATAACTTTAATAACATTTCAATGTTGAGGAGTTTTTAGAATATTTTATTTACAATAAAAGTTTTCTACAAAGCAAAGTAAATGATTACCTAGTTAATCTAGTTTTTACAACACAGTTTTAGTAAAATTTCTAAAGAATATGAACTTATTGATGTTCCATTTCAATGTAACGTTGAATATTGTGTTAATTAAAATTTTTTACAATCAAAATAAGTCTCTAAAGATTAAATTAGATTCAATAGGAAATTAATCATTTTTAAAGGAAATCTTCATTTGCGTTGTAAAATTCAAAATGCTATCCTTTCTGAGAGATTACTTGTTTAATTTTTTAAAATATATACACCTTTCTACATGTGTTTTTAAATTTGTGTGCTGTAAAAATGACCTTGACATTATTTTAAGCTGTAAGCAATATATTCATTTCATTAAAAAAATTATAAAGCCTTATTGGTTAAAAGCAAACCATTGAAATATTATTTAGACTTTTTTTAAAATAGCATGTGTAAATTGTGCAGCAAATATTTAGCATTATTTTGGAAAACATAAAAAATTTCTTTATATTTAGAGAAGAGAAAATACCAAATATATATAGAATCTTCAATACATTTCTCTCGTATATATATATATATATATATATATATATATATATATATATATATATATATATATATATATATATATATATAGAGTATATTTCTCTTTTTCTGTGTATGTGTCGTTGCATTTTATAATTACTGAAACTAAATTAATTAATTCCGAATTAAAAGTTTTAACGATAACCTTTTTAAAAAGAAATATTAAGTGTTAAGTAATCTTACTTTTTAGTTAACTTAATCTGAGTACGTTTGTAATTTAATATAACTACTTACAATTCAAAGAAGTAATTATGAATTCTTTGACTAAAATGGTACAATTAATGCCTAATATAATTAGTAAGAAATTTATTAAAAATTGTTATTTATATTAAATAATATTTTTTAATTAATTTTCATTTAACTACTTATATTTTAAAATATATTCTTTTTCTTGGTAAAGTCTACACTTAGAATTTTATTTCAATGTTAATAAATAATATTTCAGATAAAAATAAGCTAAAGGTTTTATTGAATTTTTTATCAAACATGAATATCTCATTGTGCGTTATTAAATTTGCATTTTATTTTGAAAAAATGTTCTTTTATTTATATTTTGAATGAACAAAAATAAAGTTCATAACTTTTCTTCTTACCTTCTTTGTGAGAAAAATATATCGATTTGGCTCTGTGCATGCTTTACTAGGTTTAATTTTTAAAAACAACAGCTGGAATTGCGCAAATATATTTCACAGAAGAAAAATAAATGAACCGTAAAAATAAGAGATGTTCCAGTGGTTTAAAAATATCAGTTTTATTCTTTGAAACACATACCTGTTTTGTTCGATGTTGACAGAAATGCAATCGAAAACTATTATTGATTTATTTGAAAGTGTATTTTATTCTTGACAGTACATTGAATTTAAAGGATTTGGCAAAAGGGAAAACTACTATTTCAAATTTTTGAAACAAAAACTTGTATTGATTTATACTGTGGAAGCTGAATCATTCTTGAAAAAATATGCGTGTGAATAATTTTAAAAAACCATATTTCGGTACCCATCAAATGTACAAATAATCATAGAAATTTTCAAAAATAGCAGTTTGTAGTTACTTAAAAAAGCTGAGATTGCGAATGAAATCTACGAATAGATAAAACATATACGAATGTTGAACAGTATTAATTACTGAATTTCCTAAAAATTTTACTACTGACATTCAAAATCATATTAATAAATCCAAAAGTATTGGACCTACTTTGCATATTTAATAGGAAATACCCTTATAATTCAAATGTTCACAGAAATATGCTTATGAACCAACAGTGCTTTATAGTTTAAAAATAAAATTTTACTTTGATGCTTATATATTTTATGAAACTTGTATCTTAATTTCGTTCAATATATTGATAAAAGTAAGAATATTAATCCCGAGAATATATTTTGTAAAGATTAAGAAGAAAAAATTATTGTAAAAGAGCTAAACCAAGCATTTGCGAATTCAATCATTTAATAATATTTTTTGGCTCCATTTGAGTGGTTTGGACACCTATTCTTGATTTAGCTCATAAATATTCAATAACTTTTGAAAATTGTATGAAGTGATTCCATTGCAACCATTAGGAAAGCAGAGTAAAAATAATTTTGATTACAATTATCGAATCTATTATGATATACGAAATAACTTTATTAAAAATACTAAATTTTTATATAGTAATTTAAATAACTATATTTAGCGGTAAAGTATATGATGTTTTGTCCTTAGTTTAATACTACTTACTTTTAAATGACTTCCTATGCAGTTGAATAAGGTTTACTGATGCTAGAAAATAACAGTTGAAAATTTAGTTAGAAATTGTTAAAAGTGGGTGTTAAAATACATAATATAGAGAAATATATTATAATAGTAAGGTATATTATTGTAAGGAATGTTTAATGCACAAAAAAGCGTGTTTTGCAATTTATCAATTTCTTATTTTCTATTAACACATCACTGCTTATAAAGAAGTTTCGCAAATTATTTTGTCTGAAGATTTTTTTACAAAAAGGCCATTTCGCAATAATGGAAAAATATAAAGAAATTGTAATCTATGAAATAAATAAAATTTTTAATTTTGTAAATTCATATAAAAATATAGGAAAAAATTCAGAAAAGTATATTATATGTTTATTATATTAAGAAGAATTTTAATATTCAACTTAAATTCCGATGAAGTAAAAAACTACGTTCATTTTATAAGCATCTCTCATTTGAAGATTTCATTGCTTTCCTGTTATCAAGGCAATAAATTTACTAAAATATTTTGAAGAACGTATTATTTTATGAATACCGTGATCTATTTTTTTCGATTTCTGTATTTAAAATCAGAAGTCTTTATGTTTAAAAATAACACAAATTTTGCATAAAAAATTACACTTTTCAGAAGAGTTTAGAAAAATTTAATAAGAGACACCTAAATATGTAGAAGCTTTCAAGTTAAAGTTGATTATGAAAAATAATGTATAGCTAAAAACATTTTAAATTCATTAAAAATTAACATTTTAAATGTACGAAATTTATATCTTAGGGAGAAGAGTCACAAATAAAAAATTTTCTCATTTCCAAACATCATCATATATATAATGATTTATATAAATATTTGGCAAAATAAATCAAAATTCAATTATAAATTAATTAATGTAAATTCGTCATCTATATAAATAACATTTTCAAAAATCATCCATCCATAATTCTAAAGTATTTTTATTAATTATAGTTTTAGAAAAATTTTCAACAAATATTTTATTTCAATATTTTTAATAAAGTAATTTTAACTTTTGTTAAAAAAAGTATAGCTTTGTAATTCAGAAAGGCATATTTTAGTAAGATATTTAAATTATTCATAATGAAGGGCTATTTTGAATGAAAAATGTCAGAAACGCTGCTTTAGCAGCAGATAATGAGATTTGGCTTTCAACTTAATGTAAAGCTAAGTGGAAAGAAAAAAATCAACACCCAGTAAGCGGGTTGTTTCAATGAATGTAATGTCTCAACGATATCATTTATCTGAATTAAAAGCTTTGAAAGTTGTTTTCCTGTTGGATGAGGACCAAATACAATCAGATGTAGAATAATACGCAATAATTTCACAAAATGTGTTTTATTTCCAGGGTCTGGAACAGTTTCTTGGAGACTGAAAAGTATATAGAAGATCAGGGCAAGATAGCAGATAACACCCAATGAAGATCGGTCTTTAACATTAACGACTCAGAGACACCAAAATATAAATGCCACTCTTCTTCAATAATGCCTTCGCTCAGCTACCGGTACAACAGATAAAAGATTGAATTCCTCGGACATATTGTAGTAACTTACGCTACAACGGTTGGAGATAACTTCATGTTATTGGACGATAATTGTAGGCCACATCTTGCTTCTTTTTGTGAATAATTTCGTTTTGGAGGAAGGGATTATGCGAATGGAATGGCTAGCGAGTTCTTCGGACATGAACCCAATACAGCATGTTAAAGACATTCTAGGCGAATGAGTAGCTAGATGTCTACCACCGTTTATCAAAAAAATTCAGTAAACACAATATCCATCTCTTATTGCTTTCGTCAGTTTTTAATATGGAACTTAAAATTTATCACTTATAAGAGCCTGGTCTTAATATTGGTTAGGTTTTTTAACAAGAAGGAAATACATTCTGTGTATAAAAGTAACAGACAGCAGGATTGATTGGTGTCATTTTCGATTAAATGTTACACGCCTTAAAGTCAAATGTATTAGAAAAAGAAATATTATTTCACACATGAACAGCTTACCCTCCCTTTAATAGTTTTAGAACAATCAATGCTATTTTTTTACATTCAGAAAATATTTTCATGGTTTAAATAAGAAATTCAAAAAATGTTATTTCATAAACCAGTAAAAAGTGTTAACGAATATTTTTAAGCATAATTTTAATAATAGAAACCAGATATATTTAACGAAATCCGAGGCAAGTTTTCCTACATAAATATATAATACAAATTAATATGGAATTAGGTGGTCGATAAAATTGGGCAGTTAATTCCTATTTAAAGTTTGAATATTCTCTAACGATAAAACTGAGAATTTTAATAATAATGCAAGTCATAGTTGCGCAATCAACATTGAAATAGCTGTTAAAATTAGTAACAATCATACATTTTATCATTCTTTTATTGACAAAGATAAAATTATCACTCGATATATGGCAATAATTATTATTAAAAGACATTAAAATTATGAATTCTATTTTATAGGATAACAAAATGCTGAAGAAGCAACACTTCGGTTCGGATAATTATAAAATTTGCTTCAGTTACAGTTTATTTTTACGAAATTTTTTAAAAGTATAAATGGCAGTAGATAATTGTAGCAAATATCAAATACCGGAAAAATTACATTTTAAATTATGTTTCAAAATGTTTAAAGTAAATGCAAATATTGTCAGATTTTTAGAATGTATAGAATCAGTTTTACTGCTAAGCAATATTAAATTTTCAGTTACTATATATTCTTTCTAATTGGCAAAATTGATAAAAACTACGATAGAATAATTTATTACTGAATATGCTTATTTCATCTGTACCAACAACCAATATAATTTGACTCTATTAATATAATTTTTTAATGTTAAATATAGAAACACAACCTTATGTGAATTCTCTTAATGGAAGATAAAAAAATAAGAAAGTGTAGGAAAATCACTTAATTTGATAAAAATAATGGTGTTCTAAAAGGAATTATATTTTATCTAACAAATGAAACATTTCTAAATTAATCGTTATATCAAAATAAAAAAAACTTTGATGGCATTTCTTAAGATTAATTTTATGTAATTCTTTCTTGTAACAGTTTGAGAAACACTAAATTTTTGTAACGACCGAAAACACCAACTTAACTTTCTGATTACTTTTGACGAAAAAAAGAAAGAAAGAAATATCTGCATTTATATAAATTTTAAAAATATTTTATATACATTGAACCGATAAAATAAGATAATTTAAAATTAAAATAAAAATTAAGGAAGAAAGCAAAAATAAATAAGTAGAGCATTTAATAATTGTTTTTTTCTTTCTCTTTTTTGTGTTTGATTTTAAACCTGCTATTTACCTTTAATTCTGGACTGATTAATTTTTCTGGCATTTGCATTTAATAGAAAAATTTCCATTAAAAAAATAGTTTCTTTTTTTAAATTTTTAGTAGTTAAGAGAATATTTAACATTGTCTGTCTATATTTTCTTATTCTTAAGCTTACAGTGTGCATTCCTTCACATGTAACATTAAATTGATGGTTCCTCAGTTTGAAAGCTAGCCAAAAAACTTTCTCACGTACAACATGATGGATTATACACCCAGAGAAGTGCTTTTTTCTCCATCATTCTCCCCACTTTATGTATCTTACTGCAATAACCTGAATATCAAGCTTTCCATCCAGAAAGCAAATGTAAACATGCTTGGCTTTTCCTTCATTCATATTTTAAATCCCTTGTTTTAAGTCCAGATACATTTCCGAGAGAAGTTTCTTTCACGCACACTTAGAATCGCAATAATCTCAGATACCAGGCTTTAGAAGGATAATATTTTACCTTCAAGAAACAAATTTTATTCATTTCAGTGCAAAATATCTACTACACCTCAGCTTGTGTTATGTGAAAAACGTAATATGAATAACTTTAATGTTACCCATGACTATCAGTTTTTATGACTGCATCAGGAAAATTACCTTTCTCTCAATTACATCTCAGAAAATTATCATTTTAAAAAATATATATAATTTGATAAAATTCATGGTATAAATTAATTTAAATATTCTATATTTTTATAAAATATTTTAAAAAATTAATTTTTTTTTACATTTTTGTAATTATTTTCTATGAGAAATATTTGCAGCTTGCCTTTTATATAACAGGGGTGGCCAACCTGCTGCTCGCGAGCCACATGCGGCTCTTTGAAGGATTATTTGTGACACTGGATATATATACCCAGTTCTCTTTTCATTTTTGTGTTATTATATTTTTAAAAATTATTATCATTCCATATAAATTCTGAAATGTCTTTTAAATTACTGACAACAGATATAAAAGACTAAATGCAACGTTGCAACTAATTTTCAATTACATCTAATTTAAGAATGACATATATAAGTCATCGAAAACGGCGCGAACAAACATAAATTGTGGAGTAATCATCGACCGACGCCAGACTGATTTTGAAACTGCAAACTTTCATTGCAATGGACAGTTGACGTTGTGCTCTGGAGGAAAAATTTTTTATCACTCCACAGATAACAAATTATATCATGCTACAGATATAATTTGTAGTCTAATATTCTTGGTAAGTTAGCTATTTTTTCGTAGCATGTAACGCTTGTTGTTATAGTTTTGTAACACAACATTTGTATTTTCTAAGCAATTTTGATTTATTTCTAGTTTTTTTTTTAAAAATATGATGAAAGAGAACGGAAATAAAAAAGGAAAATAGGAGAAAATATAAAATTTAATAATGAGTGGGAGGAGAATTTTTTTTTATTTACAATAATGGAAAAACACTATGTGTTATTTGTAATTCTACAGTTAAAAATTATAAAGATAGCAATTTACGTCGATATTATGAAACCAATCATACTCAGTTTTCTAATCAGTGTCCGATAAATTCCAAAATAAGATCAGATAAACTTGCTTATTTAAAATCAAATTTAAATAAATAACAGTCAATTTTGAAGAGGTTTAGCAATCAAGTTAATAATTTGGTTGAAACCAGTTTTGTTATTGCCTGGAATATTGTTCGCGAAAAATACCCGTATGACGAGGAAGAGTTTATTAAAATAAATTTGGAAGATGTACTTAAAGTTTTAGATCCAAATAAGGCAGCATTGCCTAAAGTTGTTTCACAAGTTTTCATCCCAAGACACACAACCCAGTGAAGCATAACTGCCGACAACCAACCAATTGACGCATACATCTCTTAAATATAATTTAAAAAATGATTTGAAGAACTGTGTACTACATTCAGCTTAGACCTTAACGCATCGACTGATGATCCGCAATTGGCAGTTTACATACGTTTTGTTTCGCCAAACTTTGTTGTTAAAGAATTATTATATAGTAGCACTTCAAGAGTCAATCCATGCAGTTGATATTAAAAATACATTAGATTCCATAATGAAAACTTTTGATATTCTTCTTTAAAAACTTGTAAGCATTGCAACTACAGGAACTCGACAATGTTGGGTACAAATATTTGTCTTATTAGGCTTTTATAAGATGATTCTCAAATTCCATAATTCATACCGATTCGCTGCATAATTCACCGAGAACATCTCCTTACAAAATATTTAAAATATCTTGATATTATGAAAACAATGTTACAAATTGTAAATTGCTTTCATACCAATGCAAAAAATCATCGTTCATTCAAAAATTTCCTTGAAGAATTAAAAGACGAAGAACTTCCAAATTACATTAATTTTTTTGTATTGTTAGATGGTAATCGATTTGTAGCTTTGTTTGACCGATATAACTGCATTTCTAAAAGAAAAGGAAACAACCTATTCAGAATTAGACGTTGAATAGTTATTACAAGACTTAATGTTTTTGACTGATTTTATGGAACGTTTGCGAACGCTGAATTTACAATTGCAGGAGATAATATAATGTATGACCACTCACACATAGTGTATATTTAGTTTTGAAATTAAGTTAAAACTTTTTCAATAAGACATTAAAAATTAATATATTTTGTCCTTTTTTTAGTATTAAAAAATTTGCTCCAATATTAAACAAGAAAAATCAACGAATATATAAAAAATCTAGAAGGAATATATAAAATATACGAATATATAAAAAATCTTGATATCTATTTGACGGAGTTCCCAAATAGATATCAAGATTTGAAATATTTTAAATTGTCTCTTGATTTTTTTTCTAAATCCTTTGAAATTATACATATGTGAATCATTTTATTCTACTTTAAAATTCATGAAATCCAAACATCAATCAGTATTAAGTATGTATATATATATATATATATATATATATATATATATATATATATATATATATATATATATATATATATATATATATATATATATATATATATATATATATATATATATATATATATATATATATATATTTATATTTATAAATTTTTAATATTTAAATTCAAATTCAATACACAAATTTTATACTTTTATTTATATGTTTTCAATGAATATTATTTCTGCAAAAGGAATTTTCAATAACTTTTTTGTGTACCTTTTAAATAAGTATTCAATTTCGGCTGGCGAAAAATTTCAGATTTTAAAAAAATGGCTTGGATAATCAAGTAGCTTGACCACCCCTGTAATCATAATTATAATTTTAACCATCCTGACGCTATCAAAGTATTAATGATTTGCCGACTGAATTGCTTACCCTTCCTTGCCCCTTCCATTACATGAATCTTGATGTAAGGTTGGATCTTACTCAGAAAATTAGAAAGTCGGATCTCACTCCCGAAATTATTCGTGCGATTGTTCTAGAGATCATCCATAACCGTTATCCACCTGATAATTGGCTGCACGTTTACACGGATGGCTCACTTTCTGATTTTTCTCAAGGGGATGGCATCTTTAGTAAACTTTTCTGTTTTTGTCTTCCGGATGGTGATTTCTCGACTCACTTTGATGATGAGATGGAATCTACTCTCATTGCACTTGAACAACTCTCCATACGACAAAATTCCTTTGAAAGAGCCGTAATCATTTCGGATTCTATTTCTGCGCTTGAAGCTCAATCTACTAATAAAGAGATTAAGAAGAAAAGAGTCCTAAATTGCAGGACTTTGCTTGAGAGATTCCCTAGTAAAGTGTCCTTCCAGTGGATTCCCTCCCACTATGGCATTGAGGGAAACGAGAGAGCTGATCTCTTTGCCAAGAAAGCGAGCTTAATTCTGCAAAATCCCCTTGTGAAACTGAGATTCCATTCATCTAAACTTGAAATTTCTAGAATCTCTAGCCGCTTTCACCGTTATATTGCTATACACCTTTCAAATGGCAAGCCTTGGACTGTACTCATCTCTGCTCCACACACTATTCCTGACTTCCCTCGAGCGATTGCAGTTGCTACATTTAGAATGCTGACTGGTAATGATTGTCTCCATGCCAATCTCTTCCGTTTTAACATTGTGGACTCCCCTGCGTGTTCTCTTTGTATGTCTGGACATGTTATGACTGCTTCACATTTGGAAGAGTTCTCTGCACTATCTGCTTTTTCTTGTCGTGTTGCAAGATATTGGAGAGCCCGTTGTCTAATGGCCAGTGGCCAAACGACAGGCATTTGTAAATGAATAATCTTAACCATCATTATTCTAATATTATTATTCCTATTTATCTAACAAATTCTTTTCAAAATATAGATATTTTTATTAAATATATTATTTTATTGCCAGAATAATATTCAATACATAATTATTCTATTCTATCTGACAAAAATTTCATTAAAAGTTTAAATTACAAACAATTCCTACAATTCCGAGTAATTTACTTATTGTGTGTATGTGTATGTATATATATATATATATATATATATATATATATATATATATATATATATATATATATATATATATATATATATATATATATATATATATATATATATATATATATATATATATATATATATATATATATATATATATATATATATATATATATATATATATATATATATATATATGCATACTAGCTATCATACTGTTCCCAGAAAGTGAATAAAATTTTGTCATGTGGTATTTTAAGGTATGTGCTCAAGAATGATATGGTAAAAAACAGTGTCACTCAAACAGTTACGGTTAAAGTGAGAAAATTTTGAAAATTTCAAACGGACACAACCAATTTATTGTATTAGAATGCCCTCTTCATACTGAAAAACACTAAATAGCTTTAGAATGGCACGAATAAAACATTCAGATATGAAAATGCGAAATCCTTCTCTTATGACACGATTGCATTATAGTAGTTTTTTTTTTGACATCATTGTGTTGTATTAGCTGTCTTATGAAATTATTGCGTGTATGTTATTTTAATGGTATTTAATATTTCTGATGTATTATGAAAGATAGCACAATCACTTTTTCTATCATCGAAACTTACTGCAAAACATCTATCTACTAAATATTACATATTTAGATTTTAAAATAAACTCCATTTTTAGTGCAGAATATTTTCCAAGTTCCAGTAAATTAAAATATTCTTCAGACCTTTCATATATACCATACTTTCTCAGTGTGAGCACATTTCTAAAAAATATTGGAGGGCCCGTGTATTAATGGCTTAAGTAATGTTTGGCATTTGTAAAATGAATCAATATTTGGAACAAAATATTTTATAATATCTATATAATGGATCAATATATAGATAGTAGATCAAAATCACGTGGTATTAGAAAATTTGAAAATCCTTCTAGAACAGATTATCTCACACAGTTTTTCTTCCTTTGTTTCCCTACATAGTGTTACTTTGCATTTTAAGTGCATAATTGCAACTATAAATTTTGTATTTTTTTTCAGTTTTTCAAAAAATTATCTTAAACTGTTATCGCTGTAATTTAATTTTTGCTGCATTTATATTATATATAATAATATAAGGTAAGCTTTACTAAAATTTTATTACTTCTTTTCTTTGAAAACATTTCCATTAACCTATTCCTCAGTTTATTAAAATCAGTCACAAAGTTAATAAGCATAGATTTTAGTGCATTAATATAAGAGAGTTTATAATAATTTTAATTTGGATACCCGTATAAAATTAACTAAAATTGCAAATTAATTTATTGGTAACAATTGAAATTTAAGTACAAAAGAAATATTAAATATATTTTCAGAAATAGTTACTACAATTGTACTATAATTTTTCGAATTTTTTTATACCAGTTGCATTTAAAATCAAAATACTAAAGCATATAAGAGTTAGAAAATATATTAATTTGGTGAAAAAATGGCAAATTCTGTATTCTTTAATACTGCACATCTTTAGTGGTATTTTAGCAATAGCTTAAAATGCTGCTTATAACAATTCTTAGTTTTAGGAACTTCTAATGAATTGAAGTAATGTATGAAACTCTTTTTTATTATATCATTTTCGAAATGAAAAATGGATACTGAAATATAAGATTTTCCTTTTTTTATAACGTTACAATATAAATAATGAGTGATGTGAAAATTTTATTACAAAATAAGATTAAATTAATACCATAGTATAAAACAATTGCTGTGTTTTTTAATGATCTTTTTCAATAATACACTATTTACGATATTGGAATTAAGAATGGTGTATAGTATAAAATGATAAAACTGAAGTAAATTGAAATTGCTTTATGGTCAGACTGATTTGAGTGTTCTTTCTCTGACTGATATTTTTAATATGAAGTTTGCAATACCAAAAGTCATCAATGTCAATGATTCATTCATTTTCACGTGCAAAGCTTTTGCTAAAATATTTATGAACTTTCATTTCCAAACCACATATCAGCGAGCACAAAAAGTTATATTTTATTTAAAAATAAATCAAAATACTTATATAGTAAATATAGTAAAATAAATTGGAAATATAAACAAATGACCTAAGATTGTCAAATTTTCAAGAGCTTAAGTTTTTGCTTTTATCTAAACAGATTTAAACAATTTTGATAGTTTACAAAGAAAAATTATACTTGATGTAAGATTAATACATCAATGAATATTTAAAATAAGATACAAAATGAATAATTTTGCAAATATAAGAGAAACTTTTTATAACTATATATAAAAGTTATACGTATATACTTTTTGTATAACTATATATATATAAGATAAACTTTTCTTAAGATAAAATTAAAAAAGTTTACATTATTAAAATAATTAAATTTTAGATATAAAAGTGTAAAAACGTGCAAAAATATTTTTGCCTTAAGATGAAAAGTCCTTTAAACACATAAACTTTTCAGACATATTTTTAAAAAATGTTGATATTACTAAAGCAATAAAAATTACATGAGCACAATTACTTAAAAATATTAATGTTATATTGAACTTATATGTTTATCATTTGCAAAAAAAAATAAAGAAAAAAAACATGCAATAAATGACTTTAATGCTATTTTTTCTTATTTATTGTGTGTGAAAAATCTTCCATTAGATTTCCAATATTGATCTTATGTATTTTGTTCACCGGGCAAATTAACAAAGTCAATACATGTGCCAGACACTTTATTAGATTTCACTCTAAGAAACCTCAATGTATTGATCCGATAGAAGTGAAGGGTTAGATTAATAATATATATAGTTTTAACCAGAGAAATTCAGGCACATATGCGTGATTTTTAATTGTTTGCTAGATCTATTTTTTTCCAAATAATTCACTTGAAAGCATTTTATTAAAAATTGAGAAAAAATTATATTTATTTATTTTTATATTGTTGATTAGATTCTTAAAATGATAACACATTTTGAAAACTTGAAGAAAAATAAGCTTAATGATGGGAAACTTAATGGAATAAAAAATACAATTAAATAATTTTAGTATTATATTATAATTTTAGTACTTAAATCTTAGAAATAAATTTTTTTCTGTTTTTGGGGTAGATAATTTATGATTTTAGAAAATTTTACAATCTTTTGGTTAAAAAATATTTTACTTTAATCCCCGCAAGAAATGCACAATATTTTAATATTATATAATTTTTTATTAGTAAGGTGTAAGATATTTTAAATTATTTGTGGCTTTGCTGCTTCCTTGTTTTCATAGAGAATAGGGGAAATTGTGTGGTTTCACGTATGGTTTTTTATTACATTAAGTTTCATTTCATGATTTTTATTGCATTAAGTTTCATTCACATCTATTTATTTCCTATATTTAGTTTCATTATAGAAAATTTGAATGATTCAGTAAACCTCAAAGTTAAGTAAAAATTTTAAGCAATCATTGCAACCTTTGAATTTTACTCATTTACACGAATAATGCATGTATGGGAGAAAAATTGATTGGAAAAAAGTGCTTATAGTACAAAATATAATCTGAAGGATTATTATTCATAAATATATTCTTATAACTTATATTACCAGTAAAGTATAAGTATATATATATATATATATATATATATATATATATATATATATATATATATATATATATATATATATATATATATATATATATATATATATATATATATATATATATATATATATATATATATATATATATATATATATATATATATATATATATATATATATATATATATATATATATATATATATATATATATATATATATTAACGAAGTTGAAATTAATTATTAATTTTTAAAATTCATCTATTATTCACAATGACTAAGCACTTTAAAGATATCTTTTTTTGCAGACAGTGATCAAACGGCAAGGTCGTTGCATTCTTTCCTCTCTCTCTCTCTCTCTGTCACCATCTTTTCAAATTTATTGCATCATATAAGAAGTTACCAAAATAAGAGAAATTTATTTGAATAAGCTGAATCTGAGATGATTGATAGTATTATCGGCCGATTCTGAAATATAATTTCTTTGTACTGGTTTTACGTTATCAATCCCTGAAAGGATTAAATACTATAATAAATGTTATGGCTTAAATATGTAATGAATAAAATACCCAGTAAAATTACTAAATATGCCTATTTAAATTCCTAGCAACAGCAGTCAAAAATTTGAATTATAAGCATATATTTGTTAGAAACATTCTAGAATTAATTGAGAGGCATATTTCCACAAATAAAGTTATTGTATAGGAACACTTATAAAAGTGAAATTTACTTCTTATAATATGGTATTCTGATTAAATTTTCTTAGTTTCATTATAGTGCAATATTTTTTGTATTAAAGCTCTGCAGCAATTTGAATCTAGATGTGATTCAATTGCATATAAAATAGAAGTAAAAATATTCCTTTGTATATTTTAAAGCCATACCTCTCGCTAATCCCTCCTTTTACAATAATTTTCAAATATATTCTAAGAGTAAATTAAATTTATTTCCAAAAATTCGTGAAATATTTTTTTTAAAAATTAAAAAATAAAGTACCCTAAAAGTATTGACAAAATTTAAGTCAATCTAAAAGTTAAAAATCCGCTTATATGAAAATCGTTGCTTGAATCAAGACTGAAATCTACAACATTTTGAGAAGATGATATAATACTTATAACATGCTTTTATTACGCATAACATTATGTTGTATATTATTTAACAATAAGCACAACAAATCTTCCTAAATAAAATAATTTAATTCTATTATATTTTACATTATATAACAAACAAATAAAAAATATTTAGTAAAAAAATCATTAAAATTTTACAATCATATTTTTATAAACTTTAATTTTATATATATTGGAAGAAATTCTACTTATTTCCCATTGTAAAATGTTTTAACTTTTGAAATGCCTTTAAATAAATATTTGTGAATACCACAAAATACGTTTAGTAATATCATTTATTTATTATTTTAATTCGTAAAGTGACTGCAAAATTATTAGTTTTTATTGTCATTTTTTAAGCTTAGAAAAATATCATAACCAAATTAAATTGGAACATATATTAAGTTACACGTTAAAAAATTTTCAAAGTACATGTTTTAATAAAATCCCTCTTACTCCAATAAAAAATTTTATAAAATAACTATAATATGAAATGTAACAGAAACAATTAATTTAATTTGGCAATTATCATCCATGACATTAAAATCAGAAAAAAATAAAAATGCAAAAACACAGTAAATTCACGGAAGTATTTATTACGACCTCATTTTTGATATTCAATAATTTGGCATTTGTTTTTAGAAAAGATGCTTCATTTAAATTAAATGATTAGTAAAAGCGCAATTCTAGGTAATGGATTTATTTGAAGAAATGAGAAATATTATTAAAGTATAAAGTATGCCATTTGTTGCCACAACGAATGGTGAACTATTTATCCCGTCAAAAGCTGCTCAAGACTGAACAAGCAACTGTATGCTGCTACATAGACAGAGCAAGAAGTCTTTTATCAGAATATCAAATGATGTGTGATAAAATAATCCTAAGTGAACTTTATCAGGATGACCTTGATGTGTGTGTCCTAATGGGGTTTGTTCAGTTGCCCCCATCTACACCGTTTCTTGATTTCAAGACACCCTGTAATTCAAAGAGAATGGATTGTTGAATATCAAGACAGGGTGAAATATTATGGAGTCAGACAATGTTTTTGATGAGTTACAATTAAATTTGGAGCGGGACACTAGAAGTGCTTATTCGTACTAAATAGAAAAAGGCACTGAATACACACCTTGAATAGGTACACGTACATCTTATATTATAGCCATTGATAATTCTATTCTTAATGCATGATAATGATAAAATTTTTGTAGATTAGTTTGGGAAGACCATTCTAGAAATTAATAATATTACATTATAATTCTAATGAATTCACCAGCAAGTGTACCAAACCTAAATTTCCTCATGTGTTATTTTTATAAGATAAATTTTTGTTAATCTAAAACCTATTTTTTCTGTTGGAGACTTAAAAAAGATATTCTTTCAGAACTAATATTTTGAAAGTATTGTATAAATGGAAAAAAAAAAAACAAGTTGTAGTATTTTTAGTTGTTCGGATATTAATATGAACACAAACAACTTTCATCTCTTCTAACAAAAAGCTTTCTTTTGTGATTTAAATATGTATAAAAAGTTCTGTATGTAAACTTCGTATGCTCTTTCTATTGTTCAAAAAAATTAAAATTCTAGCATTTTTAAAATTCTTTTGTTTTTACATTGCTCTTTGTGTATCTATATATTTTGTTCCCTTGAATGACAGTAGAACAAACGTTCTAACACTTTTTTTCTTGTTTTCGTATTCTTTTAAATGAAGTTAATTTCATGTTTTATTAATTTTTGTAAAAGACAATTGTTTAAATTCACTAAGTACGTTCTTAATTTGAAGTTTATTCGACATTTTTACAAATGTTTTGTTTTTAATATTTGTTAAATTCTTCAATTTAACATTTTTCATTTTGAAAGTGTATAACTTCGTGCAAAATAATCTTACTTAAAAATTTAAAGAACAATTAAATCACTTATCTCCTAATAAAGTGTTAGTTTTATAGTGTTATATGATTAAAATTTTATAAAATTTTTATACTTGACTGTCCACTATTTTACGGAAAACAATAAATACAATTTGAATTGTTAAATTGACATGATAAATCGTATTATATTGAGAATGCTAATATCATATTAAATATTTTCTAACAGATGCCCACTTTTAGTTGAAATTATTTATCATAAATAAAAAGAAATTTATGTACGAAATTAATTAATTATTCTTTCATCCGTTCTCTTAAAATATTTTTAATTTAGACAGAGAATAATTTTTTGTGCATAGTATCTTTCATTGGTACTGAAACCAAAAATATTACTTCTATAATTTTGAAATTATTTAGAACCAAAATTACTTTATTTAAAGAAAACACAATCATTATTTTTAGGGCAAGGTATATGGCACTGTATAGTACTGGTGTATCAGCTCTTTTTTGAAACAAGAGAGATTTAAGACATATACTATGTTTATTGCAAATATCATAAAGCAATATTTAATTATAGAAATAAGTTTTACTTTATCTTATGACTCAATTTTTTGTCTTCCTTAAAAATATGACATGATTGAAAAACCTATCTATGTAAAATCAGCTTGTTATAAAATTCTTCCAGGCTGCAAAATTCTCCTCATATATTTCACTATGCAATGCGATTTTGAAAAAAATTATAAAATATGGAATTGCGTTATTATCTTTAAAGCTTTCTATAAATAAACTGCTAGAATGCATTTGCAATTTTTCATCAGAATGTTTTCTTAAGTGCTTATATAACTTTTAAATTACAAATTAATTTTGAACATTTTTTACTTTTCTAATTGAGCTCTTTAAGTGATACAATTATGCCAATGATACACTGCGTGAAAAAGTGGAAAGACACTCATAATTTATAAATTCTACCTTATATTTTAGAGCAATTACTATAATATTTTTCTTATTTTACTAAACAAGTTTTTCCTTTTATTTTTAGTGAACGAGTTTTATTTTCCATAAAGGAAGTATATAAAATAGTACTTAAGTATTTTTGGTCTGGGAAAAATGTAGAAGGTCACCAGCAAAAATATTTTTATTTAGAAACCTGCAGCAGTTTAATATGTTGAAAACATAATTTTTTAAAACTGTTTTTCTTTCAAAAAAAATTTTTTTTTTGAAAAAAATCCTCAATTTTTGTACATTTAAGATGCTTAAAGGGAAACCTTTAAGTGAATTTCAGAAATTGTGTCATATAAAGATGCCGGTAAAGGTGTAAGAGAAATTGCAAGGCACATACTCATCAGTCCAAATGGTGTTTGTAACTTCTTGAAAAATCCAAAGAGTCAGAGGAAAGCAAAGACTGGCAGAACCAAATTATTGAAGTTAAGAAGTTATCAAAAGAAAATCCTTAAAGAACGTCTGGAAGCATTGGAAAAGTACAAGACCAAACTGAAAACACACATGTAAGTTAAAGAACACTTTACAACTACATAAAAAATCGAAAACCTTCATGTTCAAGAAAAAAGCACCATCCTAAATGGAAAGAAAGGCACATTGAGTATCGGCTATAGTGGATAAAAAATATCATATGTCTTTTAGCTCCGAATGGACTTCAGTTATTTTTCTGTTGAAAAAAATCAATTTAGAGGGTCTAGACGGTTATCAATATTATTGGCATTGTTTGGATACATAAGAAAAAACTTATTCTACCAGACTGATTGGAGGAGGCGGTTTGGATAGCTCTTGGGTATGGTGGAGAGACCAATCTTGTGTTTCTGGATGGAAGACAGAAACATACAGATTACATTCAAATTTTAAATTCAGAGCTTCTTCCCTATGGCGCTGAGCTAGGTGGAGAAAGTTGGATATTTCAGCAAGATGGAGCATCAATTCATACTGCCAATGACATTGAAAAATGGTTTGAAAGAAATAATATTCCGGTTTTGTCATGGTCTGTTAAAAGTCCAATCCTCAATATTGCTGAGAATATATGGCCAATATTTACTCGCCTTGTTTACACCGGGGGCACACAATATGATTTTTCGATCGAACTTCGAGAGGCCTTGAATTGTGTTTGGGACAATTTTTATCATACTAAAATTCCATACTAATATAATTCAATGCCAAATAGAATCTTTGAAGTAATTAAGGCAAATGGCAGAAGAATTTCTTATTAAAAAATTTTCATTTTCCTTATTTATAACTGCCTTTCTACTTTTTTCACTCAGTATTAAATAGGTAAAACTAATTTTTAATTGTAATAAACAAGAAGTATTTTATTTCATGTTACAGATATAGTTATCTAATTGTAAATAAGTTTTTATAAGTACTGTAATAAAATTATTTTGTAAATATTCAAAGTTATTCTCTTATTTTCAAAACCCCAGCGTCCTTCTACTTTTTTCCATGCAGTGTACATCTTGTTAGAAATCATTTATGTAGAATTTTAATCAGCTGATTGCTTAGATAATTCCTGATTTCATTTTTAATACAAGGTAAACAAGAAAGCTCTTTCCGCTTTAATGACCTAAAATAACATGACCTATAGAAAGTATAGCCTGTTGTTAGTTCTTAAAATAACCATCGACATCACCATCTGCCAACGGGTCTCTAGCTATGCAATTGTCTTGTGGTAAAACTTGAATGTTTTGGAAGCAAATAAGTTCATGAATACTTGGAGTACATCTGCTCCATTGGTAAAGAATTTTCCACACAGAACCTTCATTTTTATGATATTCAGGAGTAGAAGAAGTAATACTCTAATGTTGCAAAGTCTAGGTGAATAAGGAGGATGGCACAAAGTCTCCTAACCAAAACGCTGTAGGGTACTCCTGGCCATTCGCGCGACATGTGGCCTCGCGTTATCGGGCAAAAATAGTACAATCTTGTGGTTAACAGTGATGGCTCCTTCTGTTGTAATGTCTGATAAAACCGCTCTAATTGCTGCTAGTACAGGTCCGCAATGACCGTTTGGCTCTTTGATAGCACCTCGTAATGAGCCACTTGACGACCAATATCACGTGTGTATTGACTAGTAACACAATCTTACGTGTGGGCGTAAGAGGTCTTATGCTATGCTGTATAGTATCATGGGTTAACATCTTATATTTCGAATACTTGGGTGCGTCATGTAGAATCCACTTTCTGTCACTGGTCAATACTCGATTGACAAGAAAGCAACGATAAACAAGCTGCCAATCTTTTTTGATTGTGGATTTCCAAAAATATGTGAAAAATCCACTTGTTCAGCCTGTATGTTTTACCTAAGGAGTGTAGATGAAATATAACCATTTCTCCGAGAGCATTAAATTGTCTAGCAAGTTCACTACAAGTCTGATTACTGTCCTTTTCAATGGTCACCTACAGGGCTTTGTCATCCAAGGCCTGTGGCTGTCAACTGCGAGTTTCATCACAGAAGGAGAAGTCTCCTATCCTGAATTTGTGAAACAATGAAAAGATTACTTGCCATACGTTCATTTACAGCTCTATTTCATAGGGCCGTGGTAGCCTAGTGGTTAGGATATCGGCTTTCCATTCGGAAGGGTGGGGTTTGATTCCCAATGCCGCCAAAGACCCACCAAGTACGTGCGATATACGTGCTCGTTAAATCTGTGGAATCGAAAGTCCTGTGGTCGGTCGTTGAACAGTTACCATAGGTGCAATGGTCTTGAGAAATTTACCCCTCATTCAGATCAATGCCAAAATTAAGGGAGTAGATCCTCTGGTGCTGCAATTTTTCGGAGGATTTGAAGAGCAAAAAGTCGTACTTTCACCTTCATGGTGCTCTGACTAAACGAAAGACGCTCATTTGACTAAAATTCGCATAGCCAAGGCATAGCAAACTTGGCTTGTCCACGTGTCATTAGTAACAGCAACAGCCCTTTTAACAAACGCTTGACACATTCGGCGACTTGATGCAGCAGCAGATAACCCCACTTTGAAATTGAACAGCAAAAAACATGGAACAAGCTGCTACTACACATCCATTTATTTTCACTACTGTACGAGTTACGATTGATGAATGAGCGTGGTGGATTTGCTTTTATAAAGATTGATATTCTTATCCTCAATTGATTGGTGTCTCAACCATGTCATACACTAATTTGCATACTTATTTTCACTTCATTCAATTTCAGCATTGAAACAGCAAAAACTCTCTTGTTAACCTTTTATATTTATTGTCTACAGATTTGTTTCTTTTCCCACATCCTTTTAGAAACAAATATTGAAGAATTGTAAAATGTTATGGATTTCTTACAATGTTACAAGCGAAGACTTTGGAATTTTAGATGCTTTTTGCTTTATTTGGTTCGTGCGTGCTATTTTTTTGAGGGTCTCTTTAAAGAGAAATAGCGAAAGTTGGATAGAACGGTGAAATTAAGCAATGGATTAAATCTTTGGCATTCCAAAGAATATTTATTTGGGTCATTTTATTCGAATAACAAAGAATGAGATTTCAACAAAAATAACTTTCCTCTATTTAGATTTTATACTTTTCATTCTCTAGTATAATACTTTTGGTTCATATTATTTTCACAATTTCTGTTTAATTTTCTCGACTTCACAAAGAAAGCAAAACTGTTGCCATGCATAGTAAAGAAGTTTTTTAATGAAGTTCTCGCTTTCAATTTGCTCGCATGTTGATTCTTTTTTTAAAAGTAGATGAAAGAATTCTAGTTTACGCTTAAAAAATTATATGGAAAATCCAGTGAATAAATCAGATAACTTTTGGGATTTTCCTTAAAAATATATTGATTACTTAAAAAGTTCAGAGAGAGTTTCGAAAATTTAAATGAATACTTTATTTTTGAGATGATTCTAAATCATTAGTTTAGAGTAATAAATTATTTTATACTTTAAAATATAGTATGCTGTAAAATTTTGCAGTGCTTTAAATCAATTAGTTTACATAAATAATATTAACATAAATTTGTTTATATATAAATGATTATTTATAACATAAATCAAATATCATTTTTGGTAACTTGCATGAAATGACAGTGTAAAAATCATGTTTTTTTTAATTTTTGGAGCAAAATCTCTTCTCTGAATACTTTATTCTTAATTGCTTGTCTCATGAATTATATATCCGCCAAATAGCTAATCAAGAAATGAAAAGTTTATACACTGAATGAAAATCATAAAATGTTCATAAATTTAGCAAATTTTTGCTAAGTATTAAAGGCTAATTAAAATACTCTCATTATTTTATAATGATCATCTTTTGAATTCAGATTTTTTATGAAATGCTGATGTAGTCAAAACCGACAAAATGATTAATTTATTTGAAATAATTCGAAGTTTGTGTACAAAATATGTTAGCATTTAAATTTCTATACATATTTCTATAATTACTTCGTCTATAATCCCTAAATAATGATTGTATTCATCAATATTATTCTTGATTAAGATTACGTGCGACTATTCTATTATTTTCTTTTTAGTTTACGATAGTGTTTCGACTAAGATTTTTCAATACTTTTGAATTTTAGTTCATAATTTTGTAGTCATATACAGTTGTAAAAAATGGGATTAATTTATTGATATTTTCCAACGGATAAACATGTTTAAAATTTTCTAAATTACCTTTGTAAAGAGAAAACTTTAATTAAGAATTCATAGTTTCCTTAATTAGATTCCATAATTACATAAATAAGCATTAGCCGTTGAGATTTGTATAACTTTTATTTTTCTTCTTAAATAAAACTGTATATGAAAATTTATTATATCTATCTATCTATCTATCTATCTATCTATCTATCTATCTATCTATCTATATATATATATATATATATATATATATATATATATATATATATATATATATATATATATATATATATATATATATATATATATATATATATATATATATATATATATATATATATATATATATATATATATATATATATATATATATATATATATATATATATATATATATATACATATGTGTGTGTGAGTATTAATTAATATTGAAGTATAGTAAATTATAGTCATAATATTATTCCTGTTTTACATATATTAGTCAAAAAATATTGAAGACGTATGCTTTTAATATGATTAACCAATATTTTTTGAAACAGCAGAAATGGAAATGATCAAGCATATTTAATTTCATTCACATCATAAGCAAATAGTTAAAGTTGTATTATTATTTGCATTAAAGTATGAGAATAAAATTTTAATTTAATGTATTAGAGGGATAGTTTAAATGCTTGCTTATTAATTTGATTAACATTTAATTTAACTGTACAGATGATGTAATATTAAATATTCTGGAATTAGAGTAAATCTTAAAATTCTGAGTTTTTGAATTTAATTTGATAAATAAATAATTTTCTTTTAAAAATTACTTTGATCCAAATAATATAAGAAACTTTTGTGAATTCTTTAACATTATTGTTAAAATAAGTAGTTAGAACCCCAAATTCAAATCAACTATGCAGTCATTCAAATAAAAATTTCCAATTAAATAGCTAAATTAAGATTTTTAAACTTGTTCCCTTTGATTCTGATTTCTTACTGACAGTTTGATAAAACACAATATTTTTTGCATACTTTAAAAAACTTTAATTGTTTAACCATTAATAAATCAGATATAAAAACAAGTTTTTTTGTTTTTAGTTATAAATTTTCTTTAATTTTTGATAACATTTTAACAATGATTTAATTTTTAATAATGATTTATTACATATGAAATATAAATTTCATTTTAAACGTTCTTATTAGGAGAAATAATAAATTACTGGATTTAAACGAAAATAACTTGAATGCAATAGATAGTAAATACAACCATCATTAATTTCTCTGGATTAAAATTGCTACATGTAGTAATATACAATTAAAGAAGTGCCAGACAAGTATTGCGTGAGAAAAAGAATAATTAAAAATCACTCAATTTTATAAAACAATGCTTAATTTAGAACAAATTTCTTTATTTCATGTTCCTCATTTTACATGTTTGTAATTGCTTAGATATTACAAACATGATTTTACATAGATCATATAATTTTGCCGGGTTTAATTGGTTGAATTCTCTCGTTTTCAAAAAATTTTACATTTTAATTTCATATTAACCTTTTATAGAATATAAAGTAACTAGCTACGTTTTGATATTTTGTTTAGTTTTTTTTCCTCCAGGGTCATATTTTACATATTACGGTACTTTACTAAATCAAAATCACACACACACACACTTTTGAACTAATATTAATACATATACTTCAAGTGGAAATTATATCAACGCACTGTTGAGCAGAAAGTCAGAGTACTAATCACTCAGCTGACAGTTTCACTAGAATCAATTAAACGAGTTATTAAACAGGTAGTCAAAGTGTTGACGTCTTTCAATGGATAACAATGTGCATGAGGAAAACTGACATGTTTGTGATGAAGCATAATTTAGTGTATATACGTAAAATGCTTATAAAAGTAAAATTTATCTTACTTTTATAAGCATTTTTCACTTTTTTCTGAGTCATATTAAAGATTGCGTAAATACAATGTAAGATATTCGTTTATTCATATATTTTTGTGTTACATTTAACATTAACAGGAAAACTATCAGTTGTCTTATATAAAATATAAATGCATTTATGTTTTATATAAGACAACTTCAATAATCAAAATTAATTTAAGAATCCGCAATATAAACTGAGATATGGCGCTATATTCAATAAGTTTGTAATCGCATTTAGACATGTACGTATTATTCGCTTTAGTATTTTACTACAATCATTAATATTTAAATATTTTTTTGTTAATCAAATCCCATAACACAAGAATGACAGCCTTTTTTTAAAATTCAAGGCGCTTACTATTTTAATAATTTAATTACTAGAATAATCTTTTTAATTATTAATGCAAGCAGCAATGACATATTACAATTAAAAATATTCTTCTGTAATAGGTATTTATTATTGATTAATTTATAGGTATTTTTTATCTAGAAATGTTTTCAAGAGAATTATAAATTTTAACCTTCTAGTTCATAACAACAGGCTTACAAGAGGAATTAATAGTTGTCAGAGAATTATGTTTCTAATATTTTAAGGAAAAATATACCTGCAAGTAGCAGTTTTAAGTACAATCACTAATTTAACCAAAATAATATTTTTTTAATAATTAAAAATCAATTTTGGAGGAAAAATACTTTTTATGAATTAAAAAAGTAAGAGGACTGATGTTAATAAAATGCTTACATTAAAAAATAAATTATACTTTATATAGTAAGAGAAAAAATATCTTTCCAAAAGTATTTGAAAAAAAAAACTGTGTATTCGTAAATTGAAATATCGGCGTTGTCAAAAATGGTTTGTTACCATTTAGGCTTACGCTAAAATAAATAACTCATAATAGAGTTTCATCTATTTATCATGAAAAATAAATCTTTCATTAGCTTTTTATATCGATTATCGATGCTTCGTTTGCAGAATCCGAACAAGTAAATTACTTTTTTCCTGTGTTTTCCTTTGAAGCAAGAAAAGAATAAAAAATGGGGATGACGTTGTACATAAGGTATAAGTATTGATTCTGTGAAAAAATTAATGTACTTTGACAACAAATGTACTATCCGAAGCAAGCACATTTTTATTAGATTTGAATATAAAAATTTAAATGAGTACCAAAATATTACTTAATGCTTACTAAAATCATTACGTTCTTATTCATTCCTTATACACGGTCTTTTGTACATTTGTTCAGTCTGAACTTAGTATAAGAGTTATATTTCTATCCTAAATTATGAGGTTAAAAATTTTAATTCATATCAGTATCATATAAATATTATTTTAAGAAATAAGGATTATAAGTATACTATGTCCGAAGGTTTTAATCTTAGATGTTTTGTAGCTTATTAACTTTGTAAATATCATCTTAAATCATCATAAATGCAATAGAATATCAACTTCATATATTTTATGCTTAAAATTATTTTAAAGAATTAATTATTTATAATTATTTTTAACTCATCAAATTATCATCAATAAAACCACATTTAGTTTGAAATATAAAATTATTGCAGATTTGTAGAGATTATTTTATCAATCTTTTAAAGGAAAAACTAAAGTTCATTATTTATCCTATTTCACGTATCATGCACAATTAATATTCATATAATGTCTTACATACAACCCAAGACAATAAAATTGGGTGAATAGTCCCGTAGCATTAACGTTGATAAAATGTTATCAAAAGTTACCTTACTGTCCTCCAAAATAGTCACCTTGTAGCGGACTTAAGAAAATGGAGCTAGAATTAGGCAAAAAACATTATATTTATTACGACATTACACATGATTAAAAAAAGTAGTTACAAAGAAAACATTTAATTGATAATAAGGTTACATAGTACCTGTACAGTACAAACTATAAACAAAGTTATTTACGAATCGGATGGTTTGGCTCCCGTTCCTTAGTCCTCTATTCTCTCTTCTACTTCTATTGGAGAATATTTTGTATTGGCCAGTAACGCCATCTATTGTCAGTATAGTTAATATGGATCTGTTACAACCTCTCATAACTATGCACCGCTGAAATCTCCTATGCCTATCCCAAAAACTTTGTGATAAGCTTTCTTTTGGGGTCAAATCTCTTTCCTTTCAAAGCGAGTTTGAGTTTTGGGAATAGAAAAAAGTCTGGAAGATTGAAATCTGATGAGTACGATGGATTCTCAATTTGTATCACCCCCTTTTTTAAAGGGCCTGTTTGACGATATTAGCTGTGAGGGGACGATTATTGTCTTGAACAAAATACCATGAACCATAGTGTGCATATTGGGGTCGTAAACTGCATAGACGGAGCTAAACAACTCTGGTGCTCTATAGGCCTACCTTTCAATACCAATATGTGATAAAAATATTCACCATGGACGCAACATATCAGGTTTTTTTTTTAATTTTCTATTATATAAATATAAAAATTTCTCTATGTTTAAACTTGTGGTAGCACTTTGTATTCCTAAGTCACAGATCTGAGATTCAATCCTTAAATGAATAAATAATTGCTGAATGTATTACTGATAATTTTGTACATTTTTTAAAATTATTTCTGATTATATATACATATATATTAAAATTGTATTATGAAAATACATCTCATATTTTAGAGTATGACATGAGAAATTATTATTTGAATGTATATTCCCTTATCTGTTACTGCATAAAAAATTAAAGTCAACAGTATAAGGTAAATAAATATATATTATTTTAATATTTATTTCATCATTTAACACGGCATTAATATTGTTTAGTCTATGAAATGTAGTTGATATATTTTCCAAAAATATAAATGTATGAAAATATTAAGGACGAAGTTGAAAATATTTCCTTTAATTTAAAAACATTAATTTTAGTTCCTTCCGAGTTAAAATCATTTGATCATTGATGATTTGTAATTATTGATCATGTGCAGCAACGAAACATTTAATTTGATAGCACAAGGTAAGCAAATGTTATATAAGAAACAAAGCTAGATTTAATATTATCTAATTATTATGAAAACAATTTCTATGAAAAGATCAATATTATTGATTTTTACTGGAAGTGTTTATTTTATATATGTATTGTGATAAATATGGTAACAAATTATTTACTAAATAAATTAAATTGATTAAAAATTACTAAATTGAACTAACAGTTGTAATTGAAATCTATAAAGGAAACTTTGACAAAATGTTCGTATTTAAAATCATTCTCTGAGCATGATTGTTTGAAAAGTCATTTGAATTTGAATTGGATCATTGTCCCTACACGGAATATTAGACTATTGTAAATGTTATCCTGTAATATAATACTGTCATATCAGAAGTTTGGACACATAAGCAACGTTTATTGACTCGATTTGAATGTCAAATTAATACAATATTTCGAATGATGTAGATGGATGAATGTAGAAAATTAAATGAAGGAAATACTGATGCATTTCACATTGCTCAGAAATCTAAAGCTGAGATAAATATTCCTAGGTATTGAAATTGATTTAACATGCAAAAGCACTGTTCTTGTTCCTTATGAAATTAGTAATCAACTCTAGGAAGTGTATTACATTTATCAATTGTCAAATCTAACAAAATACAATTATATAACGTAAAAATTCAAATAGAAACTGCAAATGATTTCTCAATTTAAAAACTTACATATAATAGATTTGTAAATATTTAATTTGTTTTAAATGTGATTAATTGTAATAAAATATTATTGCGCTTGATATTATTAATGTAATAACAATGCAAATGAAAATTTTCACAATTATGGAAAAATCATCTATATCTTCAATAATGAAATGAAAGAATGTGAAATGCTACATGCTCAAAGTGTCTTTTCATTTATCAATGAAATTACTAATAAATGAAAAAAAGGTTCTTTCATTTAAGTAATTCAAAAATAATTTCTTAAAAACTTTAATTTTGCAATGTATGTTAATTTACTATTTGAAAATAACGAAAAGTTAATTTCTTTCTCTGATGTTTTTAGTGTAAAAGTAAATTAACAAAGTGATTAAAAGAAAATAGTGTTAATCATAGTTGTTTTATATAAAATATTGGTTTTGTGTCTAAATGAATAATTTTTTTCACATTGGTGGCTTCAAGTAAATGCATAGCAAATGTAAAAAGCGAAAATGTTATACTATATAAGGGCAGTAACTAGAAGTTAAGTTATAAACTTCCAAGTAAAATAATAATTAAAATTGAGAAAATGTTTCTCTCAAATTTCTGTAAGCTAACAAAAATATAATCTTTTATGAAATGCTAAAATTAGATTTTATGTGGACTTTAAAAATCCTTTAATATCCTTAAAATCTGCTAATATATTATTTATAAATATATAATACTTTAAAATATTATCCTGTAACATATAAATGAGTATAGAGTCTAGAACATTTTGAACTATAATAAAATTACATCAATTAATTACTTTAATCAAATATTTCAGTTTAAAAATATAATTGTCTGTTTCCATTTTTGAAAAATATTTTTCTTAGTTTTCAATCCTTTATATATTCAAAGGGAATTCCGAAAACTCTTATATTTGTTAAATTACTTGTTATACTTGATATTTGTTAAAATGTTCTTGAAGCACATTATATTTACATAATGAATTTATAATTGAAAATTTAATATACCTCTCAAAAACTAAACTTCTTTCGATAAATTATACTAAATACACAACTTAAATTTTAAAAGATTTAATCAGAAATATTTTATTTAAGTTTTCTTTGGGGCAAGTTATTGTTCTAATTGACTTATAAAAACGAATTCTTTTTTATGAATAAATATTTTGTGAACTAGAATATTAATCCGAATAATAATCCTTATAATTACCTAAAACCTGGAAAACAGTTATTAATTTTATAAAAGTAAAATAATTTGAAATTATAAAATATTTTAATTTTGAGTTCATTTACACATTTAAATGACATACATGCATAACTGTGTGGGGTGAACCCGGACTGTACCTTGAGGTTAACACACACACACACACATGGGTGCCATCTCCCCAACACCTAGTGTGCTCCACACCTCTACGAGGTCATTAGGGCACCACCATCGTGGCATTTAACAAGGCAAAGAAATTGTGCTTTCAAATTGGTAGCAAGAAGTTACAAAACATTTTAAGGGGTTTTAAGCCCTGTTGAACATCAGGCAATCGCATTAAATATTTTCTCTGAGTTAAAAATAAAACTTAACATGATGACACATACAACAAACAATGGAGAAGCAATTTACTATCAATGAAAAGACAGTTAACAATTTCTAGAGTAATTATGGCATTAAAAACATTATATACATTGAAAGAAATATTGTAAATAGTATGAACACCATATTATGAAAAGGAAAAAAATGGCATGTTACGAAAGTTGATAACTATATACAGGCAAGGAGTTTATATAAATTTAATAAAAACACCTTAGCTTTTAAAATCATTTTAGGTTCAAAAATTTTTTTAAAAAGGTTTCTAAGATACTAAAAGTGAATAGGATTCAAAAAGTTTTTAAAGTTCTAAAGCGGGCTCATAATGTTCGAGAAGTTTAAACAATTCGAAGAATATAATTCATAAATTTCATTAAGTTCATAAAAAAATTTTTTACACCAATACTAATTGTGGAAAAGTGTTAACTTTAAGAATAGTTTTTTGTCTCGTCTGTGGATTCTTCTAGATCGTCTGCGGGAGCGTGGCCTGAATCCTGACAAAGTTCCAATCCTCGTTTGTTGAGATGAATCATCAGTTTTGTGAGGAGTAATCTGCGGTGACGATCTTTTAAGCAAAATCTCAGGAACTCCATGTTGGTCTGTTAGGAGTTCTTTTTTAGGTGGTATTTCTCAGTCTCTGGGCACTCTAGGACGTAGTGGAAAGGATCCCCTTGAGCCACACAGATACAAGTGGATGAAACAGCCTTTCCAAATCTTTGGAAGTACTGTGGAAATGGGCCGTGAAAAGTTAGCAGCTGGTTGAGGTATGGATTATCATACGTCAGCTTGCTGGAGACTTCTGAGAGTAGATGTTTGGTCATTCGGCCTGTTGTTGCATTGCCGCACAGAGATTGCCACTTCTGAAATGTGAAGTGCTTCAGTTGTTTGATAAGGGAAGGTCTTGGATATGGAATCACTAATGCTTCAGATTCGTCAATTTTTTTGGCTTCCTTTGCAGCGATGTCTGCGCACTCATTTCCAACATCATCTTGATGCGCTTTAATCCAACTTAGATTGATGTGCGAAGTTGCAGCTGCTAATTTTTTCTGTATGGCATGTATAATTGATGATGTGTGAAGTGGATTAAGTAACGCATGCAAACTTGATGAGCTATCAGACCAAATAATTACAAATCTGAAGCATTGTGCATCAATGATGTTGATAGCTTCGAAAATTGCTATTACCTCTGCCTGAAAGACTGAGTTCTTATTCCTCAGTTTAATTTTGTGTTCTTGTCTTCATGGTAAACTATTAGGGCTGCACCTGTTTTACCGTAAATATGTGATCCATCCGTATAGATATTGTAAGGACATTTAAATGACAGAAGATAATTCGTTAACTATCATGAAATATTGACCTAAATCATGTTTTATGTCAGTCTAAATAATATAGTAATTTTTTAAAGTTAACATAAAAATATAAATTTTTATATATATAAATATCAATTTATAAAGAATTTAAAAAGTATAACATTCAGCACTCAAATCTCTTCAAAATATATCACTCATATTTTAAATTATTTACATTAAATTAAAACATTTTCTAAAATTTATTGTAACTAATAATTGTTTTAATATGGCTGTTTATATATTTTATGAATTTATTTAGATAATATAATAGATTCATTATATTTTTACAGAGTTATTCTCGCTATTGATAACTGTTATTAATAGGTATGTAACTACTTGGATACATTAAAGATGAGTTCTCATCTCATTATTAACGATTAATACATAAATAGCGAATCATAATCATTATTATATCATTAAGAGGAAATTTTGTAATATACAATAAAAAATCTGCCAAGTCAAATATTTTTAATGTTAAAATAATGTTTCCTGAGTAAACTTTATTCTGTCCTTAATTTTTGGTTATCACTTACATTTAATAAACATTTTAAAGATGTGATATATGTTTTATTTCTATCATCTAAAAGTCTCCTTATTAAATTTTAAAAAAATGTATGAAATTATTCAGCTTAGTTTTATATTAGCTTGGAATGATTAGTTTCAAACTAATTTTTCTTAATTAAGATATGTGTTGATGTAAACTAACGAGGCTGTCTGCAACAAAATATAATTCAAAACATTTAAGGAAAATAGGATTAAAATGAATAATATCGAAATGAGTTCTCAATATTTAAATTAAATATATCAATGAAAGTAAACTTTGGGAAATAATAATTAATGCACGTTTTGAGACAAACTAGCAACAAGAAATAAAATTTGGTATATGCTTAAACCTCTCCAATTCTTTAAAAATGAAAAGGTGTTACTTTATTAAAATATAATAAGAAATTTTATCTAAAAGTATATTCTGACTTGTGTTCAACTTTTGTTTCTGAGAATGCTTATTTTATTTATGACTGCAATCTAAATAAACACGTATTGTGAAATTTTATCATAACTAAATTGAAAAAATAATTTAAATAGTTATAATTTTAAAGTATTATTGAATACTTTGAACTATCTAGCAGTATTTTTATATATTGTAAGCATAATATCTGTCATGATGTCTTAATGTACTGTTTGAAAAATATATTAAAGTTCAACGCGTATAAAAATTACATATGTAGTAAATGAGTGATCTTTTTCCTAAAATATGTTCTGTAAAAAATCTTAAAAAATGTATTTGTTTCTAAGGATCTTTATATGATATTTATTATGTAAATATTTATAATATTTGTTTAAGATACTTACAATATCTAAGATAATGATTTTAATTTCAATAAAATTCTGTGATCAGTTTAAAAATTGAAAATATATCAAATAAGATTATAAAAATTAATTTCTATTATTCCTGAATTAAAATCATTATTACCATGCAAATTCTTGATTGCAATTTTTCTACATAAATTAATTTCTTCTTAAAATTATAAAGTAATTAAGTAAGAAAAATTTAGCATTAAAAAGTGTTCTTTGAACATAATAATTCGTCGCTAAAAGTAAAACAGAAAAAAATACCATTCAGATTAAATCCTTTTCAAAACTTAAAAAAATTTAAAAACCTTTTTTCGTTTAAAATAATTTGCTGATTCATTGAGAGTTCACCTTCTTCTCAGTTTTGTTTTGTTAACTTTACTCATTTCAAAGAAAAGTAAAAAACTTCATCATCGAAAAAAGGCTAACTAACCTCACTGTACTTTTTAATATTAGGGCAAGTTAATCAAGGTAAAAACTTAAGAGAACGCGCGCAAGTAAGAGAAACGTGGAAAAGAAATTAAACTTTTACAGAAGAAGAATTTTTAAGCAGATAACAGAATATATTTATCTGATAATTTGCAATTTCCTGCCAAGGTACTTTTAAACTTTGTAATAAAACAATCGAATATTATTTAAAATTTGTATGAATAAAGTATTATTCTGGTTTTGAACGAATTGTAAAAATTTATACATAACATTAAACAACGATGAGTAATAATTTTAATCAATATTAGTTAAAAGTATTCATTGTTTTCAATAATAATTATAAATACCAAAAGATTGTTTTTCATTAAAATCGGAATTTTTCCTTATTTAACTCAAAGATTTCACTGTGCAAAAATAGTAATGTAATGTTTATAATGAGAATTTTGTATTTTAAATTACATTTTGATTGTATTTAATTTTGTTTCATTAAATGCATTATTTTTAAGCTGTTACTTAATGGCAAATACACAGTCCTTAATCTCTCTAACTCATAGATAAGACTCAAAATTTCGCTCGTAGATACTTGTTATTGTTTGAAATCCAATTTAAATCATAAGTTTTACTTGAAATATCCTTCATACGAAAATTATAACTTTGGATCTGTATGCTATTTAAGCAAAACATTAAATATTTTTAATATGTAATCTTTTCAAATGCACTTTTAACAATCTAATTGAAAAAAACACCCTTTAATTGAGTTTTATTTTAGACACCAAAAGGGTGTGTTTTTGATAAGAAAAGATTTACACTCATTAGTAACAGTTTCTTTATTTTGTGGTGAATGTGGATGAAGGCTTACATTTATTTGATTAAAGTCATTTTAATCAACTGTAAAACATCGAGATAACACTATGTAATAAAAAAATAAATATAAATTCATGTGATATCAGATGAATTTAAAACAAATATTATATTTATACTTTTCTTTTTCTGGCATCTGGCAATTACAGATCAGCGTAACAAATAATTGGATTCTTTTAATATTTCTCTGAATTAAAATCTGTTATTCATTATAGGTTGAATTCAAAAACTTACTGTAGAGACGCAGTACTCTTATACAAAAAATGCTTTAAAAAATGCTGGATTCTAGAAATATCTTCACTTTCTCTCTCTCTCCCTTTGCATAGTGCTTGCATGTGGCGCTATAGTCATCCGTAATGTTCATATGCGCTACATTGCTAATACTAAGCATATTTAATCGCCGTTGACTCCTTGCGTAAAAGTCACATGACTGGCGTGATTCTTTCAGAGTGTTGCCTTTTAAGTGGCTAGCAGTGTACATTGCGACTACTTGAATTCTTTTAAAATTTTTACTATTATCAATAATTTTAAAGGGATCGCATTAATAGTATTATTAGAAAAACTATATCTGCTTCTTTGAAAATAGTATATTTTTATATACACTTTGAGCACAAATGACAGATGCAAAGAAAATGTCTGTATTCGTGCTTTACAAAAAAGATCAATAAAGAAGAACGAACATATATTTTTAAATATTTGAATAAAATATATATTTTAAAAATTTTTTAAATCACCATAATTATTAAAGATTACAGATATATCAAAATAAAATTTGTTGGTAGTATTTTTTCAATTTAAAATGGCAAATTTCTTTAAAATTAAGTTTGGTTTGTTTGTCGCTCAACGGTCATTTTTTGCACACGAGGGCTAATTAGACCGGGACTTACGGTTTAAAGTGGAATCCGAACCACTACAAACATCCATGCCCAAGGTGGGATTCGAACCCACGAACTGTTGAACCGAAGGCAAGAGCGCTAACCATTCGGCTGCCAGCTCGGCCTTTAAAATTAAGCTGCTGTTATCACATTTCAATATAACCTTTTGCTCTTTCTTAGTAAATATTTTCAAAGCATTAAATATACTTCCAAAGTATTAAGAAAAGTTACTTTTGCTTATGAAATTTTAATGATTTATTTTTAGAATTAAAAATGATTTTTTAAAGTCAAAGTAAATATGGCTTTCAGTTGTGTAGAGTTGATAGAAAAATATTTTTTCAATATAAATTAAAAAAATATACTCATTTTTTATTTCAGATCTTTATTAAATTTTAATTTAGGTTTCTTCCATTACAAATCAATAAATTTTATATTAAATAACCTAGTAAATAAAATCAGATGAAATCTATTAAGGATATTAAAACATTCTTTTGCATACAGCTTTGTATGCATTTTTGTATTATTTTCTAACCAGTACAATTTTCTAATTTTTTAATTCAAGAAACCGAATATTAAAAACATTCCTGATAAAATAATATAAGTTTTATTATGAAAAGTTTGAAAATTTCAAAAGCAATAAAAATTTCAATAGCAATAAAGATATTTCTTATATATTCAAGCTTTACTTGAATGACAAATAAAACAAGATTCATTTGTATACGATGAAAGATATTTTGATATATAACCATTAAACTTAAGGATTTACATACTATTTTACTGAAAATGAGTATTATATTTAAGAAGCTATGTAGATATTTAATAGAAATTTAATAACAGATACGCGATGAGGCATTTTAAAATCTATACAACTATAAACATTTAAAACAAAATTAAATCAAACAAATTTTTAACAAGGAAGTAATTTTCAAATTATTAGGTTATTGCTTAAGACATAAATAGAAATGCGTATTTTATACCATTATTTACATTTCGTATAAAAAAACTGTTATATCATAAATCTTAAGGGAGTGTGCTGGAAGAATTAAAAATATTTCGGTATTTAATATGACTTATTACTATTGAATTATACAAGTTTCTTTATTCGTTTTACTTTAAAATATAATAATTACTGCACTGAGGTAGTTGAAATTAAAATCTCAATAATTTTGTTATAACATAAAAAAGCTCACATAAATTTCATGAGTTCTAAAATGTGTAAAAACAAATGTCATTCTTCACTTACATTTTATCATGAAGGTAAAAACCAAGTCTTTTTACAGAAAACAATAGTGAATAATTTTCAATATTTCAAGAGTGCTTGTTAATAAATAATAAAATTTTCAATAGCTAAAAAGAACTTCTATGGTAACAAATATTCAATTATATTTAATTGTGTGATGCAATATATTTTAGAGAAAAGAACATTTTACCTAAGCAATTCTTATTTATAGAATGATTAGTAATAAATTATTTTTGGAATCTTTACAATAAATTTTTCTTAAACAACATTGGAATTCAAGTTCCAAATATGAAATTTGTACTTCCAATTAGTTTTACTTCAATATTTTTTTGCTATCGATGATAAATATATATATATATATAAAATAAAAAAGATAAAAACATTTTTCTGTCCGATTCTTATATTGCAGTTCCTCAAAAGCTTAGCACCCTTATAATACTTAAAATTAACTAAAAAGTGCGATTTTACTTTTATCAAAGTAATTTTAATTTTGATTATTAAAGATAAATTTCGAAATGATAATATTCTTATTAATCAGTTTCTCTTAAATTACATAACAAAGCAAATTCACTTACTTGTAAATAGATAAAGTTACCGAATTAGATTATTCATTTTATAGAGTCACGAACATATATTTTAACTAACGGAATATAAAATATCAGTTTCGATTATAATTTAGTAGCAGAAAAATACTTAAACTAATAGTAGAATTATATACTTAAAATATAAAAGACATATTTAATAAAATGGGTTACAAACTAAGCAAAAATAATATACTTACATAATACATTTTAATGTATAGTACTCATCATCACAAATCTTCAAAATCTAAATGTCATAATAAATTTATTCTTTAAAGAAAATTTATGAATAACTATGGTACATTTTTAGAAAAATGTTAATGAATATGAATGTTATTATAAATGTGTACTACTTTATACATTTTAAAGAAAATTAACTTTATCCCGTATTACAAATATTTAATATCATGTTACATTTTATTATATGTTCGAAGATATCAAATGTTTCAGTGTCTCATATTATTTTGCCAATCTTTTAACAAATATGACATGCCTCGTATTCACAAGTAACAAGAATTTTTACATAAATATCCAAAATAATTTTACGTAAAATATTTGTTCTATAAAAGGATTTTAGATAGTATTATAATCATTAGTTTTGGATTTCCTAAAGTAATTTTACATTTATTTTGAATTTTTAACTTTTCTATTACTATTAAGATACACTTTAAATTCATTACACTAAGATAATCCAAATAATTAAAACCAGCAATAGTAACAATCCTTATTTACTCGCTTAAAGGAAGCATTTTGAAGAGCTTTGAAAAAGATATTTTGAGGTTTTTGAGAGGAGATTATAGTTCATCGTTATTTTTAATAACTCCTAATCTCATTAAAAGAAAAAATATGAGTTCATAATATTAAATCAAGAAGCATTTCATTCGCAATGTTTCCTTAGAAACTTCGTTTTCCTAAAAGTTTCAATTCTAAAATAAGTAATTTCTTTCTTAAATTTCAATCATAATTCTAAATTGATGTTTGAATATATATTTCAAATTATTTTTAACATGTTCCATAGAAAAGTTAAAAAGAAAATTACAAAAATGTTTGTCAATTTATTTTCCCGTCTTGGTTTAATTGAGATTGTATCCGTTAAGAAAGGTTATTTAAACTAAACGCTTGATCTAGATAGTAAAGCTTTTGTTTTTCTCTGATATTTTCATTTTTTTTAACTTTTACATTTAGTATTTTTATTGGAGCATAAATGTGATGATTTTAACAAATAAAATTGAAACTTAAATTCTATTTAATTATTTAATGGAAAATGTATGATGTATTGAAATTATTGTAATAAGATCATTACTTATGAGAAATAAAATATTTTTAAATAACTCACAAAATTTCATAAAAATTTCAATGTTTATGGAACTTACACTATAAAAATAAATAGTAGTTGTTTCATTGAATTAATATGGTCATTAAAACTTATTATACATTTAAAGAACTGCGATTAATGTTTTAGATATTTATTTAAGACACTTAAGAAAAGTATGATAAATGCAAGTTTTAGTAGCATGTAACCATTAAAAAATATGCATTTCTGATTTAAGTTTCAAGAATAATTTTCATTAAATTTTCAGCAAAAAATAAAATATCTATATAAAAAAATACCTATATTTTATAGTGCTAAAAACGTGATTATCATAAAATTCTGAGTATTGAACTTTTAAAAGAGATTTGTATATTAAAACCAGCAAAATTACATGCTACATATGACAATAATAATTATTTAACATAAAATTTAAACTCAAAATAATTATGAAATTTTATTACAAATTAGTGAAAATCAATGAAAATTGAAATTTATTAATAAAATGTTTTTAAACAGGAAAAGAAAGAACATATCCAAGGTGATTTAACAATTTATGAATTTGTGTTGCCACAAAAACACTTTTTAAGGGAAAAAATTTAAGTAAACAAGTGAACAATACGATATAAAATAAATTTTAAATGTCAAACATTTAAAAAAATTGTTAAGATTAATTTACTTACACATTTGCTAACATGATTTGGTATTACTCATATATATATATATAATGGAATTTAATTGATAATCTATCAAAATTTTGATTTATCAAGAGAATAATTGAGTTTTATTAAAATAAACATCCATAAATTGAATGTCACGTATTAGTACACATTGTAAATATAAACAATTCCACTTTTGTTAGCAGATTGATGTTTTCTTTTATTTATTATTTAATTTGCTTAAATAATTCACTGTTCCAAAATAATGATCCTATATTAAAACCAGTTCATAGGAAATTAAATATAAATAGTGCTTTAACACAATACTAAGAAATTTTGCTTTAAAAATTATCAGAAACTGTTATGAATAAGCTACAATTCAAAACTATAGCATGCAATGTAAATAAATAATAATTTTAACATCTGTTCATGTAAATAAGTAATAATTTCATTTATAGTTTATATTATAAAAATAAGTATAAATAAAAGTAATAAACCTTCAGAAAATTACTTGCACATTATAAAATACGTCATAAATAATTTTATTGATTTAGTTTTAATGTTATTAAAAATAAATTATTAAAGTAAATAAATCTTTAGACTATTAATTGCAAATAAATGCTGCTTTGAACATACAGTTTTGCAAATACAATTTTTGAAAAATGCTAGTCTGACCATATATTTAACTAATCTAATTATCATTCATTGCTTTCATTTCTCTGTTTACTACCCTACACAAAATAATAATGAATATTTCATCTCATATTTTATCTTACTATTTTATTTTAAGATAAAATTGTGTTACAAGATAAGAATCCTAAGTACATCAACGAAAACATATTAGTTTTATTGTAATTATTTATTTTGTAATTATATGATTTGTTTTAAACAAATGATCATCCGTATAGTACCAAAAATGCAAAATAAAGAAGCTTAATGTAAAATTATTTTGTTTAAGACTCAAGCCTAAATGTTGAAAATATTTTTCTTTATTCAATGGGTTTTATTCACATAATTAGTATTAAAAAAACTTTATAAGTAATTATTTAAATTCATAAATATTTCAGAATTTCTTTTTTTTTGGAATAAATATATTTTTATTGGTTAGCAAAAATCAGGCTCTTGAATATGTTATTATTATAACGTCGTATATTGAACGACTAAAACTCCGAAATGTGAATCAAATTTTAGAAAGCAAATCTTAGACTATCGTTATAACTTTAAAACAAATATAAATATGTTTAAATTAGTTTATTCGTTATAAAAATATTATTTAAACTGCAAAGTTATAAAAATTTTTGACTAGAATAGTTAAACATGAGCACTGAATGTAATTATTTAATTATTAAGTACAAAGAATTAGACTGATCAAATACATTTTTAAAAATTACATTTTAAAATCATGAATTATTAAACATGACTACTAACTTACGTTCAACTTACAATTAAAAAATACGTAACGATTTTTCCCATCTTGATTTCCGCAATTTTTTAATTTACAAAGAGCAGTTTGATTTAAGTTTATCTCTAAATTATCTTCAACTATTTAATTTAAAATAAAAGTTCAGCTTTTTTTTAACACATTAACACTCAACGTGTGTTCCAATAGTACAGATAAAAAAGGCACTTAAAACGATATTTTTTTTTTTCATAGCATAATTGAATAGTTTGAGAAAAAAATATGCTGCATAAAGTTGACTTAGTAACTTTTATCTTAAAGAATTTCTTATCATTTATGGCTTCTTTATCATTAATTTTTGATTTAATATATTATTGAATTAAGGGATTAAAATTTCCAAGGAAATAGACACATAAAACAATTAAGAACTTATTGAATTTATTATAATAACAATAACTTCTTCTGCACAACTTTTAATGACAAATTTCAATTGTTCTATACTGAAATTCCAATATTTATGATTTGTGAATACGAAAATATCAACGCATATAGCTATTTATTAGAAATGAATTTCTATTCTATTATCATATAGTTTTGCTCTTATTTTGTAATATATTAGTTGCATAGTGCTATAGGCATATTTTTTTATCAATAGTAAGGATCAATAGTCTTTATCAATAGTTATCAATAGTCTTTACCATTTATGAACAACAATGAATACTTACTGTAAATAAGAGCACACACACTAAGCAATTTATATAACTTTAAGAAACTCGAAAGTATCTAACTAAAGTTATTGTCATAATCAGAACCTAAAATTTAAGAATATTAAATCAATAAAAACATTTTAAGATCAAAAATCCTTTTAAAATTTATTCTGAATATTAGTCTCAATCATTGGTTATTTAATTAAAAATTCTGCATCAACTATTGTGATATTTTTTAAAATTATATTAATATTAGAATAGATTTAAATTTGTTTCGTGAATTTCAGATTTCAAAAAAATATTAATCCAAATATTATACAATATATTACAAAATATAAATAATTTATTAATAATCATATTTAACAATATTTAAAAATATTTTTAAAGAAATAACTTTTATTAAATATAATGCATTAAATTAAAATCATTTCTAATTAGTCGATAAGGTTAAGGAAATATTAAAATATACTACTTCGGTAAAGAAGTAAAATAATTTTCTTCCAAAAAATGGTAGTTTTGCTAAAATATGCATGAAAGTAAAAATTTCATTTGTTTCAAAATTACACTTTTAAAGAATCTCAGAATCTAATTTTGAAAGTAAAATGGTTTTTTCTCTCAGGAAGCGTTGTACCAAATTTCAAATCTATAATAATGTGAAGAAATTTATGCTTTACAATATGAAAACCCGAGAATAAATCATGTAAGTTAAGGAAATATTAGAAGACTGTCACTGAAAATTAACATCAAGAAAATGATTTCTACCATGTTATCTAATGATAATCTAAATTAAGGAAACTACTGTTTTCCATTAATGTAGTTAAAAGTACGTAAATATTTACTTTTATAGAAATTAGCTCTTTTTGGTTTTATTATGATAATATATAGCATTCTTAAAGAAGTTAATTACAAAACTAATATATATTTAATATTCATATTGAAATTATAATATCGATCAAAATTCTTTAAAAAAAATATTAAAATTTAAAATTATCTTTTTATATTCTAATTAAAAGGATAACTTAATTATAAACAATTTCAGTCAAATAAAAATTTTAAAAATGAAGATTATTTTTGCTTGAATTAAATCTTTGATTGTAAATAGGATGTTACTTAGTGATATATTTAATTATAACTTGCAATATCCATAAAAAATAAAATAAATGTTATTAATAAAATTTTATACACCAGAAGAAAATTTTTAAGTTTTGGTTGCCTTAATTGTCTTTCACCTTTATTGTTTTTTTAGAGAATTTATTCCATATAATATCCAATTCAACAGGAATGTGTTGTTTAAATCAGATTTGAAATGACAATAAGAGTATTCTCTTGTGCGAAAGAGGTAATCAAACCAATAAACAATTTGAATGAAAACATAAATCTGGTAATACAGCTACTGCTTGATAAGAAAACATTTATCATCAAAATACAGTTTACAACAAAAATATTATATATATTTTTTATCACAAATTAATCTAAAATAGGGTCAGTAAATAATGCTAATTTTAAAGCATACAGTGTATTTCTCTATTTTAACTTATGTGAACCTTCAAATCTTCAATTCAAATACTAGACCATCAGACATACTTATTTTATTACTTTGAAATGTCTATGTTAAATAATTTGATCTCATAATAGTCCCTTTGAGGATAAATGCCAAAAGGAAAAAATCAGTAAGAATGTCTTAGCAAGGTATTTATAGATTTTGAAAATATTTTTCTCTCATATTATATTTGGTAAAGTAAAAGTCAAATATATGGTATTAAAAGTAAATGAAAATCTGAAATTCTGATAATTTCTTGCTATAAATAAAGTTAATTCTGATCATTGATAAATATTAAATTATTTTATAACCAACCATTAGCCACTCACCACGCATCCCATTATGTATGAGGAAAGTAAAATACCTTACTGTGTCGACGGCAAACGAGAAACAGACAAACAGTACATAATATTATTTCTTTACCAAAAACTAAACAACATAATTAATTATCAGGAGTAACATTCTCCTTTTATTTTAATGAAGTATTTTGATTTAAAATATGTAAAAAAATATTGATTTTCACAGCAGTACATGTCCACTCTGTACTGTAGGCTTTTAGCACTTTATATAATCCTATTTAGTTTTATTTTGCTCGAAAAATGTGTTGGAAATTAAGGCTTTTAAGACACAATTTGAAGTTTGCTTCTTAATGAAACATAAACTTCAAAGCATTTTTTAAAATTTTATTTGAAGGAATATTTTTACGGATCATGTTAGATGCTTTTAAAAAAGTAAATTAAAAATTAAAGAAATATATTTTCAACGAGATTACAAGACAAATTATAATAGTAAACTTTTGGGTATCAAAATTTTACATTAATTGAATATATAATTCAGAATAGAATATAATGAATATATAGAAGAATTTTCAAGTGGATATTAAAGTATTTCATCTTATAAATTGTATTAATATAAGACTTATGCTCTCTTTTCAAATACAAAGTTTCTTAAACAATTAATAATTTGTTTTAATAATTTTTTTCTTCAGAAAATAACTTTTTGTGAAAGAAAGTGAAAACGTTGAAAATTAATTTTGTTTTTTTCCAGAATAACTCAGTATTTCTTCTGATTTGAAGAAATAATGAAATTTATTAACTACTTCTTCATCCTCTGTATAGTTTTAAATCTTTACAATTTTAACAGGGGAGAGTTTTGCTCTGAAGAAACTGCATTAATTTCATAATATAAATTTTCAAATCAAAAAATATACTATATGATTCAGTGTTCTGTAAGTAAAATAACTTGGCATAATATTTCTTTTAATATGTTTTACAGAAAACACAGACATATTACAGATATTGGGTCTGGTGCGTTATTTTTCTATTAATAAGAAAATAGAAAGACAAATGAAAGATGAACGTTGTAAAAACTATCTTGTAATGTACAACATTCAATAGCCATTAATACTATATTTTATTTATGTATATCAAATGCATAGGGTATTGGTACGTTCTACATTAAAGTCTTATTAAGTTGAAATTCGAGGCATTTGCTTTTTATTTTCTCCTTAAGCAATCATATTCTTAATAAAAATTTCTTATTATAAGCTCTTAATAATTAAAATTATTTTACAAAATAATTGGGAAGAATACAAAGATTGCTTTTCTCATTAATAAGTTTTTCACTGGAAAGGTATTTTATTCTTTTTATATTAAAATAATTGTAAATTTAAACTCTAAATTAATATACAATATGTGTATGAGATTAAAATATAATTCGATACATTAATCTTGCTATTCTGAATCCTTAAAAAATTTTCCTTTTTTCAAACATTCATGTAACTTATTTCCATTTTTGTCTTTGGCTAATCTCGTTTTAAATGCTTTCCCTGTTTGGTTTTGCATTCCTTTTTTGTGTAACACAATCGAATACATACATTCGATTGTGTTACATAATTGGAAGCATACTTTTTGAAAGGTGTCACATTTCTAGAATTCAAACTCGAAAACTGTTGAACTTAACCAAAATATCAACATTCCACAAATATTTTGATATTTTTCCAATTTTTGTAATCAATCATGCTAAATAATGCTCGTTTAAAAGAATTGGGTTTTCATTCTTTTAAACGAACAATTAAAATTATAAACGTTAGTGAAATTTTCATTATACCTATAAAAACAATTTTACTGACAACTTTACAACTATTAAATCACAACAGCAAACTTTACTCCGATTTTTTCTCACTTTGTAATACGGCAAATATGTTGTTGCTTAGAAGACAGTTTACAAACTGCTTATAAAAATAGTTTCGCATAAAAAATTTTCCATCATTATCCTTTTTAGATAAATGAAAACTAATATAAAATGGATACCATTAACTACTCAGTACTTTTCCATTTCGCCACCGCAAATTTCGCCAAGCGAAAATTAAGTCGCCAATTGGCGACAACACACAGTATACCCATAAAAAATTTTAAATAATGTTGTTTTATATAAAAATTTTTGAATTTATTTATTTCATTGTTGTTCTCGTGTTCACGCTATGCGTGGAATGATGGTTGCCAAAGCCTCATTTATTTACTTATTATATTAGATTACAATTTTTGGGTGATGCATATTTCCAAATCTTATTATTTTTTTTAAATATTTTTTATGTGAATTTGTTACGATTATTATTTTTCAAGATTTATTTTTAAAATCCAATTTTTTCTAGGGAGATTTTATGAAATTATTAAATTTGTATATATAGCAACATAGCATAAAATAATAAAATGGAAAAAAGAGTCTAAATAAAGTCATTGACAGTAAAAGGCCTTCACATGTTTTGGAAACGTAGCAGTAAGAGGTTACCAGCGGAAATATTCCCTCTAGCGTCGGTTGTATCATTTTTGGTGACTTTATCGACTGCGCCGGCGAAATGGAAAAGTACCAACTGTTCTTCTTAATAATTTTTACATACTTTATACTGTTTTTAAGTCTTTCTTTCATTGAATTTAATAATACGATATTTGTACAAATTTTACGTTTAGAACCATTAAATTAATTGTTTTCCTGTTTTTACTACGCAATATCTAGTATTTCTAGTATAAAAGATATACTAATCTTATATACTTTCAAGTTATAAAAGCTATTTTTGAAATCAAAATAAGTTATTAACTTTAAATTGTAAAACTATTTATCAGTAAATAAATTCTAATTGGAAACTTTGAAAAAAGTGTACAAAAGACAGTTTATTAAGCTCTAATGAAAGTATGATAATTTCAAAATAGCAAAAGTACGTGCAAAAAATTTAGAAAAGTTTCTTTCTTTAAATTTTTAAACTAAGCAAAATATAATCATTTTCAAATAACTTAATAAAAATCAATAATTATAAAATGAGACAAATATATCTGAAAAAAATTGAGAATAATTGCTTCCCCGAGCTCAAACGTGTCAGCCTAAATATATGAAATTCTTGTAATTAATCAAAAGGAATACTCAATATTCTTCAAAGGAATAAAATTTTTTATTTCACTAAAAGTTAAATGTCAAAAACTCATGAAATAAAAAAGCATTTCCAGAAAAATATTGTAATTTCTGAAATGTTTGAAACGTGATTGATAAGGATATTTACATAAATTTTAAAATATATTTAATTTTCAATCTTTAATCAATAGTCCTTTTACTCATTCACAAAAATGTGAAGATTAATATCAAGTATGAAATAGAGTAAATCCTAAATTATTCTTTTCCCTATTAATTGCATATCCAAATTAGCACTACAGAATTACTGTATAATTTAGAGATTTCAGATTTAAATATATATATATATATATATATATATATATATATATATATATATATATATATATATATATATATATATATATATATATATATATATATATATATATATATATATATAATTAATGATTGGAATAAATATTATTTAAAAAAACATAAAAGTTTAATCACTCTCTGGTTGCAGAACTGCATAAAATGTTTAATGCATAAAAATATTTCATAAATTTCCAAAGATTCACGTACGCTGCTTCGGTTTTTGTTTCCTGTTTTTCTTTATATTCGTAAAATGGGAAATTCGGTACTAATATTTAGTATTATAAACTAAATAGGACCGTTATAAATAGAAGTGTAAAATGACAAAAATAAATAAGTCATACCAACTACAATATTATTTAAATGAATCAAATATAAATATTCATTTGTAAAATAAATATGTATTTGATATATTGGTGCATATACCTTGTTTTTAATATTTCATGTATATGGCGATATTATATAATTTCCACAATATAGTATTATGCATTCACTTTAAATGGAAATATTTATTCATTATTTTTTGTGTGTTTGCTATGCTTAAATATATGTAATTTTAACTTCAACAAGTGTAGCAATATTTAATTTCCCTAAAACTAAATTTTATTATGATGCACTTTTAAATCCATACCAAGTAAATATATTATGGTAGACTTTTATCGAGAAAGTGCATATTTAATAACGCTTTCATTTTATTTCTTTTTAAAGAAGACTTTGTACATGCTTACACCAATGGTACCTCTGAAAAAGCTATCACGAATGGTAGTTCCGGAGTATTTCTGACAATTTTAGGTGAAATACGATACCAAGGTAAATTCGACACTGAAACTATGGCCTTTAACCTTTAACTTATGAACTTTAGGCAGTTGTAGAGGCACTTAACAAGTGCAAAGTCCTCTCCTCCTCTGAGCAGGCTAAAGGATTTGTTATCTACTGTGACTCGAAGGCTGCCCTCTAACCAATTCTCATTGAGGATACTTCTGCCACCCAATAAATCTATTCAAATCCTTATGACATCCAAGAACTGAACAAAACCTGCATTCTCCAGTGTAGTATATTGCATGTATGTAGTTATATTGCAAGAAATGAAAATGCAGATAAATAAGCCAAAGAAGCCAGAAATATCAACAACAAGAATAATAAAGATGCTAATACAACATCTAAATCTAAATTAAAAGATATATCAATTCCAATAAAACACTTGCTTTGAAATATGAACACTGTTAAGATTAATTACAGAAAACTATTATCAGGCTTATAACCAAACATCGCAGAAGCATGGAAATCGACAAGGAGGTCTAGGGAGTCAATAAGAATGGTGATAACTGCCCAAACTAGCAACTGACACCAGTCCACGTTTATGACTATCCAGCTATAATTACTAACCTTAAGACCATAGTAGTTTTGCCATCATTGATAAACCTGTAAGCCAAAAACATTGAAGAAGTTTCAGAAACTGTTATAAGAACTCGTGGCTTTATTTGATGCGACTCTCGATTATACGACTATATCATAGACATGACAAAAAAAATTTTTATTTCTTTTTCTATCCAGAAATGATAAAACTGAAATAAAGATCCTTTAAGTAACTTGGCATATGTGCTGTATAATCCATGATGCCACATTCTGAGATTGGTGATTTTTTAGCAGATTTTCTTATGTATCTGGCAACCTCGTTTTTATTACGTCATACATACGAAGACCTATAAGAATTATGCAGAAAATTCTATTTTGGTAACCCTAGTATTAACGTCATCGCGCACATCACGATACGTCATCTTGGCAACACTTCTTAATCACCAAAAAAATTCAGAATTTGGAATCAGGGATTATACGACACATGTGCCATAAACTTAATGAAATATTTAAACATTGAATTTTTAATTAAATCATTGAATACTGAATTTAAAAAAAATTAAATCTAATACACACACAAAACATAACATTTTCGCTACTTATTCTAGGGAAAATTAATATACTTATAATACTTCTTACACATGAATTTTCATCAAAATAAGTAAAATATTAATAATTTATTTCAGATTTTTATTAAAAGTTTAAAATGCAGAATGAAAACTAAATAAATATCTTTCGCAAAAATTAAATCTTATCTCAAAGAAAGCATTGGTAATGCATAATATATTCAATAAAGATATGTTTTTTCAAAATAGAAAAAGAAATAAACATACATGAAAGTGTAGTTTTTTCACAAAAAAACCCCTTAGTTCTTAAAACTAAAAGTGCCTTTAAAATAATTGTCAACAATGTTAGAAGTGTAAGAAATATAATTTATTATACCAAGCATGTCATATTCAAAGTTTATTCACATTTCTGCACTAAATCTGTTACTTTATTATTTTTCTAAGCCTTCTTGTGTAATTCAATTTTTATCATTTGCTAAATTATTAAGCATTGTTGAATAACTTTCTTTTCATTAAGCATGTTATGCGACAGTATTAAATAATTCCTTTCTTCACAAAAATGAAAAAAGAATACCATTGAAAATGTATGATGGCATTGTATGAAATTCAAATAAAGTTTATATTTATTGGTAAGTAAATTTATTTAGAAAGAAATATATAGTGATTAAAAGTGTGTGTGTATTTTTAATCTAATACACAGATAAGGAATTTTTCCTTTAGGCCTAACAAATGGCGGAATTGATGGCAACTTATGTAGAGGGACTCAAAATGAGTGTGACATCATCACCTCGAAGGAAATTGAATCTTCGCAATTTAAAGGTAGAGACTAAGTACAAGAACCCTATCTATTATTATACTTGGATTAAAAGCCACAGAAAACATTTTACATGAAGAATATTCAGTCAACTATCTATTTTACTTGCCCTAGCTGCAAAAGTGAATCAGCACATGGTATGCGCTTTCCAGAAGTTAATTTACAATCACTGTCATTTTTATGCGCAATTATAGAGTGACAGCATAACAGTGTAATTGTAGCAGGAATTGAGAATATTTTGAGTTGAAATCTGTTATATAACACTTCAATTTAAAGACTTTATTAATGACAAAAATTCACCAAAATTTAATTTTAGAAAAATCAAATAAAATTTCCCTTATACAATCAATCGACTTAAATTTTTATCAAACTATAAATTATCTGATAATTAATTAATAAAAGGTTAATACTTGTTCAACTATTTTTCTTTAATGAATTCCAAATAAATACTTAAGCAAAACTTAAGTATTTATTTGGAATTCATTTTTTTCTAGAATAAGTCTAAATATATAAGATTTCATTAAACTCTGCCATTATTTCACAACTGAGAGTGAATTTCGCAAATTAGGTAAGTCTTAAGCAATATCATGACTTCTGATAATGAAATTTCTTTTGAGTCAACATAATTTGATTCAAGAAATGATCCCATAAGTAAACATTTCACATTTTATTCAACACAATATTTTGTCATATAAGAAGCAACTACTCCCAAAGCAAACAATATTCTTCTCTTTCGTATCACGTATCAAAATGTAATCTATGGAATTTATTTTTTATCTCCAAAACATGTCTTTTGTTTTCTTCTAGAATAAACAGAAGTCTATATGAAACACTTATTATTGCACAAAGGAATTTCTTTGGGAAGTATTTTGATCTCGTTAGACTTCCATTGCGAAGAAAAGTCTGAAAAAAGAAACAATAGAAGTATGTTTCAGTAGTAACTTTCGACATAGCTAAATTTATACTTTTATGATGTACTTAATTTAATTTCTGCCTTAATAAAATTTTAATTTATATGTAGCACATGGTCTTCAATGTCAAGTTAGTTATTAAACATTCGTGACAACATTTCAAATTGATTACGTGACGGGAAAATATGGATTTTATTTTGTCATTCTAAATGATTAATAAAGTACATTTTTGGGAATTTAGATATAGCTTGAGGGAAATATTTCGTTTGAAATAAAATTTATTTTCCGAAACTATGAAAATGTTTCAGATTAATAACATTTTTGTGAGGAGAAATGCTTAAAAGATTATTCGAGTTAAATTAAAATAGATATCACCTAAAAATCACGCATTTTTTTCAGCAGTCATACAGAAGAACTTTACAGTTTATTTCTAATTTAAAAGAAATAAACCACAATGTACTTAAACTAAAATGTGAATTTTTGGAGAAAAATTTGCAGATTTAAGTTATTCATTATAAAAAAAACTGATATACATCATATTAACAATTACTAGATTGTAAATTTCTAAATGAGTTTGTATTGATTAATAAAATTTTGTGAAGTAGAAAATAATTGACAGTACTAGCAAGATTTTCGATATTACTTTAATACAAGATTCTTAGTTTCACCAATAAAAAACTAATGCGTGAAATTCTGTCTTTCTAACAATGAATTAAAATGGCTGGTGATTTTTAGCTAAAAGTATTCTTATCATATAATAAAGTAAATATTATTAAAGTGAATATTATGGAAACATTATAATCATACTAAACCTTATCTAAAAATATTATTTTTTAAAAACCTTTATTATAACAATCTTAAATTTTGAAAGAGTTACCATAAAGGCGTTTCCACATTAGCTGATGTTTGATTTGATGATCTATTTGTCAGTCAGTTATCAAATATTTCTATATAAATAATTAATTTATTAGAATGGTAGACTAATCTTATACAGAAAGTGATTGATTATATTTTAAAAGATATAAAAAAAACTAAATTTGTAAAAAAGACTGGTTCATGAATTTTTATATAAAAAATTCTCATTTTTCATTGAAAAAAATAAACTACACTTTATTATTGTTGGTATATATACAATCCAAAGATTTTTAGTATATTTAAATATTATCAATTCTTATAGTTTTCCGAATATTATTTCTAAACCTTCTTTTAAACTATTAAACAATTATCCCATCTAAATATATATACCAACCTTTCTTGCAAAAGGAATATATCTCTTAGAGTAAACTATAAAATTAAGTTTATATAACGCACAAGTAGTTATCATACTGTTCTCCTATATCCTGTAATGACAACAATTTATTTAAGATGTGGGTACACTTTCTCACCGATAGAAAGAGTTTAATTAAACACGATGGAGGTTTTGTACTACACCACCATAACAGAGGCTGTCCGCAGGGATCCTGTGGGGGACCATTGCTTTGGAACATATACTTTAATGATTTCCTTCTCCAGAAATGGCCAAATAACACATCATTGCAAGCATTTGCGGATGATGCACTGCTCATCGTTTCAGCAAAAACAAAAGAGCAATTAAAGCTAACAGCCAATATTGCACTCTCACAATTTGAAGATTTGTGAAAGGAGCACAAATTAACTATAGCCCATGAAAAGACTCAAGCCATCTTTTTTGGCAGCAGCAAGAAGTGCTTGAAATCGTATCCAAAGATTGAAATTTGTGGACGAAGCATTAAAAAAGTTAAGGAATTGAAATATTTAGGAGTAATTCTCGATTGCAAACTATCATGGCTCCCTCACATCAGGCAACAAAAGATAAAGACTATAGCTATTGTAAACAGCCTAAGACGAACAACGAATAGAAATTGGAGTGTAAATGCCAGAATTCTTAAAATTTGGTATAAAACCATTATTGAAAGAATGATCTGCTATGGGTCAGCAGTCTGGGCGGAACCAATGACAAGCAGAAAAGTCAGACAGCTATCCAGTTTGCAGAGACACTTCACCTTAACTATCACTAGATGTTTCCGCACGACTTCTACGGCAGCATTGAACATCTTGGCAGGAGTCTTTCCATTACATTTAATGGTCCAACTAGAAGCTGCTAAATCTAATATTCTCCAACATCAAGAAAAAATCATTTTCCTGGATGTAGTTTATAACCCAGACGACTTTGAAATTCCCTTCAAAGCATTATTCCACCCAGCAACACAGATGGAAGGGATAATGGTTCACACTTCGAATCCTACACAGTGCCAAGGCATTCACCAACAATTTTTCACTGATGGCTCAAAAATAGAAGGTCAAGTGGGAGCAGCTTTCTGCATTTTCGAAAATGGACAGGAGAGTGATTATTGGCAGGGACAATTAGGAGAAACTAACAGTGTTTTCCAAGCAGAATTGGTTGCGATTGATAAAGCATTAAAATATATAGCCGAAAATAATTTATACAAGGCAGTGATTTGGTCAGACAGCCAATCAGCTCTTTTGGGGATATATAATCCATATCACAGAAGCCCACTGATTCAGGACATTCAAAATCGACTCAGGACACTTAGCAATAGATGGAAAATTTGTCTTCACTGGATCAAGGCCCATGCCGAACATACTGGTAATGAACGAGCTGACACACTGGCAAAGCAAGCTGCCAAAGCATGCTCAAACACGCAAAAAATTGAATTAAAATGGCCGAAATCATACTTGATTTCTAAATTGCGCAAACATTTACTAATGGCCTGGCAACAAGAATGGAATGAGGCAGAACAAGGTAGATGGACATACAGCCTTAAACCCTCTGTCTCTCTTGATTTCCTAGTCAAGGACCACAAAGAAGCACAGTTTCTTTCTGGACATACTCCAACACCGGAGTATCTCAATAAAAGGGATATAGCTCCAAATAATGCTTGTTCATGTGGTCAGGTTGGGAGCATTGTTCATTACGTGTTTGAATGTGATTTCACAAAACAATGGCACCTAAAAGCGCCTAAAAACTCGGAGGAACTTACTCCGTTTCTTCGCTACGTTACCAAAACTCCTTCTCTTCTGCATAAGATAAAAAACATAATCACCTTTATCTATGAAAAAGGATCCGAACTCTGTAAGGATAATCCCATAATTGAGCAGCCGATCTCATCATAAGAACAATTTGGTAAAGGGTAAAAATCATTGTAAGGTATTTCTCCACTTTTTGTGATAGAATATTATTAGGTATTGTATTTGTTTAGCAATTAGCTTTTATATTTTTGATAATAATAATTATTCATATTAAGGTGCTGAAAAATATTGATTGACTCAGCACAATGTAATGTGCAATATTAAATATCCTAGCAAAGTTTATCAATTAATAATTTTAATGTCTAATTTTGTATTATATTTCCTAGACATTGTAAACCATTATAACTTGTGAACAGACAATGCTAGTTATTTATGAGATAAAATAATGCATTGTAATATAGCACAATTATTTTTATTTATGTATATATTATCAATGTATTGTATATATTTGCGCTTTTTCTAATACAATCTTCATATGGTATGTCATGTGATATAACACTTTCCTCTAACTAACCATTGTATATAAAACTGGGGGTTAATATTCAAGATTGCTTTGAGTCTTCAGAAATACCCTATTTAGCAATTTTAGTGCAATATATTTTCAATATTATTTTTAGTAATGTTAGAGTGTCTGTTAAATATTTTGCTATATATCTTATTCGCTTTTTAAGTTGTTTTATTATTTATTGTATTGAAATTTCATTTTGTTCAATAATTTTATTAATCGTGGTAACTACAGTGCACAGATTGAGCAGCTGCAAAATATTAACTGAATCAGCAGATTGCAATCTGTAATACTCTAAATATTCCACTGTTTTTCAGCAACAGTATATGTTAAATGTTCATTAAGATACCATTCATGCATATTTAAACTTAACTCTATTAGTAAATATTTGCTCTTTTTCTAATACAATCTTCATATGGTACGTCATGTGATATAGAACTTCCCTCTATCTAACCACTATATATAAAACTGGGGGTTATATTCAAGTTTGCTTTGAGTCTTCAGAAATACCCTATTTAGCAATTTTAGTGCAATATATTTTCAATATTATTTTTAGTAATGTTAGAGTGTCTGTTAAATATTTTGCTATATATCTTATTCACTTTTTAAGCCTTTTTATTATTTATTGTATTGTAATTATATCTTTGTTCAATAATTTTCTTTATCGTGGTAACTTCAGTGCACATACTGAGCTGCTGCAAAATTTTAACTGAATCAGCAGATTGTAATCTGTTATACTTTAAATATTCTACAGTTTATCACCTACAGCAAATGTTAAATGTTCAATAGGATACCATTCCGCATATGTAATCTTAACTATCTGCGTGTAGACAATGCAGTCCTTTGGTATTGTGATGTTACATTAAAGGACACAGTTAAAGCATGAGGGAGTTATTAGTACGTCTTGAAAATCTGTCCCAGTTATTTGCTCTTTTTTATACTCTTCTACTGAAACTTAATTATATTGCTTGCATATTTGTGTTATAAACTACTTATATAGACTGCTATGACCATCATCAAGATAATTAATTTGTATTTTTACCAAGGTCACTTGGAGTGTGAGGATAATCTATTTTCCCAATTTTACTGCAATATTTAACTCATATCATCTCCCATAGTGAAAATTTTGTAAATGTTTTGTTGTTGATGTTTTATTTTTGTCAAATTATCAATTTCAAATATTAGAGACTTATTGAAATCCAATTTTGTTATCAAATTTCGTGACAATTCTGTCACACCAGATATATTACGTGATGGAGCTATACCTGATAACCTAAGGTACAGACCAGGTGTTCCATCGCGTACGTCTATGTCTATGTCTATATCCTGTAATAAGATGCATATCTAAATAAATCTACAAAAATTTGCAGTCATATTTCCTAAAATCTATATCTGGAGAACATGCAATCTGATGATCTGAGGAGAGTGAAAACATGTGTATTCTCAATATTCTGTTAAAAATTGACCTTGAGTAAAACCAAAAGTAGAAAAATGCTTCACATTTACTTATACACAACTTGAAAAGACAAAACCAACCTAAATATTTTAAAAATGTATGGAATTGGAAACCAAACTAGCCAATTAACATCATATTGGCTGAAGCACTGATATGGTGTTAAAATTAATAATAACTAAATGAAGTTTCACATCAGTTAAGACATTACTCGAAGTTTTGACATCATTCTACAAGGACTGCTTTTAAAGGTACCTACACGGCTTTCTTATTGTTGCAAACCGGCTACTAATTCATTTAAAAATACCAAGTTATAACATCCATATTTCCACTTCTCCATTTTATTCAAATCCAAAAATCTTTGACAAAATATAAAATTTAATAAAAGAAAGTAGGATTATTGAGTATTTCATTGTGATACAATGACCATAAAATAATCTTTGTACATACCATTTGTTGTAATATATGTATTGTGCTAAAATCGCCAATGTCATAAAGTGCTCAACCAGCGTTTTGGCACTTTATGACATCGGCGATTACTACTAAATTACTTGAGAGCTACGCATTAAGATATCCCTATCTTAATGCGTAGCTCTCAAGTAATTTAAAAACATTCATCCTATATATATATATATATATATATATATATATATATATATATATATATATATATATATATATATATATATATATATATATATATATATATATATATATATATATATATATATATATATATATATATATATATATATATATATATATATATATATATATATTACACCAGCAAATCTTTCCCCGAAAACGCTAGTAAAATATTTGATTATCTTCATGTCTATAACACAAAATGTTTTGAAAATTTTATCTTTAAAGAATCAGTCAAATAATAAAATGCTTATATACCAAAAGTGTTGTAATAGATATTAGTTGGGAAAAACTTTCATTAATTTACTAATTTAAAAAAGAAGTTTATTAAACAATTATTTCAAAACTTAAAGAAATATTATTTAAAAGTGCAATATTAGTCTTTTTGCAATAGTTTTCCAGATTATTGAATTGAAAACTAAATCATTACTTATGCTCTTCATCATAATACTCCCATATAGAATTTAAAAAAATCTAACCTTTAACATTCTTGAATTATTAAAAAAAACACTTTCATTGAAATTTTAAAGCATATTTAAAACACGTAACGCTATATAAAGATACCACACAGTGACTATAGATATTGAAAAACACTTAAAAATATTTAATCTTTCTTCATTCTGAATATATAGTTATTTTTTTGAAAAAGTATATAGAAGAACACTAATTTCAAAATAACCTCAAAAAAAAATTATTGAGATTAAGGATAAAAAGAAAGTCGTGTGATTTTTCCTTTATCATCTTGATTTGTATAATCATGATTGAATGGATAAAAAAGTGCAATTTGGAATTTTTACTCTTGAATATAGTTTACTTACTAGAAAGAAAATTCAAGATTATAAGACAAAAATGATCAACTAGAAAAGACTTCAGAAATTATTATAAATTGTTAGCTAAGTTATATGTGGGAGTGCTATGTTATTCTCAAGGAACAGAAACAAGGATATGACATAAATGACATAATGTATTTAAAATGGCAGACAAAATTTAAACGATAAAAAAAATCAGAAACTAAATTGTTATTACAATCAGTTGTAAACATAAAAAGATTTTTTTCTATTTAAAATGTCTCATATTTTATTTACGTTATTTGTGTGTTGCAACAGAAGAAAATCCTAAGAGCCTTCACTGACAGGCGAGCATGCTGAAAGCAAAAGCACAACATCTACATTTTCAAGGTGTTCAACCGTGGCTGGGATCGAACCTCATTCATTACACACTACAGAACTCTTTTCTACCACTATACCACGTGAATTTTTTTATTTAGTTTGAATATAAAATTTCGGAATTAAAAATATACTTAATGTTGTTTGAAGACAAATACTTGCAGCAAGAGATGATAAATATCATTTCCCGCTAACGGAAGAGAAAGTACCTTAGTTACAATGTTTAATCCTTATGGCTAAATTTTATTTTCTGCCTAACGATACGTAATTGAAAAGAGTAATCTCTTTTAAAATTAATAATTTTTCTCTAAAAAGAAATATTTTCAGCCTAACATAATTTAAGGCAAAAATAAAGATACATCATTATAGCAACTAATGAAATAATCTTGTTAAAAGGTAACTTCTAAATATCATTTAAAAAATTTATTAACTATAAAATCGATTATTAAAATAAAATGCTTTGAAAATATATTTTTTGTAAGTAAAGAGCCGGTAAATATCTTACTATAATATAAGCATATTTCTAAAAATTTCGTTAATAATAAAGCAAAACTAAGAAGGTTAATATTTATTAACACATTATTTTAACACAAATAGCTTGTACATAAATGTTAATATAAAATTGAGAATCTATTATTCAATTTCTTAAAACTCTTTACTTATCTTTAATTACCTTATGATTTATCTTAAAGAATTTTCTATGTATATAGTGTTTTGTGTTTTTATGTCTATGTGCCACATGTGTATAAAACATGATCATTCTTCCTTTGATGTTTACATTGATTTCAAGTGCTAATGTAAATTTAGAAATTCGTGTACACCTACTGAAATATTTAAAATAAACATCTATCTGCAAAATTAGAGATTATAGTTTTTTGTTTCTCAGTAATTATAGATTTTCATAGCTTTTTTAAAATTAAAAGAATGAAATTTTACTGTATAAAATTTCATTGTTCTACTTTCATTTATTTACATAGAATTATTTGCATTACCCAAAAACAGGCACTGCATTTTAAGAAAACATGTATTTAACAAATGAAGACAATGATGTCTACATTGAGTACAAACAAACAATATTACTCTAATATTGTTGGACGTATGACAAATATGATCGTGAAAACAAAACAATGATAATGGTACATTTCAAGAGAAGACCAGTTCGAGTGTTTTCACAAAAACCCCATAATCATTTGCAACAGTTCTAGTAGGTTCATGAACATTTCCAATGATTTAGGCTCGATTCCAACCTAAATGACTGTATAAGAAAAGATTTAAACTGTTAATGCTTATAAAATTTTGCAACTGTGTCCTCCAGTCTCCATGATGTCATCAGAAGATATTTTACAAAATGATATTGTAGCTCTGCATTGAAAGGAATATTTTAACTAGCATGTACATTGTGTGATGTTTCGTTCATAGTGAACAAATCATAACTTTAAATACATTTGCGGGAACAGTAAGGAAGTTAACTAGTTTTCTACTACCATGTTTATCACAATATTCCATTTGTGTAATTTATCCTGTGCAGTACATTGAAAAATTTCGTAAGAATGTATATTGTATTTAGAATAAATGACTACTAAGTAAGCCTATTTATTATTGACGAGAAATAATATAAAATATTCAAAATAAATTGTTTTTCTTCCTATACAATATTTATGATAAAATTTTGATGCATTTCTTAAACATTTTTTATATTAAGCCAGTTATAAGTTTATTCCGAATATTACTTCAATTGTAATTATGAATAAATTGAAAAAATATTATGATTATTTTAGAATGCAGCAACGTAACAACATGATAGTTTTCCAGTCAAAAATTTCCAAATGAGTAATAAATAATTAAGTTTGTTTAAAAATAATTTAATGCAACTTAAATAATCTTGTAAAATGTATATAAATCTCAAATATGTGAAATGAATGAATTGTTATTTTATAATACTTTAAGAATGGTAACCATAGTCGTCAGGTTTAAAAAAACTATATATGAATCTGTTATATCAATATTATAATTAAGATTTGATGATAGTTGTTTTATATAAAATAACTTGTAATATATTTTTGGTTAATGTGTGTGTGTTCCAAATAATATCGTTTCTTAAATTGTAAATATCATTTCAGAAATGAAATATTGCAATCAATATACATTTTGAATCATAGGAATTTATCTAAAGTTTGAAGAAAATTGTATCAGATCTTGTGTCAAATTATTATTGCTTGTCTTTTCAGTAACATTATATTTGTGTTTCAGAATTAACTCTTACAACGAGAAACAAACAGACCAAAAGTTATTGAAATGGAGCATGTACTAGTTTTTCTTTAAATATTTATAGCAACATTTACCCATAGTACTAACTAATAAGATATTACATAATAATTTTGACTAACTAAACAAATACTTTTTATTTAATGAGCAATTTTTTTATAAATAAAATAAACATTTTTATGAAAGGAAGAAATGAAGAAATGAAAGGAGGTAATATCCAACTTTAACATGAAAAAACAACAAAACAAGAGTTAAAAATAAAAATAATGTAAGCTAGAAAAATATTATAATATATATATATATATATATATATATATATATATATATATATATATATATATATATATATATATTATATATATATATATATATATATATATATATATATATTACTTTGATGCTCTGTCTTAACAATTAAAAGTTTTCAAAATAAAAAGTAGTAAACATTTGTATGTTTTTAACTTTGATCTTTTAAAGATGGTATTTTAATAACTGTAATCTTGCATATAATGATTATCAGAAAGTGTGATGTTTTTAAAAAAATAAATTGTAAAAGGTGGTTGTTTTCAAATTGCAGTTGCTTAAAGAAAACTATGCTAAAATTTTAATATATATTTCGATAAATTTTGGGTCATGTAATGTGCAAAAATGAACTATGTTCTGAAAATCTTAAGTTCTCGTTTTTTAATGTAAATTTGGACTCATTTAAAGTCATTTGTAAAAATCGTAAAATATTATAATTGACTTCAGAAATTTATTAATGGTTTATTGTTATAACTCTTGCTTATGATGTTAAGTTCCACTGATAACATCTAATCACTTTTTATGGCATTGTTTAAAAACTATTATATTTATCTGAATCTGTTTTGTAATAATAATATAACTTCACATGAGAAAGAAAGCAAATAAATATTGAAGTATAAGAAAATAGTTTAAATTTTCAAAGGTGGAAGTCATCCTTTTATTCAAAAACGAATAATAAGAAAAGTTAAAATTCAGTAAGTGGCTGAAAACTCTTTTTCTCTCACGTATACGTAATTAACATATTAAAAATATTTTACTAGTAGAACATAATACAAGACAGGTAAAATTCTGTTAAGCAAATTCCATTAAATTTTAATAATAGATTTTAAAAAACTCAAGATTCACTAGAAATATAAATTTTCCAGACTGTTCTTTTGAATCAGATGCTACGAATTGATTGCTTATAAGAAAATATGAATAGATTTAAATGTGTAAAAATATTCATTGTTTTTGTAAGGAAAAGAGTCTTTTTTAAAAATATAATATATCATAAAGAATATCTTTTTTCAACAAGAAACTTGTATTCTTATATTTAAAATTCTCTTTTTTCATCCAGTTTTAAATTTACTTTCAATTCAAAATTTTTTTATTAACGAGAATTCTTGAATCTAATGAAACTTATGATTCAAAAATATTTTTAACTTAAAATCAAATAAATTTATCAAATTTGAATTGCCAAAAACTAAATATATCAAAATTGAAATAAAAAGGCTTGGAATTTTGTCATAAGACAACAATTTTGAGTAGCATATTGTTTTTCGTCAAGTATAAGCAAATTTGAAATGCAAAATTTAATTTTGTCAGCAACAGTCTTATAATAGTCTGAGTAGTATCTTTATTCATATTTTTTCTCGATGAATATATTTTCCAATAAATATTTTTAGTTGAAACACTGACACTGATTGAAAATGAAAATGTTTAGAAATATTTTTCTTATCTTTCTTTACTTTTTATATTTATTTAAAAAAGAGTACTGTAGACGTATTTTAAAATATTAAGGATAATTAAAAATAACTGTATAAGGACATAAATTTCAGACAGTTGTGGCACTTCCTGAAAGTTCTGATTAAATGCATGTAATATTAAAAAAGAAGCACCAAGTGCTGTCGTAGTGTAAAACGACATAAGCAAACCCTGAGAAAATAGATGTGTATATTTTTATTGCACTTTAAATTTAAGAGTTTCCTCTTTTCCTTTCAAACTAAGCTGTTATAATATAAAGGAAAGGATATAATAAAAATTGGCACAATGAGACAAGTGCAATAAAAAAATTTATTTTTTCTTTTAGAATGGATGGGTGTTCTTGAGAAAATTGCAAGGAAAGTTTATGTTATGATATGTTTTATATGTAAATCTGACCAGTCGGGATTGAAGGGAAGAGATTTCTGACCTATCCCATAGAAGTATAGGAGGAACTACAGAACTTTGGAAGACCAATGGTGTAAAGAGGAGGAGCTAAGACGAGAATTATGAAGAGTTAAAAACTGCATCTAAAAATGGAGAAGACACAGAAGTCCCTCACACAGAGAAAGGAGTCCAGGATTGCAGATTGGAGCAATGGAGGATAATGAGAAGCTAAAAGGATCTTAGAGGTAAACGGAGTATAACTGCCCTGTCCAGTAGGAGCCCTGCCTCTACTTTCCTGAATGGAGCTAGAGATTTCCGACAAATAGATGAGTATAAGAAGAGACGACAAGGTCTGAAAAGAGATAACAGAGAGAAAGGAGAAAATTAAGGTATTTTATACTAAATAATAATTTATAAAAATGATTATAAATAATTAATTTTTATCAGTAATTAAAATTCATTGAGAAAAAGAATAATAGCGTGAGATAAAGTATGGTAACTTGACTAATATACAGAAAATGTTAGCTTACTGAAAAGAAATCACATACATTTCAAATTTATGTTATTAAATGTTAATCACTTTAAAAATTTAAATCCTTAGTACGTATTTTTAATGTAAATGCAGTATTGACCAATGACTTTGAAAAATTAGTTAAATTAATCATTGGATAAAAAGAATGCATCACACATTGTAGAAAATGCTCTTTGCTAACACCTAAATATGAGGAAATATATATAAATATATTATAAAATGAACGCTAAAAAATAAATTAAATTAACTTACTATAATAATATAATGGTTTGATGAATATCATAATGCTAATTTACTTCTCGTACAATATAAAAAAATTAAAATAAAATAAATAAATTTTATAAAATTTTTGTAATTTTAAATCAATTTTTTTAAATATCATCATTAAAAAGAATTTATAAATAGAATGAAAAGTAATGAGGTATAAATATAATAACTTTCTCAATATGTGCGGCAGATATCAATGTTTTGGAAGAATTTTATCACATACTTTACGGATATATAGTAATTTAAGAATATTTGTTAAGAAATGGGATTAAATACAATGTCTTAAAAATTAAAACATTGTTTAATTAAGCTATGATTTAGGCGAGTAGTGTTTATGAACAAAAATACCTCGCGAGTTTTGTATGTTTACTTTTTGACGCTTTGTACATAAAGCGTCATCGAAGTCATAATTGAATTCATAGTTTTTCCATAATGTCTTTTGGAAAAAGTAAATTGTTGTTTTAGATATAATATACTTTATATGGATTTCTCTTATTATGTATGCTTTCGTTATTTCCATAATTTTGTCTCGCGTATTTAAATATTCTTTCTTTACATTCTTTCGGAGTCTAATGAAAAATAGCGTGCGTGTTTGGGTAAATTAGATTATTGTGGTAATAATGTATTTAGAGAAATTAATTTAGTTAGAATATCGAAGTTTTTTTTCGAGATAAAAACCACATATAACACATAATGTTGAAATATATTTAAAAAAAACCCAAATAATCTTAATGATTTTCCATTCGTAAGTTAATTAGCATTTAATATTTAACTTAGAAGGAGAATTAGTCAAAAGAATTTGCCTACGCAATTTTTTGTTATGTTTACCCAAATATAAGAAACAACTTAATATATTATTATTTTCAATATGTTAATTGTATCTAATGGATGTGATTAATATTTGCTGAAACATTTTGTTTTATTTTTCTATAATATTTGATATTAACAGTACAGTAGAAAAATAATAAAATCAGTAAATGTTCAGCATTAGAAATGATAAAATATTTTTAGCAAAAAAGCAGGCATTTCCCTAAAAAAAATGTAAAAGGAACTAATTTAAATCATCGACAATTTTTTAAAAGAAATATTAGAGATTATGTTACAAAAACTGCATAAAATATGTCATTACTTTGTAAAACATAAAAACAACATTGTGATTTACAGCAAATATTAAATTCTTTATAGAATTCGTATTTCGTATAATATTAAGGTTTTCAATTTAAATATATGTATAATTATCATTTCATCAACAGATCTCCCATGTATGCTAGTTTTTATTGTATTACAGATTCATATTTAATTTGCTTTTTTTAGTATTAAACTTAGGTTTAAAAAACCATAAAAACTGAACAAAATTTAATTGTAATTATAAAAATGTGAGAAAGGAAAATTTTATATACGAATTAATAACTTTCTAAATTTAATTTTAAAATAAAATGTCCTTTAAATAATATGTTAATTATATATGCAATAGTTCTAAAAAATTATTAGTATTAATAAAAGAATAAAGATGTAAACTGATGCTAGTGCCAAATTCATGAAATAAAAGGTAAAATTTGCACTGAAATCATATACTTATATTTTTGATTGGAAGAAAATGTTGACTGATTATTTTATTATATTTTGGTTAGTAAATTGCTTTTTTAAAAAAATACTTTTTTTTAAATTTAAACTACTTTTATTGTTTAAATACACTTTTTTGTATAATATTGGAGGCGTAGATTGATATTCTGATATTAAATTTATATTTGATAGGAAAATATTTGTAAAAATAAAATGTTTTTAGTGTGGTTTTTAAAAATTACATTGAAAGCCGGTATTAATAAATGCATTTTTTCCTTAAACTAAAGTTATATTCAAAGCAATATGAAATAAAACAAACGTTAGTATTGAAACATTGCTTCTTAACGAATAAAGAAATTTATGCTTCACTGATTTTTTTACAAAACTAAATTGTAAATTCATATTTCAATTGATATGCTGAGATTCTTAATTTTGGGATAGAAATTCGTAAGAATTTCTGAAAAACAAAAAATACAAACTTTAGTGTAAAATTGAATTCAAAAAGTATAAAATGAAATAAATATTTGCTCTGAAATATCTTATTTTATTTCGTTACGTATAAAAAATGTATGTTTTATTGAGATATTTTATTCAATCATGTACCCTTCAGGGGGCTTACCTTCTTTAGGTAAACACGGGTATCACAATCCCGAGCTACCCTAGTGAACTGTTCTCTTCTTTCTTTTCTTCTCTCCTCTTCTTTTCTGCTTTTTCTTCCTCTTCTCCCTCATTGTGGTTGTCTTGTAAGAGGTTGAGAACTCCCCTTGAGTAGCTATTGCCGCCCTGTTGCTATTAGCTTCTCTTGGGGACTAAATCACCCGCGTGTTTGCCGCGCGTGGATACCCGTGTCCCTGGAAAGGAGGATCCTGGTAATTGAGGCTCCCAGAGACCAACACCTTACTTTGGTCTCTGCTTCAGGTAAACGAGAGGTGTGTTGTTGTCCTCAGCTCATCAATCGGCTTCCATGGATCAAGCGATCATATATCTGCTGTGTGACTCGATAAGAGTGGAGGCCACTTCAGAGATATATTGAAAGCGTATAAGGTCTGGCTAGCACTGATGCAGTTATACTGCATCCCCTTGTTGGGCTCTTAGGTGGATGGTGTAGTCAGGCCTTGAAGTAATTAACCTATTTCTATGGAATGTACTTCTGATTCTTTAATTCCTATGATACAGGATCAGAAATATTTTGTTATTAAAAGAACTGAAGGTAATTTTCATAATGTTTCCCCTTTCTTAATTAATAAGAGTCTTATTGGTACAGTTGGAAATGTCAAAAATGTTCACAAGATGAAATCTGATGATCTCTTAGTTTAAGTCTTATTAATTGAACAAGCCAAAGCCACCCTAAAACTAAAATGCCTTGGTAATATAGATGTTATAGTATCTTCTCGTAGAAGGTTAAATTCTACACTGGGAGTAATTTCAGCAGTTGATCTATTGAATGTTTCAGAGGAGGAAATTTTGGATAATCTCGTTTACCAAAAAGTACAACATGTGCAGCGCATTATAATCAGGAGAGAGGGCAAAATTATAAAACGTAAGCACCTTATACTCACGTTTGTTACTCCTATACTACCTCAATCTATTAAAGCTGGTTACCTAAATTGTAGTGTTCGCCCCTACATTCCAAATCCTATACGTTGCTTTAAAGTGTAAGCGATTCGGCCATGCAAAAACTACTAGTAGGGGACATTTGACTTGTGCTCCATGTGCATCTGTTGGACATGACAGTAGTCAGTGTCAATTACAAGAAAAATGAGTCAACTGGAGTGGTGAACATCCCTCGTACTCCCGGTCATGCCCTACCTGAATATTAGAAAAGGAAATTATTACTGTGAAAATAAAACAACCTTAAAGCCAGGCATACAGTGTCATTCCTATGCTCTTCATCTAGGTATTAGCTATTCACAAGCAATTAAAAAAGTCATGAAATCTTGTAGAATCCAAACAGAATTTTATAAATTTTCCAAACTTATCCTCAAATGTTTCTAATATAAATGTCTCATCTATTCCGAAGAGAATTTCTCCACAGTCTTTCGCAAAATCTACGTGTCAAAGATCTCTAAAATTAAAGAATGCAAGAGAAGGGCTCCATAAATCATATTTAAAGAGTAAAAGAAGCTCAACTGCCTCTAAGACAGATATAGAGAACGTAGATCCATCAGATGATGAAGCACTCCTAAGTGAAGTTTCACCTAAATCCCACAGATGCCTTGCCGCAATGCCGGAGCATTCAGCTTAGCTTAATGGGAACCTTCATTGCTTGGATTTGTCGAGGTTTTCCCACTCATATAGAAGATATAAAAACAATCATAAACCTGCATAATCAAATAATTTTGCCATCCAAGAAACATTCTTGAAACCTCAGTACAGTTTAAAAATGCGTGGTTATAATTGTGTGAGGAAAGATAACCATGATTCAGTTTCTGGAGGTGTATGCATTCTTGTGTCTTCTAATATTCCCAGCTCTATACAATCCCTTAACACTTCATTACAGGCTGTTGCAGTACGCATACATTCAACATCTTTCATTACTATTTGTAGCCTTTACTTACCTCATCATGCGATCATCCATGAAAGCGATTTAAACAGTTTGCGAGATCAACTACCTACACCCTTTATTTTGCTTAGTGACTTTAATGGTCAGAACACCTTATGGGGTAGTGATAATATGAATCCTCGCTGGTCACATAATTGAGCAGTTCATTTCTAATAACAATATCTGCCTTCTAAATTAATCAGAAGTAACCTATTTCCATCAACCATCAAGAACTTTTCATTCATTAGATTTAGCTATTTGCTCTCCATCAATTCTACCTTCATTGAATTTTAATGTTGATCAGGATTTATATAACAGTGATTATTTTCCTTTAATTATAAACCAAACTGGTATAAGCAGACCACAAGTCTTCCACTCCTCTTATTCTTATCATCGTGCAGAGTGGCTTCTCTACAATCAATTAGCTGTGATTACTGAAAGCATGGTTGGAAATGAGAATATCAATGATGCTGTGCAAAAAGTAACTGATACACTTCTAGATGTTGCCAAAAACACTATTCCCAAGCGCTATCCAATTCCACGCAAATATCATAAACCATGGTGGAACCATGAGTGCCAAGTGTCATACAAAAATCAAAAAAAGTTGTGGACTGTTTTTCGCAGGTGCCCTCCCACGGAGAACCTCATAGTTTTCAAAAAAGCTACAGCTTTTGCTCGTCGAGTACGGCGAAGTAGTCAAAAAGAATCTTGGATAAGATATGTTTCCTCTATCACATCAACAACTTTCAGCAAAGAGTTATGGAAGAAAGTTAAAGCTTCCAGTGGTTTATATCGGGACTTCTCTATCCCAATACTACGCACAGGAGCTGACACAATTTCTTCTCAATATGATATTGCCAATCTTTTAGGTGAACCTTTTGCTAGGGTATCTAGTCCAGCCTCTTATGATTCTAAATTTCTCAGAACCAAAGAGCAATCTGAAAAGAAACCTATAAAGTTTCATGATAAGGCAATGCATCCATATAATTTCAACTTCTCTTTGCTGGAACTGCAGAGAGCCCTATCCCAAACTAAAAATACTAGTCTGGGAGACCAGATAGCATCTCATATAAGATGATTTGTCATCTTAACCATGAATCTTTAATAAACATTCTTTTTATATTCAATAGAATATGGAATGAATATCTATCCTAGTCTCTGGAGCAAAGCTATTATTATTCCAATTCTTAAACCTGGGAAAGATCCAACTGATCTTCAAAACTATCATTCAGTTGCTCTCACAAGTTGCCTTGCTAAAACTTTGGAGCGTATGGTCAATGCCCGTCTTGTTTATTTACTCAAAGACAATCAGTACTTATCACTTTTATCAAAGTGGATTCCGGAAAGGTCGATCTACTCTGGACAATATGGCATACCTAGAAATACAAATTAGGAATGCTTTTGTACAGAGACATCATTTGGTGTCGATATTTTTTGACATAGAAAAAGCTTATAATAAGACATGGCGCTATGGAATTCTTCAAACTTTGTACAATTTTAATTTCAAAGAAAATTTACCCATTTTTATTCAGAGTTTTTTAAGTTATCGAGTTCTTAATGTCTATATAGGATCTGTTTTATCTAATCCATTTATCCAATGTGAGGGGGTTCCTCAGGGAAGTGTCTTAAGTGTTACTGTTTTTAATATTTGCATCAACAACATTCTTTATGTATTGCAACCATCTGTCCATGAAACATTATATGTTGACAATCTCCAAATTTCTTGCCAAAGTTCCAATATGCGACTGATTGAACGGCAATTACAAACTGCTGTTGCTTGGTGTAATGAAAATAGGTATACTTTGTCCCCTTGTAAAAGTAAGTGTATCCATTTTTGCAGAAAAACTGGGCCTCATCCTGATCCAAAAATTAAGATATCAGGCACAATTATTCCCATAGTTAATCGGGTATCATTTCTTGTGCTTATATTTGATAAAAAGTTAACTTTCCTACCATATATCTTATATTTTCGCAAAAGATGCGAAAAATCACTAAATATTCTGAAAGTTCTCTCTAATACCTCTTGGGGTGCAAATCGTAAAGCATTACTCTGAGTGTATCAGACAGTTATTCTAACTCGAATTGACTATGGTATCGTAGTTTATGGATCTGCCAGATCATCAGTTTTGCGCAAATTAGACCCTGTTCATCACTCAGCTTTACGAATCTAGTTCTGGAGCATTCCGGACTTCTTCTGTCCAGAGCCTTTATGTAGTTTGCAACCAGTTACCTCTTGATCTGAGACGTAAGCAACTTTCTCTACATTATTATTTTAAAAGGCTATCAGTATCACAACTCCCTTTGAGATCGATGATTATTTGTCCTTCTTTAAGAAGGCTATATAATGCACGGCCACATAACATATTATAATTTTATGAGCGTACAAATTCACTCCTGTCTTCATCTGAGTTCCCCAATTTATATATTCAAATCACAGATGCTCTAAAACTTTCTCCTTGGAATATTCCTATCGTCAATATAATCAAACCCTTAACTTTATACAATAAAGCAGTTACATCTCCCCTTATTTTGCAACAGATGTTTTCACACATTCATTTTCATTATTCCTCCCACATCTCTGTATATACAGATGGCTCAAAATCAAGTGGTCATTTTGGTTGTTGTATTGTTATTGGAAATACAATTTACAGCTATAAACTGCATGCATCATGTTCTGTGTATACAGCCGAAGCTGTTGCTATTAAACGTGCTCGAGAAATAATACAATCCAGCTGTCATCGAAAATACTGCATCTATACAGATAGCATGAGTGTGGTCATGCAATTAGACTATTTTAATGATAAATGTTAGTAAATTATTGTGGAAATATTGGATATTTTAATTGGATTATAAAGGATTTGACATTGAATTGGATAATAAAGGATTTGACATCTTGTTTTGTTAGGTTCCGAGTCAAGTTGACATTGCTGGGAATGAACTTGCAGATATTGCTGCTAAAAATGTCTCTGACATTTTGCATAAAGCATTAACATTTTTTGATATTAAACAAATTATCAAAGATTTCATTTCCTTTTACTGGTAGAAAACATGGGATTTACAGAAGAACAATAAATTATACAGTATATCCTCCCACATTTTTCCATTCCCAATTGCTCCCATGCGAAGAGTTGATGTAAAACACACACGGCTTCGTATTGGACATACTAGATTTACACACAAGCACTTATTCTTGCCTCGGAGTGCTCCAGTTTGTCACATGTGTAATGTACCATATACAATACATCACATTTTAATTGTCTGTAATAATTTCAATGATTTACGCATAGTGTTTTTTAACACCACAAATTTAATTTTATCAGACGTGATTGGGTTTAAACCACATAGAATGGCGCAGCTTGTCTTTATTTGGACCTTGCGCCATTAAACTCAACAACCAACCAACTAAACCACATAGAAATTTGTTTGCATTTTTACGTGCGATAAGTATCTTGAATTCCATTTAAGATTTTTATCCAAAATAATCTTTTGTTTTTCTTGAATTTTTATTACATTCCATTATATACATTTGACTAGTCTTTTAACACAGAATTTTTACCTATAGTTTAAAAATTGTACAGTGCAGAAATGTCCAATATTGGACCTTGCATCAGAGTAAACCTCACAAAATCAAATCAATCATGTATGTTTGGATTTTTAATTAAAATCTGGTTTTTATTTAATATGGGTTTATTTATTTATTTTATTTGATCATTTATTATACTAAATTTATTATTAATAGCCTGCCTTAAACAAAAATAAATCAATCTATTACTTACATTGTTCATTTTCAATTATTTTTATATTAATTTTAATGTAAATAATATGAATAAGAGAAAGAGCTAAATTTTTTCCACAAATAATACTTAGAAAACACACACTCACATGCATAAAGGGTTTATAATATTTACTATATTAAAGAAAAGAAAATCTAATTTACTATCTAAACCACATTCAATACAAGGTAAATGTGATTGATTTTTAAATTACAGTCTTTATGAAATATGGCACTTAATGATACGTTTCTTAAGAAATTAATTACATGTAAATATGATTCTAAAATTTAAAAAATTAAAACATCATGGTAAGCATAATGTTGGTAGTTGTGAAGACTGAGTTAAATATGAAATAAGAAGTCTTGAAATACTAAATAGAATATACAGCTGAAAAGGCAAAAATCTTATAAAATCTATAAAAAATATTCATTAGCTATGCATCATTAGAACAAAAGTAAACTCAAAAGTATATAAAAAAGGTGTTTATACAAAAAACAATGCTAAAGAAGAGGAATAAATAATAGTAATAAAACAACAACTACACTTAAAAACCAAAACTTAAATTTTCGCTCATTTTTTATTGATTCTCACTTCTAAAAACTATCTACAAAAAACGAATACATATGAAAAATAACAAAAAAACAAGCACTCCACCTCTAAGCATTAATGGTTAGTGTTAAAATCGAGGGGGCTCATGACCACTTCATCAAAACATGTAAGATAAAAGTTAAAATATTACACAATATTAATACAGTGAAATCAATTATAAATCAAAATACACAATTCTTTCTTATTACTAATATCATAAAATGAATTTTCATCAATAGAAAATGTAACTAATTTGTTTATTAGTCTTTTTACTTCGTCCAATACAGTTCACAACTTTTATTATTCTCTGCTCGGCATTGAAAATGCAACACAAAAAGGAGTTGCCAATAAAAATTTTAATAGCAATGTCTACAATTATTAATATAATTAATGTACTAATATATATTATTTATATATGTATTATTATAATTATTAATATAATTAATAATATATATTATTATATAAAAATATTGCATAAACTAAATATTCTCTGTAAAATATGTAAATTCACTTAAAAATCATTTTATTTGAAATTTGCTTAAGAAAAATGAAATTTTATTTGCGTCTTACCTCATGTGATGATTTTCATAATAGAATTTTCTTAAGATATTTCACGTATTTTTAACATCTCTTATATTTCTCTATGTCCTGTAATGAGGCATATCTACACAAATTTTTATAAAATATTTCTTTATATTGTTCTGAAATAAAAGCTTTTATGTATATGCAATAGAATTAAGAACTATATATATGATAAATCATTGTTATTGTTTCAATTCTTTATTATAATGGTTCAGATTTGCCATTATTATATCTGATTTGCATTTATTATATATTGTTGTATCTGAGTGCATTCAAATATTCAATTTCTCAAATTGTTTACATTCTGATCACACAAAAGGTAAAATTGATATTGTAAAATTTGAAAATTATTATGCATTTTATTAATGGATAATGTTGGAATTCAAAAAATAAACCAAATACAAGATCGAGAACTTTTCCTTTTTCCTAGAAATATTTGTTAGTCGAGGAGAGTGCACACAGCTGATTAGTTGTCCCCAGAAGACCTCTCAACATAAAAAGATACCTGACAACAAACCCTAGAGAGTCACAGGGCATTGGCTTGGCAATATTTTCGTGCGATAAACGAGGAAGATGTGTTCAAACAAATGCATTAAACTTACGAACAAAAGAAGAAAAGACTGAGGTGTTTGGCAAGAGTAGGAGCTACTACAATTTTATTACTTACTAAAGCTTATCTAGTAATTTATCGATTCTGGTCATTAGTATATCATAAAATTTATTTACATTACTTGCCACTATATTTTTCGAAATGCTTACTTGAGTTTGAAATTAACCATTATATCGTATTATAAATTAGTTAAAAGCATACGATATAGTTTATGCATATTTTACCAACTGTAAAAGGTAAATAACGTTAATATGAATGACTCTAAACTCTTGAACAAAAAAAAAAAATGAGTAACATATCTAGTATTTATTTCAATTGTTTATGAGTGAGCTAAGCAATTTTTCACTTTTTTTAAAATAACATTTTACGCTGTTATTAATAAAAAGTTGAATAAAATACTAACATAAGTAAAAAATTTTTGACGAATTTTTGCAGAAATAAGAACAATATATTTATTTGTTTCTGTAAATTAAATTGAAATTCTAAAATAGATTTAATACACCACTGATTTCGCTTGAAAATAATGCATATTATTAGCATTATAATCTAATTACACAAAAGTTTGTTTTTTAAAAAGAAAATGAAGAGTAAATGCCTTTAACCATGATCAAAGTTCAATATAAAAATAGAAGGATTTAACTGTCATACAGCAAAAAAATATATAAATAACAATTATTTTATAAAAAATTCCTAAATCACTTAAATTCAGTTCAATATGTTTTTTAAAGAAAATCTCTATTTAATTATTTAGCATATTTTCACATTTTTCTGTATTCATTAAATTTTTTTCATAAATTATCCAACTCCATAATTACAAAAAGGATTAAAATTTTAATAAATGTTTTGCATAAAACTTGAGAATTAACAATGAGTTTTAAGAGTTTTTGAATGTTTCATTTATTACATAACATTGTACTTTTATTGAAGCTTACATCCGTGATGATGTACATTATTTTAAAGACGGTAAATGTAAAAGAATGCACGGACAAATGACAAGGACAAACAAAAGGAGCTTCTGTAGACACTTTGTGCCATTCATTCTCCTTTATTATGTTTTCGTTAAAAATGCGTGCTTGCCTTCCATGGAAACTTTTAACTTTGGCACAATGCCTGCCATGTCCCGTTCGAGTCTCTCACGGTACACAAACAGCTGAGATACATTTGGGTTTTTGTCGCGTCTGTCAAATATCATTTCACCTGGAAAATGAAGTAGTTCTTTAGTAAAAAAGTGGATTCTTTTTTGTCAAAGATGCTGAACGCTTACAAAATATCAAGAAAAATGAAACTTAAAAAAATTAACTTGAGATAAAAGGTTACGTGCGCTTATACATAAGGTAATTGCTAAGATATTTTGCATGCAATTTAAAAATAAGAAATTGAATTTTCGTGTTAATTGTGCTTCTTTATTTATACTTAATGTGACTCTTCATATACATTCAATGTCATTTCATATATATTCAATATTTCATAATCTTAAGCTATCATTGTTATAACATAGTAAAGGATAATACTTTTATTATTTTTCCTTAATATAAATAACAGCGTTATTGTTTATAGATTGCAAATATATATATAGATAAAATAAGAGTACACAAATATGTGATAAATATTAAGTATCTTAAGAAGTTTTACTTTATACAATATTATATATAAATATTTAATGAGATCAATTAATTTATAATTATAAATATAAATCAAATTATTATCACATAAAGTATTTCTAATCAATATATTTAATGTGGTGCCCTTTAATTGACTTATTATTATTTTAATAGCTTATAAAAGATTATTCACATGTTAAATATTTTTAAATACATTTTATTCTTTACATGAAATACATTGCTTGTAAAATATGTTAATATTTTTAAACATTATTTCTTACTATTATTTTAATGATTAATTATGGAAGTTTCTAAATATATTATTACATTTATGGATAGAAATTAATTTGATGTTCTGAAGATCTTAAAAATGTATTAAAATATTTAATTTCACTTTATATCACATTATAAACTACTCTTATTTTTAAAAAAAGCAATATTGATGTAAAAAATTTTTTACCATTTAATATAAAAAAGATACCATTTTAGATATACATGTGACAGTAAGTCTCTAGTTCACTTTTATAAAAAAATCCTATTATGTTTGCATTACATATCATATATTTTAAAACTATCATTGGCAGGAATTATTTTTATTGCAGGAACAAGAAAACATTTGTTCAAATCTAAATTAGGAATAATATCATCAGAATTTTTGGCATCTCATTAGAATTATTAAAACAGAGTTGAAAATTCAATCAATAATAATTTTCTTTTATAAAACATTTAGCATACTTTATATATTATAGTCAAATTAGAATCTAATAATGAATAGTAGTTGCTCAAGAGAAAATCCTTAGGAAAAATTCGGAGACAATTTCATTCTATTTAGGTAGTCAACAAGGCATAATAAAAAATGAATATTGCAGACTTAAATAAATGAATATAACATTATAATATTTTTTATTTACTTTTGTTTTTATTTATTTGTTTAAGTACAAGATGATCTTGGGCATAGGTTAAGAATGATTCAAGAAGTTCTTTGTTATCTTAAGCCATGATTCAAATAACTAATCGGGTATTAAGCAGGCACAAAAATTCGATATAAATTTTCACACCGACTCAACGAATTTAAGTGCATTAAACCAATATAAATTGTAGCCCTTGCTCTCGACAGAAGCACTTTCCCAAGAGTTTTAATATGTTATTTTAAATAATAGTAGTTAAACGTATTTCTCACTTGAATGTATCTACTGATACATTTTAAATAAAAACTCTACGCTTTCTTCTAATAATTATTTAATTCATTGTTGTGTGCAACAAAGTACCTCGAAATAACACTAGTTTTAATATTAAGATCGTTCTTTTTTGTATGGCTTCGAATTCTAAACTGGGAATACTCCCTTTATATGAATCTTCTCATTTGTCTGTTGATATTTGTTCCTGTATAGTTAATTAACTAATATTATCTGTAGATACATGTCAAGATGCACTGTGCAATATAATCAAAATTTAATACTCTTTTTCTCTAACTATTGCTAAAATATATCAGGTTTCACAAGATTTAAGCTGCTATGCGCTCTTTAAAGTATATTTTCTCCAAATTCATTAATGTCATTTGACAATGAGATAGCAATTTGGTAAATTAACAATAGATAACAAAATAAAACAGCAAAATTTAACATTCGATATAAAAACATTTTCTAAAACGAAATAACTCGTTAAAAGCAAATAACATGTTGATTATAATTAAATAAGTTTAATAATATTTATGAAAGTTGACATGTAAATAAATTCTGATATCATCTAATATAGTCTAAAGTGAATCTTAAATAGCATTGTTAGATGACAGTGTTTCAAACAACTAAGCATTGTTCATGCGGCTTTAATATAAAGGCAGATTTAGGTGACTTATCTTTCACACAATATTCCTTTAAAATCAATGCAAATAAAATTTAAACTATTGTTTATGCATTCTTAATACCAGTCATGTTAATATAAAATAGAGTTTGTTGCATAGAAGGATTATTTATTATAATACAAGCTCAACAAATTATTCATTTAATATATCAAGAGTCTATCACTTAAACAAATAATTAATTATAGAACATTCCATTTTATTCTACAATTTAGAGCATTAATGTTTCCAAAGCATATTTTTATTAATCAGTATATTTTACAATATTGTAAACTGCAAACATACTCAAGAAAGATAAATATACTTTTTTCTACTAGTATTTCTTTCAGTATTATGTATTTGAAACACGCCGTTCATTCATATTTATTCACTAACGCTTATTATGAATGTCCTCTTTCCCCCCCCCATAAAAATACCAGTGTTGCATCTCGTTATCTTACAGAAAGTTTTTCTTCTCAAGAAAGTGTTGGAACTACTTTTTAGAAGAAATAATAACTGAAGTATTTATGCCATTGCCATTCCTGATAAATACAACCCTTCAAAGAGAAAGAAAGTAAAGAATTCTTTATGGAAAAGAATCTTTGAAATAGCTTATGGAAAAGATCATAAAAACGGAAGGGCTTATAAAAAACACAATGACGCAACGTGAAAAATGAGAAAGTAAACGAATGGAAAGCTTTCTCATAAACTGAAGGATAAATTATGCATCGATAAGAAATGTAAATATTCTTATTTTATTACTCCTTCTTTTCCTCAGTCTATTTCTCTTTGACTTTAATTCATCTTTCAATACTCATTTGAATAAAATGTATCAAAAATCGTGAACTAAAATGTAAAATAAATGTGAATAATGTATACAATTACTCATTACTCATGATTGATAGTTAAAAGTGAAATAAAGTTTTGATGTTTTTAAAGATATTATATATTTTAATGATACATACACACACATTGCTATTATTTAAAGTTTCAAATATAAAGAGGAATGTTTAGTTACATTAATATATTCACACTTTGTCTTAAGGAAAAAAAATTATGATTATATAATTAATAATTAATATTATCACTCTTCTTTTGTATCACATAAATTAAACAAATGTGGTAATAAATTCTAATTTAAAATAGTTTTATGAATTCTAATTCAAAATTATTCTAATACAATTTAGCTATTATAAAAAGCTTTTAAATACCAAAATGTTTCATAACTATTCTGATAAGAAAAGAATCTGTTTAACTCAATGAAAAATAAAAGTTTATAAAGGGATATGCATAGTATTTATTTTCTTAATGTAATCGCATTAAAGAAAGTTCTGGATAATTGCGAGAAATAAATAATAATCTCATCATATTAGTTCAAAACAACATTGATTCCTACATGATTGTTAAATCACAACCATTTCCTATGATACCTTTATAGTTCCAGTGTAATTTAAATCCATTTTTTTTTCAGTAATACTAGTGCATTGTCTGTTTTTATGTTTACGTTATTTTCTCTGCATGAAAATCAAAGAAACAATTTTCAGTAAATTCATCAATTCAAATGTTTCCTGTTTTATGCAAAACAGATGACTTCACAAAGTTTAATATCTTGTATTTAAATTTTTTGACAAAATTTATAATTAAATTTATTTTTAATAAATAGCTATTTATTGCAACACTATAATTGTATTTAAGCTGATTGTTTTTTTTTTCTATTTAGTTAATTCATAACCAAGAATTTAGAAGTAATTTAAACTCTTGGTTAATTCATAACAAAGAATTTTATAACTTTTTTATTCATAAACTGTTGCATTTGTTTATTTTTAGCTTTCCACAAAATACCTAAATAATCCTATACTTTCTATTCTAAGATATGTCATATATTCGCTAGAATGCAGGCTACTAAATTCAATTCATTATAAACAGTAATATTAATTTTTTTAAGTTAATAAGAGGCACATTTTCTCTAGCAGAAAAGCAGAACTTATGTTCGACTCAATTTTCAATAATGCTATGGTTTGTTAGTACAGAAACCGGTTCTCAACACAGAAATCTTATATAAGCAACATATTCTATAAACGAAATTCATCCCACCAATAATCGATTATCAAAGCACAATTCACCAATAAATTCCAAAAGAAATATGATAGTTCTTTCCAGTTATAAGTTTTAATTTTTTTTTCATTTCACGAAAATTTGCCTATGTGCACTTTGAATCTATTAATTTAACTAAAAGTTTAATAAAATAAATTATAAATTTCAGATTTCACTAAAATTATGCAATTAAAAACGTAGAATTTTAATTCCTATTAACATAAAATTAAGAAATAGGATCAATAAACTATTATATTTCATCAATATTTTGTGGAAAGTAGAAAACACTTTTTTTTAAAAAAAGCAATGTTTTTAATCTAATATCACTTTTTCAATAAATTCATCATATTCATTATATACACATTTACTTATATTTGTATTTAATTCATAATTTAAGAAACGTTTCCTTATAATTATGGTTCCAATTTAAAAGTTATTTTTTCATTAAAAATTCCAAAATATTAATATTTTGTGATTTTTATTTTATTTAACTAAAGTTAGATAAAAAAATTTAATATCGGAAATGATCCTTTTAAGCGTCATTAATTATCTTTTTCTAAAGAATAAAAACCAGAATGGAAAAGTCTTCTTATGACAAATCTATAAATTATTTCATGGATCTTAAAGTCTTAATTACACAATTTTTTGCTCATGAGACATTTTTGGCCTTCTTCATTAATATCACTTAAAAATCCTTTAACTTCATTAATGTCAATACAAAAATAAGTTTCCAGTTAACTGACTCATTTGTTTTCTAATGTTTTTTTTTTTCAATCATGTGAAGGTGTAAGTGTAAGTTTTATTGATTGAATAATTTTAAAATAGATGTTTTTCGAATAGTTAAGTATCAAGTTTTCTTAAATAAATAAATATATATATATATATATATATATATATATATATATATATATATATATATATATATATATATATATATAGATCAATAGATAGATAGATAAATAGATAGATATAGATATATATTAAAGAATGAAAGTCACAGTTTATTATTTTAAAGCTTTTATAGATAACAGTTTTTTCTAAAAATATTTATATGTGTATATAGTGAGTGTCTGTGTGTGTACTTTTTTAATTATTATAATAATACAAAATTTTAAATTATTTATAAAAACCTAAGGTAACAAAGCTATCACTTAAAGATACACTATTAAATAACAATATACCTATACATTTTATACCATGTAGTTACATAATTATAAAAGGATCAATCATTCCTTGAAGATTTCATAATGAAATGTATTGTTACAAAGTTTGTAAATAGTTTTTCTTTTGTATTCGCCTTCAGATATCGCAGACAGATACGAGCACAAATCCTGGAACAAATATCGAGAGATATAGGCTTGCTTTAAGAACGACTTATCCAGTGATTTGGTGACTTAGCAACCACTTGGCGAGATTTTTAGCGAATACTTGTCGACTTGGCGAGAATATTGGCGACCATTCAGCAAGATTATTGGTGACTTTGCGAGATTTGGTGAGAAATGGATAGTTGTGGAAACTTGCACCACCTAAGCTCTAGGGCTATAATTGTGCGATATGGCCTGGAAGCTTCCAGTACCTTGGAGGGAAAGATATATTTTATAGCATACTTGGCTTTCACGCCAAGTAAGCCATAAATATCACCGTTTCATGGACCGAGTCAGTTTCTGAGTTTTCAGTGGCAGTGATAAGCTAGTGGATAGAGCTGTCTGTCTGAGGTATTTCAAGACCTTTGTTTTTGGGAGCTATTTACGGTTGAATTGATACTGTGTAATCCTGATTCGTAACTGTTGGGTTTTTCCGGTATCTTGTAAAAAGTTTTACAAATAAAATTCCTGTGATTGTCCACATTTTATTTCATCGACTCTCAATCAACTCTAATCCAGAAGCTCGATACAATATGGTTACATAGCTAATAAATAATGAGGACCAATTAGATCCAACTGGTATCAGAAGCAGGATTGAAGAGTTGTTGCAAAGTGTCACTAGAAAAATGGATATGATGAAAAATCTCCTCGAAAAGTTGGCTGAACAGATGAATGAGATAAAAGCTAGACAGGAAAAGATTAAAAATGAGATGATGAGAGGATTAAAGAAATAAAATCCAGACAAGAAGAAATGAAAACTAGACAGGAAGAGATTAAAGCCAGGATAAAGGCAATTTAACTGCAGCTAACAAAGCCTTTTTTGGCCTAAGACATTTATTAAGAAACTAAATTTTTATCACTGAAATACTAAGTTACAGATCTATAGAACGCTTATCCGACCCGTTTTGACCTATGCCTCGGAAACTTGGACTTTGACTGTAAGAGAGGAGAGTCTGTCGGGCCTATTTGAACGCAGGATTTTAAGAAGTATCTTTGGAGGGTACGAAGGAAAACGGTGTCTGGTGCAGAAGATACAATACAGAAATCTATCGAATGTACAAGGAGCCAGACGTTGTCCATCACATTAAAGTAAGCCGTTTTAATTGGATTGAGACATGTTATTAGAATGAAGGACAATAAAACACTAAGGGAAATATTTTTTGCAAAACCTATCAGCGTAAGAAGAAGAGAAAGACCAAAGCTGAGATGGGTGGATTGCAGTCGAAGAAGACAGTAGGGTCCTTGGAACAAAACATTTGGAGGAGTTTGGCTGCCAGTAGAGGTGGCTGGAAGAAACTTGTTCAGAAGGCCTTGGCCCATCCTGGGCTGGCGCGCCATGAATGATGATTATAAAGGCAATAGAGGCTAAGGTAACATCGTTTGAAGACAGGGTATTTTCAGTTGAAACTAAAGTTTTGAAGATAGAGAGCCTTAACAGGAAGATTCGAGAAAAAATTGAAACAAAAGTTTTGAACATAGATGAGAGCCTTGACTAGAATGTTAGGGAAAACATTGGAAAAGAATTTGAACAAGAAATTGGGAAGGAAATAAAAGATCATTCTGACAATGTTAAGGTTAAAGAAGTAGATAAAAATGTAAATAAGCATTTTAAAATATAAATAGAGAGATTGAAAGCCTGAAGAAGCAGATTTCAAATGGATGTAAGGAATACAAAGTGATATTTATGCCTTCCCTAGCCACGATTAAACTTTCAACATTCGACGGAAAAATATCTTAACAAGTTTACAAAACATTTTACGATAATAGCGGAAGCTAATGGATGGAACCCTTGTGATAAATCTTTTCACCAGGCAGCTTTGTTAAGAGGAGACGCGGCCGATATCCTCGCGACGCTTCCGGAAGAGCAAAGGCATGATTTTCAAGCTCTATCAAGTGCACTTGAGCTGCGGTTTGGAGAAAAGGGCACTAAAGAATACAGCTGATGCAGTTAATGTCCCGCTATCAAAAGGCGGGTGAAAGCCTGCAAGAACTGGTTGCTGATATTCAGCGACTTTCCCATCTAGCATTTTCGGATTGCCCGGTTAAGAAAATGCAAAGATCTGGCCATACAGCTCTTCATCGATAGTGTGCGGGATCCGGAGACACAAAAAGCATTTAGACTTTCAGATGTCAAGGATATTGGATCTGCTTTAGTCTACGCACATAAATAAGGCTGCACTTAAGTACCAGCATTTAATCAGAACAGTCTCCGTAACAAGTTTGGACTTTATTTTCGTAAAGCAATTTGAAGATTAGCGACAAGAAATCTGTAGCTTAAAGGAGCGTAAAGAAGGCAGAAAAACCAAAATTCAGTGTTGGATTTGTTTTGAAGCCTGGCACGTATGCAGAAACTGCCCGATGTCTAGAGATGGTGGAGTTAAACTTCCACCACGACAGGGAAACTAATATGTGGCCCTCTCACGGGGCGGATGTGTCCAGAAGGTCAGAAGCCCCAATTCAAGGTATTTCATATATCGTCTCTAAGAGGTGGCGACACCGGACTGTTCATTATGGGGTACATCAACAAAGTACCTTGCAGTATGATAATCGATACTGGAGCCAACGTAACCATCATTCGAACAAACGTGGCTTGCAAACTTGGAGAAAAATTCATCTGGACGTCACCCTGCATTACCCTTCAGACTGTGACAGGGGACAAGATTAATATTCATGGAAAAATCTATCTTAACATTTGGAGATATCATGTATTACGTATTACACAGAATATGTAGCTGATACAAATGACCAAGTTATTTTCGGATTGGATTTCCTCAAAGGAAACAAGTTCAAGTTGGATTTTAAGAATAATGAACTGCACTCAAGTTCAGAGGACATAGCGGTGCTTAAGACAAAATATGCAGATATTAAACCAGCCCACCATATAATAGCAAAGAGTAAAACTACAGTACCACCAAGAACCGAGACTATAGTTTCAGGTGCTCTTGCAAAAAACAATAATTTCCATTATGGATTGATTGAATATCCAAATGTTGAAAATAGCATTAAAGGAGTATTGGTGTCTTCATCACTCGTCAACCTGTCACGGGATGTTATCCCAGTAAGAGTTGCTAATATCAGTGACAGGGCGAAGGTCATAAAAGAAAGAAAGGTGTTGGTGACCTGTGCTCCAGTGACCTGTGTTTACCGAAACTGTTAAGCCACACTAACCGAGCCTTCTGATACTCTACTTAGAGAAATCCTACAGAGTGCGGAGGTAAATGATAAAAAGAGGTGTGCTGCAGAAAAGCTGTTACTAGAACTAAAGAGCTCTTTTCCTGAAAACTAGATGATGTTGGACGGACTTAAATGATGCATCACCGAATTGATACAGGAAATCATCCTCCCATCAAACAACATCCAAGAAGACTACCATTTGCTAAGCAGGAAGAGGTGGCTAATCTTCTAACAGAATGCAGAATGAAGTCATTGAGCCATCAAATTGTCCTTTAGCTTCGCCTAGTGTCCTAGTCCGGAAGAAAAATGGTTCCACATGATTCTGCGTTGACTATCACCGATTGAATGACATCACTAGGAAAGATAGTTACCCTCTTCCTAGGATTAACGATACATTTGACACTTTATCTAGAAATCAATGGTTTTCGACTCTGAATCTCAAGAGTGTTTATTGGCAAGTAGAGATACATCCTTGCTATCAAGAAAAGACTGCGTTCACCACAAGAAAAGGACTCTAGCTGTTCAAGGTTATGCCTTTTGGACTTTTCAATGCACAGGCAACGTTTGAGCGCCTGATGGAGACAGTATTGCGAGGACTTTCTATGCGGCCTGTCTAGTATACTTAGATGATATCATCATCGTAGGCCGCACATTTGAAGACTACTTAAGAAACATACGAAAGGTGCTGGAGAACTTGAAAATTGCAAACCTGAAGCTGAACCCATCCAAGTGTAATTTATTTTGCCGTAAAGTAAGTTATCTAGGACACATTATCTCTGCTGGAATTGTAGGAACAGATCTTGAAAAGATCTCCGCAGTTAGAGACTGGGGTCCTCCGGAAGATGTCCACCGCGAAGTTATCTTGGGTTATGTGCATACTACAGGAAATTTGTCAAGGGTTTTTCAAGTATCACCAGACCCCTTCAAAAGTTGACAGAGGCTAAACAGAAATTTCTGTGAGCAGACGAATGCGAGAAGGCTTTTAAGCAATTGAAGGAGGCGTTAGTATAAACGCCTGTTCTTGCATATCCCCAGCCTGACAAATTATTCATCTTGGACACAGGTGCCAGCAATGAAAATGTCGGAGCTATATAATCACAGAAAATTGACGATCAAGAATACGTTATCGCTTACTGGAGTAAATGTCTATGGAAACCGGAGCGGAATTATTGTACAACAAGGAAAGAATTACTGGCAATTATTAAAGCCATAAAACATTTCCACCATTACCTCTATGGAAGAAAATTCGCAAACACTTCAGATATCTCAAACAGATCCGAGCTCAACTTCTGGGACAAAAAACGAGAGATATAGGCTTACGTTAAGAATGACTTATCCAGTGATTTGGCAACCACTTGAAGAGATTTTTGGTGATTACTTGGTGATATTCTTGGCGACCATTTGGCAAGATTATTGGTGATTTTGCGAGATTTGGCGAGAAATGAATAGTTGTAGAAACTTGCACCACCTAAGCTCTAGGGCCATGATTGTGCGAGATGGCCAGAAAGATTCCAGAACATTGGAGATAAAGATATATTTTATAGCTTACTTGGCTTTCACGCTAAGTAAGCTATAAATACCACCATTCCATGGACCGAGTCATTTTCGAGTTTTCAGTGGCAGTGATAAGCTAGTGGAAACTAGTTGTCTGTCTGAGGTATTTCAAGACCTTTGTTTTAGGGAGCTATTTACGGTTGAATTGATACTGTATAATTGTGATTCGTAACTGTTGGGTTTTTCCGGTATCTTGTAGAAAGTTTTACAAATAAAATTCCTGTGATTGTTCAGAGTTTATTTCATCAACTCTCAATTAACACAAACCCCGAAGCTCGGTACAGTATGTCTTTTATTTGCGATTTTATTATTTATTTAAGCTATTTTAGAATACTTGTAAACTTTAAAACGCAGTATGCTTAATTTATATGCATAGATTTAGCTTTTATAAATTTTTCTTGTTTAAAAATTAATAAAATTATTAAAATTATTTCCAGCATCATGTTAATAAATGAATTTATTTTGGATGATTCCTTTACAGATTAGTTTCTGTTACAAACAGGAGTGTATGTGTAAGATAAGATATACAAACCAATGTTATCTTTATTGAACATAAAATGTTTTCTAAACTAAATCTATAAACTCCATGGCACGACAGCCCATGTGGGACAAGGCCTACAGTGCCCATAACTGTTTTCATGACCGAGGGCCCTGGGGTGCGAAGCATATGTCCCAGTTAGGTGGTCAGCCTAACGTAAGACCCCCAGTGCTATAGTTCCCAAGCATGACTTGGTACTCAGTTAATCGTCCCACTGAAGCGAATGAAAGGCTGAGTCAACCTTTTCCAGCCCGAGGATTGAACTTCGGACCTGTGTCATTTGAACGTGAAACGCTGCAACTAAGCCACTGGGCTTCAAAATAAACCATTGACAGCGGTGGGTTTCTAAACTTGTTCTAGAATAATTCCAAAGTATAACATTATATGCTTTAGCAAACTATTCAATTCTAGTAATATTCATGAGATAGCATGGAATTGCAATTTAATTAAATTTAATACTACTAAATTGTATTTATATATAATATTAATATCATTGAAATTTATATAAGTTAAAATGTAATTTCATAAAAAGTAAATTTTAATAGTGTTTTCCTTAGAAAAATTGTTGTAAATCACAACATTTTTCCTTATTAATTGAAAAGAAAATTACATTTTTATTCAAAGTTAGTATTAAATATTTATTTCAAGTGTTCTAAATTCATATTTACGATTTTAAGCTTGAGTAAAATTTGATTTCCAGTTTAGAGAGGTAATTAGTTTTGCATAATTGTATTCGTACGGTAATATCACAATAGGAACCCAGTAATACACTAGTAGAATAATTATAATAGGATTATGTACTAGAATATGCTGATTAAATAACTTGGATATTACCAACTATTAAACGTGTAAATTGTGTAGAATATATCTTACAGTATCAAGAAGGAGTCTAAGTTAGTAATATTCAAAATAATAGCATTATATTACCTCGTGCTTGTTATGGATGTAAAATATATTATACTTTGTGTACTATTAATAAAATGGTATTACAATATGCATTTATTCACATAAATTTTTCAAAATTTTATTTATTTCAAAACAATGCGCTAATTCAAATTCATATTTTAATGCTGAATTATATTTTAACTTTTATATCGTATTCGATATATAGATTCTTTTTTATGAGCAGATTCTTAAAGGAGGTGCAAGTGTATATTGATAGTTAAGTAGTCTAACAATTAATTTTAATAAATAATTCAAATTAGAATAAATATCATGATTAAAGTGCTCATTATTGTTGAAGTTGCTAATGTACTCCTTCTAGTAATGGTTTGTAAATTTAAATGGGGGATTCAATGGGATGCAATTCTTAATCAAATTATAATATACATTAATATTTTAATTGGATTAGAAATTGCATAAGAGGGAATTCATTGTTAATGGGAATTTATTCCTAATAACACTCATGAATAGCCAGATAAGCATTCTTGCAATTTGACCTAAAATTATTAGTTTGTAGTTACAGGGAAATGTAAACTTAAAGAATATTTTAAGATTTACATAGCCCCTTTTCTCTTATTCTTTAATTTTGATCAATGTCTTTCAATTTTTACGAACCTTTCACTTCCGTTTCCTCTTCTTAAAGTAAACAATCAAAAATACTTGACATTCTACTCCTGAACAATTTATCTTCATTTTTGCAACAAAACAGGCATCCCGATTCGGCAAATACTCGAATTTCATTTTCTTTCAACATTTCGAAATAATCCCTCCCAAGGGAAAAATGTGGAATGTTGAATTTCTCTTTGGTATTCAATCTTCAGCGTTTTTATCGATATCTCTAGCGACAACATTTAATAATAAATCCGTCGTTTTCTATAGTGACTGCAGCCTCTCCATAGCAACAAAGAATACGATAAGAATTGAATGAAACAACACCTTCGATTTCCATAGTATATGAATTTAAAGAAAAGTAGCTTTTCGAAAGAAAGAAAAAATTTCTCTTTTAAAATATTCCTAAGATTGCATACGAATTTTATGTATTTTTGGTAAAAAAGAATTTTTCACGAAACTTTTACCATATCCGATAGGCTTAGACGTTTCTGTTTGTAAGACAATTGTTTTGATAGTTTTTTTTATCTCTTAAAGAAAATTATTAAATAATTTATCTCATAAAAATAAGTTTATATTTCCAATCTCTAGAGAAATTATTTAATTAATTTATTTAATTAGCAGAACTATAATATCAATAATAGTAGCAAAATTTGGGAAATTTGTTTGTTATTGAATTTTCTGATATTTTTCTTTTTTAGTTATGTACTATCATTTATTAATGTGAAATTTTTTTATATTAAATGATAAAAATAAATAATGTGATTAACATGTCTTATTGAGTTGAATAAAACTATTGCATTATTTAAAAATGTAAATTAAAATCTATGAAAGTCTAAGAAACTTAATTTTTTAGCGATATATTACAATTTCTCATTATTAAATTGGTAAATTCTATGTTGATTTTTACAATATATACAATATTATAAAATATATCTATAAACACTACGATCAAATTTTAACATTTTTTTTTATAAAATTATATCAATTGATTGAAAATGCTACATTATGTACATAAAATACGCAAAATTCTTGCAAACAACAATTTTAATTTTTATTGAAATTGCTTTTTAGTTTAGTCGCATTCTATTTATTCATATGTACATTATTTGAATAGAGATATCATAAATCTCCATTCAAATAATGTATATATCAATAAATTAGTTGCTCTAAGTATGATTACTATTAAATAAAGATATGAACTTTTTTAAAGCGTGTAATAAGGTACGTCATTCATTTCATATTTATGTCCAGTAATATAAGTAATTCAAGCATATCTAATAATGGTTTTAAGCCTTTCTATTTCTGTATTTCGTCCTGAAAAAATTTAAAGACGAATAAATAAGAAATTTAAACACAAAAGTTGAATAATGACACAACACTTTTCTTTTTTTCGCTTACTCAACCAAAGTTTTAAATTATCACGTATCCTAATACAAATCTCACATGTTTAATCCAAGAAGAGTCTTTTAGAATTCCTCTTGAAAGCAATTTTTACATTCATTTTACATCTCAATGCTTTAATAATTTGAAAAAGGAAACTTCTACCACTATAATAAGCTATCAATATAAAAAGTAAAAATTGATATACAAGAAAATCCTTTCATGTATCCATTAAAATTTTTCAAAATTTTTAGTTATTATAATTAATATAAAAAATGAAAAATCAATGATTGAAGTTATTTTATTTAGGAAACTTTAAATATTTTGAAAAACATATGAATATTTATGTATTCTTTATGGAAAATAGAGTTACTTAAATGCTTGGAACTTTATGAGCGAACCTTACAAATCTACTTGTAAAATTCTTAAATAAATTTTGTGAGTAAACTATATTGATTCAATTTTGTTAACAACTTATAAAAATGACTGAAGGGCAAAGAGTTTGTAATATAACAATACTATACAAATTAATTCGCTGCATCGAGAAATCAACTTATGCACTCACGACTGGAAAACAGTGGTATACAACTGATTTGCTTTTCAATCCATTCAGGTAAAATAGGCGGTGGTGGAGATGTTACTAACGTTTTCAAATGAAGAAACTGCACTGGAAGTTTCACATACATAAATTGAATTTAAGCACTTTTTATGAGGAAAAGCTGTTGTGAAACTTTGCAAAAGAAAAATAAATGCTGATCAGCAAGCATTTCACAAGTGATAGAAGTTGAAATCGAAACTATAGAGATTGTAAATTATTCTGGCACAGGTGCCATATAATCCATGAGCCAAATTCTGAGATAGGTGATTTTTTGGTGGATTTTCTTATGTATCTGACAACCTTGTTTTTGCTGCGTCATTTGGAATCATGGATTATACGCCACAGATGATCGTACAGAACGTCACTCTGCATTTCAGCAGTCACTATCAAATCCAGCCGAGAATATAGTCATGTTAAAGCTAATGTTCTTTATAGATCATAAAGAAATTCATGAGCCTGGAATCAAAAAATGTTCGCATTTGCAAAACAACAATATAATCTCCAATAGTTTGATTCCCTTTTCCTTCACATATATCGAAAGCCTAGTAATCACAATTTTGGCTACGCTTGATTTCACGTAATAAACAAAATTGCCTTAAATGGGATGTAGGAATGGCGTGATGACAAGAGTCTTAGCTTCACTTATAAAATCATAAAAGTCACACATATTTTTGGCGCCATTGTGGGGAATCTACATGATAATATTAGCCTATCTCTTGGAATACTGGTATGGTCTGCATTGGATACATCTTTATCAAATCTTGTTTACATTCTCGACACGTTGAATAGCTGCATCTACAACTTTGTTGCACTCAAGCTTTTGAATTTAATTCTTTATACGAGCCCTGTGAAACGGTGTGCTGAAACAGTTGAGGCATTCCGGAACGTTGCCATTATTGAGTAACCTACATTGATGTAAAAATTCTAAAGTTATTCCCTTGGTCAAAATGTTCCCCATATTTCTCAATGATAGAAAAATTCTTCTCCATGGTAGCTAAGCTACTGGTTGGTGATCCTATGCCAGTCACTACGATGGTGTAGTTAAATCTATAAAAAAATTTCTGTCCTGGTACAGAAGTATAACTGTCTTTGCATTTTCAATACAATACTACAGTCGATAAACTCTAGTAGTGTATGAACTACAATGTGACTATGGTATTAAATAATCGGCTCAGATGCCGTATAATCTAGCATGCCTAATTCCTTTGTGAGGAATTTTTGGCAATCTAATCTGGCAATCTGGTTTTTATTACGGCATAGAAATGGATACCTATAATTAGAAGAATAAATAAAATACCTATAAATAGAATTATGAAGAAAGTTCTATTTTGGCAACGTAAGTATATACGTTATGATGATACGTCACAATACGACATCTTAACAACATTTTTTCATCACCAAAATAATATCAGAATTTGAAAAGCTGAATTAAAAGTCATCTGTGCCGAATAATCATAAGGTTTATGATAGTATATAACTATAACAGGAAAACAATAGTTTCAAAATAGAATAGTGGAAATAAATTCAAACTTAATAGAGAAACAAGTAGATATTAAGAAAGATTGTGACCACAAGAAGCAAGACCAAGTGAGAATAGTAACCTCTGAGTTAAAGGAATATCAGCATCTCTTCGAAATCCATGGATCATTTATGACCATACATTTTAAAGGGAACCTCATAAATAAAATATTTATGGCAAAGACATGATTACAAAGTGCTTTTCGACAGAAACGTCGAAGGAGAATACATTGATGCAAGATCCCTAAATTCTGATTTGAAAATGAATAGTAACATTTCTTTTTTTCTTTTCGTAAAATATAATTTATCCTTATTCTCCAATATCAATCCATAGATAATATTAATTTATCCTCTCTAATTATTTATATAAATATTATTAATTAATGTATTAACTTCAGACACTTGCATCTTATATTTATTCAATTTACTGTAGTCATTAATAAGTAGCCAATTTTAAATTTAACTCTCATTGAAGTATTTCTTAAGGGAAAGGCTTAATATCATCATTTACAAATATATTTATTTAAACAAATGTATCAAAACTATTCCTTTATGTTATACGAAATATAGAGAAGATAATGATTTGTTTGTGCATTTCTTATGTATTGTTTCTATCTTAAAGAATCCTAACTATACAGAAGACAGATGTATGTGTTTAATATCTCAAAATATCAAGATTCTTTTCAAAAATGCAAATTTAATTGATATTTAAACAATTATATTTTTATTTCTTTTAATAATGTTTCATTGTTGCATCCATTATTGTATTTTATTTTTTTATAACTGAATTGATTTAACATAGTAAAATGAATGTAACAATAGAAGATTGGTTACAACAATATAAATAAATAACAATAATTACGAATTGCTTTCATTTCCAGTTGAACCGCTACTTGTGAGGCTGCGAAAAGTTTAGTATTAAAATGTTTACTTTTATTACTTTGAATAACTATCTAGTTTTAATCACCATTAGTATTGTTGTTGGTATTTTATTAAAAATGGCTTACGTTTACATTACCATCTTTATAAATGAGATTAATGAAGTTTATGATGAAGTCAATTTTGTTTTGGTTGATGGTTTTCTTGAAGACAGGGATTTTCATTATGTTAATGTCTTGGCTAATGATATTGTAGATGTTGATGAATTGAGTGTATTTTATAGTGGAGGGGATAATGTGCCCTTTGTAGGTGAAGAAGATAATGTTGTAGATACTCCTATTGTAAACCTTGGTTTTGGGGATCAACTTGAGTTTCACCTTCCAATGGTCAGTGAAACGAATTCTGAAGAAAGTGCTTCAAACTTCCCTGTCATTTCAACATTGGACAATCCAGTCTTTTCTGTGTTCGAAAGGAATATTTTGAGGGAAAATTTTGGGGATTTTACAGATTCAGCCCCTTTAGAAATTATAGAAATTCCTCGTCGTAGATCTAGACGATGGAGAAGGATCAGGCGGTTCTTTCGCAAATGTTTTTGCTGTTGTTGTTAAATTATTAATATCCAGGATTTGTGCTTTATTAGAACTTAAATCAATTTCTTATTGTGGAGTTCTTCAAAATATAACTTCTAGTAAGAGGGAAATTTGTTATAAATTACGCAATTATTACTAGGATAAACCGGTAAATTATGCATAGAGTATATCTATTGTGGAAAGAGCAGTTCAAATATAACAGACCTCATGTTGACAACGCAAGACAAATTCAATCAACATCAATATTACAGCAATCAACAGCCATCTTTAATTTACTAGTCTTATTTATTTCTCAATAGGCTTGAAATTTTTTCATCGTTAAATATATCATTGATTTAATAGGATTATCATCTTCTTCCCATAATTATCGCAAGCTTCAAAAAACGTTGATAAGTTTTTAATGATTTAATTCCCTTAACAGCATGCATTTTACAACAACTGCTAACTACAAATCAAAGTAAATAGTTATCTATTTGATCATTCTTTTGAAACAAGGTTTTATTAAAATTTGTAAGAATATGAAGTTCTATTTTTTTAATCAATGTGACTGTTGTGTAGACTATGACGTACAGTAATCAAAATACAATTTATCTGAAAATGCTTTAAGATATGTTATATGAAAATCTCATTCATCACAAGCTAATTTTATTGAAAAAATGGACACTTCTACGCATAAAATGCATTCTTAAAATAAGAATTGTGAACTGAATTGTGAGAATAAGAAAGAGCTGGAATGAATTTTAAGAAGCAAGAAATATTTATGTGATTCAAAGAAATTACTACCGTATTAGTTAGGCAAAGTCTTGAAATGTTTAACACTGTAAAAACACTTTTCGTGATTTCACTTTTTATTTAAAAATATAAATAAAAGCTTCAGCAAAATTGAATACGGTTTGAGGAAGTAGAATTTTTTCGATTTTAAAAAATAAAGACAGAAATATCAAGCAAAACTGCAATAAATTTCTGTAATATTGAAAGTAGAAGACTTTATTAAATTAAGGAAACTTTGAACTTTACTTGTGAAAATAAGAAATATTCTTCAGTATAAAGAGTGAAAAGTTGCTCACTGATTAAAAGCTGTGTTTCATTTGCCTGATGCTAATAACGGAATGTCTCCAATGCTTCAAATCAAATTCACAGATTGCAGAAGAATCTCAATAACAAAGTCAAGTAAAGAAATGTTGAACTTTTTTATAAGAAAAAGCAATATTTTTCTTGCATTCATACTTAAGCATACAATATGTAATAAATTCTGAAAAAAATAAAAAAAAAAAAAAATAAATATGCTTCTTTAACTCTGTAATTATACATACGCATGTTCATGCCATACAAAATAAAGTATATCAAAAATTTATGATTTAAAATCTCATAGTAAAAATTATGTTAATTTATACTTTTTACAGATAATATTATAACTAACGTATTCTTTGCTTGATATTTTAATCAGTAATTAAACGATACTTCTAATAATTATTTAAGAAAAAATGCATTGAATAAAATTTTTTTGATGAATGGCACCACATTCAAAAAGGAAACAAATCTATGAATCAAATTTAATTAACAAACAATTATGGATTGACTATCTAACACATTTAATTTTCCTGTAAATGATTAATAATATTCTGCAATTTTTAATTTACTGTGGCTAAAAAAAAAAAATAATTAATATCTAAAATATTCTGTTTGGACGTTATTAATTATTTTATTGTAAATTAAAAACTTCAGAAGAGGAAAAATCTTCTGAAGAATGAAAAATAAATTACTTTAAAAACTTTAATACAGTTTTTGTTAATTAATCTGTCATTTTCAGTGAATTCCTTAAATATCACATAAAATTCGTTTAACTTCATCAGTTTCAATAAAATAGTAAATGAAAATAAATTTACACATGAAAGTGACAGTATTAAATTTTTGTTTAAAATATGGTCATGATTTTAGTATACTGATTAATTATATTTAAACTCCTTCGAATAATAATGCATATTATATGCTATATATGTATGAGTGTTATTTATAGAGGAGATACGCGAAATTATATAAAATGTTTTAAAAATCATTTTCTTATCAAAATTATATAAATAAATTTGGTATCCTGGATTATACGGCACCTGGGACATTATTTTATTAAATGACTATGAATTAAATAACTGAGTCTGTATAGAAATTAATTATTAAAATATACTTTTCCGGCAATCAATAAGACAAATGATTCAGATAATAATAAATAAACACACAAAGTTTGCTTAGAAGGCAATCATAAAGATAGAAATTTTGAATCAATTAATTTTTAAATAAAAAACTACTATGACTTTGTTGGGAAAGATTTTGTTTTTGTTAGAAGAAATAGGAATTTTAACTTAATATATACACAGTCCAGTCACATTAATGTGACCACCACGTACTTCCACGTCAGAGTTAACTAACCAATCACAGAGAGCAGGTGGCAGCACAGTGCAGTTGAGCGTATATAAAGAGTGTGTGAGGGCTTCGGAAAACATTTCAATCGTTGGCGTAATGCAGAAGCAGAAGCGATTTATCCGACGTCCAGGGCGATGGACCAAGAGGGTAGAAACATTTCCGAAACGGCTGAGTTTGTGAACTGTTCGCGTGCCGCCGTGGTAAAGTAAACCGTGCATGGCAAAATGGGACTGTCAAAATCAGCGACGTGGCAAATGTGGTCCACTACGAGCCATAGAAGACAGACGCGAATGATGGTTGCGGAGATGCGTTCGGGCAGATAGACGGGCTACCGTTGAGCAACTGACAACCAAAATGACTGGGGCTACCAAAAGTGTCTCCCAAACTACTATTCAACGAACATTGCTGCGTCTGGGCCTCCGAAATTAGGCGCCTGGTTCGTGCACCTATGACTGCCGTTCATCGACAGCAGGCTGGTACGCCAGTACAGCAGCTCTGGACGTCCACTGAGTGGCGACAGGTTGCGTTTTCAGATGAATCGCGTTTTATGCTCCATCGGACAGATTTACGTTGGAGTATAAGGCTGTTGAAACCTCGAAAGGAACCACCCTGCAACCATTGCCGGAACAGTTAAGCTGGAGGCGGGAGCATTATTGTCTGGGAATGTTTTCTGGCATTCTCTGGGTTCACTGATCATTATAGCATGATAGTCAATACAAGTACGCTCGGACCATGTCCACCCCATGCGCATTGTTTTTCCTCGGATTATGGCGGCCTTCCAGCAGGACATTGCCAGTGTACGTACGTGGTTCCAGAGCACGAGTAGAGTTTGTCTCCCCACAACCAACAAACTCACCTGACTTAAACCCAATCGAGCATCTGTGGGACCATCTCAGGTGAGTTGTTCGCGCCATGGATCCTCAACCATGTCTAGCGCAGCTGGCCACATTAGAGTCGGCATGGCTCAACATCCCGAAGTACTTCAGGGACCTAAGTAGACTCTCTTCTTGCACATCTCGCAGCAATCGCTCTGCGAAAGGTGATTATTCTGGCTTTTGACAGATGGTCACATTAATGTGACTGGACTGTGTATATTTATTAATATATTATGTATATGAATTTATGTATGTATATATATATATATATATGTACTAGGATTTCATAACACTATAAAGTATTAGTAAGCACTACATATTTTAATAAATTAGACATTTACATTAAATTAACCTTATGGTAGATAAAATTCAAAACATCTTATTAATAAAAATTCAACACCATTTATTTTCATATTTGCTTCACATATCTACTTTAATAAATATTATGAATGATTTTGTACAAACTAGTTACAGATAAAATTAAAATAAGAAAACAATAGTAATAAGTAATAAGAAAACAATAGTATGTCCCACATCGAATATATTCTTATTTTTTAAATAATTATATCCATTAACATTTATTTTGGATGTATTTTTTTCTATGTTCTTAAAAATAAATAAATAGTCCATTTAACTTGGATTTCTTTTACAGATTACTGAGCATTCAATCATATTTAAAGAATAAATACTTTTTTGAAAACCCATTTCAATTTCTGGGTAGTTAAGTAATTTCTGGGTTTCTATTAAAGATTATCATGTGAATTTATCTTTAGAAATGGTGTTGGAATTCATTTTATACGTCCTTAAAAAGTTAATTTATAACTTTAGATTAGTAACTACATTATGTTTGTAAATTTAACCATATTATCTTTAATCATATGAAGAATGATAAATATGTCTTACTTTTCCAGAAATGTTTGACTTTCTCCATAAAATAATGTTCTCAAAGTATCTAAGTTTGCCTTCTTGTTTACTGCGATCATTCATTCTTCCCTTTTGGAGTGGACATGGATACTCATGAAGATAACAATCGTAAAATCCATTGCTCTAACCTTTTGGACAATCCATCTTCATTTCTGGGACTAATACTTTTCCTATCAGATAAAACCTCCAGAATTTTATTTCTTTTCACCATTTCCAAAGTCATTCATGATTTCAAGAAAATGTTAGAAACAGAAAGGTTTTTCAAACGTTCATTTGCTTACAATTTTCTTTTAGGCAATTGAAAAAACAATTTTAACCCTTGTTTTTTTACAACTCACAGTAAAAATAAATAGTTTGATTTCGAGATTCTATTCAAATACTTACGGTGAAAGTTTTACTAGATATTTTAAAAATATTAAAATGAAAAGAAAATACAGGGAATATTTGTTCCTTACTATAAAATGTTCAGATAAAATGAAAACTTTGAACCAATTTTTTAATGACAGAAATGTAAAATACATTTATTCACATTAATTTAGTGTTCTAAGAATAGACTTGCAAGGTAGTTTGACTTAGTTTTAAAAATTGCTCTTGTATTTGCAAAATATAACAAATCACTATACTTTAGCCCATTTCCATCAATGTATTGAACATTGTGTGAGTGTTTATATGAAAAAAAATGTAAAATAATACTTTAAAAATTCAGAACATAAAGAATTACGTTGTAAATAAATTTTACATTGAATTATATATTTTCTTATTTTTAAAATTACGACGACCAATTGGCTGAGTGGTTAGCGTTTCTGACTCCTGAGCTGTTGGTCCCGGGTTTGAATCCCGGTTCGGGCATGGATGTTTCTTTCCTTCTCTGTTCTCTCTGTCTTTTCTTCTGTGATGTTGTTTGAATGTGGCCCGCCCTATAAACGGATTTGTGGTGGTATGGCGCGGGTAACGCTACTCGCCTCCGTGACTTGGTTCACAGGTGTCCGCTGGGTAACGATAAATGAGTTGCAATTTCTGGCCTTGTTGTGGCATAGGGTTCCTTGTGTGCCTGCCATTGGATAAAAAAAATTTAAATTACTATTTTCAACATCATTTTCTTAACAGAACCATAGTAATTCCTATTTGTGACACTACAGTGCACATAAAAATACATTTAAATTATTAATTAATTAAGTTGTTAGAAGGAATACCTTAAATACTCTCTCTCTCTGTATGTGTGTGGCCATATATAATATTTTTAATAAACACAGTGAACAGTAGATCGAAAAGGAAGATTCTTGGAATGTACCTAATGTTAGCAAGCACATGTCTATCCTCCTTAACTGACTGTTGAACCATAAAGTTGTTATATATATATATATATATATATATATATATATATATATATATATATATATATATATATATATATATATATATATATATATATATATATATATATATATATATATATGTGAAAAGCATTCAAATGTTTTATAAAAGTTCTCTCTTTCAGGTCGTTTTTAATGCATTATAAAAGTTTAAATCGCGGTTATTATCTGTATTAATATAAGAAGACAAAGATTTCTTAATATTGCCTTAACATTGATTTAAATATTGTATATTAGCCTCTCTGCCTATCTCTCTCTTGTTATGCTAATATATATAATATTTTATAAAATAGGAAACTATATAATTTATCTGTAGGTGTTATTGAAAATATATAAAATATTAATACGTCTTCATTATTAACAAATAAGAAAAATCTTTAACAATAAAATTCTGTGGTGGTGGGAGTGGTGGGATTAATCCCCACCTGGTCTAGTGGAACTAGACCAGATCCATGAGATCATAGACATCCAAAAAGTCCAAAAGCAGATGTGGACTTTTCACAGCCTCCTCACGAGAAAACCCCAAGCACTTCAAGATGTATTGCTGGCAAAACGGAGCATTGTCGCACTTGGGGCATGTTGGGTATTTTCTTTCACCGTCCTCGAAGATCATACACTTCAAGTGACCAGTAAAAAGTCGAGACAGTGTCGTCTGATGTACTCTGGAGCCCTTAAATGTTGTGGCGGCTCCAGGATGTCTTTGGAAGAACCAAGTGTGAGCAGGAGGATCAGCTAAGGTTTTAGAAGTACGTTCTTTAGTAATGAAAGAGATCTCTGATGGTGTTAGTGCCATGCGATCTTCCGGGTTCAAAGGATTACTGGCGGCAGCCATTGCAAGGTCGTCGGCTACTTCATTCCCAGGCAGACCAACATGCGAAGGGACCCACTGGAGGTAGATTGGGTGTTGAACTGAAAGTCTTTTCAACAAGAGTAGAATACTTCTACTAGTACTGTCGCCGATTGATTGCCAATTGAAAAGGTGCTGGATCGAGGATCGAATGTCTGTAAGTATCTATATCTCCGAGAAATCATTTTGTGTATTGTTATCTAACAAAGAAAGTCCACTCATGATGGCGATGAGTTCCGTTCTGAAGACGGACGTGTGGTCAGCAGTTCTTTTTTCAAGCTTGATGGAATGGTTGGGGAGTCAATACATACTCCGCTGCCAGTTGCATTGGTCTCCAATTTGCTTCCATCAGTATAAACCCTGGCTGCTCCGATAAGAATCTTGTCAAATGTCTGTAGAGCCATTTGCTTTAGTAAGTATGGGTGGTCCGACTTTTTACTTGCTTCGAGCGTTAGGTTGGGATGGATAGTGACTCCCTGGAGGCCAAACGCAGGGTTAATCAAAGGTGTCAAGCAGAAAGGCTCAACATAAGGATACAGCAAGTTCTGTAAATGTGCTTGGGAGAATGGACTATTACGTTTTAATCTTTGGTTATTGATCCAATTAATTAAATATTGTGATGTTCTGTGTTGGTCTCCAAAGCTGATCAGTTCCCACCTCCAGTGGCTCTGTCTAATCAATAAATGTGGTATCCTTTAATATTCTGTTTCATTTGCTCTTTTAGTTTCGTTGCTTGGATAGCAATTATTTGAGCCTTATGAGCATTGGTGAGTTCCAGAAGTTGGTCAAGTTTAACTTTCATGGCATAGGTAGATAGTCCATTCATGTTGGCTTGAAGAATTTTGAGTGATTTGATCTCTTGAAGACGTGGAGATTGTAACTTACTTTTCGAACTGAGCCCTCGGCCTAAACTCAGAGCGCGCCCCTTGATAACCTGCGCGACGGGCGAAGCAGTATGAAGAACTGTAGATGTGTGACTCATGGTAAAGGGGAAAATTTGACAACTTTTGTTGATCTAGAGGAACTGGAGCACCTTGTCTTATGTTAGAACCAAAGGTAGAAGTCTGACTTGGCTCCTATGCCTGCAGCCCTTAGCTGAGCATGTTGGAATGGCCTTCACGCCTTCGGTGACCCTACCAGCAGATTACTTTCCCGACGTACTTCACCCGTTCTGCCCAGGTACACCCCCTCGCCGGCTATAAGAGCACTCTTTGAGGAGGCCTGCAGGACTTGAGGTTATTATCAAGGAACTCATAATTTTAATTTTTCAACATACAAAAATGAAAAAATCCAGAACAAATCGTTTTAGAAGAAAAGCTATGTAAATTTCTGATGCAATACTTGTGAATTCTCATGAAGAAAGAAAAACTGATACTTTTGCAATTTAATCTTTCTCATCTGACATTGAAACTTAATTTTTCTTTAAAAAAAACAGTACTGTGTTATTAATTATACGAACCAAATAAAACATTTTCAGTTAAGAGAATGTTTTTTGAAACAAATTTTGTATTTGCTTATGTATTTCATACAAATTGTAAGCATTTAAATCTGCATTTTTAACAAATTTCTCAAATATACAATTTAATTCTTAAAAATATAATAATAACGGTTAGAAGTTATTAAACTTTTTGAGAAATATTCCTTTAGTTATGACAATATCTTGTTGCAATTATTAACGTTTCTGCTGAAAATAATGTTGAATAACGAAAATTTATCTTTGGAACTATATTTTTTTCTCGATAACTAAGGTATTACTCAGAAATTCGCATTTGGAATAACTAATAAATAATAATTTAAGACATTTAATTAAGATAAAAAATATTTGAAAACGTTACTTTTAGATTGTGATTAGCATAATTAGTTATAATAGACCAAACCAAAAAATAAGTGTAATAGTATTATCAAATTAACTTTAAGTAAAAAAATTATTGGTTTCCAAATAATTCGTTTTTAAAAATATTCCATTCATTAGGTCTCCTTTTTATACATGTGACTTTATAAAGCATGAATTACTTTAACTACCCTGAATATTAATTTATGTATGGTTTGAATAAGTTCCATGATATTAAATACAATAAAATTTAGCCACAAATAAATTTTTTTCAACTGGATTTTAGTTTAATTACTCAGGGAATATGATTTTTGTCTTCATTACATTGGATAAATATAACAAATTTTCATGTGTGAAGAAATTATTGATGTAATCTGATAAAAATTAGTATTTTCTTTTTTTGTAGGAAACTAAGAGACATTGATATGTTATATATAGTTTTTGGCAAATAATAGCAGTTTCATGTAAAATAAGAGCATTTCATTGCCATTTTTCCACTTCATTAAAAAGTATTGAGATGGTTTTCAGGTTATATATATTAATAACTCCAGTAAAAAAAATTAAATCGTTCAAATAAAATGAGTCGCAGTTAAGTGCTTAAAGTAAGAATTGAAAATATCATTGAAGATTGAACATTGTTATAACATTGAAATTTAGATTTTAAATTATACTAACTACCGAAATTGCTTAGATTTAAAAAATATATATATATCATATTCTTTTCATTTACATGAAAATTTTTATTCCAACCATATTGAGAAATTAAAGTTTTTTATGATTTTTTTCTTACTATTTTATACGAGAGTCACTCTGAAATTTTTGAGATACAACTAGGTTTTTAAAGTTATACTTACAAAATTTTAGGTGTGTTCAAAGTAGTCTCCTCTAGCATCAATGCACTTTTGTTGACGAATTTTCCACAGATTAAATGCCTCAAGCCATTCATTTTTTCCAATAGTTGAAAAAAATGCATTTATAGCCACATCAATCTCTTCTTCTGAATGAAAACGACGTCCACATAAGTTCTTTTTTAGATTAAAGAATAACCAAAAGTCGCACATAGCTAGATCAGGTGAATACGGCGGATGTTCGATCACTTTAATTTGTTTTTAAGAAACTCAACTGTTAATCCGGCTGTATGTGAAGATGCATTGTCGTGGTGAAGAATTAGTCCCCTAACATTCAGTTCTTGTAGAATTTCTGGAAGACATTTAGCGGTATACCAGTTTGCTGTTACTGTCTTCTGTCCTTCCAACTTGATGGCTTTGACCAATCCCGTACTTCTGAAGAAAACGGCATACATAACTTTTTTCAGTGCGCGTTGTTTTTTCACCATTGTCGGCGTGGGATCATCTCTTCAAAGATCCATACTTTGCTTTCTTGACGTGTTGGAACCTCAAAAAACCGTATGTACGTTTCATCACCTGTTACAATTTTAGAAATGATGCGGTGGCCACCATCATTCAGCATATTAAGGAGTTTCTTTACTGATTCTGACACGCTCCTCTTTTTGATGCTCAGTTAGATTATGGAGAACCCAACGGCAAACTACTTTTTTCATATGTAATTCTTCATGAACGATTTTGTGTATGGCTGCGGATCCAATGTTAAGTTCCTTCTGTATCATTTGATAGGTACAGCGATTATCATCCATTAACATTTTTCATATGGCAGACACATTATCCGGGATTACTGCCGACGGTGGCCTTCCTGTGTGTTCTTCGTCCTGAAGAAAATTGCGACCTCTTCTAAATTCTCTAAACCATCTGAATACAGTAGCACGAGCTGGAGATCCATCACCAAATGCTAATTGCAACCGTTGAACACATTCTTCTTGATTTAATCCTGCTTTGAAATTGTAGAAAATCATAGCGCGAAAATGCTACTCGCGTCAACTACATTTTCTCTTCTGTTTAAAATTTATTCCACGCTAAACAAGTTGAAGTAAATCAGTAAAAAATCGTCTTCTGTGTTAAAATACATTGTACTTTAATATTAAACCGTTATTTTTATTTTGTAAATTCTCGTCTGCGCGTATCTCAAAAATTTGAGAGTAACGATCGTATATCAGAAGATACTACATTTTCATAAAAATATTTTAAGTCTATTACTGTGCTAAATATAAATTATAGTCAAGATTTTGTATGGTAGCTATACAATTTACATTTTTACTATAAATTTGATAGGTTTGATTTGTTTGTTTGTCACTCAACGGTCATTTTTTGCACACGAGGGCTAATTAGACCGGGACCTACGGTTTAAAGTGGATTTGGAACCACTACAAACATCCCTGCCCATCATAAATTTGGTAGAAATGAAGACAGTGGAGAATTATTTGCTGCCAATGGAAAAGTTAGGTGTTTATTTTACATGATGACCTAAAATAACTCAAAATTGTATGATGAAACTTTTGGTTGAACATTTTCTTCTATTAGAACTTTCTGAAAATCTAACAAACAACCCTTTAGACTATATACTTTAAACATACCATTCATCTCTAAATCTGAACATATCTGAAAATTATTGTCATGCTAATGAAATGTGTTTACTAACATTGCAAATTTAGACTTAAATTAATTAAAATTGCTTTCATCACCCAGCACTTCAACAAATTTTAATGAAAAATTAATCAGGATTCAGTTTTATAATTTGAAATTTTGCTATACTTAACTTTATGAATTTAGTAACAAACACTTAATAAATTATTCATTTTTAAAGTGAATCTTACAGGTAAGGTATAAAATGAATAATTCATATCTTGTGGAAAGCAGATATTAGTGAAATATAAAATTAAAATTTTATATTGAAAATATTTTTCATACTTTTCTTTCGTTTTACTGAATTACTCCCAAATTTTAATTTCTTTGTTATACAGTGTTTTCTTTGGCTCCATCATTTCATAATTATAATTTCCCCAACAAATATTCTCATTTTTCTTTACCTAAGCCACCTTCAACAAGGGACAAATTTGTTAAACGTTTGGAAAGCTATATCAAAACATAATATGAGTATATTATCTACATAGATTAAAAACATTTTAATGCACAAAGTATGAATAAATAAAAAAAGCAGAAAAAAATTGATACATTTTATTTCATGAAAACTGTCGACATTATTAGATATTGATTGGTAAATTTTTCATACTACTGCAATTATGATAATACACTATACAAATAAAACTGATATATCCTATTTTTTCAAATTAAAATTTGTTGTCTATTTTGATACGAAAAATTATAAAAAAGCAATGTAGTCAATAAATCAAAAAAATACGTACTTGATTTTTAAAATGGAAACTAAAGAATAGTTGTTTAAATTTGAATCATTAATAAATTAAATAAAACTAAGGCAAATAAAGTTTGAAAAAACATTCTGGATTTAAAACCAACTTTAAATATTTAGCCACATAGTTCGGAGTGTTTGAACTGCTATATTTAATTTTTTAATCAGTATTTATTATTCAATTAAACCTCACTTTAATTTAAGTATTTCCAACTAATTGTATTTGAAGAAATTTTACTAAAAGGATTTTATTATTTTTTTAATATTGCAGATGTTATGAGTTAAAAACTGGGTATGAATGCTTGCTCATTTTAAGTTTTAAATTGTCTGAGAATATAAATAAAATAAATCTCATAAATATAAATAAGTTCAACCAAAACATTTTTCTAACATTTTGGTGATAAACTTTAATTTCTGTCAATACTGGTAACCCTATGTTTGCGTAAGGGTTATCTTGTTAGATACATCTTGGCATCTATCTTGACGTTAAAAAACCACCAAAGAATCAAGAGGTAATTGTAAACTTTTAACAAAAATCATACTGTTCCACAATCGCAAAATTCTTTTATTCAATTACAGTTGTTCTATATAAGACAGATATAACTTATTAGACATATTCTTACTTCCGATATATACAGTTTCTAAAATACTTTTTCATAAAAGTTTATACTTGAATACATACATGTAAATGTTAATTATATTCATTGAAGAAATTGCTTAAAAATATTTAATATACGTACAAAAATACTTTTTAAACAAACTTATTCCTGTAATATTCTTTATTACATTAATGTTAAAAACTAAATAATTTTAATTTTAGAAAAAATATTGAAGTTACCTTCTTTTACTTTTTGTTATTTTCAAGTTCTTTAAAACTTTAAAAATCCAGTAAATATTATAAAAATCTAGATAATTATTTTGTGATTTGTCACACATTTTCACACAAAAATTAATTTATAAATTTGTATATTCACACTGATTTATTTCAGATTAATTTGAGCAACTATAAAATGTTTTGAATAAACAAATGTAAATTTTAAATTGCGTTCACCGACAAAAATATTATAATAGATTGTGCTCATTATGCTGAAAAATCTGTTATGAGGACTCTATGTAAATATGTGTTTTAATCTGTGTAGGTGTATAAATGTAAATATTTGAGTATGTATTTTTATGTGCGAGTGTAATTAAAAGGTTCAATATAAGTAACGATGCATATAAAAATTTTGTAACTGTTTGAGTTCTGAAAGAACATTAAATTCGATTTAAAAATTCAACAACTTTTTCTTGAACATGTAAGAAATTCTGAAATTTTTTTTCCGATAGGAAGCAATTAATTCCTAATTTGTATATTTTTGGATAAATATTGTAGGGCTAATCATAAAGAAAACTAAATACAAACATTAGTAGCATAAAATATGATTCCGCTACCATCAAATTATGATTACATAATATCAGGTCGAAAACTTAAAACATTAAGATTACGGTCTAAATTTTCACATATGATTTACTCCCCAGTAAATCATGTGTGAAAATTAAGTCTAATGTTAATGTTTTAAATTTTCGACCTGATGTTATATATATCTTTCTTAAAAATTCTAAGATGGTCCATATGTTACGTTATTCTCAGGGCTTATAGTAAATGTACTGAGAATAACATAATATATATTTCAAATCAAACTTCTGAAAACAATATTAATTAGCATTTATTGTGATTCCTCCTTTCAATATTTATGTCGAAATCTATGAAATTTATTGATGTGTTGTTTTAATTCAAAAATTTTAAACATAAGATGTTTCATTAAAATTGTAATTTCTTCTTCATTTTCTTAATTTTCATGTGCTTAGTTTTTAAAATTTTGTTATTTGAAAAACATATTAGGAGCTATGGATCTATTTTTTCATGGCTTTAAATATTTCTACATAATGGTTTCAGTAATTCAAGTTTTATATGCAGTAATCAGTATAAAGCACATCAATTATTAGAAGCGTTTAGGAAATACAAGTTAAAGAAAATAAGTTTTTTCACAAGAGTTTAGTTTTTGTTTATCACATTTCCGATTTTTTTTATGCTTGGAGTTAAAAATTATAAGCTCCAATAAATTTTAACTTATTTTTACTTAAAAAACATTTTTAAATTAGGAAATTGTTATTTTTTAAATTACTTATCATATTATTTTTATATTTTATTTATCATATTTTATGCATGTAATTAAGTATATAGTTTTGTTTTACACTTACGATATTTATTTAGTATATTTTACAATTATGCTATATGGACTAAGTATTTTGAATTTATAAATATGAATTTATTTGAGTATTATAAATATGAATATTTTTCAATCAGAGCTTGTCATTAGCAACAAGTTTTGCACATTACCTTTATATTATAATATTATATAAATAAAAATCATTGCAGAAATTACAGTAACTGCTCATTTTTATTTTACTTGTCTAACCAATAAGGCATTATATAAGAATTTACAAAAAATAAAATTTAAAATTTAAATTAAACATCGTAGAAAATATTTCATTGAATATTAAGAAATATATATATATATATATATATATATATATATATATGTATTAATAACACATTTGTTACTTAACAACCACAAAAAGCAACTTGTCTTCTCAAAAGACCAAGTTATACGAATTTGACAATTTTTCTGAAAGAAAATTGGAATCGCTCCATTTTTAATCTTCTTTAGAAAAAGAGAAAATAGAGACCAAGCTAGTTGATTTTATAAAAACTTGATATCAACATGTAAAATTGAAGAAGTTTGACTTCTTGACATTTTATAAATTTATACCCTGAATGAGATACATGACATTCTGATAATGAGTTTGATATTTCCTCATATTTCTAGAAAAAAAATTCATGCAGAATAATTCTCTTTAATTTTAAATTTTATAAATAAAAATATAACATTTTTGAGAGAAACATTGAAAATTAAACCTGAATCAATTTTCCGAATTTTTAAAATAAGTAAGAAAACTAACTGACTCACATGAATTGAATATTTTTGCATTATTTCTTTCTCTCTCCCTCTCTAAATTGTGTTATACAACCAAAATAACTGTATGAGAAATTTAAGATACGTTATTTCTTTTGATCATCTACATAAAAATATGAAAAGTCTCTTACATTTTTGCTATATGTATAGAATAATAAAAACAAATATGTATTTTTATTTTTAGTTCCTCATATGAAAATTAAAGGAAAATTATTACTTTAAAGAATATATATAAAAAGAACATAATAGAAGAAGTCAGCAAAAAATATGTTTTTGAAAGATAGTTCGTGCATCAATAATAAAGATTGCAAATATTATTTCCTTCCTTCATTGTAAAATATTATTTTCAGTAAAGTGTAAAAGGATACATTTAAAATAAACATAAAAAAAGTATTTATAAGATTTCTTATAAGCATATCACATGTCAACAAAAAGTTTCCTTTTCAAAAAATGTAATATTGAAATATTAAAGAGAAATATAAGCATTCTTAATAAACTATAATAACAGGATTATTTTTCTTTTATTTTCATTCTATCAACAATAAAAATAAAAGGGAAATTGATTTCATGTTATTAAGTTTTATTCATATATAGTATTCTCATAATTTTTTTATAAAATACCATTTTTTTAAATATATCTTTTCCGTGTTGAGATATATTTTTCGATATTATAAACTTTACAAATTGATTATGAGACATAAGGATTATAAAGTTTCATTTGTAAGCCTTATTAGAATTGGTTAGTTTGAAATTTGTGAATTTTCTCTTGAATCTCACTACCTCGTTACAAAGATACAATTATTAACAACATCCATAAGAGACTTATATCATATTGGAGAAAATTTGAGATAAATGATTTATAATAGTTGGTAGAATAATTTTGATGAGAATATTAACAGGGTTAGTGTAATACTTTTATCAAATTATAAAACATGTTTAATTTTATAGATTTCACAATCTATAGAGGAATAACTCTTATCTTAATTAATTCACTGTTATTTGCATATTATCCATTGTTACAAAATTAGTTCGATCAGAACAAACTATGCATTTATATTTATTTATAAAATATAAACTCTCAATTTTTAGTAATTTGAATAACAAATATAAATATATCACAATTTCATTAAGTATAAATAGGTATTCTACATATTTTTTTACCATTTATTGATTGACATCGATTTTAACTATGTTCTTCATATTTGCTATTTCAATTACATATTGTTATAATAATTAGTGGAATTCATTAAATTGTTGCAAATTCCTGGGTAAGACTTAATAAAAATTTTATAGTAAAATTCATAGAAAATAAAAACCCCAAAAAAATTCTCCTTGATGCGTAATCAAGATTTAAATTTTTAGGCATAATTTAATTCCCTTGCTTATTATAAAAAATTTTTTTATACTCCATTTTAAAACCCATCAATAAAGATACTTATTTTTTATTTACATATAACTCTCCATCCGAACAGTTTGAACTGATGCTCGTAAGCACTTTATTTAAAAGAAATTAACAACGAACAAAAAATGGTAATAAAATCAAAACAATTCATTCAAAAGCAAGAAATTGTCACAAATTGTTGAATAGAAGAATAAGCAACGTCATGCAAAAATGACAAAAGAAAGCAACAATAATATTTCAAATAAGCTGCATTAACAGCAATGACCTTAACTTGTTATATTAAATGTTTAGTTGCAAAGATTCGTCAATTACGTGTGACCATCTCGGTTGGAGATTGAAGATGCATGCTAAAAAGCGCTGATTCGTCGTACTTATAAGCCTGTCGACAATAGTACTTTGAGGAATTTATGCCCATTTTCATAAGAGTACACTTTCTTAAATCATTAAGGTTTTGGATAGAATTTCAAAGAGCAGAAACACATCTCCCGAGCATGTTCCATATAGGTTCTTTTGGGTTCAAGTCAGGAGAAGGCACTGGATATTCCAATCGAACTTGTATTTCACATTCCACACATTAATTGACGACGCGAACTCTACTTACCTGTTATCCACCACAAACATGGCATTAGAATCCATGGCTGGCAAGTATGGAAGGATATATATTGATTGGGAATTCCGATAAATGACTTTTGTCTCTGAAATGGGAAGCAAGATGCGAAGATCATTTCGGCTGCCGACTGTTATCCCAGTCATAAGACTGTAGTTGTTTCTTTCATTAGTATTGTGAGAGTGAGATCGAGTTTCTGAAATGTTCCATACCCGAATCGCTATTTATACAAAATTGGGCTTTATCGGTGAGCAATACTGTGGTGTCTAATGGAGCAGAGTTTATAGCAACCGAGCTGTTCTGTGAGATAACATCAATGGTCCACAAACTCATGACTGTCTGGAATACAAATGACTTTCAAGCAGCCTTCTGCAAACAGTTTGTGAAGATATCACTGGACACATCCCTGAAATAAACCCTTCCAATTTTATTAATATCAACTCATTTTTTTCTTTGAATAGCATAGACGACTTATTATCAAAACGTTAGGCCAAAAAACTGTATAATTCAACTTAATGAAAGAAAAAAAAACAGTTGCAATGATTTGGTGTTTATATAACATATACTGAAATGAAATGTTGTTTATATAACATTGCATGAAATAGAGGTACTATGCAAACATTTTAGTATGGAAATGTTTTTACATATTACTGCGCATTACATATGCAGAATTCATTGCATATGAAATTCAACTTACCTACTTCCTCATTTCTTTTCGAGTTATGATAATTTTACAAATTCTTGTTTATATTTGTTAGATATGACAAGGATTTTTGCCAAACCTGAAAAATCAAGATTAGCTCAATAAAAAATGACACACAATCTTCCACGAAAAAATCCTTAAAATCTTTTAGAAAAAGAATTTTAAGAAATTATCAAGTGGCTGCATTCTTAGTTACTGAAATATTGCTGATTTTACGAAAATCTAATTGAAATATCATTTTCACCTGAAAGAAAAAAATATGAATTGATATTTAAATGATTGGTCTTATATGAATACGTATTCTAAAACATAGTTGTGAATTCAGATTGAAGATAATTTTTCAACCAATAAAATTTTATATAATGATTTCCAAATGTACAATCAGCATTTTCATAAAGAATACGTTTATAATATTAATATGTTTTTAAATAGTATTACTAAATAATATTTATAGATGTGAATAGTATTTATATATTTCCAAGGATATGTACTTTGCATTACTGAAACTATTGTCAGTTGTTAGTTAAATAAAAAATATACCAGTGAAAATTTTGACAATTTTATATTTACTTTACATAAAGCTGATATCTTATAGCTTTATTACATAATGTTATTTTACTTAAAAGAATAATAATATGGAGATAATATTTATTTTAATTTTCATCTTTTTTTTAATTTCTTAAAAGTTCCTTTCCTTATTCTTTCTTGTGCTGATATTATTCTATCACGACAAATGAATATATTTTAGTATTCGAGAACTTGTAAATATTACATGAAGTTGTTAATTCTGAATTTCTTAGAATAATGGTAAAGAACTTAGACATAGAAAATCATTGCTATTGACTTTTTATCTGAGAAAATATTTGTTAAAATGGAACATGAATGGCATTATAGTGGTGCCATAATGATATCGTTAGCAGAAGGCGTAGCCTCTTACCAATAAATAAATTCTTTATTACCCCGAGCTTATATAATCATTTCCTGTTTAAATTTACTACTGTATGCAAATATGAATAGTGTCCATAATTGTGGTATAAAGTAGCTATAGCTGAGAACTTTTTTGTGATAAAAATGTTGCGCCTGGGTACACCTAACTGAACTAAATATGCCCAACACAGTGTCTCCTGCAATTTTTTATTTGATCCATTAAACTAAAATACTATTGAGGAAAGAATTTCATCTTATTTCTACAATGCCTAGAATACTCTCGCAGAAAGTGGTTGCAAACTGTTTTGTTAGTTCTTGAGATTTCTCGTAGCGTCAAAAAATCCCAACATGTTAACTCAGAATGTTCTAATAAAATCATGCGAATAAAATTCCTGTCGAAAGCCTAATGAATCAAATGATAGAACGGGAAAAAGGAGACAATATCCCACTGTTCAAAAAGATGGTGAATCGGATCATGCTGGAAAATGTAAGAGTTGCCCATTGAAGTTTTAACAAAATAGGTTAGGAAGTTAAAGTTTAAATCTTATCTTTACACTAAAATGTATTTGCATTTCATTGAAATAAAATTATTTTTGAAACCTTTGAAAAAGAACATGCTTATGAAATATTTCATACATTACAATATTGTTTAAACACGTCTTTTGTTTTAAACTTACCTCACTTCCAGTTGTAATAGATATGCAGAACGAACAACAATTATTTTTGTTTCATCATTTGCATTGAGGAAGCATTATTCAATATGACAGAACTTAATCAAACTTGTTAACAATAATAAATAATGATTGGGACAAGCTCTGAGATACTTTGATTCACAGCATTGTCTCTAGGCAAAAATTAAATAAACGTTCTAGGACTCCTAAGTGTGACAACTATATTCTTGAATGATTCAGAGGACTATTTCCATTGTATAGAGTTTGAAGAATTTTCGGTTACAATGAATATGACGTGAAAGGTATCCAAGTTCATTTTGCTTTTTATGATTTTCATTAAATAATACCTTGTAAAGTTCTCGAAAAGCCATTTATTTCATACATTTTCCCCTTATAAAATTTCATATTTTCACTTGAAGTTTTAATCGTTTCGTCGGGTTACTACGTAGGACTCTCTTATTTTTTGTTTATTTCATGGATATTGCTTTTGATTATGCTAGAGTTCCATTATTCATGAAAGTTTTTATGAATATATTTTCTTTATTGATAGACAACAAGGAAAATAAATAAATGTCAGATTTCCTTTTTTTGTGCTTCCTACATCACGTATTAACATTAAAAATTTTTAACAAATTTTGACGATTTAATGGATTTCACAATATAACCTTAAATTTAACATTCTTAAACTTGCGAGAAAATTATTTCTATTATTGTGTGTTCATTGTTTGCTTGGAAATTTTTGAGAAGTACTAAATTACATTATTTCTGTGATAAATGTTAATTAGTTTTTCTGCACACATCCTCTCCTAACCTAATGCGTAGTTAAATTAATATAATATGAGTGTCAAAAATGAACAAGAGTGAAATGATGAAAAAATTTATTAATAAAAGAAACCATGAAATAAATAATATTTATTTAATTTTGAAGTTCACTGATCACATTTAAAACTGAAAGGTTTTTGTAGTTATGCGACTTTATAAAACAATACAAATGGAATTTTCAATCCAATGAGAGAAAAGAAAGAATTTGAATAAATAATGTTTTGCACTGGAAAAGATTTCGAATCGTAAACTTTTATCTTTGAGAACCTCTGTACTTTAACATGTATTTTACTTTTATGGAAATATGAAGGTAGTTTATGATCAGCAAATGTTGAAATGATGCATATACTTACTTAAAATAATATGAAATATGAGATTTTTCAAGAAATACTTTTGGAATTTTGATAAAATTTCCTGCATTTCGAGAGATTTATGGAAATATTATTTACATTTATTCGTGCATACTATTTCCTAGAAGTATGACAAGATAAGTATTTTACGACAGCAGATTTTTTTAAGTACTTTTATGATATTTTCTTCAGCTAAAAGAAAAACCTGTGGGTGCTTTACTCCTAATCAAATATGTTTTACTACAACCAAAATATACGTATTATTTTATGACAACAAACGTAAAAAACCATGAATATTTTAATATCTATTTTATATCAAATTTAATTTATAACTATTAAGAGATTAATAAACAAAGCAAAAGTAGGTGTCATTTTAAAAATATTAATGGAATAAACTAATTTAATATACATGACAAATCCATTCTCTGCTTACAAGAAAAAGAGCTTTCTTTTGAAATAAAGGTCTAAACATGCAGTTCCATTTGTAAAGCTAGTAGAAATTAAAAAATTGTTAACGAAGCCACAAGACAAAAAATGTAAAACTGACAATTCATGCAAATCATATGGGACATAGTTACTTTATAAAATCCTGTAATACCCGTAATCCATTAAAAAAAACTTAAATGCCATAAATTTTGGTATTTTTATATTAATGACTTAGTGATTTAGAGAAGCAGAAATCATTTTAAAAACATCCGTTTTATAAATTAATTTACACACTTGTAGAATTATTTTTTTGCTTGAAACGAAATGGCTGTTTTAATACAGAGATATTCTCTCAAAAATTTGTAAAGTAAATGGAAATGTAGGGACATGGGAAAAGTTCATCATGTCTGAATAGATAAGATTTAATAATAAACTATAGCAAAAATCACACTACACGCAATCTACATATGACATAGTTACTGTAAATTTTACTTATTAAAAGAAATAAAGAAATCACAAACTATTAATTTATTAATCTACATAAATATTTATCATATGGCAATTTATTTCATATTAAAAGCCTAATTCATACGAGAAAATTAAAAAGGAATGATACTTATGCTTATACCAAAAGCATACAAAATCATATATACGTTAACTTTATCATATTAAATGCATTCTTTTTTAAATAAAATGCTAAATTTATGATGTATTTAGCTTATATAGAATAAACAATTAAAAAGTGATACCCTCAACATCAAGAAGAAAATATGCATAGAATAAGCAAAGAACGTTTAGTTAGTAAAAATAGCAAAAATATTTTTGAAATGCCGAAGAGTTAGAAGAGACCAAATATAAACAGGAAAATATATATTTGATATTATAAGAATGCAACAAATTGTAGTGCTCTAAAAACATGGATGAAGAGAAGGAAAATTTCTTACTTAATTTCCCATTTTTGTGGTGAAAAAAAGAAATTAAGCAGGCATTGATCAATGAGCCTTTACTGATTATTAAGTGTCAAACCGTGATTTATTTTCCAAATGTCCTATTATACCAATAAAAAATATACTGATATGTATCTGATTTATGGATATTAAATTATCACTGGAAATTTAACACGGTGTATATTCCAAGTATAATATCGAAAGTTTACTACTTTATCATGCTATCTTTGCACAGACTAACCGACTACTATAAAAGGCGGAATGGTCCCAAGAAACAAAGTTAGATATTGTGCAACAACATAAAAATCATACACTAGATGTAGTTTACTTTAATATTTCTTCAAAAGGAGATGAGGAATTACTTGTTGTAACTCTTTCAACTGGCTCTCTTTCTTAAAGATGTAACTCTTTCACTGGCAATTAGTACATCCCTTAACAAAAGTATTTCCTACCCTTAGGCTACAGCTCATGCACTGTATGATATATTCAATAAGGAGTATTCCACATTATTCCACCTAATGTTATTTATTGATTAAGACACCTCAGAGACAAAGTTTAATCAATATCCACTATAACAACATGTAAATGTTAGAAAGTAACAGCTCAAATTTTGTTTTAAATTCTGATCGCAAAATGTTCGGAAATTATTTGTTGGGATCGTACTTTCTGACCTGAATATTTGAATAAAACAAAGTATTTTGTTTCCCAACAGCAAGTCATCACAAATGTGACGCTCACCTTATCACAATACCGTGCAATATTTGATTCCTTTATAATATTGCACTATCTTATTTTTCCTGATGGTGCATAATCCTTTGTTTGCTGCATACAATAGCATACAGTTTCGACTCGCCTGATTTATTGTTTGTTGTCAATGCTACCTGGATTTCAACACCAAGTATTCTTTCCACTGAGAACATTTTAAATGCCTAGTGCGTCAAACATATACAAACGAAAGAAAAATGTGAAATATTGGTTTTCTTCACTATTGTTGACACCACTGATACACAACGTATTTTTGAACACATCCGACTACAGTTTTGTGCCTTTATAGATCTAGTAATGAGCTATGAAGACGCAGTTTCAAAATGTTTAATTAACTATAAATAGTTATCTTCTCCATATTCTTCCTGACAAATATTTTTACTCTCAATTTATTATTAACTTTTTATAGTACTCAACTGACATCTTTCTCATATGTTTCGGAGATTTTCTTTGAATAAGCTCTGCAGTAGTTTTTCTTAATGCCTTTTAATAAAACATCGAAATAAATTTTTATTTTTAATTTTTATACCATTTCAGTTTTAACTTCATAAAAGTTAATTCACTTTAATTATATGTGTGTGTGTGTGTGTGTGTGTGTGTGTGTGTGTGTGTGTGTGTGTGTGTGTGTGTGTGTGTGTGTGTGTGTGTGTGTGTGTGTGTGTGTGTGTGTGTGTGTGTGTGTGTGTGTGTGTGTGTGTGTGTGTGTGTGTGTGTGTGTGTGTGTGTGTGTGTGTGTGTGTGTGTGTGTGTGTGTGTGTGTGTGTGTGTGTGTGTAAATATGGACAAATATATTAAGTATGCAAAGTATGAAAGTATGTATACATATGAGTTAACATGTATTCTGAAATAAGTGATGAATATTTCAGAATCTTGTGTACAATGTGTCTTTTAATTAACCTACAACTTTAAAATGAAATAACACAAGAATCACTGCAGATAGCACAGCAATTTCTTTTATTGAAAAGAAAGGTTTTCAAAGTGAGAACCATCAGAGCAATACAGTAGCCCAACCAACACACTAAATTTTCAGTTACTTGTTTAAATGCTTCTCTTTTAATGCCTGCAAAATGTCAATAATGGATTTCTTGAGACTATTGAGTTCTGTCGGCTTTTTCTTGTACATAAAATCTTTCATGATACCCCAAAGATAGAAATTGCACGGATTCATATCCTGTGAATAAGGTGGCCAATTCAGGGCAATATACATTGATACAGGATTGTTGTTCGGGTACGCAATAACCCGGGTTCAAAACACACTGTTAACAGTATCAAACACTCTGCCTGTTCAGCGCGGAAAGGCATCATCCTGACTAATCTACATCGGCGTTCCTACCCGGAACAGAACGGGGTGCATCGGGAAAGGTCGTGATACAATGTAGGAACTCTCATTATTTTGTTATAAGGCTTTCTTTATCTTACTCTACTCTTGGTGGATCTTGTTAAAAGAGCATCAGCATTCAGCAGTCCTTGAAGATATGACACAAATATTGATGTCAAAAATGCCAAACCTGATCAATGTACCATCGATCCTACCTAATGATGTGTGTCAGTACAAGAGGATATTGAGCATGCTGTGAGAAAATTCTTTATTAGAAAAATGTTTAGTGAGATGGTTGTATGGTTTTGCAAGGTTTTTATCACAATATATCATTTCTCTAGGGCATTTGGTATGGGAAGGCATGGAAATTTTGTATACCATTCAGAATGAACTGAAGCAACCCATTAAATTTAGTGACCTGGCACTATTTTAATTTCGACTAGAGTGAATGAGAAAATCATGGATCGATAATCAGCATTCTGACAAGTGACTATCATACCTTTAATGAATTCATTTACTAAAACATTTCTTCTTATTTGAAATGTATCACAATATTCATAGAAAACTTCGATTTTACAGAGTGATTTCAAAAGAAAATAAACTTCAAAACTTTCTTTTCTACATTGCTGCCAATGTCCTTTGTCTATTTTGCTTCTTCAAAAAGCATTAAATATTAATCATAAAATCCATTTGCTCAAGCACTCATTTTGTAATATCTGCAGTATTCAGCTTTGAACAAAATAAAGGAAAATCATTTCATTTATTTCATACCTCAGAAAGTGAAGATCTCAAATTATATTTATAAAATATATCATATTTTAGAAAAATTTAACAAAGCAATTTGCATGCTGTTTTGATGGTGAATTAATCGCTATTGATATTATCCCTGTCTCTTCTATATTTTTCAGTGGTTTTGAATAAAAAAAATGTTGTTGAAAATTTATGGAAAAATATTTTATTATTGATAAGGATTGGGGATACGAATTACTTTGATTGAAATTTTCATACAAAATTTTTGCTCCATTAATCATAAAAATAAAATAACCATGAGGTATGTTATTGACTTATTGATTTAACTATTATGTTAATGAATGAATAGTTTATACTCATTTAAGAAAAATTAACAAAATATGAATCAATATCGTTTAAGCGATATTTTAAATACGTAATGATATAGAAACAGAACATAAATATGATAAACTTGGCAAATGTTATCTAGTGTATTAGTTTAAAGTCACAAAATATCACTTCAGATTAATCTAATACAATCGTGGGAACTAATAGGGTATCTCCCCCATTGGCGTCCATTTGGACTTTCTTTTGTCGCTAAGTTAAGCGCATGATTTTTAACACGGGAATTTTCCCAAAGTTCCAAAAATATGCATTTTAGAAAATTTTAAATAACATAATAGTTTAAAAAACTAAATTATTACTGGAAATTGAATAAAAACTTTTTCTGTTGGCTTTGCCTTCTCTTCAAAACAACCGGTAAAAGAGATAAGTAAATAACAATAATGGACTTACATGGTATGACGTAAAGCTCACATGTTGAACATGCTCAGTGGTATTATGGAAAAATATCTAAGAAAAATATAATAATAAACTAAAAAATATATAATAAATAAACAAAATAAAAATTTATAAATATTAAATAAACATAATAAAAACGAAGTAAATAATAAATAAACAAAAAGAAATTGGAAAAAAGTACAGTTTACGATGTTTAGACACTGATGACAACGAAACACAAAAGCAAACATAGAATAAAAAGTTCGAAATGAAAGTAAAGCGAAAACTTCAAATGCGGTTGCTACAGAAAAGAACCATTTATATCACGTAGAAATGATGTAAAACCCGAGAAAAACCAAATCTGCCAACAACAAAAAAATCTGAAAAGTAACAAAAACTTAAATTGGCTACACGGTAGACAAAACAAAAGACGCTAGATTTGGCGAGAGATCAATTGGGGGAGAGATATCATACTTACACCCAATCGTGTATTCAATTAGCAAAGCTATAAATGTATATATTTTAGCATATTATAAATATATTCCTCAAATAATAATAATATATTTTACAAAATAATAATAATTTATCTCATGCAATTTTAGAAGTAAATAAATTATGAAAGCTGAATAAAATTATCATGCAATATTATGAGAAATATTTTATCTAATATATTTATGCTCAGTCAATAGATAATGGTTTTTTGTCTCATTGGTTAGTAATTACTCGCTTTAAACATCACAGATAATATTTTTCCTACATATTTAATTTTATTGCAAATGATTAAAATACTGAATTAAATCCAAATCGATAATCTGGCATTTTTTAATTATATTTATTTTCTAACAAACTGATGAAGTATGCGAGTGTATAATTTGTAGAAACTTTTCCTATCTTCATCACTCATTATTCTTTTCCTTTGAAGTTTTCATCGGAAAATAACAATCATTGGTGTAAAGAAAGAAAAGGAAAGAAAAAGTAATATTCGCTTCGTTTTCAAAGAAAAAGAAAAATACTGTGAAAAATAAATTTTTATTGAATATTTTTGAAGAGCTATAAGAGTAGCATAAAGAAACACTAAATTCAACAAAACGCTTCTAAAAATCTATGCAAATTGTAATAAGAATAAAAATAATGAAACTTTTCCTCTTTATTATTTCTAAAAATAAATTAGTAAATATGAATTCTCTGTTTATCTTCAGAAGTTTCAATTTCCCCTTAATGCTATTTTTTTAATATTTCTAGATATATATGAAAAATGATTGAATTTAGTAGAAGCAAATATATAAAATATGTAAAAACTGATACCATAAAACAATGATATAAACTCCTTGCATTTTATAATATATGAAATGTTTTTAAATAAAATATTTCATTTATAACACAAGTATTGTTGGAGAATCCTGCTCTTTTTATGCAAAAAATTATATATTAATAATAAAGCTAATCACTTATATTGACGCAAATATAAAATATAACTTGTACAATTACTCATATAAACTTTATTAATGTGTATCTTCTATTACTTGAATTGTCATCGTTTGCTTTTCTTCTTTAATCACAATTGAATTCGAGTTTTAGTAGTAAAAATGAACTAACAATTTTTGAGCATATATATATTTATCATAAATTATAGAGAATTGCAATGTTTAAGACTGATTTTATGTAAATTCCTTTGAAATATTTTAAGCAATAATTAAAATTACTAATTTATGAGTTTCTGATCTGATGTATATAAAAAAGATATTTTTTTAAAATTTATTTCTCACAGCTCTAGAAATGGGAAGATAAATCAAATTTAATGGAACGAATTTTAATAATTATTGTTCTAGAAAAGAGTTTTAATTTTTCAAAAAAATGTATAGTTTGAATATATGAATTTTTTTGGAGATATAAGAAGAAAAATTAGAACGAAACAATGTCTAAGCTGAGATTGTTAATATATCTCAGCTTAGATATATTAGCAGATACAAATAGTGGCTATCTTTCAAAAATATATATATTTACAAGAATTCAGAAATTTCATTTGAAATCCAAAATGATTATCATCAGTGAATAAACAATTAAAGCACAAAAGAATGATTTCGTTTCATTTAAAAAAACTGTTTATATGAATTTGAAATCCTAAATTTTTATATTGTGAAATTGGTATCTTGACATCAAATTAAAAATTAACTGGCTTCAATTTGAAATAATTCTGTTTAATATAAAATTTATGTCCATGTCATTAAGATGTATCTTAAATTAGTTGTTTAGAATATCAATGGAGAATACAAATATTAATCGATGATTAAAAACCATATCTGAAGAAAATTATTTGCATTATCTGTTCAGGAGAATAAAATATTAAATTGTACCAATTATACTGAAAAAGAAATCATTTTGAAAACAAATGTAGTATTGTCATGTAAAAGAGCTTGAAATATTCCAACAATATAAATTTTATTATAATATTATAAAAAAAGTATTTTAAGTGGCCAGTCAAAATTATGTTTCAAGAAGATATTCTGTATACTCAGGTCTGGAAAAGGCACTAAAAAAAAAGAATCTTTTTTCTATCTAAAAACATTACATTTTGGAAGCTGGTTATCTGGCATAAATAGTCAAAGTTTAATTTAAATATTTATATGAGTTTCAGGTTGGAATTGAGACAAACAAAAGTGAAAATCATTTTCTTATTTCAACACCCTATCTGATGTAAAATATGTGAAATTTTCTTTCAGTGTTTACTTTATTTTAAATTTTAATTAACACTCAAAATATTTTAATATTTTGAAATAAAACAAAATGAGTTATTTTTTCTTTACTTCTGAGAATTTAGTTTTAAGAAGGCGTAATCGTTATTTTGTGAGTAATTGCTGACAAACATGATTGAAAACAATCATAGTTTAAGAAACTTATAAAATTTTATTTCCTATTAAAGGTTTAACATAAAGAACTTATAATAAATATAACGCAATAATTTTGTAGAACCTTAAAAAAAAGTTAAATCTCTTAAATGAAATCCTATATAAGAAAAGGAATATTTTAAAAATGCTGTAAAATATATTTTTAAACTTTTAAATTGTATAAAACATGGCATACTATAACTCCAAGCTTAAAATTGTCACTGATTCAAGAAAATAACACATATTTCCTTTCTTTGACAGATTTTCCTGAAATATCAGTAACAAAATTTTTTTCTTTTTTTCAGATATTCTATTATTCGTGATAAAAGGAATATTTTGTCAAATAATACATTGCCTTCAATAGAAAAAAATGTATGCACCATTTCAAATTGACAAAAGAATTGTAGTTGAAAGGTGAAAGGCCATATTGAATTGTTGCGATATATCATGTACACGATGAGCATTATTGCTTGAAGCGATTGTGTTTCTTTGAGAATGAGAAAAAAATATTTTTACAAAAAATAAGCTTCTTTAACATGTATGTAGCTTTATCATTGTAGCATGAAATTTGAGTGGTAAAAATAAATTATAAAATTTCCTCTAAAATAGAAAAACACATAAATATTTTTAGAATAGCTAAAAAAATATTATCTAAATTTACACATTTATACTTTAAATATATCATGATTTACTACATACATAACTGTGTACACATATATATACATTTGTATGTATGCGTACAAAACTTGAAAAAAAAAACGCGAAAGAAAAATTAATAGCAAAAACGCTTTTTTATAAGTTTATATTTATTAGTTCCGATACAAGCCCTTTATACTTGGTAAGGGCAAAATTTTAGACAGATGTTGAGGTTTTACTATTTAAAAAATATTTTTAAATAAATGAAAAGAACAATTTGGTAGTTTAAAATAATTTTGGAATATTTGTCTTTGTGTGCAGTTCAAAATATTAATAATTTCGACCGGGAGTTGATTCGACACCAAATACATGTAAATATATTAGTTATTGCACTTGTAATCCCAAACTTTATGTCTATAGCTTGCACTCCCTCCCTATAATCAATATTCCATACGAATCTTCTGACTGAAATGTCCTTCGATTTCATGTCATGTAACGGACATCTTCAAAAATGGGGATTCAATTTATTTTTGTGAAAATGTTTAAGGAAAGTTATGGAGTGAGATATTCAAAACTAGAAACGAAGATTTCCTACAATTTATGATTTTTGAGAAAAATATTTACAGAAAAGAAGATTTTCAGGTGATAAAAGTCTCTCTTAGGAACACGCTATAAAATAATGAATAATAATTATCCTCTCAATAAATATTATAGATTCTTTTTATCCAAATTATTTCACAAATTAAAAAATATCAAAATATATCAGTAATTTTGGTTGTAACTCACATAATGGTTACTTAATTTTTTAAAGAAATAGGAAATAGCATTTCTCATACGCATGATTGTTTATAATAAAGCAAAAATATTTTAATGATATGCAGTCTTAACAAATCATAAAAACCCTCTTATAAATTTTTTATTCATTTTATTATTAAATTAAAATATTTATGCTAAAAACTAAAAGTAAAAAATAAATTTTCGTTATTAAACATACTGTAGAAATAAGAATATTATAAGAATTAGCTATGTATTTTGAGAAATTTTTAGTATTAAATTATACATAAGTAATTTATACACAGTTTGACTACTAAATCCCCTTATTTTTTTAATTAAATTAGTCATGGACCTATTTTTGTATTCTAGATTAAAAATTAAAATATGATGCAAACTAAATTCATTTTTTTCTCCCATTTTTAAAAATGAAATTCATAACAAAATTTTATTCATCATTTGATTACTTTCTCCAGAAAATCAGTGTTAAATTAGATGTTACTTCATAGAGTACTTCCTTAAACAAAACAAAATCTCTATTTATATAAAATATACACAACTGGCCATTAAAATTTCTACACCAGGAAAGCGGCACACCAAACACGTGAAATTTGCATGACAGATAAAACTTGCTGTGATAAGCAAATGAACTTGATGTGATAAGCATAAGCAAATTTTCAGCGTATTCATAGAAAGTAGGCGACAGTAGCGACATCTACAATGTGTATAAAACCAGAGATTTGACAGCAGTTTTCTCATACTCAATTTCCGTTTCAACGTTGTTTTCGGCTAAGAATGTTGTTGCAATGCCTCGTGTAAGAAGAAGAAATGCGCCTATCAGCACGTGTCTGACTTTGATCTAGAAAGGATTATAGCCTACCGGGATTGCAGTTAATTGTACCGCAATATTGCTGCTCGCGTCGGTCGAGACTCCATGACTGTTAGCAGAATATGGAATCGATGGGTTCAGGACAATCATACGGAACGTCATACAGGATCTCAGCGACCCCCATCACTAACAGCAGAGAAGACAGACATCTTAACCGCATGGTCACAAGGGATCGTACAGCTACGTCACGAACCCTGAGTCGGGAAACGGGAGTCATTTGCAAGGCAACAAGTTTCTGCTCGAACAGTTCGACGACGTTTGCAGCAGCATGGATTGTCTGCACGGCGACCATGGCTTCGGCTACCATTGTCCCTGCGTCTCAGACAGGAGCGCCTTCAATGGTTTGATCAGCGACGAACCTGGATGCGGGAATGGCATCACGTCAACTTTACAGAGGAATCTCGGTTCTGTATACAGGAACATGATGGCCGCATCCGTGATTGGAGGCATCGTGGAGAATGCGCATTGCCAGCTTGCATTGGACATCGCCATACTGGCCCATCTGCTGGAGTGATGGTATGGGTTGCCATTGCATACACGTCTCGATCACCTCTTCTTCGCATTACCGGCACTTTGAAGAGCAACCGCTACATTTCCGATGTGTTAAGGCCCGTGGCTCTGCCCTATCTTCGAAGCCTCACTAAAGCTTTGTTTCAACAGGATAATGCAGGACCGCATACTACCCGTAATGTTCTGGACTTCCTTGATACAGAACAGGTTCACCTGTTACCCTGGCCAGCACGTTCTCCTGATTTGTCACCAATTGAGAACGTGTGGTCAATGGTTGCCGAGCGATTGGCACGCCATCACTCACCATCCACTACTGTCGATGAACTGTGGCATAGTGTTGAAGCTGCATGGACTGAGATCCCCGTACATGCCATACAATCTCTGTTTGACTCCATGCCTAGGCGGATAAATGCTGTTATTGCAGCCAGAGGTGGCTGCTCTGGGTACTGATTTCTCAAGATCTATACATCCTAATTTCCTGTAAATCTAATCACTTGTTCTTTCCCCTATAATGTATGTGTCCAATAAATATCATTCTGTTATTTGCATTCCTTCTTGGTGGAGCAATTTTAATGGCCAGTAGTGTATATTCTTCAGTGTAAAAATTTTAGAATATTTTTTCAAAATATAAATAGTATTACAGAAATTTAGTTATAGTATCTATCAACTTTACTCTTAGTTATTAAAAGTCTCTAATACTTTAATATAAGAAATAAACAATAAATGTAATAACGAGAAAATGTCAACATTTCACACTTAAAAATTAAATGTGCCATATATATATATATATATATATATATATATATATATATATATATATATATATATATATATATATATATATATATGTGTGTGTGCATATATATGTGTGTGTGTATGTAAAGTATATCCACTAAAGTCCCTTGCCACCCTCTTAACTTCGTAGCTACTGCTTTTATATTTATAAAAGTGGTGTCTAGGTATAGGAAAGTAGCCATGCGCTACTGAGTGAAACAGACAACTGCGCCACCTGGTGGAAAACTCTGGAGTTATCATTCTATCTCGAAAACGGAACGAGATAGAGAGAAAAAGTGATTTTCAAAGTTGTAGAGCATCCTCGATTTAGTACGAAAAGATCCTTGTAGGCATTAATGTGAAGAATACAACGGTGTAAACGCGCATTTGTTGTTTCGTACTGTGACGTGACAAAATGATCTAAGAAAGGAAAAAAACAAATAGTTATAACAATATACTTTATTTAAGATGTTCAAATTTCTCACCGTCAGTTGCAATGCACATTTGGATCCTCGCTTGAAGATTACGTTGCACACGTTGGAACACGCGACCGTAATGTGTAGTTTAAGGTCCTGCAATTTTTGTGGAGGAGTCGCATACACCTGCTGTTTCAAGTATCCCCACAAGAAAAAGTCCAGTCGAGTCAGATCAGGAGAACGTGGAGGCCACTCTTCGAAACCACCATACCCTAGTATTTGGTTACCAAATTCCTTGACGAGGTACTGCTTCATTGGAGATGTCTAGTGAGCAGGCGCGACGCCATGTTGAAACCTTAGATTCTTAAGATTAATCAACGACAGGCTCTCCACAAAATCGGGTATTACCAAGAAGATGTCTCTTTTATAGCTGTTTCACGCGAACAGGCATGACGTTTCTTACGTATTTGCATACTGCATACAAATTGTTGGAATTATTTTTAATATTTCAGTTCTTCCCATTTCAAAATAAAAGTGAAAAATGTAATCACGAAAATGTAAATCATTTTCTTTCACGGCTAGCGGTTAAAGAAAATGATTTTTTGTTTTTTCAAATATGCACACGTACGATGTGCCACCGTTTTTTTTTTTTTTTTTTTTTTTCCTTTCTGAGATTATTGTCACGTCACTGCACGAAACAACAAATGCGCGTTTTAACCGCTGTATTCTTCATATTAATGCCTACAAGGTATCTTTTCGTACTAAATCGAAGATACTCTACAACTTTGTAAATCACTTTTTTTACTTATCTCGTTCCGTTTTAGAAATACGAATGCTAACTCCACAGTTTTCCACCAGGTGGTTTCATTCAGTAGCGCGTGGCTACTTTACTATACTTAAACATCACTTTTATGAATATAGCAGCAGTCGTTCCGAAAAGGGTGACAAGGGACTTTAGTGGACATACTGTATGTATATATATATATATATATATATATATATATATATATATATATATATATATATATATATATATATATATATATATATATATATATATATATATATATATATATATATGTATGTATGTATGTGTATGCATACAAAACTTGAAAAAAGCACGAAAGAAAAATTAAGCAATTGACAATTTCATATATTAAAATTTTAACTTTTAATCATACGTATAGAAAGTGCAATCTTATATAATCACAACTTTCAACATTTGAAGATTGCATAAAAAAAGAAAATTATTAAATTTAATTTTTAGATATGAAAGTAACACTAACTGAATAAATATTTTTGCAATGAAGCTTTGAAATAATCCAAAAAATGCTTGAAAATGTAGGAAAAATGCTTGAGAAATATTTCAAATATTTACTATTTTCTTAATAATTTTGAAAATAGAAATGTTCGGGGTTACCAAGTTAACAACAATGGAAGAATATTTCGCAATAGAATTCATTCGAAGTTGTCAAAAAAGATCTACAATTGACTATACAAATATATATATATATATATATATATATATATATATATATATATATATATATATATATATATATATATATATATATATATATATATATATATATATGTATATATATATATATATATATATATATATATATATATATAATCCCATTAAATTGTTTTGTTTCTTTAGTAATTGTCAGACAAAATCAACATATACTTTAAAAGCCTCAAAATAAAATTAGAATTCGATAGAATGAAGAATAAATAAAATTTATTCAACATACTCAAAATAGAATAGAATCATGGAATTAGAAAGTGAGATTAGAAATTTCTATGTTAGAGTTAATTTATTAAATAAATGTTACATATATTTTATAAAAACAATTCGTGTACTTTTTTTCGTTATTTTTACTCTAGCATCTAAAGGTATGAGTCTCAGATGAAAAAAAAATATTCGTCATATGTTTATATGAGAACCAGCATTGAATAAATTCCTAATAATTTTTATCTGCCATTTACATAGAATTTTTTACACAACATTTGAAGCATTTTTAGCTGATTTATCGCTTAAAGGTTATTTTTTTGCACACGAGAACCAATTAGATAAGAGCCTACAGTTTAAGGATGATAAATCACTAAGTATATCCAATCCAAAGGTGAGAGTTAAATCCACGAACAGTTAAAACGTTGACCAGAATACAAATCTTTCAGCTATCATTTCAATATTAAAAATATCAACTATCAGTTCATTACGTTATGCACACTAAAAGTGTTAAAAGTGTCTATCTAGTTATATCCATATTTATTTTAACAATGAGAAAATTTCAATAATATCCTGTCTGTCCACTTTTATAAAAGTCAAGATACTAATGCAGTAAATTATGCACACTTCCTTATAACAATCTATGTATAAATATTTTAAAATAAATGTTTCCCAAATGAAAATCCCTTAACCATTCATGAGATCTTGGAAAAAAACTACAGCATGCCAACCATATTTCATTTCATTTGAGGATTTATTATTCTGATCCTTTCAGTAATCTGTCCATTGAAAAACCATTAATATATCCTTTTATTTTCAAATTATTCCAAAGAATCATGTTAAATTATTACTGAAATTTTCAGAATTAAAACGTCTTGAGTATTCAAAATTAAATATAGGACTACAAGTGCATCTCAAGAGACTATACATTTTTAAAGTTCCCGTAGACTTTTCAAAGACTGAGCTGCACTCAAACTTTAATCGACATTGACATAAATGTTTGCGTAAAAAATAATGACAAGATAAAGAACACTTCCAGTTTTATAAATAAAAATCATAAACATATTTGCTGAAAATATAAAGGTATCCATATAAACTTTATGAATTTCCAATGTTTGGCCAAATAGACAGGTCAATAAATCTCAGTATATAGTAGATTTTTGCATTTTCATGCATTAAAATGTGTTAAAGGCGTATATCATAAGTAAACCGTAAAAGACCCTTATTTAGAAGTAAGAACAAAAGAGACGCAATGAATCAAATCCCACAAAATAAAATGATTATGCGAAACAAAATATTTTCAACTATATTATTCAAAATCTTTTCTTAGCATGAGATACAGAGACAATAATTCAATTATTCCCTTGACAAATTAAGTTACAGACTGAAAAACAAGATAGCGAATGCTTTTCATTTCATCAAGACAATTAAATAAATAGGGAAAATAGCTGGATGCATCTAAATGATGTCAATAATTTTAATATTTGGCCTAACACATAAGTCAACAAATCTAACACGCCTTAGATAGTCCGTATTTGAAAGCGTGAAGAGACGAAATTAAGAGCAACAAATAAAATTATTATACTGCTCCACAATATATAACCAACTATATCATGCAAAGCCATCCCTTTGCAATGGAGTACCACACAGTTATCTTGATAATATAATCCATATGCTAATTTGATGAAATGAGTTTGATTGATGAGATCGTTGGATTTTTACTGGCATATCTAAAAATATTACTTTCCCTGTAAGTAATACTTTTTTTGCTCACATGATTCATTATTAATAAGAATACGTTTTACTTTCAACAACTGATTCAGCAAGCTGTAGAACTAGAGTATTTGATGTGCTAATTTCTCTTTAGAATTGTACACATAGTAGGAAAATTAAGTGTAATAGATTGTTAATCGATCCTCAAATGTGAAATATCCTCAATATATATATTTGATTCTGCATGGGCTTATGCAGTTCATAATTGGAATTATATTTCCATATAAAATATCTATAATTAGATCCAGCTGGTCACTTTTCCTTTGTAGGAATTTTATATAAGATCTTTTTTTATTTTAGCCATTTAATTTACTTGATATCAGTCCCATCAGCAAACTTTTCAGATTAATCTGCATACAAGGATATTTTACATGCTGTACTTCATAAGAAAATTTCTTGAGAATTCATTTAAGAGTCATTTTGAAAGTTTTTTGTTAAAGATATATCTTAATAGAGCATTTTCGATTATACAAATTATTTTGCAGAAAATCACAACAAAAATATTTAATTAAATTGGAAAGGATATTCATTTTCTTTTACATAATTGCCTCAGATAAAAAAATAAAGTTAAAACTATCCTTAATTATTTCTCAATATGCTTAATGCTTATTTTACAAAATTATGTTTTTCATTTATGAAATCCACTGAGAGAGGAAAATACAGAAATTTCTTAGTTTTATAATATATGTGATGAACATGAACATATGAAAATAGTTGAATTATTAATTATGATAATTGTATATTGTACAAAAACTAAATTTAGATTTTAGTAGAGAAACTTAATTTAATAATTAAAGTCAGTATAATAATTTACACAAATTACTAAATATACATAAAATATATTTTACATTATAATTTTTTATGAGAAATCATATGATTAAGCGACAAAAGACAAGTACATCGTTTATTATTTATGTTACTTCTGTGTCCTTGGCAACAGACAACATATATCACTGCAATATGTTTGTGTATTAGAATGTAATAAGCTGACATTTGCTCTATGATGTTTACTTTCATCATGTGCTTTGTCACTTGTCGCTTAAATATGTGGCCGGCCTTATAAAGACATTTAACTGTGACATGTTGACATTTTCTCGTTATTACATTTATTGCTTATTCTTTATACATCTTAGAAACTTTTGATAACTAATTATAGTTAATAGCTATAATAGCTAAATTTCTGTAATACTATTTATATTTTGAAAATTATACTAAAATATTTTTTACGCTGGAGGATATCTATTTCATATAAATAGAGATTTTGTTCTAATATAAGACTGATTTTCTGGATAAAGTAATCAAATATTTAATAAACCCAGTAATGAATTTTATTTTTAAAAATGGGGGGGGAAATTACATTAAGTTTGTATCAAATTTTAATTATAAATTTTGAATGCAAAAAAAATCCATGACTAATTTAATTTGAAAAACAGAATTAAGGGGAGCTAGTGATCAGTGTATAAATTACTCATATCGATTGATTTAATTCTAAAACTTCTCAAAATACAAAGCTTATATTTATAATTTTCTTATTTCTACATTTTTTTAATTATGAAAATTTATTTTTTAGTTTTAATTTTTAGCATAAATTTTTTAATATAATTATAACTTGAAAAAAAACATTTATTAGAGGGTTTTTTATGAACTGTGTTACGACTGTATATCATTAAAAATATTTTTGTTTTATTGTAAACAAACTTATGTATTAGAAATGCTATATTTCCTGTTTATGAAAAAAAAATAAAGTAATTATTATATGAGTTACCTCTAAAATTACTGATATATTTTGATATTTTTTAATTTGTGAAATAATTAGGAAAAAGGCAAATCTATGACATTTATGGATAGAATATTTATCGTTTTTTTATTTTATACAGTGAAAGTTCCATAAAAGATATTTTCTCACCTGAAAAATTTCTTTTCTGTAAATATTGCTCTCAAAAATCATAGATTGTTGGAAATCTTCTTTTGTAGTTTTGAATATCTCATTCCCTCACCTTCATTTCCATAAAAATGGATTGAGCCCTCTTTTTTGAGGATTACCGTAACATACATGAAATCGCACGATTTTTTAGTTTGAAGATTGGTGAGGAATATTGATTATAGATAGAAAGTTTGTGCTAACCAGTGACGTAAAGTTTAGGATTACAAGTGCAATAGCCAGTGTATTTACATGTATTTGGCGTCAAATAAACCACCATTTTATATTATGCGATGAACTGCACATAAATGACAAATGCTCTAAAATTATTTTAAACTGCCTATCTGTTCATTTTATTTATTTAAATTGATTTTTTTTAAATTGTGAAACATCAACATACGGTTGACACTTTGCACATATCCCGTATAAAAAGATTTTAATCAGAACTAAAAATTATGATCTTGAAAAAAATTTGGTTTTTTAGCTAAAAAATTTGAAAATTTTACTTAAAGTAATTGTAACATTACTGTCTCTTCCTATGAGCTGTTTATATAGAACTTTCTAACTTTTATATCTTTCTAAATAACTATCCTCTAAATCATAATTTTTAAAATATTGAATTTTCATATTAATATTATGTAGCTACAAATTAAATACATGGAAATGAAAAATTGTTGAGTGCATGTATAATAAGTTTAAGTGTGGAAACGAAAAGTAACAAAAATACAAATTCAACAAATTTCAATATTTTACTAAAATTAAAAAAATGATCGTATCTTATCAAAGAAAATACTTTACAAGCATTTATATTATTTAACTAATTGCAAATGTTTTAATAAATAACTTGTGTCATATGAAAAATAGGATAACTATTTTTCAATGAAATTCTTCTTCACGTTTAAAATTAAAATAGTTACTTATTTAATATTTGGTTAACTGAAACATTAATGTATAAAAATAGCAATATTCAATTTTTAAAATTATGCTTTTGATATCATTAATAATTATTTCTTTTCTGTAGTAGAATTCATTTTCTCAAAGTAACGCTATGTTTTGTTAAATTTATTTTTAACTATTCACACTTTTTAAAATCCTTTGGTATTGATAAGTGTTATTGCGCAACAAGTAATAATTTTTTTAATAAAACTGTTGCAAAACATATAAAGAAGAATCAAAACTATATATTTGGTTTCAAACAAATATTTATGAATTCAAAAGGGTAAATTGTTCTGAACGTGATTTTTATTTAGCTAACATCCACATACAGCAGAATTTTATCTGATTTGAAAAGACAATATGATTAGATATATTATATTCAATATTTCATACGTGTGCTTTTAACAAACTATAGTTTTTTAGATATATTTTTATCATTTTATTATCATAATAAATTATATGATGATTAAAAATCAACAGATATGCTCTTGACTTTTAAAAAACATTTATTAATTATTCAAGACAGAAAATTCATGTTATTAGCGTAATTTTTAAGTACAATTTTCAAATGAGATTAGTTTTCTTAATTATTAGCAAAATTTATTGTAAACGTTGTTTAATTTTTAAGAAATATTCATTTAAGTTACTTTTATTTTCAATTTTATTTAAAAGTAAACCTAATTATTTTTCTCATTCTATTCAAAAAAATCTGCTTATATGTTTCAGACAATGCATTTTTATGTTACAAAGAAATAATGACTAACTAAAATTTAATCATATTCTTAGTATATATAAAGCCGTTAAAATGATTTAAAAAATTACCGGAAGTCAATTTTAATACATTTAAATTTTAAATACGTATGTAACTCCAGATAAATAATCTGAATACATCACATATCTAAACCTTGACTAATGTTATTTTCTCTCTCTCTCTGAACACTTAAATTTTAAATAATCAGATAATATCATAATTAACACTGTAGTTTTTTTGTCACAAAAATCAGTTTTTTTATGAAAATAACAGATATAAATGCAATTACTTGTGTGTATTAATGTTAACAAAAATGATACTATAGAACTGAGATTCCCATATCAGATAACACTTCTTATTTTAACAAAATTTATGATAAATATTGTTCAGTTTTTTTTTTTCAAACATATTTAAAATGATTATTCTTAAGAAGTGCTCAAATATTGGATCCTTGTATTTATATATTATTTTGTTTCATATTTGAATGTCAACGTAAGCAATTTAATCGTGGAACCTCAAAAGCACATAATTACATGTTCTAAAAACATTATTGCATTAAAATATGGAAAAATAAAAATAAGGGTAACGATTCGGTGAATATCATGACTAATATTTTCTCATGCTTACTATTTTTTTCTCATCGCATTTACTTCATTCTACTTCTTCATGACTCATTACTTCATCATTTTATTTACTTCACTGTAAAAAATCTACTTCATTTAAACAATTAAATCAGTTTTAGGTTTAAAACTTATAATTATTATTTCAAATCTATTGAATTCTTATTTTACTGAAATCTAATTAGTAAAACTATTTTACTTAAGTGATACATTGCGTAATTGGAATAACTCTTAAGGTGTAATAACATATACAATTTAATTTGATTTAAATAATTCAGTTGGTTAATTGTGAAGGTTTACTTTTTTCATTTAATAAATTTATAAATGTTTCATGTATTAAAGACAAATAATTATTTATTTGGATTATTTCTGTGTAGGTCTGACAGTGATCTGGGTGATAAAGGAATGAATGTCATGGAAACAGAATGTTCTGAAGCCAATGACAACCAATAACAACTAATAACATTATTGATTAATTATGTCTAGGAAATACATAACATCTTTATATTCTTCTTGGGTGTTTTATTGGCTAGCGATGTAAATTGCTTCCTCTCCTACCAGCAAAATTTTTATTTCCATTTATAAAGAGGTTTATTTATTTAAATAATTTAAATAAATTTTAGAAAAAATTAATTCTTGAAATTTAAAGTTAAAATGTATATCTAGTGTATATAGTTAATACAATATTCAACAAAAATAACCATTTTGATCTAACCAAAAGTTTTCTTTTCATGAACATTTTTATAATTATAAAATTGTTGCAAAGAATTTTTCCCTTTATTCAAAATAATTATTCACGTAAATTTTAAAATATATTTTCAAATTATTTTCTTAAAATTTAATTTTGCTTTTTGAAGTTGTATTTAAGTATTTTTATAACAATTCGTTATGAATTCAAAGAAAATAAAATTTTATTTCCATGGATTACAATTGTAATCATTTATTGAATTGATTAAGTTACTTATCATTCTAATTATTGTTTTATCCTTTTTTATAAATAATTATTTATAAATTATGCTATCATTACTTAGGAAATTACAATTGAATGCAATTGCTTCAATGCAATTACATTTTTTATCAATATATTTCATTTGGAAAAAAATTGGATTGTAACATTCAGCAGTTCAAGCCATTAGACCATTATTTTTAGAAGTATTTTTATGAGGTATGTAATTTAAAAGGAAGTTCATATCTCCAACGTATGTTCTACAATAAAATAGTATGCTCAGCTCAAGAATCATTTAAAATGTACTTAAAATATATTGTTTTATTTAAAAACCAAAAATAAAAATGCATTTAAAAACTCGGAGAATTATAATGCATTGGCAAATTTCTATCATTACATAACACATGCACAAAATTGATATAGGTTCTTAACAGATTTACTCTAATATTCATATCATTTCCTGTAATGAAAAAAATGAACGTGTTTAGGAATATACTCTAGTCCCTTTACTACAGAAATACAACAGCTGTAATACTTTCTTTTACTTATTCTTAGACGTGCATTTGAATCAAAATTTGGCAAGGCATATAGAAAAATTCAACCGGAAAAATTTGCATTTCTTTTAGTCGTGATAACTAAACAAAAAGGCAGAGAGTTTAACTATGTTATCTGGTATATGTTATTTATCTGCGCAGTGCGTAATGCATTGAATGACGCTCGAATAAATACATTTTTTGAGATAGCACATACTTTGAATCATACTCCACGGAATTCTGCCTAATTTTAGCAAAATGCCAACATCTTGAAGACAATATTAATGATCACGATATCAAATCAACAAAATGCCATGATGTCTATCATCAGAATATTCTTCAGCCATTGGCAACATTATTTTCATGATAATATTTAAGAATTTATAATGACCTTCCAATATTTTTCAAGTTGGTAAAAAAAGCATAATGAGCGAAGAGCATAATTCATTAATATAATATAGCACATGTGATTTCAATAAGGCATGTGGGGCATATTGGTTATTAAAAAATGAAGTGTCTTGTGGGAAGATAATGGAATGTCAACTGACTTTTTAATCATTTAATATGCAACGCATATTGAAAAATTTAAATAATCATTAATTTCAATTGACAATTTGCAAAGCTGATCAAGAAGTTTTGCATTTTACTAAAATTATCGTACTTTTCTCTGAAAGTTATTAGTAATGGCTTTTTTGTTCCGTATTTATCTTAATTAATAATGCAAATAGTATGCATCTTGTGTTTCCTCTCATGGTCCAGTTTTTCGGAGACTCATTATTTTTTTGCATCAGAGAGAACTCAGTTAATTATAGAATCAATAATTATGCGCTCTCTAAATATGTAATTTAACAACTCCTAAGCTTCTATAGAATTATTGCAAAACTTTCCGAATATTTATTTGTTAAGACTCAAAAATCTTTTACTTTCATTGTGTTTAAAGTAAAAAATGTAAGTATGTCATTAAAATTTCGTCTGAAAAATTTATCATTTTAAAATTAGCAATTCTTAAAAATGGAATCGCTTTGGAAATAATCCCATTCATTTCTAAAAATTCTCAAGCTATTGTACTAATTATTTATTCATGTAGATTATTTCTTTGTAAAACTACTTTATTTGTTCTTAGAATTTGTTTCATTAAGATGTTGCTATAAATTCCTTCTTGGATACACAGAAAAACTTAGTTTGAAGTTTTACCAATTATTAAGGAACAATCAGTAACTGAAATTATACTTTTAAGCTTTTCATAATTTATTTATTTAATATTAAACTTTGTGTTATAAAGAGTTAGATAATGGGTTTAAAGGAGAAACACGATCATGATTGCAAGTTTAGCAATATTTCCCCATTTCATATTGGCACAAAATTTTAAATTCTGAAAAAATCTAATCATTTAATTTCCCCATTTCTAAAATTAAATATAAAATTTTGCTGATAAAAGGAGGATATCTTAAATTACCTAGTTTTAATGTTAAGTAGTTATTTGAATAAATTACGTTTTAATAAAATAATGAGTTATAAATTTTATTGAACTACTTTATTTTATATTTAAATTTCTCTAAAATTAGTTTGAGAAAAATGTAAGAATATTAATTATTTTACAAGAAATAAATTGTTCGAAAAACACATTGTAGTTTAACAATTGATATATCATCAATTACACATTTTACTTTGCGTTTTTAGTTTGATTATTCTAAATTGAAAAGTTTATATATTAGTGTAATTATATAGTGATATTTTATATGCAATATAATTAAATATATATAATGTTTAATTCACCATTTATGTGTAGCCTTTTTGGTTTGAAGGAAGGAGACGATATTAGTAAGATTAGTGTTATCATCTCCTAACTAAAAAGGGGACGGATATTATTAAAATTGTAAACTGGAGTAAAATCAATTCTACGCATCAGTACCCCTTCTAGTATTAAAATTATAAAACAACTATACTTTAATGGCAGAATAAACACTTTATATATATCATGATCATGTTACTGAAGTCAATTTATTATATATATATATATATATACATATATATATATATATATATATATATATATATATATATATATATATATATATATATATATATATATATATATATATATATATATATATATATATATATATATATATATATATATATATATATATATATAAATATATATAGTGTGTGTGTGTGTGTTTGTGAGGCATCGTTTAACAATAAGCCGTCTAATAACTTCCCCACATTATAAATTCTAATTAAATTTTAAACTAAACTTTTAACTTGATTGTCTACACTAATGAAAGCGATAAACTTAATGAATATAAATGTGTATGCATTAAGATAGTGCGCATATTAACATTGGTAAAGAATTGAATATCAAATTTCAATTCAGCAGAACTAGAATCTAAGACGAGTTAAATAAAATAATCCTACTGAAAGGTTAGTTTCAATTCAGTTTGGAAAGGGACTTCAGATATATTTTGGTGTAAAAGGAAAAATGTACTTCAAATAATTTAACATAAATTTATTGAAGATGACGCTCTTTGCAGATGAGATTAGTTTGATTTTGACTGGAATCAACATTGGTGAACGCATATTGTATTGAAATGCAATTTGACGACCCAAATATGAAGAGATGATAAATTATTTTGTATACAATATTTCTACTTTAAATTAATCTGTTGTTATTCAGTACAGTTATATCAAAACTCATTCTATTAGTGAGTATGCTTGTAGTATTACAATATCGTACATTATTATACTCTTCGAAACTGTATCCGATGGAGCCTGTTTGGAATAACATTAAATCTCACTCTATGTTTTGTATAAGACCTCATTTTAATGAATCAGACTAGCAAATTGCACTTGTCTAAAAGAGAATAATTATTCAATGATTCTAATGTTTTGATCAATAAATTCTTAACTTTTCAAATTAATCACATTATTCTCCTATTTTCAAAACAATATTTTTATGATTATATTCCAATAATGATAAAATTTTGTATACCTTTTCATTTTATCTAATTGATCTTAGTTAAACATCTAAGTAGGAATTATGCATTCTAATATTATTTGTATATTCCAAATTATTTATAGCAGTTTTCCATACCAAATAAAATGTTATCTACTGCCTTTAAAAATCGTAAATGATTAAAATTATATATATATATATATATATATATATATATATATATATATATATATATATATATATATATATATATATATATATATATATATATATATATATATATATATATATATATCAGGATGATTATAAAAATACTTTGCCAACATCTGCACTTCTAGCGTCCATTCTATTTAACCGATCAAGATGATACTTCAAATATAGTTCTTTTGAGATATGCGCTCGAGATTCTGTGAATGGCAATACAGTTATAGTGACAGAAACTCGAAATTTTTGAATGGCAACGTCTACTTTTTACCATCGCAAAATGTTCACCACATGCGAAAACCCTAAATAGCGTTGAAACGGTACCGATATGTCTAAAAACGGACGTGTTCTGCAAACACAAAAAAGAGTTCTGAAAACCGGCCAATAAAACACGATCTGGGCGCACGCAATAAATTTGCATGTGACAGAGTCAAGAAACCAATCACAGAACGCCGGTCGCCAGATATTCAGCGTAGGAAACCTATAAAATACCAAGCGGGTATGCGAAGTCGACATTCGGGAACTCACACATGCCGACGATATGAGTCTTCCTAGGAAAGTTCGCGGTGAATTGATAAAACTCTATTACCAAAATGGGATGAACGCTGCGGAAGCCTTGCGTGTGTATCGCCGCAATCATCGACAACGACGCGGCCCATGTACTCTGCAAACTCTGCGTGATTTAGTGCGGAAATTCGAAGATACAGGCTGCACCTGTGACAAACAGCGCTCCGGACGGCCAACTGTTTCTGAGGACGTTGTCATGGAAGTGCACCATACAGTGACTGCAGGACACACAGAAACCGCAAGAGGCATAGCGCGCGTGTTGGATATTCCGAACTCAACGGTCCGCAAGCTCTTGCGCTCAGTACTTCACATGTTTCCCTATCGGTTGCAGCGCGTCCAGATGTTGGAGCCGGGTGACCCACAACAACGTCTGGACTTCGCAAATGCATTTTTGTTACGATATGATGCGGATAACGACTGGCCACTTCGCATACTATGGACGGACGAGGCGCATTTCATCTTAAATGGCAGCATTAACACAAAGAATTGTGTGCACTGGGGAGAGACGAATCCTCATGCTGTGGCGCCAGTACCATTATTTGACGCCAAAGTGACTGCGTGGTGCGGCATTACAGCTACATTTGTTCTGGGCCCGTTCTTCTTTGAGGAAACGACCCCGACTGGCCCTGCAACATGTTCTGTAACGGGCCCTCGGTATGCAGCCATGCTGAAAAATTATGTCTTACCGGAGTTGCGTCGGCTGAATGCACTCAATGACATTGTTTGGATGCAAGATGGCGCACCTCCACATACAGCGAGGTCAGTTAAAAGGCTCCTGGATAGGGCTATCTCAAATCCAGAGTTTATCTGTGCAATCCTCAAACATTGTCGAACTTAAAGGATTCTATACGGCGTGAGATTGGAAACATCCCTCGTGCCATGTTGCGTGCAGCGACATTGTCCACCGTCTCCCGCATGCAATGCGTAATTGCCTGTGATGGCACTCATCTGGAAAATGTTTGAAATTAATAAAGATTTTTTTCTCTATGTGTTCTCATCATTGAGCAGTGTCTTGTCTCTGTCGTATGCATTATTCCTCCGTGCGCCTTGAAGAACTGTTTGTATGTGTATAACACGTCGGTTTTCGGACATATCGGTACCGTTTCAACGCTATTTAGGGTTTTCGCATGTGCTGAACATTTTGCGATGGTAAAAAGTAGGCATTGCCATTCGAAAATTTCGAGTTTCTGTCACTATAACTGTAACCGCGAGGGCCACTGTGTTGCCATTCACAGAATCTCGAGCGCATATCTCAAAAGAACTATATTTGAAATATCATCTTGATCGGTTAAATAGAATGGACGCTAGAAGTGCAGATGTTGGCAAAGTTTTTTTATAATCACCCTGTATATATATATATATATATATATATATATATATATATATATATATATATATGTATATATATATATGTATGTATGTATATATATATATATATATATATATATATATATATATATATATATATATATATATATATATATATATATATATATATATATATATATATATATATATATGTATATATATATATGTATGTATGTATATATATATATATATATATATATATATATATATATATATATATATATATATATATATATATATATATATATATATATATATATATATATATATATATATATATATATATATATATATATATCAATTACACAGGCATTAAATAATCTCTCAAAATATTTGTTAAATGGATATAAAGTCTATTTTTATAACTGTGAAAAACCATGATAGCCTATAAAGGAAGGGATTGATTCTTGTGGTTGTGTGATTGAGTGGGAATTAAAAATTCTGTAATGCAATAAAGATGCCTATTAAAAGTTCTGTAATGTCCAATATACTTTTATTCAAGTAGTATGTTGTGCAGAAAGTGCTACGTCAGAGATTGATTTCATCATTTGAGTTTGGTTCAAAATGACGAATTGATTGATTGCGTTTAGCGATTTTAGACAGCATAAATGTTCAGTGGAAATCGCTAGGCAGTAATCAGGCTTATAATTGAGTAGAGAAGAAATGAAACATGAGTGCACCTGTTATATTTGTCTTCACATTGTGCTTAATCAAAGTAACATACATTCAAAAAGCAAAATGAATATTTGAGACCAAGCTAAAATTTTGCTTCAGCGGAAAAGTTTAATCCAACAGACTTATTACGCTGGTGTGTAAATAATGTAAATTTTAAGCATTTAATTTAACACTAGCAACAATGTACATTTTAAGTAGATAGCACTACGAAAAAAGAAATAGAATTCTTGTAATCAGTGTAATGAACATGTAATTCCGTAGAAAGGTAATGCATTTTCAAATATCAGAACGTCAAAAACGACATGAACGTACGAGAAACAGCGCTTATAACAATACTACAGTAAAATTAAGGAATCATACGCAATTAAAGGCATTCGTAGCAAGTGCAAGCTATTTCTTTTGTGAAATATGGCTAAAAAAATCACTTGTACAGCTTTACACGTGAATAAATGATCATTCAGTCACGGATGAAACTATCCAGGGGATTTATTTTGTTATGTGGGTATAGAAGTTGGAAACCATCTCCATTTTCTAAAGAAAAACTTTAAGCAGCATATTTGGTGGAATAAAATGTGAGAATACATGGCGAAGAAGAACTAATTCTGAGCTCTATAAACTATATAAAGAACCAGATATTGTTAAATTTATCTCAATACAGAGATTAAAATGGGCAGGACATTTGAGCCGAATGAACGACAATCGGGTGACAAAAAAATTTTCTTGGCTCGCCCCATTGGCACCAGAAGAAGAGGACGACCGAAACTCCGATGGCGTGACTGCCTTGAAAACGACCTAAAAACACTAAAAGTGACAAACTGGATGACCTTGTCCAAAAATAGGGGGTCCTGGTATGCATTTCTGAGGAAGGCAAAGGCCCATCCTGGGCTGTCAAGCCAATGAAGAAGAAGAAGGGTATAAAAGTTTCAATGCAGATGAGAAAAGTTGGGAATCAACAATAGTGTCCATACGGATGTTTTGAATGACTTCCGAATCATGAGTACAGCTATTAGAAAGCTTTTTGATGAAAGCTTTTCGAATTTTCTTCATCGTAATAAGTGAATATGGTCATTTATCCATGAAAAGTTTTCCCAGAAGTAAATAATAAATGTGGGTATTAAAGAGCCTTAGCAATAGGCTATATGACTATTTATTATGCTGTGTAAAATATTGGTTCAGTTCCAGAAATTCTTCAATAATGCTGATAGTAATGCTTCTCTTCGTTCACCGTGGAAATCTATCATGATGTGAGAATGAAAAATTTCAAGTTTTCTTAATCCTTTACGAATGATTACGACCTTAAAGTTACGAAAATCCATTCCAAAAAACAATTTATAATGAATTTCTAAGTGCTTAAGATTAAAATTGAGTTTTTATATTATCCACTTCTAGATATCGATAAAGTAATACTCTGTTGCTGAATGCATTCTTTGAGTAAAAATTTAAATTCTTTGAGAATTTAAATCTTTACTCAAAGAATTATCAATCAAGATGTTAGTTTTATCATTGAAAATCTTGTTCATTAATTGTAATTAAATAATTAGACACTGTTATTAAATACCAATTGAAAATATGAAAAATTATATAAAATTAATAAAGTAAAATATTGGATAAGATCTCCGCCATTTTAAGCTCTGATTTTTATAAACTACAACAAATGTTGAGAAATGAGGTTATTTTTTTCATAATAAAATTTTTGACACATATTTTTGTTATCCTATAAAATTTTCAAAAATTACATAATAAAAAATAAATATAGCTTTAACTTAATATTTTTATGACAAACCATAAGGCTTCGCAAATTTGAAATAAATTTTAAAAAACAATGTATAATTGCTCTTCATTTAATTTTTATATTCCAGATAAAGGAATAGTGAATATTAAAGATTTAAAAAATCTAATATTTTCTAAGAATACCCCTATAGTATCATCTAAATTTCTGTGTGTGATACTAGATTATGATACTTTAATATTTCTTACGATAACTGCTGACATGATTTTACTAAAAATCATCAAAATGTTTCATTCATTTATTTCACACAAGTAATTATACATTCACATGCTTAACTGTACCATCATATACAAACTGAGAAATGGGATAGGTATATTCTTACATTTTGGATCTTATAAAATATAATTTATTCTTATTTATATTGTTACTCACTAAATAAATAAACAAACAAATAAATAAAAAATACAGACTTTAAAAAATTTTCAATTAAATAAACAAACATAAACTTTAAAAAGAAGAATACGCGCTTACAAAAACAAACCTGAAAATAATTTAAAAACTTAATATGAAGTATTGATATTTTATATTATATACAACCTTATTATCGCGAAAAACATTAAAAATGGCATTTTAAAGTATATTTTGAAAAACTAACATTAAGTTTAGCTGCTAACAGATTATTATGTTTGAAAAAACAATTTTAATTAATAATAAAAAATGGGTATATTTTTCTTGTTTCTTGCATTGATACTTATCTCTAATAAACACAACATTACTGAAAAATATGCATGAAAATATATAATCTGCATAACAGAGAATATAAGCAATGGTAAATATCATAGTTTTTATATTATTGAAAGCAACTTTTAAATTGTAAATACTTTAAAGTTTTCCATTGCAAATAATATTGTAACCTATTGTTCTGTTTTCATATTTAGTTTTCATATTTCAATTTCATTTTTTATATTTAGTTACATTGTTTTTTAATAATTGGGAAAATTAAGTATCATACATTGCTGATTCTTTAATATGTAATTTTAAATCATTTTAAAGTCTAACCCATGCACACAAACATCAGAAATAACTCTGAATAAAATCCACTATTGCAAAGTCATGAAATAATTTAGTTCAACACTTAAAAAATTACACATCATATATGATTTTTCTGTCAACTTTGGAAATCAGTTCTTCATTTGTAATACAATCTTGTGAGGCAATCGAGATAGTGGTAAAAATAAGTTCCTGCATTTCTTTTTATACTGAATTGAAAAGTCACTTAGTCCTAAGCTTCTTTCTCAAATAGTCCACAATTTAAAATATTTTATTTTGTTTGGAACACAGAAAGCTGAAATACTCTTTGCTCTATTATTTGCTCCCTTTCTTTGGAATTCACACTCACTAGAACTATAACAAGATCAAATGTCTTTTCCTTTAAGAGAATTTTCTATAGGAAGATATTATATTTTGAACTGTTTGGTTTCAGTTTGGAAAATCTTGGTATTTCTTTTGTTTAAAGAATAAAATAAGATATTTTACATCTTAATGCAGAATAAATGTTTCTTTTTCTTTAGAAACTGAGATTCAAGAACCGGTGTTTTATGTAATGTATCTTTCAAATAACTTTGTCTTTTTGAAATCATATTGTTTGAAGTGTTCGGAAAGTTACTTGAAAAGTTAAAGATTGCGCACAATCGAAGCAATAACTTCTAATCCTCAAATAAGTAAAAGAAATACTAGAGTAGCAATTAAGGATAAATTTTTAAATATAAATTTCCATTTTTACATGCTAATTTTGCTTATTTGAAATTGTTTTCACTTCAAAATAATTATATTTAAATGTATTTGCATTTTTATAATTTTAATTATTTTGCCAAACATTAAAGATATAATTCATTTATATTTTTATCATGAATTTTGATTAATTCAAAATTAATTGAATTCAAAAAATGATTTCTTAAATTTATAAATGGTTACACATTAAAATAAAATGTAAGTATTATCAAAAATTAATTAAAGTATTACCAGCATAAATAAAACATAATTCTTTTCTATAAACAACTGAGGGAAATAATCACATATTTAAATAATTTTTGGTAGGAATTCTAAGTTCACAAGCTTAAGGAAATATTTCTAAAATGCTTTGTAAAATCTATAAAAATCTAATAATAATTTTATACAAAATTTTTATTTAGCTTATTTACGTTAACATTATTATACATAAATAATTATACATTTGTTTTCCATACAGTGATTAGTGTGTAAAATAAATGATTTGTAAGCTTTTGAATATATCGTAAATTTAAACACAGGTGCAATTAATGTCCTAAGTTACCTATGATTTCTAAATACAAAAATAAAAAAATCTATCGATTGAAATATGTAGTCAAATAAGTAAGAAATGATTATTGAAAAAATGTAAGAGGTATTGAAAAATCAAATTTTACATGTGTGTAAGAGAGTTTTAACAAATAATCTGTGTAGTATTTAATAGGTGCATAATTCGACGACTACACTAATTCATAATATACCATATCTGTTCATGGTAAAAATAGAATATCCAAGATTCCTATGAAGCATCTCTTGGTCCTCCTCTGTTGAAGTGGAAGAATAATTTTCAAAAGAAATTTTCTATGATGAGACATGATTTTGATATCTATCCATTTTTTGAATTAGTTTTTAATATTTGTTCAATAACCACAGTAGTTAAAAGTATGGTATTGTTGTTCCTGAAATGAAAACCTATGTTCAAATTATTCTCAGGTGGATACATTTTAGGCATGTGAGCTTTAATATTGTACATCAATCCAATATCCTGCATATATATTAAAAGTAAATATAAAAAATGAAATTAAAACACTTGGAAAAAAAGTGTAATGCTTCTAAAATTACTTTTTTCAGTGATATTTGATAAGTAATTGGCTCTTAGTTTTTATTCTTAGAAATGAAATATCCATATTTATATTTCAGATTAAAATACCTTCTCCCTGTGAGATCTATTCGAATGATTCTATTGTTGATTTGTTCCATACAAATGTTCATTAGACCCACAAAACCGTTATATAACCAGCTTTAATAGCGGAAAATTAAAGGATCATTTTCCATACGTCATTTTTATAAAAAAAAAATCCGTTATAGTAAATTGCAATATATGTTTAACATATATTGCAATTTATTCCTTAGACGTCATTTCTTTTCTTTTATATTTATTTATCTAATTTTATGGATTATTTTGTATCTTTTACATGGATTATCTGTTATAATTTTCCTTCTTGAATGATAATTAAAAAGTAATCGGATTATAACTCCAGCCATTCGAAAAATGTTGTTTTATAAGATAATAATAATAAGATAATCAGATCAATATTTGTTGAAATAGCTGCAAAAGAGATCAAAATAATTTGGTAGTCAAGAATTGTATTCATATGCTGGGACATTAATGTTATTTTCAAAGAACTTGCTTATACTCATTCCACTTATGATTCCTGAATACACTGTTGGCGGTCATTTTACTTTATCAGTGATTAGTGGTCGTTGAAATCAAAATTTATTATAGAATAGCTTTAAAAAATCTCAGAATGTATGATGCATATATTATTTTATTATTTTGTACTTTCTGTGTTCTTTTCTTTGATATGAATTATAATTACAGACACAGTTCTCCTATTTCAAAATGAATCTAACTCTTTAACTGTAGATTAGCTTATGTATCCTAATATTTTTCTTTAAATATTTGCTCACATGTATAATATCAAATCTACAATCGAATCAATATTTGGAAAAACTGCAGGACTGATTTATAAAAATCCTTATAGGCATTAAATTTCCTCCATTTGTTGTTTTTTGCTTAAATATTTCCTTGAGATGCAAAACAAGAATTATTAAGTCATTGTTTAAAGTTACATTTATTTTGTTATTACTAAACTTTTACTTAATTTAATTGATTTGTAAATCGAATGTAAAATGATTGTATATAGGTATACATTCGTGTATTTATCTTTTCCTTTTCATTTGACTTATCTTATGAAGAATTATGAACCACAAGAAGCATAAAATATTTAGAAATAAATTTAAAATTATAAAGGATTAAATTTAAAACTAATTTTAAATATATTTCTAAGAAAAATTACAGACACCACATGAAAGAAAAAATTCATATTCTTTCTTTTATACAAAATGGAAAACTTTAATTTTACAAAAAATATTTCCATTGAAAAGATTTTGGATTTGAAAATATCTTTTGGCTTATTTTTTCTAAAATTTCATAAACTGCTTGATGAAACATTCTTGGACATTTTTGTTAGGATTTTGATATATTTTAAGTATATATATTAATAGAAGGGAAAACTCTGATTCATAATATTTTCAAATATTTTTATTTGTTTTCCTTCCATTTCAAATATCATTTGATTTGAAAAATAATGGCCCATTTGCTGCAAAATAAATAATGAATCGAAATACATATTTTATATTTTTTACATTTTTCTTTTTTTTTATATTATTATTCTTATTTTTTTAACATATTTTTTATTACGAAATATCATTTTGTAAATAGAAAATGAACTTAAAGAAATAACTCAAATATGTTTACTCTTAATACAAGCAGCACACATTATATTCATAAAATACCATAACTTTTTTTGTGTAATGAAATAAAAAAAAGATTCCCACTGAGCAATAATATTTCCCATCTTCTTAATTTTAGAATATGCTTAGCCCACATTCTTACACGTTTAATAATAAGTTAAACTATCTCCCAAGGAATTACCTCAGAATTTTCTAATATATTATTCGAAATTGTAAAAATAATAAAAAATTTTAATTTCAGTTTGAATAAAAGTCATAAATTTCAATACCTGTGACTGAAATATATTCTCTTTCTTTTATCTATAAGTAAAATGTAGAACAAAACTGCATTGAGTGGAAAATTTTCTTTTCTGATTATTATTTGTATATGATTATTCATTAACATATGAATTTGATTTAAATAAGGCATAAATGTTATACAATAAGAAAATAAAGGAAAAGATCCTAATGTTTATGCACAAAACAAAAACAATATTGAAGGCATTATGACTTATAATGATGACAAAACTTAAAATAATGAAAATCAAAGACAATCAGTTTAGGAATCAATTAGGAATCTTTACATCTCTAATCGGAGAGTGTGTTATAAATGCTTAGTTAGATTATCCTAAGCCATTTCTCACTATTTTTATGATAGAACCAACGAGATTGGGATAAAAAATTACCTCTCTTTCTTCTCGCTTATTGAAATGCAGTGCCTAAAATTACTGGTTTTATTCCTTTAAAAATATTATAAAGTAAAATTCAAAAATTAACACAGAGTCTTCTGTTTGGACGCAAACCAAATGTTCTTTCCTCGAAAAATCAATATCTGAAGCATTTGCAGACTCGTTTGGAGCACATCTATCATTTAACCCTTGAAAGAATAAATATCTTGAAGAAGCTCTTGAAAAACCGGTATGATGTAATCATTCACCAAACATAGATATGAAAAAGGTGATGGAAGATGATAAAGTTTACATTTAAAATTCGGAATGTCGTAAAAGATTGTCTCATCTATGTCACAGAAAATTTTGGGATGGACTCTACACAGAGTACAAGAGTTAATTAAAGACGTCATGGTAAGGAATAAAAGAACACATATATTGAGCATCTCGGGAAGTTGTTTCAATGTCTTAATAAGTTTTTGGGCAGCCAAGTCGTGAGTCCAATGTATAGTGAGAATTTGCATGTAATCAAAGTCGGGCTGACGCTTTATCTACTTCAAAATAATTTCAAAGTTGCAAATGCTTTACTAGCTGATAGTTCCGTGTCTGCTTCAACTTGGACACTTAGGTCATCTTCATCCTTGACACTTTAAATTAAATATGTTTACCATCATTTGCAATTTAAAATCTATAGTCTGACTCCCAATCCATTCTCTTGTATCTTCCAAAAATTTGCAAAAGAATTTCTACAAAAGAACTCTAAATAAGATATAGGAGAATAGATTGGGAGTCAGACTTTTTTCTAATTCCTCATTTGAGCCGTCATTTTCATCTTCTATCCAATCTTATATTTTCTTTAGAAATTTACTTTTTCTCATTTTCTTTCTCTTCTTCAGTCTTATTTATTATGAAATTCTGAAATTATTTCAATGATCAGTGATTTATATAAAAGTGATTCGGATAGATGGAATTATACTTTATATATAAACTAATATAATATTATTTACTAATACTGTATTTATAAACTCAGTAGCATAACAGCCCCTATGTATGAAGGCCTACAGTTTTCATATTTGTTTTATGATAAAGAGTCATAGAGTACTAAGAATACATCCTGTTTGGTGGTAGCCTAAAGTGAAGCTTCCAGTGTTTATTTTCCAAGCAATCTTTGTATTTAGTTCTATCGATCCATTCAAGGGATGCAAGACTGAGTTGACTTTTTCCTGCTTGAAGATCTAACTTCAGTGGAAGCAGGAAACTCCCGTACTAGGCCATAGGCCTTTTATATATATATATATATATATATATATATATATATATATATATATATATATATATATATATATATATATATATATATATATATATATATATATATATATATATATATATATATATATATATATATATATATATATATATATATATATATATATATTATGATATTATGACATGTATAACATATGCTAAAAAATATTTTATTAAAATATGTCAATTTATTTATTAATAATTTAATAATTAAAATAAAAATTCCAATGAAATTTCAAGCACGAAATAATAGAAAACTTATCTTAAGTTTGTGTATGTGATTTTCTATAAATTTTATTATAATACTTACGTATTCTAAATTATTTTAAAATTAATTTTTTGTCTTAAATTCAATGACTTTTGTTACCTTAGTAAAACGGTATAACATTTATAGAAATATTTTTAATAAAATTTTTATTTCAATGATTTTCCGCTTTTCTGTTAAATCTCAAATAAAATATATTTAAATCAAAATCAAGTAATATAAGGTACACAATTGTCATATAAAATTTATGATGAACTATTTGCTTGTAAATACATTTGAATTCTTTCATGAGAAATCATAGATTTCTTCACGCAAACGTGTTTTTAAAATAAAAAAGTTAATTTCTTAGACTGTAATGACAACTTCTCTCTTTTAACTTAGGTCCCTTCTTAGTTTTGTGTTTCTCTAGTTTTCCCAAAGAACAACATTCCATCAGCAAATACTAATCAATATGAGACTTTACCTCATTTATAAAGCCTAAACTTAATTGGTTTCTTTAAAAGTAAAGAATTGAGATTTAAAAAAGAGCACATTTGTAAGTCTAAGAAAGAATACAAAGCATAAAGATATCATTTCTGTCATCAAAATATTTGTTTTTTAATGTATTATTGATTTGTATGCATTTAAATGTTCTTAAAAAGGTAAGTAATATTGAATTAAAATATATTGATGTGTGCTGATTCATTGCGAATGATGAAATTCACGAAAAACTACTAGTAACAAGAATGCACATAAATACAAAAAATAAGGTATGAAAATAATTTTTAAGAAAATTTTAAGCAAATAGTCTCTTGATAAGATATTTTTTGTGGAAATTATATTTCTATCAGTATTTAAATGTAACCTTTTTCTGTAAGAAGTAATTAAAATGAAGAATAAATGTTCTTTCTTATTTGAATTACTATCATAATAAAAAATATGAAAACGAATTTTTATTTTCGATTTATTGAAAATATCATTTTAATCAAACAAAAAGTAATTTAACATACAAATATATATTTCCTTTAATTTTATCCTTACAATTTAGGAAAACAGAAATGGAAAAATACATTTTAGCAAAACAAATTACAAATTATTTTTATTAATCCACAAAATTTAGTTCTAGAAAATTAGTTTTTTATATTTTGAATTTAACATAATTTGTCAATTTTAAAAACTAGTTAGAGGAAATATATTTTATGCTTATATGGAGAATAATTAGGTATACTAAATAAAATAATATTAAAATGTCTACAATTGTAATAAAAAAAATCAAAATTTTGAATAATATTTTATATTTTTCCTAACATAATCTAAAATGATTAATTTGAATCCCATAAATAAGTTTCATAAACCACATTAAAGTTGCATATTTTATTACATTTATACATACAATGCATTGCCTTAACAATTTGAGAAAAGAAGAATATAAATAGAGTTATAATTTAATTTTAAGCGAATATGGTTTATATGGTTAAGCGAATATGGAGTAAGGTTTACTTTTAATGTGAACCTAAAATATAGCATGGGTTGTCAATATGAATATGGATACAACTTCATGTGAATGCGTTTTGTATATATATTTCACTTATATATATATGTAAGATTAGGTAAATAAAAAGACCAACATAAAGCTATTTAAAATTCAACATTTATTTTCTAAAAGATAATTTTAAATTATAAGCACTATAAAGCCATAAATCTACAAGCACCATTATCTAGCTTACTAATTGTCTTCAGACACACATTATCTATCTATTTTTTATGAACCATTGTTTTTGATATCGTTATTTTCAATCATTATCAAAATATTGTAATATTAAGTAGCAATGTTACTATCAAATAATAATGTTACTGTCAGATGTGGAACCTCTTCTCCCTTACTCCATATATAACAAACTGCTGTGAAAACGTATAAAGCACTGGAAAAATTTAAAGTATATAAACAAACACAACACAAACTTTAATATTTAAGCAAGAAAAATCAATAGCGGTCTAATAAAAAAGTTAATACGAGCCCAATGTAAAATTGCGGACAAAGGAAAATATGAATTTTCCAAAATATTTTTCTCAATTAGACAATATTCATTTAGATTTTACAAATGCAACCTTCGTCAAGCAACTTTGTCAGTCTTGTTTCAATCCTTTCATGCATCATTTTCAGAATATTACGTTTTTTCTGAAATATGAGGACAAGTTAATATATCATTAACATTCACGCCAGCTATACAATCAATGCGAAATAAAATGGCTTTCAAATACATTTTGAACCACAATACTAAATGCTCTTTCCAAAATGCATTTGTAAATTCCTTAAGAATATAAAAGACTAGCTCATAATTTTCCAGTTATATTTATTATAAAAAAGTATTTATAAAATATTTAGTAAGGATTTATCAAACATTTCTAGGAGATAGCACGTATAACTCTGTTAGTTAGAACACGAGACTATGAGGATTAGTAGAAAGATATAAGTTTCAACATAAATGGAGAAGAAGTGGGCATGACAATTTTTTATTTTGAATGGAAATGGCATTTTTGATCACATTGAGCAAAATGTATTTTAACTGTATTTTAAACGTTACAAAAATTTAGCAAAATATTTGAAAGATTTCAGCATACAATAAAATAAATCTCATAGTTGTTAATTTACAAAACATTTTACTTAAATAAAAATTTTGATTTGTGAATAATTAAATCATGGTTCAGAAGAACATATTGAATGTTTGAATAAAATGTATAAAACGTGAAAATTCAAAACGAAACGCTGAATATAAAAAGCTCCTCATAATATCAGAAAAGATCCAGGAAAAATAAAATCATGAGTGTTCGTGTGACTAGGATATTTTGTAAGCAGAATTACACAATTACCTAGTCACATGAACACTGAGTCACATTACACATGCTCTATTGGATTCAAGTCCGGTAAGCATGCTGGCCATTCCATACGGGTGATATCCTCCGATTAAAATTATTCGTCTACAATGTTTGCATGGTATGGACGGGCGTTGTCATCCATAAGCAGAAATTCTTCACCCATATCGCCCCGAAACAAACGTACATCTTGTTCCAGAATGATATTCCTATAGATTCAGCCTGTCATGGTTACATTCTGAAAATGAAATTAGTTCTGGAACCCAAAATAATTCCTCCCCATACGAGCAATTCTGCACCACCCCAAAGGTGTCGTTCAATGGTGTTCTCCCTGTGGTAACGGGTACCTGGTCCTCTGCATATGAATGTCTCGGCGAGAATCAGACTCAAAGCTAAACCTGGACTCGTCGGAAAACATCACACAAGACAGATATTGCGGTTGACACAATGCATGCTCTCTACTCAAGCGACCATGAGTTGCGGTAAGTAAAAGACATCTGACAGGCCTACAAGCATGTACACCAATGAGCCCTAAGCGTATGTACACGGTTATTCTTGAAACTGTCACACTGGTAGCTGAAGGGAGCTGACGAGACAGATCTGATGCTGCGCTCCTTCTGTTTCTTTTGGCCTTAACTTCCAAATACCGGTCCTCATTTGGCATTGTAACTCGGGGACGACCTGTGCTGTAATGTCAACTCACATTACCATCATCTTGGAGCCATTGTCAAAGCCTGGAGATGGCACTCTGAGCGATTCCAAGTTCCTAGGATACTGCCAGGTATGTGCGTCCACATTCCACACGGTCTATTATTCTACCACGTAAAACATCGTCCAAATGCTTCTTTTGTGCTTTAAATTTGCGGTTATTGCACTAAAAGGCTTTTAATGTGCTTGTGAACAATTTTACTTCTTTGCAATTATTCTTTATATAATCCTCTCCTACACTCTCGTCATTGTGACGTACTATCTGCGACATCTATTGGTTTCTTTTAATTTGCATATTATTCTTCAATATATGTGTTATAATTATCCATGTGAATTTTTTGTTTTAGAGTTCAATTTCTGTGTGTGATTCTGAATTATCCTTAACTTATGGACATGAGTGTATTTATGAGCTGAAAATGCTTCTGTATAAAAATTCTATGAACATTGAAATTTTCATACATTTCTCCGTTTATGGTATGTGAAACTCAATTTGTATTTCTATGTCAAATTTCTATAATAACGGCCATTTTTGCTGCTATTGCAAAATTAAGTTTTGCATTTGAAACTATACTCAGATTTCTTTATGAAACTCAAATGCAACTTTTATATGCATAATTACTCCAAAACAACTTATGTACATTGAGTACACTCAAAGAGATATTTTTCAGTCACCTTATAAAAAAGTACCCATTATAGAGCCCAAATTACAGGCAGATTCATCTTAGAAAGCACCAGCACCCACCATGCAATATTTTCATCTCACTTGTGTGGAATTCATTTAGTGACTTTTGGTAGGACCATTGTCTTTGACTGACCCAGGTCATTTCCCAGTCATTATTCAATAAAGATGTTACGTTTGAAGAAAAGAATGCTTACAACTACTGTCAGCTGTTGGTGTGTCGACTATACAATAGCAAATCAAACTCAAAAGATCACAATGAAATTAACTAATTTGTAATGCTTTACTTTCCATTCCATATTTCATAATACAGAAAAGTTTCCATTAAGAGTTACTAAACAGCATATAAAATTAAAATTTTTTATTTAGTTATTCCATAGTTTTACTGTTCATTTGAATCCATTTATGTAAAAAATAAAATTTATTTGAACTCTTGTTAGTAAACCACACGAAATAAAATTTTATTTTTTCTAAATTCCAGAAAGAGAGAGAGACCTAGTTGAAGAGAGTCTATGAAATCATTTATAAACTAAAAATGTAAAGCACAAATAATAAATAACTATAATCAATAATATCAAACTAGGTGAGAAATTGAATAGAAATAATAATTTGTAATAATACATTTAAGCTGATTGAATGTAAAGTGTAACACTTTAAGGAAAAATTAATTAATCCTAACTTTTGTATCTAAACTAACGCATTTTTATGATCATTTTTGCTAAAAATGTAAAATGAATACTTTTGTAATATTTGATATGCAGCGTAATATCTTTACGAAATACTTGCTTGTAATACTTTCAGCCAGTCTGCTAAGTACTGTTATATTCCTTTGAGTTAAAAGCTTAGAAATATTTGTAAAAACTATTTGTTTCATATATTTTAACCTCTTTTGCAAATTTTATTTTAAATAGTTAAGTTTAAAATATGTTATTCCAAAAAATGTAATCTTTCCATTTGTTACTAGGATCAATGAGCAATGACCCTAAGCTTCGAATGTGTTGTCAAGAATTAATAATTAAAAAAATAAAGAATTCTGTTTCTCATGATTATAATCACCAAAAATTAATTTTAATTTTTAGATATGAAAAATGTATTTAAAAGCACGTTATTATTTCCATATGTGTTACATTCTCAAATGAATGAAATTCGTATTTTAAAATTCAAGAGTTCCTGTAAGCATAAAAATTAATCTGATGGATTACTTTCAATGAAATACATCGTAAAACACATATATTTAGGTTTTACTTTGCTGGATTACATAAATAGTTCCCAAAATCCAGAATCTGTAAGGATTCTGGATTCAAGAAATTCTCAAGATATATAGGTAAATATAGCAAAATTATAAACTAAAGTTATATAGAATTATATTCTACAGATTACAATAATGATTAGACAAATTTTATCATCAATATAATTAAATAAATTTTAAAGTCTTATATTATTTAATTATTAAAATTAAATAATAAATATTTTATTGCTTTAATTGTGTTCAAAATTATTAAACTTAATCATAAATTATTAAAATTAGAAAGAATTCAAAATTAAGCTCAACATTTTTTAATATTTAAGTTACTAATTTTCACCTTCATATTTTGCTTTTATAATGCTATGAGTAAAATGTCTAGTAAAATAGGAAATATGAGAAATTTCAACGTCACTAAAACTTCCCAACAGAAATTCACACGCATCCTTAAACCTTCAATTTCTGCATTTTGCCTTTAAAAATAAAAAGGAAATATTGCGTTAAAAATGCTTCTTATATTCTTTAAAATTGTTCTTCATCGAAAAAACTATTTTATGCGAAGAAAGAAAATAATGACAAAAAACTTTTAGGAATATCTAAAGAAAAACGTTAAATGAAGAGCTTTCATGCTCTGAGAGACTGTCGATGCTATTTCGTAAGCAGATTTAAGAGTCCTATAATCTTCCATGATATTGTACATGGCAAGTAAGCAAAGTATTCGTAAAATTCGAGCACCGTTTCGATAAATCAAGAGCATTTTAGAATCGCAGTATTTTTTCATTCTTATTTATCAAAGTTCGGGAACTGGGAAATTTATTTTGACAGTAAAAAATTATTCTGAAGAAATATTTTTTAGAGAAAGATCATTAAAATGAAAAAATTAAATAAAGTATTGCTTTATAAGGCTTTTTACTTAAATTTCATTAAATTAATATTATAAATATCATTTGATATCCTTATATATGATGATTATTAATTTTAATAAAAATTAAATAATTATTTTAAAATTATAAATTTAGCATACTTTTTTAAAATAAAAATAGTTTTTACATACCAAAATTTAATAAATAATGTTTTAATTGTTAATCCTAAATATATAAAAATTAATGAATGATTACAATCAAATTTAAAAGTAAAAGTTATACTGTTTTATAAAAAAAAAAGAATTCCCATAATGCCTTGCGGAAAACTTTTCGGTAAACAATTGTAAATTATATATTATTTATTAGAATATTATAAGCTCATATAGTTTATATGAATAATGCTAGTTTATACTATTCCTGGAATTCAAGATTCACCAAATAATCTACTTTATAAATTGACAAAAGAATTCCAAATTCAATGATCACCATAAAATATTTTTCAAATAAATTTTACCAGTGCATATTTCTTAAGACTAATATTAAATATAACTTTTCTTATTTCTATTTTATTCCTTTTGTATATTTAATATATCATTTACGTTGCACTTGAATTACAGAGATCATTAGTCATGAAATTAATTTCTAAGTTGTCATTAATGTGCTATTGAATGTTAGGTTATTTTGAAATTATCATCACGAAAACATTTAATAAGAAATGTAATTATTAAGAACTATAATAAAACTTTTCCTTTCTAGGGATATCTGTTGGAACTTAAATTTTAACAATGTTGGGGTTGAAAACAATTACAAAACATATTCAGAACTTTTTGAATAACAAGGAACATGTGGCGGAGAAAGGGAGAAATAAAACATTTCCTTAAGAATTCAAAACTGTCATTGTTAAATAAAATCTATGTTACCAATTGTCAAAATCATAAAATGAAATTATTATAGCTAAACTCTTACATGTTTAAGCATTTTGAAGACAGCTGCATTATTTGTTTGTAAGTCCTCATATCATGTATATAATATTTATATTAATTTTTAATAAATGCATATTCTGATATAATGAGCTTACATTTTTGCAATTAAAAAATTTAAAAAATTAAAAGCTATTCATATTAATTTTTTAAAAAAGCTATAAATTCCATTATAAAAATTGAACTAATTACCATAATAGTTAATAAAAAGGGAAAGTAAGAATTTTTCATAAAATGTCATTACGTATGAATGTTGCTTTTAAGGCATTTAGTGAAAAGGAGGATACTATTACTTTTGTGTCCTACTTCTATATATTATCAGTATAATAATATAGCTCTCTGTAGTAAATGAATGCTTTTATTCTAATAAGAAAATTATTAAAATAATGATTAAATTATGTAAAACTTTGCACTCTCATAGCATGTTATTGTGTTATTAAAATAGTAAATATCTAATACACGTTGAGATTATAAATTAACCTATGCTGATCATTAAAGGAATATGATTTTTGCAAAGGAAATTTTTATCAGAACAGATAAGAAAATAAGGCTGAAGTAAATTTCAATTTTATTTAAGCTTTATTATTAAAAATTCCGTTGAGTGAAAAAATAAATTATTAATAAAGATTTTATTAGATACAAATATGCTTAAACTATTTATTGCAACATTCTTTTAATGAGTTGTTATTGAAGTTTTTCCTAGAACTGTAGAAATATAAATTTAGAAAATTTGCATTAAGAAGACAGGCCATGGTGTTCCGAATGGTTAGGCTGTCTGTTTCGTCATTGGAACGAAAGTTTGTGAGTTCAAATTCGGATTCATCTGAAAATACGAATTGTTCACTAATGGTTCTGAGGCATGTAAGCATATGTCATGATTGCAATGTCTTTCATATGAGATGATACCTCTAGGGGTGGCAGTGCGAGTTCAAGTATCTCCTACTTGATTCTTCTTTATAATTTACGAAAACCCTATTTTTTTGACTCACAATGATACGTTCACTAAGTGAACAACTATATCTTCCTCTCCTCTATCACTATCACTAACTATCACTTCTGCCCCTTGTAGTGCTGACATGTGAAAAGTCTAACAGATGAGCATTGGTAAGTAATGTTTAAAGAAGAGTTAAAATTCATCATTATGTTAGTAATATCTTTTCATTCTATAAAATGTGCCTCATATTATAATGTGCAGAAATTAATTCTGAGAAAAAATTTTATTTAAATAAATATCTTTACTATAATACAATAAATTAATCAATCGAAGTATTTTTTTAAAATTTTATAATAAAATTTGTGTGTGAAGAGAAATTAAGATATTAAGATTAAGAAAATAAGATGGGAGGACTTTTTAATGATAAACATATTTAAGCATTTAACTCCTTGTATATTTTATTACTGCATATTTTTGGACAACTTTCAAGATAAAGAATATTTCTTTTTTATATTACTCAGAGAGAATTCAACATTTTCATAAAATATTTCTTCCACTTGTCTTTTAAATCCGAAAAGATATGTTTTATCACGAATAAATATCTAAGTACTTAAAGTAGAAACAGTAATACTTTATGTTAGATAACTTCTTGTTGTACATGGTGTAGATTATTTAATGGGGAAAGTTGTAAATGGAAAAATATAAGATTTAATGTGACCAATCAATCACTAAAATTATTTAGAATAAATTCTATTGCAATAATAAAATGTATATAATGTTTAAAGATTCTAAAATTCTAACTAATTAATTTGTGGGTTTAATACTTTTTGAATATTTTAATCGCCTATTTGGGACAGCTTTAACACATCTCTTTGGAAACATTATATTTATTTTTAGTGTCAATTCCGTAGATACAGCATTTAAATTATAATAGTGATAATAATATTCTTTTATTAAATCAGTCTTCAAATACATTTATGAACGATGTTAATTGACTAAGATATAATCTTCACTTAGTTTAATTTATATAAATTACGTGTTTAAATATCATCAAACTATGGAAAAGTATTTATATTTGCTGAAAATTCAGCACCTTTACTTGTGTGCTTTTAAATAAGTTTTGTATATAAGAATCACATTTCTGACGTATATTAATTTTTTCACCAAATTTTGTGAGTTATTAGTAAATATTTACTCATTGTAAATTACACCAGGAATACTTTTTACTTATATAATCAGCTAAAATATTAACTCTGATTTTGAATGGTTGATTAACATATGTAAATTCCTGAATAACTTTAATTCACAACAGAAAAAATAAATTTCAGAATTTTTAATTATATATAATCGGTATAGTTACATAAATTATAATAAGGGAATAGTATTCATTATTCAATCTAGCAATTAGTATTATATTTCTACTATTAATGAAGAACTGTGATTTAAATTAATTAAATTACAATTAAAAATATTGATTAATATTTGTGGTAAAAATGATTCTTATTAAAGTACCAAAAATGATGTAAAACTATACTATAGATCTACCGTCAACAATAAAATAACAAACCTTTTAAGTTTCAAGCAGAAGAAAAAAAGCAATTTGGGACAATGCTTGAAAAATTTAAATTAAAAACCAAACATAATACGGTAAAATTCTATATTTAAATTATGAAAAGAAGTATCTTCATAAAAGAGATATGAATTTGATGTAAATGTGCATATAGTTTGATTACATAATTAGCTTTAAACTTATGATTTTTGTGTTGAATTTTATTTGACTATCTTTCACAAAGACAAATATACAATAAAGAACAATATCAGTTTGTCTCTTAATAAGGTTATCAAATTTGAAGAAGTGACTTCAATTACGTTGAATCATAAAGAAATTAATATTCAAAAATTATTCAATTAAAATTTAAAAATCAATGAAATTAAAAATTATGAAAATAATTAGATTAATAAATGTGTATCAAATTCAAAAAATAAATTTAAAAGTCTTATTATAAAAGTTATTTAAGCGTTTCACAAAAGTCATTGTAAATAAGGAGAAGAATTTTTTAGCTTTTTTCTGCACTCTATTTATAATCAATTATATGTATTGTTATATTTTAAAATTATGTGATGAAAGGTCCCCTCTAACATATTTTCAAAAACAATCACTTCACTGCAGAAAGAAAACACATAAAATATATTTTTACCATAGTGTTTTTAGACTAATCATAAATGAAAAATAATTTTCTGTGAGTTGAATTTTCCTGAAAATAGTTGTTAGTTTTTATTCAAATTACTTTTTCCCATACATATTTATTACTACAATTTTTTTTATTTGACATTTTCTAAATGATGTACATTTTCGTAATAGCAAATGTACATATGACTAGCACTTCATTCTAATATTTATTTAAAAACGTTTTCTTCTTAAGATATATCATCTAAAATAAAAATATTAGGTTTGATTATTTGGTTTACTCATAAAAAATCTATGGAATAATACAATTAGGTTGTCAAAACCTCATGAAGCAAAATATTTTATTTCAATATCCGACATGACATTTCTCTTGTAAAATAAAACACGAATAATGAAATAAATAATAAATTAGCATAAATATTATTCTCTATGAATTTACCTTCTTTCGTATTGTAGGATAACGTAAACAAAAACGAAAAATTTATTGTGACATTTTTAATTAATTTTTTATAAAGAAAAAATCATCATCTCAGATTCTCATAATGTTTATTACATGAATGAGAAAATACGCATTTATGTTTCAATGTGTTTTATTTAAAATATATAATTAATATATAAACACAAGTAATAATTTTCAGGTTTAGTTTTCTTCGTAGCCAAATATAAAATATTCTTAGTTTTTATATATTATTTAAATAACATTTGCTATAAAGAAAATGATAAACGATGATAGAAATATTTTTAACCTGAATATTTCATTTTGTTTCATATTGTTTGGTAACCTGCAATATTTATTTTGAATTAATATTCTATAAAGTATATTTTCATAATCTAAAGCAATTTATCTGTAAATTTAACAAATAAAATTAATTTAATAGCATTGTTGTCTTTTAATTATTCGTATTATCATAACTGATTTTAATAAAATAGAATGCCTATGCTATGCTTAAATGCAACATATTAGCACTTCAAAACGAAGTTAATGGAAGAGAGATAAGGATTTAAGCGTACTTAACAGTGAATTTATATATAGTAGTAAATAAGTTCTTCAGGATTTATACCTTCAATACGCATACAGAATATCTTTAATCTGTAATACATTGATGAGCTTTTATTTTATGCTCTGATGCATGAAACATAATAATGGTTAAATTTTATTGATAAAATTATCATTTAAAGAAATGAAAGAACTATAAGTGATAAAGTATACAACTGATATGGACTGTTCCTCAATTCGCATTTGTTGGCAGAATATCATTTCTTACACATTTAAAAGCATAATTACTTTTATTTAAAATATAACTTGTGAAGATCTTTTAAAAACATATTTATTAATCAAATAATTTTAAAAAGAATAAATAACGTATTTTTATGTTGTTGCTGAAAAATTTGTTGTTGTTTAAAATAAATATTTTGAAAATTCGCGTGCTTATAAAACTATCTTTTTATCTAAAACTAAAATTTTATTTTGTTAAGTTCAACTTTGTATTTAGCTTAGTTTTAATAATTGTAGAAATTATTGTCATATATTTTGCTTATTAAAATTATTCCGGCAATTTTTTAAAATTTTGAAACTAGTGTTTTTAAAACAAGGATTAAGTTACTATGAAAAATCTAATAATTATTGTAACTACTAGAAATAATATTACGTATCTATAATATGTATCCCTTTTACATTCTATGCTGTACTAAAATATTACCTATGTATTTTTAGTAACTTTATTGAACAAAATTATTATTATAATTGTAAAATCAAAGAAAACTCAAAACAATTGATCAATATGGTATGATAAAAAAATTAGAGATTAATACTGATTTAACTGAGTTCATTTAAATGAGTAGAAAAATATTTAGTTTTAATTCAGATATACTTGCTAAAACATCTGAATTTCAAAATAGAATAATGTTAGAAGAATTTCAACATTCTGCGATTAAATTAACGTATTTTATATATATTAACAAATGTCATTTAAAATATATTAAATCTCTTCGTCATTTTAATGTTTGTAATCTTTAAATTCGTATATAAGGATTTAAATTTATTTGCATTCACAAATGATCTTTGACATTAAACAATTTCATTTATCATTATTTCAAAAACAACATTTTTATTTACCAAATAATTTGCCTTGATTCTCTTTTTTATTGCTTCCTAAAAATGACATCTTTATTAAATTAATTTTAATTTTATAAACAAACGAGATAAGCTAAGATCGGTTCTTACAAGAGAACATTTTATAGGATCTTATAGGAGATTATTTAGATCCCATAAGTGAGAATTTCTCTCCTTCGTTTCTCTTTTAAATATATTACGCAAAATCCATGAAAGAAAAAAAAATTATGTTAAGCATGTTAAAATTTGGATTCCGAATTTTTTACACTATGTTAACTTGCAATTGCATTCTTCATAAATCTTTTCAACTATTCATATTATGAAATTGATAATACTGCTTACTATAACTGCTTTGAAACTCTTAGTAGTTTGAAATTTTTATCAATTTGAGATGATAAGATTACTGTATTCTAAATTTCACTAAATATTTGTATAAAATTAACATATAATATTAAATTATATTTAACAGGCATGTCATCTATAGGTTGAATTCGTTTAATTTTAAATGAATTCGTTTAATATAAAAGGTCAGTGTATAAAAATTGCTTACGAGAGAGGTTTTCTTTTAAAAATAAAATGCTATTTTAAATGCTTTGAATTAAGCTTGATAGGGTATATTAACACAGTAAGTAATCCAGAATTAATATTTTTTAAATTAATAACATGATTGACATTTCGTCATAAAAAAATAATGCCCTTAAACTGAAAGATATTTCACAAAGTTATGTTAACATCATTATCTAAATTAAATATTTTAAATAAATATACTTTATTCCTTATGAAGAGTTATTATATACTTTTAAATGATGTTTTTCTGAAATATTTGTTAATAATTGATATTTAATGCTGAAAATATATATAGAAATTTAGTTTTGCATGTATATATATAATAAATTAATTTATGTAATAAATTATATTATATATATATGTATATATATATATATATATATATATATATATATATATATATATATATATATATATATATATATATATATATATATATATATATATATATATATATATATATATAAACTTAAGACATTCAAGGTGATAAAAATAAAAAACTGATTTACAAAATTTTTAAAGTTTATCATAAACATTTTTGCTTTTTCTCAAAATTCAACAGTAATTGAAAACTTTCTATTTCTTCAGCTAAATCATAAGGTAGTTTGACACACTAATATATAAAACGTCAAGCGATCTTGACATAAATAATTTCTATTATAATACCAATCGAGGATATTGTATTATTAACTGCCTGTTTGCTGAGTATTGTAAAGGGATATTTTAAGTTACAGAATTTTTTAGGTATCAATACATTTATACGGAAATAATTTTGATATAAAATAGCTTAAAATTCCATTGTTTTTAGCAAGAAGCATTAGATATCATACTGTGTAAACTTAATCATCATTACCAGTGATTGGATTCAAATGCATCAAAATTCTTAATTTTTAAATTAAGTTCTTTTTAAATGGAGAAAAACAACATGCAAATCTAGAAATTTAAGCAAAATGAGTATACTAACTTTAGAATTTGAATTCATAAAATGATAAAAGATGATTATTTTTATCGTGAAAAGGATATTACAATAAAATTTTAAACATTGAGAGAAAAAAGTAAAGAAGAAATACTTCTAAGAGTCTTATATTAAATCATAATCAATCTTTAGAAGATGAACAAGATAATTTCCTATAATTCCTTAACTTAACAATATAGCAATCTACGTTCTTATGTCGATTCAATTGATGCTTTATTACACATGTATATTAATCTACTGAAATTGAATTTCATTCCCATTGTTTTGTTTTTCCGTAGATCTAACCAACTTTGTCAGAAACCACTATTTTTGACTGCATAGTATATATAATTTATTTAAGCCTTTGATAAAAAAATAAAGATATATTTTTAAAAAAAGATAAGAGTAATGATCATTATATAGCGAAGTAACTTTACTTTTAAGCCAGAACACATTTGAAATTGATGTTGTAAAGAACATGTAACTTTTTATAACTCTTTACATTAATTTAATAATGTTTATTATAAGAAAATTTACATTTTAAATTGCATGTCATAATAAACAAATTCTTACTAAAATAAAACTTTCCAGTGTTTACAAATGTATCAAACCCATATGCCATTTAAGTAGCCATATTATATCATTCATGTTATGTTTTGTTGGAACAAAATGAGTATACGCAAATTAAGAATTATTTTTTTTTCGTTAACATTAAAAAACTGAGTTTTGTTTCAAAATTAACATAGTACTAAATATTAGGATGGTTGTAGAATTAAATTTTAATTACCTACTTATGTATATAAATTCATTTAATTAAGTTAAATATTTTACACAGATAATAATAACATAATTAAGTTCTCAACTAACTACCTTCAAGTTATAATAAAATTGGAGCAACATATAAATGCAATGGATAATTTATAATTTCAAAACTGAATTCCCCATCAGATATTTAAAGTTCATAATGATTTCAACCATTAATGAATTTTAGAATTCAAACATTGATTTCCTTTATTTTCTTAAATGACTTTCAAATATGAATATTTTTATTTTCATATTTGATATTTATGTATAGTTGGTTTCATTTTATTTTTATGATAGTTTTCGACATAGAAATCCTCACAAAGCAAAAGCATCTCACAAACTTAATTTGAATTTTAATCTTAATAAGCTTACCATTCTTTGTTTAATCACGAGTTCACAAAGAAAAAGGGAAAATAATTTGCTACAAGGATTGCAAATCCAATGTAAGTGTTAGAAAGTAAATATAATATAGGATATTTTTAAAGGATTCTATTTCTCATCACCATCACACATAACAAATAATAAAATTCAAAACAATTAAATTTAAATTTGATATTTATTTTTCTTCTAATACATATTCATGGAAGTATAACTAATATGAAGGTACGTATTTGTTAAAAAAACAAGTGTGAAATTAAATATTTTGAAACTATTATACTGAGAAAATGTTATTATTTTATTTGTTCTGTCAATTTTTCAGTTTAATTCATTTCTTTTTATCAGAATGAAGATTTATGTCTTAACAATAGGTGGATAATTATATTTTAAATACTTTTAAGGTATTCATAACTTTATATTTTGTATTAAAATTTATTTCGAATAAATTAAAGGCATATTTTTAATATACTTTAACCATATTCATGTAATATACATTATTTTTTCAAATGTTTCTGATAAAAGATAAATATTTGAAAATCTAAATTTAAACGTTTTAATTTTAATTATTTTAAGCAATTATTAGAAATACTAAATATCTAATTGAAGAGAAACATATCAACCAACAATGAATTGTAACTAAATTTCAGAAAAATATTACCCTGAGTAATAATATTCTATAACACAGAATGGTTAAAAAGTTTTTATGGTAATAACAGCAACTGAAATATTGATAAATCGATGAAAAATGAGACGAATGAGAATGTCGCAAAGATTTTCTAGTAAATAAAAATATTTCTCGAGATAGTTTTACTAATTTTAATAACTTTAGTTATACATTACACTTTTTTCACAATCGAATTTATGAAAGCTTTTCTTTTTACATAAAGGATCTAGAATAAAATTAATTTTCTTCCGTTTCCGTGATTGTCTTCATATTATATACATTATAAAAAAGTAAAAAATGCGTAAAACTTGCATTTTCATTTAAAATACCTATTAATATATAATATATGCATATCAGATATTATTATTTTTCTTAAAATTAAATACATTTCTGAGGACTGATAATTGTGCTCAATATCTTCTAACTCTCAAAAATTTAAGAAATTTTGGTTATTTATAATATCACAACCATACTATGATACATTATTTAAAGAACGAAACGCAAACATTATTTATTATTAGGCATCTCTTGCGTTATAATAAACACAAATTTCTTATTTCTGTCTCATGAAATAATTTTTGGAATTCCATTGAAGTAATATAAATTTTTTTGTATATTATATATTTTTGACGTTGAAATTTGAATAACTTTATTTAATTATATCTAGTAAAAATATTTTAGTAAGAAGACTATTATATTTATGTAACACAATATTAGCATATATTTATTTAGTAACAGGAATTTAAAAATATCTTACATTAAAATTCGCTTTATTGGTAAGTATTAGTAAAGAAACGTCAGCATTTTTGCTAAAATGAATTAAAATTATTTTCAAAAATATACTTAAATCAAACTTCCACATTGAACAGTAATTTTCTTAGTTTCGTTATGCCAAATTTCAAAACAAATACCTTTTAATTTTTGTACTTATAGAAAAATAATTTTAAAATATCAGAATTCTAAGATGTATTTGGCTTTTTTGACATTCTCCATACGTATGTATATATATTTATTTATGCGTAAAAGTAATAATTTGCATTTATTTTTATTGTATTATTTACAACAATTGTATTTAAATTTTATTTATTAAAATTTTAATATTTATGGCATGTCGTAATAAAGCTATATTTAATGCATATGTAATAAAAAATATCGTTCTTACGTTATTTTCAAAATTTTGGGAAATGTCATAAAAATTCTTTACTTTTTAAACATTATCATTACAGATTATTCTATTTTTTGTTAATTATTATTTTATTTAAGCATACTGTATAGTTCCCCAAGAATTGTTTTTCAAATTTTAAAATAAGTGGATAACAGAGATAATGTTATAATAGAAAATGGTAATAATTTTTTTATAAATAAATATTTCTAATAAAAATATTTAAAATCTTCCATCAAATATTTTTAAAATTAAGTTAAATCAAATCCAATTCAAATTATTATCTATATGAATCAAAAAAAACAAAGTTAATAATCATAAAAACATTATTAGTTAAATTTAACAGTATTAAAAATATTATTGTTAAACATTAATAACATTATTACAAACATGGTATTGGGTAAAATGCCAACGAGAATGGTGAAAAATATGAAATTTTATTAAAATTTTGAATGGTAGAAGAAAATTAGTCGAAGTGTATTCTTTGCTCAAGCTTATTAAAAGCCCACAAAAATATCTAAAATTAATAAAAACAATCAGAATAAATAATAGCAATATTGATATCATTCATTAAAATCATCAGAATCTATAAAGGGGATCTTGAAAGAATATATTCTCTCTCTCTCTCTCTCTCTATCTCTTATCCACACAAAAATCTCTTACTTAAAAAAATCTTTCAATTCTTACCACAGATCAAAAATAACATACTGAAGAATTTTGCTTCAAAATAGTAAACATTCACTGAATAATAGTTAAAACAAGATAAAACGTGATCATAAAGATTTTGCAATTTAATTTTTATGTTCAGTTAATCAATATAAGTCTCGTGTATTATTTAATTACAAGTAACTTTAAAAGAAGCATTATATTATACCCCTTTTAAAATTAACTTGAAGAAAAAATATTTCAAATGCGTGAATGTATTTTAAAGAAACTTTAAAATAATCCACTGATGTTTATTTTAGTTAAATATATCAATTATAAAGTATTACATTTAAAATATAGTATCAAGAATTAAATATATATGCTTAATTTAATCATACATAGCTGTATAATTAAATAAATTATATAAAAGCAGTTCCAATTGACACTATTTTCATTGTACTTGCAATATCCAAACAAGTTCTTATTGAAGTAACACTTAAAGTAAAATAATAATTGTGGTTACATATTATTTTATTTAATTATTTGATTTTAGGAGGATAAAAATATTTTCTTATTAAAATAAATTGATAAAGGAAGCAATAGTAAAATAAAGCATAAAATAAAATCTTTGCTCAAATTATTTTAAAAATATGAAGAAAAATGCTTGCATTTAATGAGGATTTAATTACAAGTGATTCAGAAAATTTCTAAATTAAGTTGCATTATTACAAATATAATTCTTATTTTATATCACATAAAAAAGTGTTTATTTAAAAAAAAAGTTTGACTTAAATCACATACACACATTTTTTCTCCGACAAAATCTCCATTGCAATAAATATTTTGGAATAAATAATATAATGTAATTTCTACAGAAAATTAACAAAAGCAATTATTAAATGGGTGTGATTATTCATTAAAGCATATAATGAAAAAAGAAATGCAATGAATTATCTATAATTAATTATATTCTTATATGCTTACATTTGTTATGATTATTTTTGTAACAGTGTGTACAAATGTTTATTACTTAGAAGATATAGTTCAAAATATATATTGTATGTATACTTAAACTTTTTTGTGAATAATCACGTAATTTTTGTATGTAATGTATTAGAAAATTTTAAATTATAGGTAATAGAGTAACTACGATTTTAATATGAAATTTTTATTCCTTTGTGGGTATTAACTGACATCCCTAAAAACTCAGAAAAAGAGAAATCAATAAAAATTTAGGTTAAATTCATTGCGATATATAAGGTAATATATTAAAAATAAACAAGGCGTAAAGAGCATTTGATAATATGAGAAGTAAACAAATTTCGCCTCTTAGAATATTAATGCTTGCATAAATAAGTATTGTCTTTAAAAAAGAAGTAAAAAGAAGTTAAATTATTAAAGAATAAAGCAATTTCACTTTCAAAATAATTTTCCTTTTCTATTAGCTAAATGGATTTTCACATTTGCGTTTGTAAGGGGAATAAAATATGTTTTTATGAACCAAGTTAGGCATTACTATCTCTTTTAATTCAATATTCCAAACATTTTAAAGCACTGAGACTAGGTAAGATATCTTGCTTATTATTACTAAATGTGTTTTAATGTCTAAAAGCATCAAAATAATAACGCTAAGCCCACAGAAAGAAACGTTGTATCTTTCTTCCTGAATAATGTAGCTCATTATTCTTAGATTACCCTTTGTTGTGTGGTGGAATAGTAAAGAAGGATAGAAAATTTAGAGTATCCGTAAGTATTTTTGTCACCATTTATTTAGTTTAAGGATACTGTATTTATATTGTATTTAAACTCTATTTATATTTACAACAATGTATTGTATTTTGCATTACAACATTATGTAACAATTAAATAAATATCCTTTTCAAACAACCTAAATTAACATCATTGATCTTACCACTACTGTAACGTTTACTTGAAATTATAATAATAATACAATAATCACTTCCTATATCGATAGTAATGATACAATAATAACTTAATAAACAATCAAAAGATTAAAATAAAAAAAAATAATTCTGTTCAGCGATTTGCATGTCAAACATTTTTCAGGAGACTTAGAATCTAACTATATTATTTGATATTTTTAATCTTATTTCTGAAAGAAAACTTACTTTCTATAGAAATATAATTAGATTTTTTAGTTAATCTTTGTTTTATAGCAACATTTTCAATAAAGAAAGTCCTTCAGTACGGATTTTTTTGCTGTTTATCACTATTTTCTTCACTTTAAAAAACTTGCCACAAATAAAATGTAAATCAGGGGAAGAGCTATAAAACAGCTTTCCCCTATGGTACTATCTGTTATAATATGTAAATTTCTGTGTCAAATATGTGACAGAATAGACACATATCTGTTTCGTCACAAAATTTTTCAATTTATTAAATTACAGGCAAGAGATGGCAATGGGCTGCCGCAGATTATTTTGTAAACAATCAGTGATTTCGTATTCTAGCAATTTAAAAGGTCACGTTTGTTTCTATAGTGTAATAACACTCATACATTTTACTGAAATAAACGAATTTTTTGCAATGTGAAATACATAAAAAATAACTGAACATAATTTTTAAAGTGTGGAGAAACAAAAAAATGTAACATTACAAAAGATTCTATAGGTTTACGAAGACTGTTCTTTAATGTGGAAAATAGAATTTGTTTTTCTTATCAACACATGTTTGTCACAGATATTAAGAAAATCCCTATTCCTCAAAATTTATTTGAAGACTGAAACTTGTGAAAACTGAATAAATTATTTGTCTCTCAGACTCTAATGGATATCAAAATCTCGTAACTTTCATATTCTGATATTTAATATATTCTTGGTACAACGTGGTTCCGTGAACGTGAAATTATTAAAAATAAACATATTAAAAAATCTCCCCTTGCATTTTTGTTCATGAAATCATTACAAAACTTTTTGGGATAAGCAGTTTATTAAACAATTTATCAATATCTAAAGTGGCTTATATTAGATTAAATATTCAATAATAATTGCTTTGTGAAAAAAATAATGATTCATATTCGCATGAATTTTATCTTGCAGTACAAATGATTGTCAAAATAAGTAGCCAATATTTTTACAAAATTTAAAAGTAGTAAACTTTACAGATTACTTTTAAAATTAGAAAAAACACATTATTTTTTTTAATATGATATAATGTTTTAAGAAATATTAGACAAAATTTGTATCTTGTTTAAAGCAAACCAATTTATGTATAACTATATATAACACCATTTAGTTAAACGCATTCGATATCTTATTCTTAAATAATCACAAAACATTAAGCATAATTGTTCTTATCTTAATAAAATAAATCATTTGAATTTTATAGAATTGTTTGAAAATAAACAACCATAATAAATTTAGATTCAGTGTAATATTTTAGTAATTTGCAGTACTTTTAATGAACTATAAATCTATCTATAATTGTTACTGTTATTATAGGTAAATTTCTCCACTTGAAATTGCAATCAAATGGAATTTGAAATAACAGTATCATAACCAGAATAATTAGAACAATACCAGGTACAGTGTGTGATTGGTTGATAAACATTATCCATTACAAGACTGTGTTTACTATCCAAATTTTTCATTAATCAATCATCAATTTATTATCGATTATTTTTTTGAAATTGATTAGTTTATTAAGGATACTCTAAAAATTAAATTAAAAAAAGGAATGCATGATATCTTAGTTAGTTTATTAAAATACATACATACATATACATATATATATAATACATATATATAGTGTTGTATATTAATGTCCTTTTCAATTTTGTTCATATGGCTTTAGAGCATATCTAACGTCGATTGTTTTTTCTCTTCTTTAAGACTCCAGGAAGTGCTTAACAGCATTTTATTGTAAAGTTCCCTTACTTTAGTGATATCAGCTTGGTTTGAATGCCACTCTAAAACCATATGCTCTGATATTTTTCCTGATAAAGAAAACGAGGGGAATGCTTAAAATGAAATCAGTTTCAGTTTTGTATGAAATCAGTTTCAGTTTTGTATGAAATCAAAACTGAAATTGGTTGCCTATTTTAGCTATAAATATTCTATTGGAAAAAAATTCCAGCATAGAACTTTGAAATTTAATAGGCAAGCAACATAATTCAGTACAGATGAAAAATGATTTTTAGTCCGATGGGTTTGCAACTATACACAATCATTCTCTGAGAGCTTAGAAGTGTTCGTTGGAGTTCGCTTTAGTTCGTTATCGGAAAATGTGTTCATTGCCTGATCACAAAAGTCTTTCTTAAAAGTGTTCGTTGTCCTAACTGTCTGTTAACCAACCACTCACTGTACATTCAAATGAAAAACAATCAAATAAATTTTTGAGAACTATTTTAAGTAAAGTAGCAACAGCTGAAAAGTATTCAGTTCTTAAAATTGAAATATTTTAACCATTGGTGCTAATTTAAATATTCATTACAAAACATTATTTAAATATTCATCACAAAACGCTTAAACATATGTTTTTTCAATGTAATAAAAAAGAATAGTAAAAAATGATAATGTGCATCAAATGATTTATAAATACTAAACAACAAAATTACAGAATATTTGGTAAATATTGCTTGTAAGTATGATTTTTATAATTCTTTCCCCTTGTTAGGTGACATTTACAGCAACATATTTAAATTTATGCTATTATTTTCTACAATTACATCTTTTTTTCAATATCTCATTAGGCAGCTCCAATGACATTTATAGATATAATTTTGATCATAATTTTTAACTTATAATTAATGCATAAATCTCTTTTTCACCTTCTACAATATTATAAAATTTTATTACTTTAAATATTAAAAAATATATTGGTCATAAAATAGCATTTATTTTTCTAAATAAAATAAGATTTTCAAGGTATACATAAAAATAATCTCTATTTTTACTTATTTAAAACATTGTATGAAATTTTCTCAACTTGAGCTAATATTAATGATAAACTAAGCTTTTTTAAAATAAATAAGTACGTAAATATAACTATAGTAAATTGTATTTTCTGTTCACACACACTATCTTTTTGAAAAATATATAATTAAAGAAACTTCAAATTTTCTTATAAATTTCTTTTATAAATTTATTAGAATATCAGTCAGCTGATTATTTCTTTCTTATATCATTCCGATAAGCTAATTTACTTTAAGTTTTCGACATGACATTTTATAAATGCAGAAGAAATGAAGTATCTAATTTTTTTCTAATCTTATTTAGAAATTTTGTTTTGATTTTTGTAATTAATAAACTATGTTTATGATAAAAGAAAAAATCTTTAACTGTAAAAAAACCAATTCTACGTTAAATGAATATTTTATTTTTTTATTTTGCTTTACAAAGAAATTCAAGGCAAGGCAATCGAAATGTACTGCTTTACTAGTATTCAAGTAGTTCTAATTTCTTCCTACTATAGGAGCTATCTGATTCTAATTTGGTTTTGTTCTATTTTTAAAATTTTGTAATTTTTGAAAAGTTTAATCTTATATGAATGTTGTCTCTTTCTTCTGAGAGAAAGATTTATTCTTCGTGTCTATATCTCAAGAACAGACAAACAGTTTTGCAAATTTTAAATAAACTGTATAATTATTTTAGAAGCCGTTGTTAATAAATCCACATTTCAGATATTGCTTCTTATCAATTAAATAATAAATTTGAATTATTTTCATTCCATATTCTAAATGATATTAAACAAAAACAAGTTCATTATAACTTACAAAAAATACAGACTCAAAAAAATGCCAATGTTTAAACAGTGTTATGAATCTGCAATATTTTGAATTGAAACATCTAAAATTTAATTGAAAAATAAAATAATGAATAGTTTGTTAAATGTACTCAGCTGTCAAAAGCAATAATTTCTTTTTTCCTTTAATAGCAGTAAAAAATTAGAGTTTTTAAGATATATTATTGTGAGGAGGACATAAATATGTTTAATTAAATAGAACCCGATGAAAACGTAATTTACCACTTTATCTTAATTCAAGAAGAATACATATCTTATTGATACATCAATATTTTGCATAAATATCTGTACACAATGTGAATGACCTTGAAATAAGGAAATAAGAGCAAACGTTTTACCACATAAATTTGTCTATAAATATTGGTTTAGGGATTGTAATCAAAGCAAATTTTTTTCTCATTGTAAATTTGGTGCATCTCTTAATGATCATCTTCTCAACTTACAAGAATTTATACTTTAACTGACAAGAATATATATATATATATGTGTGTGTGTGTGTGTGTGTGTGTGTGTGTGTGTGTGTGTGTGTGTGTGTGTGTGTGTGTGTGTGTGTGTGTGTGTGTGTGTGTGTGTGTGTGTGTGTGTGTGTGTGTGTGTGTGTGTGTGTGTGTGTGTGTGTGTGTGTGTGTGTGTGTGTGTGTGTGTGTGTGTGTGTGTGTGTGTGTGTGTGTGTGTGTCACTCTCAGAATCGAAGCTAATTTATTTAAAATAAAAAAAAATTATTTTTTCTTTACTTTAAATAAATTAGCTAATTGGCTTCTAACCTCTTCCCATGTAAGTTAATAGATTCAATTAGAATTATAATTTTTTGCTTATGTCTTTTATAAATTCACTTTCATGCAATAAACAATTGTGAATTTTTTCGCAACTTAAGAACCATATTACTTTATCACAACTTTTCAAAGAAGCCTATATCTTTAAAAGAAAACGATTCATGCTTAAGATAAACCTCATATACTTAAAGAAACATTTAGAATTCTAAATTTTCTTCAAAATTTCTTTCACGTTTTTGAAATGCAGTTTTCAGAAATATTAACCCATTATTATAGCTACACTTTTTAACCCAAAATTCGTTGGTAAAAAATAAATTAAAATATTTCCACGTTTTCAAATTAGTTTATGAAAGGAAAAAATTCTATTTAAAACTTATAGAACTGAATTACAAGTTTTTTGTACTTTAATACAGAAATCTATACTCTCAGAATCGAAACTAATTAGGAAGCTGCATAAAATGCATAACAAATAATCATTCTAGTTTCAACATAGTAAAGGAAACTTTAAACAAAGTAATTCTTAAAAAAATAACATTTTATTGAAAATTTTAATTTTACTACAAAATATATTTTTTTACAATAATATTTATTATTAAAGCATAAATCCTTTTACTATTGATAAGTATGCAATTTATAGAACTCAAATTTAATGCCACTTTCCATTTAATGAATTTTACTTATGGACTTAATCAAAATTTGCAAAACTGTATAGATAAATACAAACTTATATGAAATGTATATATCAAACATGTATATATAAAAATATGTATATATATATATATATATATATATATATATATATATATATATATATTGTGTTTTTATGGGTTTACTCTCTAGTGACGTGAAAATAATGTTCATTAACCAAAAAAATATTTATTTTTGGGGCATTATACTTCAAATGGTTTTCATCTGTAACATTATGCACTATGAAATGTCAAATATTAATGAAAACATTATGTAATGGGGTGAAAGCCCTGATATGCTTGAAGCATATTTTACATGTAAACATACAATTACCATCTTTCATTACAGGAATTTTTCGAAAGATTAATATCAACTTTAAATATGCCTTCACATTTTAGAATAAATAAATAACATGCTATCAATAGAAGAGAAAGAGAGAAAACAGTCATTTTCTGAAACAGTCATTTTATTAAAATCACAGATATTTGTTTTAGTCGGAGATATTTGTTTATTGAAGATATGATAAGGAATTGCAAAAGCGTAATTTTTATTTACTTTTACGATTTTTTAGATTATTAATACAAAATATGCACATTAGAGAAGTAAGAGAAATCATTTGTGAGAAAAAATTAACTCAATAAATTTTTTAAATGTTTAATATAGTTTTATTGATTTATACCAGGGCTTCTTAAACTATGGATCGCGACCCCAGTTGGGGTCGCGAGAGATAAAAATACAATTTAACAGAAAATGTTTTTTAACTTGTAAAATTATTGTTATAAAGATAAAATAACAATTTTCGTAGTTAAATATATCATAAAATCTTCTAGTTCGGAAAGATTGTTTGTACCTGCATTTCTACTAAGAGTATTATAATACTCTTAATTGAAATGCAGGTACAAATCGAAAAACCGAAATAATCCTGAAACCGAAACCGAAATGATCCTGAGAAATATTATCAACAAAATTTCTTGGTATTATTGCTGAAGAAACTATATAAACATTTCGTTTTATTCTCATTTAGCCATTGTTTGATTGTGAACGAAGTGCATGTTATTCCGAATTTGTCAGTTTAAAAAAATTTTTCCATTTATACTCGTATATTGTTGGATCTACCACATAATTTTTAGTGCAATTTTTAATTTTAGATTTTTGTATGTTTCAAAACGAATTCTAAACTTATATATTTTTATATGTATATGCATATTGTTACCTAATAAATAAATCATCAAAGAATATTAATTTATTTTTCTTTTATATTTGTATGGGGTCGTCGAGAAACTCGCAATCATAAATGGGGTAGTGAATTACAAAAAGTTTAAGAAGCCCTGATTTATACTAAAACTTCAAACAGTAAGACAAATTATTTTCAGGGAGTTATTAAACTCTTTAATAAAATGCCATTATTGGTGCAAATCGTAAAAAGGTGAGACTGTGCATATATAAGCTATCTAATTTAATAAGCAAAGCTAGTAATGGATTGAATTGGAAATCATAAGAAAATGGTTATGCAATAAAAGTTAAGATTATTAATTGTATGTTTAATATGCGCGAAAGATTTAATGAATGTTAATTTATACATGTAAAACCTAACATTTCTCAATCAAAGGCAAATTGGTGCTTATTTATATTTCCAATAGCATTTAAAATATTAAAGGCTTTATATTATACATAAAATGCTCATTAAATCACGAAGTTTTCTGTTCTGTAAAATCATTATGGCTGTTAATTATATAAACGAGAATATATTATATCATCGTACATTTGCATAAGAAGTAAATAATTTATTAGCAAATCTAGAAAACTTTGCTATTTTATTATTGCTTACATATATTTCTGGGTACTGTAAATGAATATTGAATGCATAATTGATTTATTTTAACTACAGTCTGTGTTAAGTAAAATTTATCTTTTAGAATAATATTTCTTAAATTTATAAAATGTATCTTAAATAAGGAAAAATATTTAAAAAAAGCTACAATTAAATTTAATAAGAATTATCTACAAAGTTAAAGATTTTTATCAAATTATGCAGTTAGTTAGGAAGAACTAAGCAGAATAGTAAAAAAATTAATTTGGCAACTATAAATACTGAAATTTTTATAATGTTATTATCAATCACAGTTCATTTTATTTCTAGATACTGTAAATATTATTCACAAGCTTTATTTTTGCTTTACTTAGCATTAAGCTATTATGATATTCAAATTACTTATTCGCATAACTATTTAATATAAATTTTAATTTATAAGTTTGTAATAAACGATGATTACTCATTGCATACTTGTAAAACATATTCATATATTCATGAAAAGTCAAGCATTTTTACAAAAAAAAAACTTTTATAAACATTATTATTAAAATTTGCAAATTCTTATTTTTACTGGAAATATTTCAAGCTGTTCATAAAAATTGAATTAAAATTATCGTTTTTTTCATAAATATTATTTTACAAATGATATATACATGATCTTTAGATATTATACTTCATCTAAAAATTATATTAATACAATTTTTAAAACTATCTTAGTCTAATTTTATTTCATTTTTAATTTTTAATCTTTAATTCTATCGCAGTTAATAAAACTGTGAGGAAAAGGAAATTTTTTCTCATAAATGATTATTAGTAATATTTTTCATTTTGGAGAAAAAACTACAAACATCAGAGAAAATTGGAAAGGAATAAGTGTAATTATGAGAATTCAACTTTTATTCTATTTATTAATTTTTAGTTATAGCAATTATTTTAGTAATTATAACAATCAAATCCTAAAAATGTTTCTGGTGTTTCTAAAATTATTATATTTTTCCATGTCCATTTAAGTCATATTAAGCATATACAGACAAAGAAACAATCTTTTCTGCACTTTTATGTTGAATTTTTATACCATAAAACGCAGTTTCTCTCGATACCAGTTTCCAAAGCAAAATGAAAAGAAGGGAGAAAAAAGAAATTTTTATCATTAAGAAAAGTTTTATCCAAAGAAAAGCAAGCAAAATCTGAGGATTCAATAGTAAAATTGAGATCAGCAACCCGCATTCTTCCCCATGGGAGGGATTATTTCGGAGTGATAAAGAGAAATAAAAGTTCAAGTGTTTGTTGAATTGAGAGACGTGTTCGATCCTAAAATGAAGATAAATTGCTTACAGCGCTAGAACGACAAGGATTTTCGATTGTTATCGTCAACAACAACAATCACTTTCGGAGGAAAATGGATGATTCTGAAAATTTGGAAAAGAGTTTTCCAATCTTTAGATAAATATTATACGTAAATAATTGGAATGAATTCCTTAACTGAGTACTAATTTTTTGATAATTCCCTTCGTGATGTAAAAAAATTCTAAAAATATTGTGATTGGATATTGTGAAATTTCAAGAGGATTCGAGTAACAGAAAAAATAAAATTATCAACAAAAATATCATTGTTATTGCAAAATTATTATAATCTTTTAATGAGATATCAATATCTATTAAGTAGACGAAGAATATATATTGGTTGATAATCAAAATACAATATCGGGAATGATTAATCATGTAATAAAAATTAATGTAAAAAATTGCATGTGTAAATTTGTAATTTTATTCGAAGGAAATTATTTTATTCAGCAATAATATATAAGTGATTGTCATTTGCAGAAGAAAACCTTTATGCAAACAACACTCTTACTAGATACATATTCATTAAATCCAAATTTTTTCATTCACGTACAATAAATGTCAAGGACACGGTAGCCTGGTTGATTAGGGCGTCGTTTTCATTATTGGAAGGTGGGGAGTTTGAATCTTAGCTTAATCGAAGATCCGTCATGTTCGCTGAAGGTGACTGGGGAGCGTTAAAATTTGGCGTCGTCACAATGTCCTCCAAGTGAAATGATACCTTTGGGAATGGCAGGCCAAGTATTGGGAGTCTTCTGCTTGGTCCTTGCTTCAAAATCACTTCACCCGGCTGCTTGTATCTAACTGGTAGAGACAACTCGGGACTAGGTACAAAATACATGCTGATGCAACAACAACTATAAATGTCAATAAGATCGTAAAGAATCGGAATCAACCACTACAGTGTATTTTCATCCTTTCTTTTTGTTAAGATATGTGTAATCAACAACACACATTTATTACTCAATTGATAAAAGATGAAAACTGAAATACAAGAACCAAATCCAGGTACAACAGGACATGTAGGCTGCGAAATGCCATGAGCAATCGGGAAATGTATTCATATGAAATAATTCTACATCTAGAAAATGACCACCAGCCTGAAAACGTTTGAAATTTGAAAAAGAAATTTTGCAAATAGTATTTAATTACTATTAGCAGTTTGCTTGATAAAAAATAAGGATGTTTGACAAAAGAAATTTAATTGATGCTGATGCTTGTTCTTAAAAATATGTTGAATATATTAAGGTTAATAAGGGAGAATAAATTAAAAATCAAACAAATATATTGGGATTCTTTTATAATTTTTGCATGCAAATTGAATTACTTTATAAACTTAGTAAACTAAAATTAGTAAACAAATATACAAAATTTAAAATGTTTGACATCAGAAGTAATTAAGTTATTCATATGAGCCATTGTCAATATAACATGAATATTCAATCACTTTTTTGAGAAATACATTTCGACAATTTTATTTTATAAACATACTTTTTGTATTCATTTTAATTAAAATAAATTATTTAATGAAGTTAAGAAAAATTGTAATTTTAAAATATTAGAAATAATTAAAAAAGGAAAAGTTAAACAAATGTAGACTAATTAATATTTTAATTTGTGCATAAAATAATTAACATTAATCATAATTTATTAAATTTTGAGCATTACATGAGAAAAATGCATACAATGCACAAAATTAATTCAAATCACATCTATACACTAACATTTATTTAATAAGACATTTTAAATACATTAAATAATGATAATTATTTCATATATTTAATTTTATACACACAAAAATTAATCTTTTAGATTATTTCTATATATATTTTAATCAGCATTTACGCAAGGAGAGAATTTTGTTAATATAAGAATGATTGTAAAGCTTCACTTTAAACCATATCGTGTGTTTTGTGAACAATATATTATTCATACATATATATTCAAATCTTTTTCCACAAAAATATTTTGTAACATAAAATGAATATTGAAATGGTAATATATTGATTTTTGTCACAACAAATTTTTGAGCAGTTTTTGATACCAAAATTCCTCTATAATTACTACAAAAATCACATGTGATTGCAATAATGTGAACATGAATAATAATTTAATAAAATTAACTTAAAACTAGCAATTTTAAGTAATATTTTGATCAGGATTATTATACACAACCTTCATGCTGTCGAAAAGCATATTAGGCCTTCGGATCATAAAATATTTTGATGTTTGGTATTTTATTAATTTTTGCTTAGCTTATGGAAGAGAAAAATAAATTTTTATGAATAAAAAATAAAGTATTCTTCATTGAGCCACCTAGTAATAAAGAAATGATTTATTGCTTCAATAATTTTCTCTATTAACAGTTGCAGATTGCATTAATTTAGTTAAAAATAATATTTCAAAGTTTTAAAAAATACTTATTGTAAGTGCCTGCTTCTTTATTAGTTCAGACTTTCTATTTGTGATTTTCGTATTTTCTTTGTAAAACCACTCTTAAAAACTTTGATAAATATTACTTTACCATAAAATTCGGAGTAACGGTATCTTTGTGTGTATATGTTCTCACAATTGACAACAATTTGCATGGCAATATGACTTAAATTTTAAAAAATCAAATATTTTAATTTTAGAATAATCATAAGATAATAATTATTTTATTGTTTAGTCATCAAAATAATTCCTAAGATAAAAGTTGTACTGTCTTATTTTATTCATTGAAAAATGCTTGCTTAAAAATATTTCCTACAAATGCATTATGAATATTAAAACATTTTTATTAATTTTATAATAAATGACTATCATGGTTAACACGGAATGTATTATTTCTCACACATGTTTGTGCATTATTTGTTATTTACTTCTTGTTTGCATAAATATTAATATGTGTGTTTTATTAATAGATATTAAAAAAGCTGATCTTTCTGCACTATTCGTTTAAGATGAATTAATTTTATTAAGTATTACGCACTCCTTTCATCATAAAGCATTTAATTGAGAAACTGTTGAGAACTTAAGAAAATGTTTTCTAAAAAAGTTACAAATTTGATTTGAAAGAAATGACCTTTTCATCAAAGTCACTTAAAATTTGTCAATGCATTTTTAAATGACACTCGAAATTTGTACTAAAAGAAAATTTGATTTAAAAATAGAAGCATTTTAATGTTTTAATTAATAAAACCTCTTTTAAAAATATAAATACCGAACTGAGAGAATTTTATAAAAAACGATTTATCAAACATTTCCTTAATTAAATTTGTCTCACAAAATCAAGGTGAATATTTGAATGGTGAGATTTTTGATTTTGATTTCAGGAGGATTTTTATTTTTTATAATTGATATAAAAATGTGAACAAGTACCAGTTAAGTACAGTTGGTGCTTTTTATATTCCATTCGTTCTTTTAACCTGTTTTTCAAAAATAAGAAACAAAAAATTATTTCATACAACTTTTGATGAATCCCATTTACAGGCTTTAAAACTGTATAATCCTGGTTAATGAATCGACAGAATTTTATATGAAATTAGTAAGTATGTTTCTTGGAGAACTTTGCAATCTCAAAGACGACAAAAGTCATCTAGAGAAATGATGATTGTATTTAATGGACTTTATTATTAAATGTATTTTGAATTCATAGAGCTCTAACATTTAACATTCGTTCTATTGTTATTCCAATAAAACGAAATCCGCTCTCGAACACGTCACTTTAAAAACAAAAGTGATTTTAATAAAGTGAAAATGAACAATGAAATATATATATATATATATATATATATATATATATATATATATATATATATATATATATACTTAATATGGGATATATGTCCATCATAGTATAGCGTAATATGATATAGCGCTATATAGGCTATCTATATATATATATATATATGGATATAGTAAGGAAATTGGTTAGGTATTAAATTTAAAAAGTATGTTTTTTTAATAAAAATAAAAACAAACATTTATTTCACATATTAAACAAACATTATTAAACATATTCTAAGTCAGTCATATTTAGTTAGCCTTCCGCGTTTTCAGTGTTCTGCCTTTTTGTGACAAAAGCATCTAATGTTGTTTGCCTTTTTCTTTTGCGTTGTTCTCTTAAAAGTTCTTCATAAACGGATAGAACATCTCTAACACCACGCCTTACTTTTGAGCTCCTGTCAAAATTCGGATCATTTTCAATGAATTCATCCATTATTTCAGTTATGGTAGACAAACTCCTTTTTAAAAACGCCATCGAAAGTTCTTTTTGCTCTTCTTCTGAATCACTGCTGTCAACATTTTTGTTTTTTTCTTGTTCAGTTAATTCCTTGAGCTCATCATTAGAAAGACTAGCCGCTGCTTCTTGAATTATCTCTTCGACATCTTCCACATTTACCCCTTCAAAACCGGTTTGCTTCGTTAATTTCACTACCTCTTCCACTAATTCATCCACATCGACAGAGTGTCCAACGTCATCGCTCTTACTTAAATCCGGCCAAATATTCTTCCATACTCCTTTCAAAGATCTTTCTGTTAACTCATTCCAAGAAAGGCCTATGTTTTCAACAGCATTCACGATGTTGTAGTTTTTCCAAAATTCTCTTATGGACTGGTTCTCTTCTCCATCTGTTTTTTTCAAACATTTGCTTAAAGGTTCGCCACAAGTAATAAGCCTTAAAATTTGATATAACGCCTTGGTCCATTGGTTGAATTAAGGCAGTTGTGTTAGGCGGCAAGAAAACCACTTCGACTGGAATGCATGTTGTTAAGTCTAATATTTTTGTTGGGTGGCTTGGAGCATTATCAATTATCAGAAGTGCTTTTTGTTCAAGTTTTTTAATTTCGCAATAACGTTTAACAGACGGGCAAAAATGTTCAGTGAACCAATCCTGGAAAATTTTCGCAGGTATCCATGATTTTTTATTAGACTCCCAAATTACAGGTAAAGTTGATTTAGATATGCCTTTCATCGCTATTGGGTTTTTGGAATGGTAAATTAGTAATGGTTTTAATTTAAAATCTCCGCTTGCGTTAACACCTAGTAGAAGGGTTAAGCGATCTTTTGCAACTTTAAATCCTGGTGCCCGTTTCTCTTCACGTGACAGAAATGTTCGTTTCGGCATTCTTTTCCAAAACGAGCCTGTTTCATCAGCATTAAAAACCAATTCTATAGGATAGTTTCCTTCTCCAATATTTTTTTAATATCGCTGGAAATTCAGCCGCCGCTTTTGTATCACCACTTGCTGCTTCTCCTGTAATCTTTATGTTGTGAAGGTTATTTCGATGTTTAAATCTATTAAACTATCCTCGACTAGCAACGAAAGTTTCACTTGTGTCAATTGTCTCAGCCTGAATGTAATTAAAAATTCTTCTAGCTTTTTCCGTTATGATAGATTGGCTTTATGGCATATTACGGTCAATTTCGTCGTCAATCCATATAGACAGTCGTTTTTCCATTTCCTCTATGATATTATTTCTAGAACGGGAAATTCTAGTTGCAGAACTTGACGTAGTTGTAGTTGCCGATGACAGTATTTTTTCTTTATTCTTCATGATAATCCTTATTGTTGAAGTTGGTAAATTCAATGAAGCACTAATTAGAGTTTGATGTTCACCAGAATCTAATCTTCTAATCACTTCCATTTTAGTTTTGAGTGAAATGCTTTTTCTGGTTGCTTTCTTTTCTTTTTCATTATCACCCAAAGTAAAAACTAAAGATCAAAATATTTGACACTGTAATATAGTATTAAATATGTAAATTAATACCTACTTACAATAATGTCAACAAATGTTTCCAATAATAAAAATATGTCTGTACAATACCGCACCAAACAAGAAACACAAGTACACTCTTTCGGATATGTATTTGAAACCTATCGCTGCATAATATTTCGGGGAATCCCCGAATGCTGTGAGCGATTTCGTGGAATCCCCGGGTTGAAATAAAAGAGCGCTAAACCGAAACAGCGCTGCTAAACGAAACAGCGTTAAGCGGGGTCTTACTGTATATATATATATATATATATATATATATATATATATATATATATATATATATATATATATATATATATATATATATATATATATATATATATATATATATATATATGTATTATGGACAATTTATTAAAACTTGTATTTGCGATTATATAAAATTTAAATAAGAATCTACAAATTAAAAAGCATATTATTGACTTTAATTGTGAGCTCTCCCTTTTCATTTCATTGCTTCTTTGTAAGTTCATTAAAATGTATACCTCATACTTTTGATCACGAAGAGTTACATTACCTAATAAATATTTGATGTCATATTGTAATATAGTTTATAATATAAGCTGAAAATATTCTTTGTATTAATACTAAACATATTTAATATGAAATTTCAGTTAAATAGTTTTTAATTTACTGTATATCATCGAAAAAATCTTGAAACTTGCAAAGAAAGAGGAAATCAACATCATACCTCTTATCTTTTTCATGAAAAATAATCTTTCTATTATTAAAAGTTTTTTCCATTTTCTCATTCTCATCTTCCTATATTTTTTCACATACAGTGAGAGAAAAATCTAAAATCTACTTACAAAATAGATATTTCTTTGTAAAGTTCTGCTTATAATATTTAGCTACAAAATAAATCACCAGCTGTTTCTTTTGGTATAAGATAGTCTGAAAGATACTTGGCATAGGATGATATTTCTTTGTGTAAAACATCTCAAAGTAAATTTCAGAAATTGTATATTTTCTGAAAGTGTATCATTCAAAGTGTCAAAAGAATTCTGTTTTTATTCTATAAAAAATATACATTAATTTTTTATGAATTTTTTACATTAGAAACAACTTGTATTGCATACATATGTTTCAAATAAGAAAACTTTATATTTTAAAACAATTTTACATTAAGTAATATTAATTATTATATTACTTTGCCTTATTATAAAAAATGTTTTAAATTGTTCTTTTAGTTAATGTGAAAATTATAAGAAACTATTATTTTACTTGATAATATAATATTTTTATCTTACATTTCAATTTATTTAAATAATATTATTTTTATAAAATATATTACATTATCAAATTATTTATATTTAACTATGTATGATACATTCCCCCGTAAAACTATCTTATAATTTATATAATATAAGCAATCACGAATCATAAATGTTCTTCAGTTAAGAAATAATTTAGAATTACAGTTTCTGATGTATGTCGGTACAAAGGTGAATAACCGATATTTTCACAAAACACGTAGACCAATAAATATAGAGAACACTTAGGATTTTTTCTTTAAATTTTATATTTTTAGATAAATGCACAAATATAAATAATATGAAAGCTTTTCTTTTAACTGAAAGGTATTGATCAAAACCATAAAAATGTTATCAAAGAATTTACTGAACTGTGCTTCATGTGATATGGCCCAAAGGTATAATCACTAAAATAATTAAGTGTTTAAAAGATAAATATTTTAATTTTAAAGATGTTTCGCAGATATTTTTACTGATAGTGAAGAAATCAACATGAAATGCAATAGTTAAAGAATTAGTAGCATTTATTCAGAAACCTTAGAAAATACAAATAATGAATTATCTCTGTAGAGTAAAAATGTAAATCTTAATAGAAAATTCTAACAATTAGAATGGTTTTCGTAATTAATTCTTTTCATAGTACAGGACTAAATAACAATCATCCCTTTATTTCAAAAGCAAACGCCAACAACAGGGATTTATAATATGAAACAAACGTGTTGTGAATAAGAAAAGAGATACTACTTCACCAGCTTTATACTTTTATTTGTTTGAAGAATGAAGTAATCTTTCTTTTCTTAATCTCGGCACTTTGGTTCGAAACATTATTTTTTTAATTGAAGGAAGAAATAGCAGAGTTAGATAATAAATCCTGGATTTATGATCTCATCTCTTATTTTTGATGAAACATTAACATATTTAAATGATCTTAAAGTGTAACTTCAAAGAAAACAACCACCTTTATTAAAATTATTACAAATGGAGGCTTTCAAGATAAAAACAAACTACGAAATTTCTTTTTTGAAATTTAATGACTTTCTCAGTACATTATTCACAAAATTTACATTAAGGGAAAAATTATATAATTACAGAATAAGTTAATTTAATAACAGAATTTTTTTAAATCTCTCACTAATAAAAATTGAACTAATTTAGTTGAAATAAAGTAACGATCTAATTTTTATGAACCCAATGACCAATGAACCATTAATGTTATTCAATTAGTTTTCAGTTATTTTCAACAGTTAATTATCAAGGCCAACGTAAGAAGAATGTCACAAGAATGGAAAATACATTTTTATAAACATCCTGTAGAAAACTTTATTTAAACGTTATTGATTGAAATAGGAATGAGAGAGCACTGCAAAAATATGCATAAAATTATACACTTGTTCTTAAAGCAGTATATCTTAATCAACCATTTTTTTAGATTTATTTCAACAAATTTTAATTTTATTGCAAATATAAATAAAATTATGATTGCATATTTAAACTATTTAAGATTAAGAATTCAATGTGTTTTCATAAATCATTTGTTTCCTTCAATTTTGGCACTAATTGTTTTATTAATTATTTTTTATTTTAACAGTAAAAACTCAAAATAATTTTGTAGAAAATTAAAAGTCATAATTTTAATAATTATTACAAAAAGAAATAAGATTCCTATTAATCTAAAACACAAAAAAAATGTAATCATTTTACAAATGGTGGTTTGTAAAATATTACATTACATTACAAAAAGTCTTTAATTTGACAATATTTATAATTTTTATATTTTAACAACTTCCAAGATCATTCAGCTTCATTAATATTTAAAGATTTGTTTATCATTTGATAAGCACTCATAAACCATGCAAACTCTGTTCCTGCGATTCATTAGAAGTAAATTAAAATTATAATACACAGTGACATCTGTATACTTTGTATTTTTCAGCTGTCATAATTTTCTTTGTTATTGATTATTTTAGTCAAAAGCAATAACATATTTTTAAGAATAAGGCAAATTTTTCAAACTTATTTCCTTCAAAGAGATTTTAATGGCACTGGACGATCATTAAAATAATATGTTTTGAAAGAAACTTTTTTCGATAAAATCATATGTTTTTTTTTTTAATTTCGATGATATTTTTAAGCAAACCTCAATGTATGGCAAATGTTGAAAAGAACATATGTTAACAGTTAATAGGCTTTGATTTGAATTTCTTTTATTTCAAATGTGTACTCATTTTCTCATAATCTCCCTTTAAAAATCTCTACGACATTTCAAAAGAGTAACATTTAAAACGTGATTGGATTTTTATCACACATAAAATACATCAATGGATTGAGTTACATCATCCAATCTTATGATCGATGAATCTTATGATCTTATTGAAGTATCGAGAACAATCAATCTATTATAATTTCCATGAGCATAAATTAAGCGAATCCATTAACCTAAATAAAATACTTTTGGAAAATGACACATTTTCATAAAAATGGGGAAATTAATTTATTTGTGTTCATAATTGGGGAAAAAAGACTATTTCATATGAAATATTTTTTTCAATACATTTAAATTTTTAGGAGATTCTTACATTAAAATACAATTTTCATTAAAAACAAAAATACTTGAAAGGAAACAAAAATACTTATTAAGGGAATTCAAATTACTTTAAATTATTTTAATTTAAATAAGTTATAGTGTATTTCCTACTAACAAAATCGGCTTTATAAATCTTTATCTCATCATTGTGTTAAATTCATAAGGAATCAATATAGTAAACCTGAGTCCAAATAGCCTCGAATAAGATTCTAGAATTAATATCAGTTGTATTTGTGTTATAATATAAAATTTCAATATGTTTCTAATTAATGCTCATAATTTTCCAATAATTTGAAATGTGCTTATGTGTTTGTTCCTGGAAACGCCTGTTCTTACTCTGCTCCTACGATTGTGTTGCTCTGCTGCTATACCCTGGTTGTTTCTAATCAGTATCCATAATTTCTTAGAAATGAAAGTATATTCAGTGCACAGACACATTATAATTTTTAATGAGATATATGATTACTCCGACTCTCTACTTATGATTGCTTTTGGGGATGAGCTAATATAGATTCTGGCTTAATATAAAATTTCCTCATTGTGATTAATTTAACTGAATAAAAATACTCAAATTCATAGAGAATTGAAAAAAAAATTGTTTTGCACATAGACTTATTTTTAAATATATGCCGAAACATAATTTGACTCATAACAAAAAATATTATATCACTTAATAGACCTGGTTTCTTAATGTAATTTATCCCAGGATTATTAACTTATCTGATATTTGAGATTTATAAGTTTTGAAAAACAGTATTTCTTACATAGAAAAAGCAGTTATACAAATGTGACTTATTGTTTATTGAAAATATGTATAAAAAATAAATTACAGAAAAATAATTTTACTACTTATGGGTTTAAAATGTGAAATTCAAAAATCAAAAATAACTATTGAAAATTATTTATTTCAGATTTTGGATCAAATTTAAACAGGTTAACAGTGTGTCATTGTGCAGCTCTCCTAATTTTATTTCTTACAAATTACTTCCCAATTCTATATCTCCCAAGTTTCAAAACAATAAACAAATACCTCCTAATTTTATATTCCTAAATTTTTGATTTTCGAATTGAAACCAATAAATCAAATTGTGATTATTTCAACACCAGTTGATAGTCATTAGGCCCTGCTGAATTTTGAGAATTAGTTCTTGATTGAAAAGTGAAATGATTTATTTACATCTAGTTACTTCGCAATGGAATCAAACTTCTAAATTCATCATCTAAGAAATTTGTCATAAAATGAAATGGGTAAATGTATTTAAATATATACGGAAGGAAATCTTTATAAATATGTATTAATTCGTGATTAGGAATTTCTTGAACTAAAATTACATAAACTATCGTGACGTTTTAATTCAACAAATATATGCCTTTTTAAAATGTTTCTGTTTAATTTTTCAATAAATTATGATTTTAATATAATTTTGAAGGAAGAATTATTTTCCTTTAACTCCTATTATTAATTACGATTTTTGTAAAATTATTTTATTATGTTTTGTTGCAAATTTACGAAAAAAATCATTTCGTGAAAACAAATCGTAAAAACAAATTTCCAATGGTAATTTAGAAAAATTCCTCAAGAAAAAGAATGGTCCTATTTTTAAAATTAACTATTATATTAAGAATTGTCTAGGCAGAAAAGGAAATGATGGAATAAAAATCTTGAAATTTATTTTTGATGAATGCTGCTTTTTATTTCTGTTGAAAATAAGAAGGTTTTATTTTTTATCATCATTATAATGTATAAACTACTCTTTTATGAGGATAGACACTTTTGAAATTTAATAAATGTCAATTTCATTTATTGTATAAATACATAGGGAAAAATTAGTTGGAAAATAAACCATTTTCTCAAATTAATCCCATTTGCAATTTATTTACTTATATTAATTAATATAGTGAACTTGTATAAGTGTGTGAGAAAGAGAGAGGGGGGAATGCATGTGAAATTATATGCAAACAAATTACTCAATATTGATAATTATAATAAAAAATATTTATATAAATCTTTTATTGTCATATCCTTCTTAATTCACTTAAGTGGCTTTAATCAGTAGTTTATAGATTATGTTAATCGAAATGAATACATTTTTTTGGTTGATAAGTTCGTTATTTTTTGTACTGAAATGTATTTTATTACTGAATGTAGATTTATGTTACTCGTAAATTAGTATACATGTTCATAACATTCATTTTTTAAATCTTTTTTTACATGATTTTTTTAACTTCTCTTCATATATTTCTAAATATTTTTATTTATCTATTTATTTTATTTTATTTATTTATTTTTTGAAAGCATCATAATTTTACACTTCTATATATGGATTTGTGGACTTACATTTTAAATACTTATTTTCATATTCTTCTCTAGTTCTCGAGAAAGATATTTAGTTCTTTGACACCGCAAGTGCCAGAATTAATGCCAACTCAAGCTGTGGTGCACTCAATGGGTTTGCCATCGTCTCTTCGATGGTAGTTAAGTCTTCATAATTTATGGGCCGAAACTAAATAAGAGAATCTTTGGATTGACCTTCGATCTCCAGAGCAATCATTTGCCATGGAGGATTCTATGATTCCGATTTATTTTACGTGTCTCGTCGCCATTAGTGAACACGATTTATCTTCCATTAGGTTGGAAATAGAACTTACTACCTTCTGGTAATACGAACGACAATCCCTCCCCAAAAGGTTATCACACACCTTATTTCTTTATTTAACTCATAATACTTCCAGATATATACATAAATAATTTGCAAAGTTAATCTTCTGAATAATATTAAATATTATCTATTATCGTTAAAAATGTATTATTTACAAAATAAATCGTGGAAAATAATGAGTAGGCGCTGTAAACATATAATATGCAAAATTTTTGAAAAATATTATAATAATTGATAATATTATAATTAATTTTAAGCATATTATTTTATCATGGAAAATAGAAAAATAAACACTTTTGCTTTACGTATTACGGAATGCATTTTCATTTTATGTTGAGACATTTTATGAAATGCATATCCACTGTGCTATTAAAACTTATTGCTCAATAATTTGCACTTGAAATGATTTTACACCAAGTATTTTGTAGGATAATAAATATTTTAAAAATGTACTACTATTTACTGCAAATAGTATTGAGCTACCAAATGTTTTGGATATGATTTTCGAATAGAAGGATTGTTTTTCAGAATGATTAATAAGATTAAAAATTAAGCAAATATTGTAATATCATTCTCAGGATAAAAGTCAAGATTTTTACCAATAAATTAAAATCAAAGAAGATAAATATATCTAGCAATATACATACAATTGTATATTATTAACATCATAAATATCATGTACAATAACTATAACATATTGAATTAAGCGATATATATATGTGTGTATGTGTGTGTGTGTCAGTGTGTGTGTGTGTCTGAAATATTTAAATTACATGAATGATACAATAGCAAATATTAATTGTAATAAAAGGATTTTTAACTGAAGTTCAAAATTTCCTATACTTTCTTAGCATTCTTACGTGACATTAAAATTACTTTTACTCCAATATATATATTCTCAGTATATGAAAATATAACCGTATGAAATATTTCTCCATAAAGTATAATATATTTCAACATTTTCAATTTCATTAATATTCAAAGGATATTTTTCCAGTGATATTACTTCATACGCTTTCTTAAGTGATGAAATATTTTGTTAATGTTTAGTGATTGCTTAGATTTAGATAACAGAACATAACAGAATTTTATATTGATTAAATTTATTTGCAAAAGTTTATAAAAAAGTTATTTCGAACTTTCAATAAATATTTGAATAATAAATATTTGCTTTAATTAGTTGCTTTACAAACTCAGTCGCACATTTCCATGTATAAATTTACTGTTATACCAGTTTAATGTTAATGCAGATTATATTGTTGTGTCATTGTTACTATCTTCTCACTATCATGACACTTAAATAGAGGCATGAATTGCTTCAAGCTACATTATCTCCATATGTATTTAGAACTAGCCTAAATTATACATGGAATTCGAAATGGCTGCTGAAGTAAATTATTAATTTTCAATTAATAGATTAAGGGACATGTTAATATAATATTAGTTTGAATTCCTTAATCATTTCGAAATTTAACTTTTACTTTTTTAATAATAATGATTTCCTTTATTAAATTTGATGTTATTTTAAGTGGATTAATGCAACAATTTTTTTTATAATACTGAGATGATATTTTAAGTCAAATTTCTTTTAGAAATATTTAAAACAAAAAAATATTTTTATTCCCTTCTGTAATAAATTCTTTTTTCTTTCATTAATTTACTATCACCAGTATTGAATTGTTAAATTAAATTTAATAATATTAGAGCAATCAAATTGGAAAAACTATTTACGCCTACGTATTTGAAATCAATTAAAAATTATTTTATTTCATTACTAAAATATTGCACTTGTGAATTGAATTAGAAATTACCTGAAATTTAAGATAAAACCTAAGTATAAGAGTAATTTCATGCGCTCACAAATTATGTAAAAATAAATAATATTGTTCCCTTTTAAAGACATCAGTTTAACATGACTCATAACTAAATGTTGAATGCGAACTAAAGTAATTCGTTTAGATAATTTAACTTTGTATTTAAAAAAATACATTAAAACTTAAAACTTTTTGAACATCTAATTGGTCCTCATTATTTACTAGCTATGTAACCATATTGTACCGAGCTTCTGGGTTTGTGTTGATTGAGAGTCAATGAAATAAACTCTAAGCAATCACAGGAATTTTATTTGTAGAACTTTCTACAAGATGCCGGAAAAACCCAACAGTTACAGCAGTTACGAATTACAATTATACAGTATCAATTCAACGGTAAACAGCTCCCAAAAACAGAGGTCTTCAAATACCTCAAACAGACAGCTCGCATTCACCAGCTTATCACTGCTGCTGGAAATTCAGAACTTACTCGGTCAATGGAACGTTGGTATTTATAGCTTACTTGGCGTGAAAGCCAAGGTCTTTCTCCAAGGTTCTGGAAGCTTCCAGGCCATCTCGTTCAATAATGGCCCTAGAGCTTAAGTAGTGGAAGTTTCCAAAACTATCCATTTTTCGCCAAATCTCGCCAAATCGTCAATAATCTCGCTAAGTAGTCACCAAGAATCTCGTCAAGTAATCGCCAAGAATCTCGCCAAGTGGTTGCCAAGTCGCCAAATAACTGGATAAGTCAATCTTAACGTAAGCCTATATCTCTCGATTTTTGTCCCCGAATTTGAGCTCGGATCTGTCTGCCATATCTGAAAACGAATACAAAAAATATTTACAAACTTTGTAACAATATTATGAAAGTTTTATTTATAATCATTGTTCAGAAAAATCTTTTTTAAAGTTAAAAAAGGCTCTGAAATTATTTCACTTATGTTATTAATCTAAGCCATATCATGCAATTTTTGTAATTATACAGATTACATTACCATATTTAAAGATTGTTTCAGCTTATGGTATGAAACAGATCAAAATTATTTTAATTATGATGGTTATTCATTTAGTATATTACAGTATATTTTCTGTTTTTCTATATATGTTATTCTATATATATATTCTATATACGTATCTTAAAAAAATCCAGAAAAACAAGTATGTTTTCGATTGGTGAAATTAATTTGGTAGAAATGTGATTGCTATAGGATCTTGATTAGATTTTGTTCCCTACGTTAGAACGTACTTTTGAATTATTGGAATCATTGCTTATATTTTTAATGAATTTCAACTTACATAATTAACATATTATCTGTATTTTATAATGTTCAATTAATAAATTTCACATTCTCATGCTGCTTGTATAAATGTATATCTAAATTTTGTAATCATCAAAATTTGTAAAGGAAGAAATTATATATTGTTATGAAACCCCATAAAAATCCAGTTAATAAATATTACAGAAAATAAATTCTCAAGTATGAAAAATTTTATCATGTTTGTAATTGTACACTTTGTATGCGTTTCTAAAATTGTGAATTTGCAAATGATTAAAAGTCATAAATGTTTATTAAATATAGTCTTCTAAATTTACAGAAGGTACTGAAAACCTGTTCAATAGATGGTTTTGTAATCATCTTTATATGAATGAATTACACAATTCATTTAAATGATGCTCTAACTATAAAATGTTAATTAAAAGCAGTCACACACATATACATCCAACATTACACTTATAATAACATGCCGAGAAATATAGCACTTATCTTTTTATTTATTAATTCCTTATACTTAGCTTTTTATTAAATATGCTAATAAAATTTGTTGTTACTTATAATACTTAAGCACTTCAAGCTCGCTATGCCGTTGGCTAGGTGAATTTAAGTCAGTTGGGTGTGTCTTTCGTTTAACCAGAGCATCACGAAGTTGAAAGTACGACTTCGCTTTAAACTCCTCCTATAGATGGCACCACCAGAGGATCTACTCCCTCTGATCTGAAGGGAAGGAAATTTTCTCCAGACCACTACACCCATAGTCTGACGATAGGACTTACTGACGATAGGACTTTCGATTCCACAGATTTAACGAGCACTTATATCGCGGTGGGTCTTTGGAGGCATTGGAAATCGAACTCAATCACCCCACCTCTTCTGGACTGAAGGCCCATACCCAAACCACCAGGCTTCTAGGGCCTTACTCGTAAAATTTAAAATTGTGAATGCATGAAATTCCATTGCAGGAATCCGAGAAGTAAAAGTCTCAAGAAAGAGTTTTGGACAAATATCTGTTGCCGATTTGAAAAAAAAAATATTCAAGAATTCAAAAACATACATTTGCATTTAAATTTTATAGTAAAAAGAAATCAAATATTTGAAATCAGAACTTATTTGGTCTTAGAAACTCACTGACCCTCAAGCAGTGTCTCGGGAATAATTCCTAAAAACTAGAAAGAAAATATCCGCTCAAGATGCAAATATTGACTCTACCCAAAAGGTAACAATGAGGCTTAAATTTTTGGGAGGCATTTATCTTTGGTCACTTCATTTTTGAAGACATATATTCTTTAAATCTTAAGGCTAAGAAACATAAAAATGGGAATAATGTTAAATTTTTTCGGGTAACTTGTTCATTCCAGGACACAACATTAAAATGCTTAGTTAGTCCATGACAGAAATAATATAAATACCTAGTACTCTTCTGTAGATTGCAACACAGTAATACTTGATTTACATTAGATCAATTTAGTGAACCCAGAGTTAACGCGATTTTCTTCGTCTCTTGTTTAAGCGCTACAAACTCGCGCCTAACTTCCTTTTCAGCTAATGTATATGTTTGGACATATCATGCGGAATTGGTGCTCAACCGTAATAATTTTTATATTTTTTTATCCATGGAGAGTGTGTTTATTATTACATGCAATAATTATTATATCATGTTTGTTAAGTTTTATATACTCAGATTTGAAGATAGCTATGTCATCCAAACGAAACAGAACTAATTTATCTTCTCTAAATTATTTTTAGAATGTTGACTTAAGATTATCCTTCTTTGATACCAAGCAATTTTGTAAATTATCAAATTTTATTCTGCCAGAATTGACGGCTAGAACAATTATAAAAAGTAAAGAAAATTTCTTGACTCTGTGAAAAATGCACAGCCATTAAATTCATCTATCATTTGAAAATATCACGGTATTATCCTTGAAATGTAAATGATGTTAAAGACTATGTGCAATAATCAAGAAAGTTTGAATAATTGTTTTGTTGATCAAAACACATTATGCTCTTAAGCTAATCTGTGATTTTTGAGATATTGAAAGAAGATGGGTTTGTAAGTATCAAAAACAAATTATCTTTTATTAGTTATTGTTTCTTTTAGACTAAAAAGTAATGCTGATAGTGAGGATATGGAAGCAAAAGGAAATATTAATTGTTTGATAGAAAAAAAAGGAAAAATGTCATTTTTCAAAAGCAAAAACATATCAGAAAAATGCAGTTACCAGTGAGGGTTATAAAGATGGAATCATTTTAATTGTTTTAAGTGAAATATCATGATTATGGCTTTGTATTTTACGTCATAATTCTTACTTATTCATTAATTTTAAAGATCATTACATTTCGTTTACATTGAATAATTTCTTCATATACTAAATTTAAACAAGTTTCATAAATGCATCTTAATATTAAAAAAAATTTTTAAATAAATTTTAGAAAATAAATAAAACAACTAATTGGATAGTTTTAAACAGTGAAGTCATTATTTTGCATAAGATTATTTTTAAATGAATAAGCCAATTATTTAATAAGAATATTTTCATAACTATTTAAATCTTTAGAAATTTTACATCAAAACAAAATTTAAACAACGTACACAGTGAGTTTTCAACATTCATAACATTTATATTTATTTGAAGAAGAGAGAAGTGCTAATTCTTAATTCAACAAAACTTTGCTGAATTAAAAAGTTCATAAAAGGAGCCATGCGAAATATAACTACACAATACTTTTCTCTATCTCTGCGTTGCTTGTAGAAATTTTTACATCTTCTATAGCATTTGTTTTTCATATATAAATTTTAATTTTCTTTGATTATTTGGTAAATAAATAACAGAATAAAAAAGAAAAAGTATCATATTTTCAATTTATCGAATCATTATAAATTACTACTTACCAAGCATTTTTATTTATAAAGAAAACCAAAAGAATTAAAACGCTATAAATTACAATTAAATATATTAAATAAAATTTTTACTATTTTATTTACTGATTGACTATTAATAATAACTTAGCATACTTTTAACTAAGATTTTCATATAAGACTTTATAGAGAAAAAGCATAAACAATTTCTTAGTTTTGTTATTTAGCGACTATTTATTTCTTTAGCACAGTAGACATTTATTTACTTGATAATTGTTAAAATGTCTACAGATGTTTTCAGATTATATTAATAAATTATAATCAAAATATTTTTATATATTGCTAATGTATAATATTTAATTTTTTACTTTATAAATCCTAGTTTAAGTTAATCAGTTTTGCAGTGGAAAATATTCTTCCGCAACCAACGTCACGAAAGAAACTGTAAAAGTATAAAAAATTCTCTCATTTCACATTTAGTAATAATTCACTGGATTCTTTATCAACCTTATGAATAATATGAACTAGCTATTTTTGAATTCAAGTTGATCAGTAGAAAATAGGCAAGTGCATATTGCTAATCTAATATCCTATCTTTGGTGTTATAGATGTGAAAAGTAAATTTTAGTATACATCTTAACAGTACCTCTCAGATTATCACAGATATTATTTTTTAGCGTTGGGGTAATAAAAATAGAAGGCCATTATATAAAATATGCGACATTTTTAGACGTGCGTAAATCAAATGAAAATTAAATAAAAGCAAAATAATAGTTGATAGTCACATTCCATACATTCAAATGATTTATTTCAATATAATAAAATGAACGAAAAAGAATTGTGATGCTTTAGCAAGGAGCATTTTCTATTTAGTAAATTGCACACACACAAGTAAAAAAATTCATTGAACCTATTTATATTCTAAATTGATTTGCAGGTTCATAAAATGATTTTGAACAAAATTAAGCAGTTTTAAGGCCAATCATATCTGATATCATCTTACTTTTCTACGATAATTACAACAGAAATGAAATACATATCTGCTTATTTTAAAAGTAATAAAACTGTGTGATTGTTGACGAAGTGTTGTTATTATTCTGGAATTTTACCAACAATTTCTTGTACAATTGAAAATAACATCAATCTCAAGTAATTTAACAATAGATTTTGTTACTCTTTTTGTTAATAGTTTTAACGGTATCTTAATTTAGTTACTTAAAAATCACACAGTAAACATATATAATTATTTTAGATGACTGAAGCCTGAGTTAAAAACTAATTTCATAATTCTTTTCCGGAATAAATTTTCTTAGAACTGAAACAAAAAATTTCTAGATGTATGAGTATTTTGTGATAATAAAATCTTTAATACTACTCTATAAAGTTTTAATTCATTTCAATGAAAATTACTTATATTTGTAGTAGAAATATGTTTTCTAATTTTGCATAAATAACAGTAAAATAGGACTATTTATTATGATTATTGAAAATAATATAAGCAACATATCTCTTAAGTGCTGATAATATTAGTATATATTTATGAAATAATTTAATATTATCATTATAAAAATAACTAAATATTTAGGAAGAAAGTTCAAAATTTGATAGCAGAGGAAAGACAAACACTAACTAAAAGCATTAAAGAATAAAAACTCTTGACATATTTTTATAATTATTTACTCAAATACACATTAAAAAACTATTTAAGAGTTGAAACAAATTAGTTGAATATTGCTTTATTAGTTTAAAATTGATTCAATAAATATATTAAAAAGAATTGTGTAAAAAGATTCTGTTTTGTAACACACAATTTATATTTTAATAAGCGTCACTTTTAAATTTCTTCCCATTTAAAAAAGAAGCAAACTGACTTTTCCTGACGTATAAAGCTTTTTCAATGAAAAAAAATTTGCTTTGCAGGCATAAAAAGATTTTATGGCTGTTTCTTGAAATATAAAATGAATTTATTAAAAAATATGCTTAGTCAAGTTTTTTCTTTGAAAATACATTGTAAACTTTTTGTGAAACTTTGCCCCCTATACTTTTTTAAATTTTGGTTTAAGGAAATGTGTGGTAAAGTGGATTATTATTAAAATATTATAGATTACAAAATGAAATTGAATTTTATCGTAAAAATATAGCTTACGGAGGAATGATTTCTCTTATTATTTATAATTTCAAACCAATTACTGATGAAGTAAATGCTAGATTGTTCATCGTTTGACTTGGCAGCCCATTAACTAATTCAGAGTATAATTTAGTTAAAAAAAATAAAGTCCAAAATAATTAAATATGCTCTCTTAAATTTTCCGTCAATATCAAGTTCAGAACATAATTTAATTAAAATTTACTTTCTTTTATTTGTCTTTATTTAAAACAGGAAAAATTGAAAAGATGTTACTGAGCAATTAAATTTTAATGGATTCAAATAAGCATAAGCTTATTAAGCTGGATACTGACATTGCAATTGTCCTGAACAGATCTCTCGAAATTCAAGTTTTAAGCAATGTTTTGGAATTATTTTTAGAAGAAATTGGGAAAACATTTTTTCTTTATTAAAGACTTAAAAAGCAATGTACTTTGAACGAGCCTTTTAAGTCCTTCTTATATTTTTGTTAGAGTGAAAGTGCCTTCATTTAAAAACAGAAAAATGGAATTATTTTTAACTTGGACAAAAGGGTGTGTTTTCTTACTTAAAGCAAATAATTCTTTAACTCAAAGATTTCGATTCTTTAATTCAGATTCTAACATGTTCTATATATAGCATTGCTGTCATTACGAAAAGACTTTATTTGAATTCAAGTAGTACTTCATCCAACATAGTTATCTTGCATACTTTTTGAGACTGTCCTATAACTTTATTCATTTTACAACTTATTTTTAAGCATCCTAATTTTACTCATTGTATTCGTGTTTATTAAATTAAAATATATAAAATTGGCACAATAATTTACAATTGGGTTTAAAATTTCCTTCAAAAAAGTCATTTTAATTTTATAATTTTCAAATAAAAGACAAAAACTTTTCCTTTTGTCAGCAATTATTTGTAAAAAAATGAATTCCCATACATTTAATATTTTGTCAATATATTTTAAATACATTTGGTCAAATACACTTTAAAATTGGAAATAATGCAAATTGTAACAGTTCTTTCTTTATCTCATTTCATTTGTACTAAAACTGTAACCAGAGCAATACATATATTTTCATTTCACAGCAAAAAGGTAAGGCTTTCTGGAGGAGTTATCTGGCAACGGAAGATGTAGAAAAATTTTTGATCTCCAAATAGACAAAATGGATTTTACCAGCTTATAAGTACCTCCAAAAAAATGAGGTAATACTTAGAGTCGAGTAAAAATATTTTATATTTTCACCGAAATTACTTGTAAAAACAATTAACATGAATATAATAACAGTTCTGGAACTACTTCAGTTAAAATGATTTAGCATTAAAATCAAATTCCATAGGATTATATTGATAAATATGTTAATTTCTGAATTTAAGCATAATCTATATATATATATATATATATATATATATATATATATATATATATATATATATATATATATATATATATATATATATATATATATATATATATATATATATATATATATATATATTGCAACGTTTCTTTAAGCTACTCTTAGTCTTACTTATTAATTCAAGTTTGTTTTATTGGAACAAGGTTTATTTTCAAAAAAGTATTTTCGGGTAAGGATTGGCTGTTTATTTTAATTTTACAGAACGTTATCTGCTCCACAAAATGTAACTAATGTTTAAATTTTTAAAAAAGGTTGTAATATTCTTTATTATTGCTATTCTTTCTCAATAAATAGATTGATTAGATTCAAAATAATATTTTACAATCAAATTATGCCAGTTTAAATATTTGTATTATTTTATATTGAAAATTAAAAACTATAAAATAATATATAAATTTCCAAAACAATCTTAAAAGTTATGAAATTTTCCTTTTTGTATTTCATTTGAAATAATTTTCGAAACAAATTTTTTGTAAAATATGTGAAGTAACCTTTAATCATGTTTCAAGATTAAAAGAAAGAAAATATTTTTTTGAATTATTTAAAAAATTAAAATGTCAAATAAAGTCCTTCCATATCCTTTACAACAAAGGCAAATATGCTTTTCGCTGAAAAGAAACATAGTAAAATTGTAAGCTTCCCTTTTATGATATGAAAAATAAGGTAAATTTATGCTCTTTTAAAACTTCTGAATATTATATTAGGCAACAAAGAAAAAACTTTTCTCTTATTTATTCGTCTTCACCGTCATATTTGTTGAAAGAAACAAAAAGTTCCTTGGGTCATTTGAAATTTTAATTACTCATTATTTCTCATTTTATTTTTAAGCAATCTGTATACTTTTAATCTTTATTAGCAAAACTTTTTAGTATTTTGTTTCTCAAGTTAGATCTGGATTTAAGGAATTAGGATGTCAAAATGAATATTTTAACTTTGAAATTCATGTAAAATAATTTCATATAATTTGTTTACAGTATTTTCATTACAAAATCGTCATATCATTTGTAGATTTAGCTAGACATTAGAAATGTATATACTTTTCTTAATAATTTGTTAAATTTAAATCTAGAGATATATCTTCAAAATGCTGATAAAATACAGGTAATAAAAATTTAAAAATTGTATAGTATAGCTCTTTGTATATATATAAATATTCATTGTAAAGTGATGATTAAAATTTAGAAAACAAAAAATAAATAGCAGGCATTTTCTTTCATGGAAAAGAAATTTAATGTCAGATGTCACATTCGTAAAGTATTATATTAATAAATTGCAAATGCACTTTTACTGTAATTATCATAAAATTTCCACGACAACAGTTGTGCAATTTTACAACATTTATCACAAAAATGACAAATATAACCCTGCCACTTTTATGGAAATTCGGTAAAAGTTTACAATGGGTTGCCCCTTGATTCTTAGGTGATTTTTTATGACAAGATACGTGCCAAGACTTGACGAACAAGATGGCGATACACAAAAGCTATACAAAGATAGGGTTACCATAAATTAAAGTTTATCGCAAAATGGATCACTAAATCAAAGGGTACCCTTTTCTGTACCAAACTCGGTAAATCTGCCAGGAAGACAAAAATGCGGTTTTAGTTGGTTGGTTTGTCACTCAACATTTATTTTTCGCACAGGTAAAAATGTGGAGGATAATCAAGTGCTTTACAATAGCCTTTATCCTTCAATATGTCCGCTTCCCGGTATTTTATAGATTTCGAAATAAGTTCACATGTCACAACGAAGGAAATTTTTTAAAACTTTCAACCATTTCCATAGATATGAATAGAAATTCAATGTTCTTCCTTTATTGTTCAGCAGCTGCGGGAATTGAACATGGAACTTTTCATCATACAGGGTATGACCTCTAAACTACGATGAGTTTTAAGCTGTATCATTTAACTGCATAGAGTGGTTAGTTGAACAGTTAAAATTTGTGGTAAAATGTTTGGAATACCTAATAGTAGGTTATCAGCAGTAGTAAGTTTTCAATAGTAACTCATGCATTGGAAGAAAGTTAACACTGAACTCCCAAGATGGCATTTTGACAAATATATTTCTCGAACAAAGTTTGAAATAAAGCCAAGGGCGTTTTATTCAGCAGAGCATAGTCCTATTTCTTGGCCATGATATACACAGAGTACTCCATATAATTTTGCACATTAGATAAACTAATAGCTGAAATCTTTCGGTTCAACTATTATATTATTAAAGTTTTCTACCAATTAATGTTTTTCGCAAGAATATTCATTGAAAATGCGTAGTATTCAAGTTTCGCTAGGCAGTAAAATGGGGCAAATTCTAAGCACACCCTGCAGATAAGAATGCTGAAAATAGAAACTTAACACTTTTCACAATGTTCTTGACAATCACAGATCTGAATTTTAGATTAAAACTTTTGCATCAATTTTTTATTCCAGAATTAATAGAACTGATACAATGCCAATTTTTTCTGCCTTTGATAACCTTTTTTTATGTGATTAGAAATTCAAAACAAAATATCGTTTCCAATGTTAACTTTCTTATTCTCTTGAACAAATAAGCTTCAAGTGGTTTTTGAGGGTATTAATTTGATGCAACGAAATTTCCGTGTTAATTTCGAGGATATTTAAAACATATATGACTTGTATTTTCCTATATATAACCTGTATCGTGAACCAAAATTAAAATACGTAAGAAATAAATGAACTTCTTCAAAAAATAATTACAACAGTAATTTTTTATAATAGTATTTGTTTCTTTTTTTGATGTGATACGTTTTTTTAACATAATGTTATAATATATTTAACACATTTATAAATATCTTAAAATGTAAACTAGTATTGTTTTACGACTTCATTGAAAACTAACTGCTAATTATCATACATTTATTAACTGACTTGATACAAAATTATATTTTACTGATTTCGGAAAACATTTATTTAATCTTTAGGAAATTGTTGAATTGTAAGAATAGTTCGCAAAAGTAAATCTAGTCCAAATGATGTGAAAAAATAAAACTTTCAGATTTTCCAGAAAATAGTAACTTTATTCTTTTCATTACAGATTTTGTTGATGTTGGCAAGAATGTCAGAAATTGTTATCGGCTTATTTCAAAATGTACTTTATTCTACAGAGTAAATTGAATCTCATTGATTTGGTGACAGCAATGATAGAATATCACTCTAAACTTCTATGTTTTTAAAGAACAAATGTGACGATGTTTTTATCAAATAAAATACTTCCTTTTCTTTAAAATAAACATAAATATAACTATTTTGAATGTTTTTTCCTTATATTAAGAAAATTATTCATACATAAATAACTAAAATTTAATTAAAATTTGCGGTTAATTTATTTCTTTTAAATTACTGATAAGGAATTTTGATAATAAAATGCAAAGAAAAAAATAAATTTAAATTTGATGCAAAATGTTAATTTAATATTAAATTATATATAGTATATTATTTTTGGTATATCATTAGTATATTATTTTTGGTTTATTTTAAAATAATATTTTGTTTTTCAAATTTTCTCTAAATAATGATGTATTTTATAATAAATGATTTAAAATATTTAAACATAATATATATTTATTACTTTATATACATATATTACTTAATATGAAGTTAATACAAACACCTGAATAAAAATACATTTTAAAAAACAAAATGTTTTTCTTTGTGAAATAAATATTCTTATGCATTTTAATTTAGCAACTGTTTTTGCATTTATATGCAAAAACTTGTAAGCAATTAAAAGATATATTACTTTAATTCTTATACAAAAATATTTTTAAACGCAGTTTCATACAAAATAAATAGCTATTGCATAATGTTTTTGTTTTTTTACCCCATATTTTCCCATAAAAACTTTATCAATGAGATAAAAAATAATATAATAGATGAAAAATAAAAATAACTAGAAAACTCTATAATAGCTTAACTATTGTCAATCTAATTCCTTTGATATTTTAATTTCATGTTACCTAGATATTGTTTATTCCAATTTAAAGAAGTAGAGACTTTACATGTCATGTACATGAAATAATAAGAAAATGTATACAAATATACTTCTAAAATTTAGAATTTCCATCTAACAATAATTTTTAAAGGCATCCAGATTTTCTTAATTAATCTAATTTTAATTTTAAAATTACTTTACAATATTTAAAAAAACAGTCGTGCTATTAAGAAATGATGTAATAATTACTAAATATAAAAGATAAGGTATAACAAATATAAGAAAATCTTTAATTTATGCTTATATTTTGAAATATATTTTAAAATATTTTATGAATTCTATAAAAATATTTTCATTTCAAAATGAATGTTTTGCAGCATATACGATTGATATTTCTCTGTTAAGAACATTAAAAGGTTAAACATTTTTATTAGAATATTTAAAGATATTTGTGCTAATCAATATAGGAAGTATGACAGGATAAATTTTTAATTAATGGATTTTATTTATGATATAATATGTTATAATATAAGTACATTCATCTCTTTATATATAAGACTATGCTTCCTAAAAATAACTTTTACTCGCTGAGAGGTTTTATAGATGCAAGGAGAAATTGCATTATTGTATATTTTTGTATATTGTGACATTTTCGTGACACTGTATTAATTTGAGCATTCTATTCAGAAAAAAAGCATCGAACAAATAATTTGAGTACTTCAACTTTTATAATTAAATGATAAAAAATTATTTTTCAAGATTCCATTGTTCATTTCGGTTACATAAGTATATCCATAAATACTACCTTTGAAACAAATATGAATAATTAGAGATTCCCTTTTTAATAATGTAACAAATTATAAATTCGTTTCCTTTTTTGTTATGTTCATTTAGTATTTTCTTATTATCCTAAATTATGGGGCATATTGACATCTCAAATGGGTAAGCTTAAAAATATCTAGTATATTTTTGTAGAACAATTTATTGCAATTACTTTAATAAATTTCAATACCCAGAATTACAAGAATAAATATCACGGTATTTGCATATTTAAAAGCTAAATTTTAATTATTACATAATTTATACTTCGAGATATTTTGCTATAAAAAGCTAAATATTTATTTATACAAATAAGATATCATCATCATTCTAATCCCCGGAATGAATTTCCTCTTCAGTACATTACAGGACCAGTACATTACAGAATTAATATAAGGCGGAATATTGTAAAATACCAATTTAGAAGGCAATGTTCAGTGTATTTCTAAAACATATACTTATAAAACTGATACAATTAAATATATTGACCCATCAAGCAGCTAATAAGAATAAAATGTGTTTTTTTTTCAATGTATATTTAAATTTTTTTTGTTGAAAAACTAAAAGCTTTGAGATATGAAAACTGTTTTCCCGAAATGAACAAGATTTTTATGTTTTTAAAATGATTAGAAGTTTTTAACGCATACCCATTATTTCAATCACGCATTTTAATAGAGGATACCACTTTTTCTACAAATAAATCCGCAAATCAGAAATCTTGAGCTTGATAATGATAATGATGCAATAAAATAAATTTGAAGATTTATTCAATTTTACTCCTATGATTTTCTTTAATACTTTAAGGAATAAATATTATTGTGAGAGATGACAGCAAATAAATTAAAAAATTATAATGTAGTTCTATACCGATCATTATTAATGATAACGATTCTGAAACTCCTTTGAAAGGATTCTACTAGAAAAACAAATGTAGAAAGATAATAATAAGAATTATTGCCCTAATTTTACCTTTTGTAGGAAAAAAATTCTTTGTTGCTTTATATTTTTACTTTTTAGGTAACAAAGCTTTTGCCTAAGAAGTATGAATTTTGAAGCTTTAAGTCATGAGTTCGAAATAACGTAAGTTCATTAACCACTAAATCAACCTGTTTTAAATTAAATTAAATCCCAAAATTATAAATTAGCTTAATATGAAATTCTAACAAATTTATGTAATTTTGTCTTATACAAGAAACCAGCTCACATGAAATAGGGTTAACGAAATCGTTGTTAAAAAATCATTCATCAAGAAAAAATGTTTTTAATTATCCTAAAAGTATGTTGAATATAACTAATCTAAATAACATAAGAAAAATAATACAATTTTGAGTGTCTTAATCCTTTGTAAATCACACACCTTCATATATACAGAAAAATCTATAAGCATAAAAATGTAATAAAAAGGCATTATCAGTATTTTTAAAAATAAAAAGAGTAAAAGGAGCAATGTGATTGTACTTTTTTGAAATGAAAAATTTTAGTTTTATTATATAGGTTTCAAAATGAAAATGTTTAATTTATATTTCACTATTCAAAATAAATATAACTGTAAAAATGTTGATAAAAAACTACAAAAATGCTGTAATAAAATAGATGAAAAATTTTTCATCTATTTTATTACAACTACTTGTGTATACTTTTGGAATTTTTTATTATAATAAATATTCCTTCGCAAAATTTATTTTTCTTTGACTTTACATACATATATATATATATCCATAGGCTGAATTAATAGTATTCGTGGTACATTTGCAAGTTTATTTATCAGATAATCAATTATATGGCACTGTGTGATATAATTATAAAAATACAAGAAAAGAATGAATAGTATTATGAAATGTTTGCTTATATAAAATCAAGAAAAATATTTTCCTTTGAAAGTCGCATAAAGACATAAAGAAAATAGAAGTGAAAATTATCTTCAATATTTTAGCCTTTAACATTTATTTAATATATTTACTAATGAAATTAATAATTATTGTACTTTATTCCTTTCAGGAATTTTATAGGAAAGCAATGAAATTGTGTGTGGATAGTAGTCATACGCTTAATCTAAATAGATTAAGACTTATTTAGTATTTTATTTCACATATTTTTTGTTAATACCAAAAAAATTAATAAATACATTATTACAACTTAATAAACACGAGCTCTTTTGTAAGTGTGTTCTTATATAGAAGTACGTAAATATGTAATACAAAAGTATGAAAAAAATTTGAAAATGGAATAAATATTTACATGAAAGATTTTTAATATTTATATGAATAACTGTCAATTATAAAATACGAAAACAGTATGAAATAATTATAAGCTTTAAGCAGTATACATTTCTTTTACATGAGCTACTTATTTAACAAATATAACAATCACTTTAAATTTTCCTAATATACAATGCTAACTGAAGTTTTTAAATAATTTTAAAAGTAATTCGTTTAAAGTTGATAAAAAAGAATTGTTTTAAATTTATTAAATTTTCCTAACATTTAAAATTGTATTCTTTTATATAAGCCATTTACTGTCACATCCTACAAACTTTTCAAGGAAGTGAAAGAGAAAATTATCGTAAAAATTCAATTTTGAAAATGACAGATCTAAGATGAAAAAACTACCTGTGATGGATCGTAAAATTCTGAAAAATGCGGAATTCATGGCAGGTAAAAGCATTTTGGGACCGGAAGGAAGTAAATGTTCCGTCTAGGCTGAGATTTTTGAAGAGATGATCTTATAGCTATTATACAGCACTGTTTTCACAGTAATTGATTTATTTCTTCATTTCTCAACACACATGAACTTTTCTTTCTCAGAAATCAATTTTGAAACAAAATTCGCTGAAATGTTAAAAAAGGTATAAAGTTTATTAAGAAGATACAAAATGCAGTTTTTAAAGTAAACTAAAAGTATAGGATAATATAATAAATCCTTATTGAAACTGACAAGAAAGCACGAATGCACTTTCTTTTAAATTAGGTAAAATGGATTTCAGAGTTTCTAAAACATTTAAATTATGGAATAATAATGGCGTAACTTAATAAATTGAATATAAAAATACTTCAGATGCATTAAATCAAAAGCATTTATAAATTCAATTTATATCAAATCTTATACGTAAAATTTAAGTATTTTTATTGGTATAACAATCTATATAACAAATTTTTATTATATAGCAATGCAATATAATAATTACGTTAATTTATACATTTGTGGTAGTTAAGAGTTAATTTTAAATATTAAAAATCTAAAGTGGGGAAATTACTAATAGTAAATGTAAATATAAGTGGTATAACTTACACACATAAATATAACATAACAGTAAATTGATACTTAAAACCATTGCTACCGTAGATGAAGTATTTTATTTTTGACACAATTAAAGATCATTGTGCAGGTAAGTACTATGATCATTAAACTCTCATCAGTAAATTTGCTTCCGTTAATGCAGTTTTGAATATTTTAGAAACAGATTTAAGCTCAAATTCCTACTTTTGCTTATTCACCATAAAAAGTAGCTAATTACAGAGTACTTAAAATTAAACTGAAGTTACTTTTGATTCTACTCAGCCGATCTCAATGAAACTTCAAATGTTTTATAAAATTTCTAAGGCCAAAGTTTCCATCAAGATCAAAAATTTGAAACTGTACCATTAGGTAGCCATTAGGTTAATAACCATTAGGTTACTTCTTAAAATATATGCAAATTTATAAAAATTTTTATCGAAATAAAAACAATGTTACTGGCTAAACTTAATGAGAAGATTCTTTGTCCATAAAGGCATTGAAATTATGCAAAAGCTTGACGAAACTATTTCTGTGAATGTGGTGCCGGAAAGAAAAATTTGTGCAAGTTATCCAACAATTGTGGAAAAAGCTGCAATTGTAACGCCTGAATCATCTACCAATGCGTCAAATGTTACTATGAATGGTCAGTGAATAGCATAGCTTTAACAATATATTCGGATAACTATGCACATGATTTAACACGAAATTTTAAAGTTTCACAATTATTATTTGAAGTATTTTGAAGTTGTACCAGGCTATTGTGGGCCTCACAAAATAATATCTTCAGAATGGAAGTAACAAGACTCTATTCCGCAGAAGTACTAAAACATTGAAACTCATAGTGGTCAAGACTGATGGAGTTGGATAAAACATTGAGTTTTTCAAGTATTGTAACTAAGAATTTCAAGCTACATCAAGAGAAATTTCTCCAGACAATTTTCTATGAATATTCCCTTAGCTCATCGCAGTTTTCTAGGAGGAGTTTTTCTTTTCAATACGAAATACAAACTTTGTAATCCAAAAGTTGGATATTGAAATTTGATTTCCCCCTCATCTCTAGATAACCTATTTCCATTAATCTATGACTGTTAATAATATATGCATGTACCATTTACCCGAAATGAGCTGTCGGATTTAGTGATTAAAAGCTTGTGATTGGTGGCATGATCGCAATAATTAAGCAACTGGAATTCCTTACGAATAATATTCATCGAAAACCACAATCTGAATGCTCGTTAAATATCTTTGTATGCGTGGATCACTGGTAATGCGTGGCTCTCCTTGATCACTCTGGACAGCACTTTTCAACTTCATGCGTTTGCCAGGTTCATCCGCTTTCCTATATTCCCGTCTTCATTTCTACTTGTGAATCACATTTTGGGTACCGCTCTTAACTAGTTAGAAATATCACTTACTGATTGGTTATTTCTATGGTTATCTATGATCAAATATTTTTCGAAATCTGAGTGTTTCAAAATGTGTGACACAGCGCAAACTAACGATAGCATCGTTGTTTTCCCCACACCTTATGCTGAAAAAGTGACAAAGAAACACTCTTCAGAACCGAAGATTACCAATCTCTTTCACATGGGAGTCCATTCGTATATTTTTCGTTAGACAATATATTAAATGAGACAGAAAGCTTTTTGAACAACTTGTCTGTAAAAGGAAAGTATTTAATTTTAAAATAAATACTATGCTTTTAAACTCTTTTAATATATATTTATCAAAACTGTAAAATTTAAATACATAGAAATTATTTTGAGCAAATTATTTTTTGTTAAGAAGATCTATTTTTGGAATTTTTGTAAAAGTTACAATAAAATATTTTCTATTTAAGAAAAAAGAAAATTAAAATAGATTATTTCATCATACGAGATTTTAATTTTGCAATAGTTTATCATAATATCCATTTGATGAGATAAAAAAATATGATATCTTATAATTTATGTTTAAAATCGATTAAAACATTAGCGATACATCTATCACACACAAAATTATATACATTATACACTGGAATTTTAATAACATGTGTTCCTTACATGTATCTGTAAGTGTTTTCTTTTATGTATGAAATATTTCTTTCTGAGGTTTTTTTAACTTTCTTAAGAAATTTTGATAAGGAAAACTTTCAAAACACTGGAATTTAGTAACACTTTATGAAATTTTGATTGAATTTTTCAAAATTCTGACATATGAAGCTAAGGTTTCTTGCTGGCAAGCATGCGAATTGATACTTTTTTACACCAACTGCAATTTTTTAATTGTTATTAACAATAAAGTGGTTGTTTCTTTCATTCAAGTTGAAATCATGGCTACGCTATTTTATTACAATTCTAATTGATATAAAATATCCATGATGTCAGCTAACTTTTCGTCTATGCCAAACACCATATTGAGATGGCGTTATAAATCCGTCATGTTGACGAATTTGACCGTCGAATGTCTAAGTATAAACTGCGATGAAAAAAATTTCATTCAGGATTTTTACCAGTAATAAGGCAGTATTTTTAACTAAATTTTTTCAGTTTGTAAAAGTTTTCAAAATCAAGAAAATTACCTGTTGCTCTAAGTAATTAGTTTTCAAAATGTTTTTCTTCTAAAACTGAACACATTGGAATTAGAACAGAAGAAAAGTCAAAATGAAAAAGACAAGACTAAACATCCACTTTATGGTTAGTTTAAATCGGCAAAGACGATTTAAATTAAAAAATTTTTTTCTTTTTTCTATAATATTCAACCGACTACTAAGAATTTTCAACTTTTTGGCTCAGATGACAAACCCTTATGGTATCATATTTAGTGGAACATGCAGAAGTGGTTTGCATATGTAACTTGAGAGTGAATGAGTCTAATTTGAAATCAAGAACAAAACAGAAGATTTAGAATTGGCCTAAAATCAGCAGAGGTTTTATTTCACTGAGAGCACATTGTGACTACGACTTATTTTACGTGTACCGGCCGCCAATAGAAAACACGATTAATCTTCAACTAAATCGATACTGAACTGCTAGCTATTTTTCGTTTGCGATAACGACATGCTTCCCAACCAGAGAACATGCAATTGTTTATGGATTTGCATACACAAATTTCGTTTTGTCTTTAATCGTGCGTTGATATGGTACAGAAGAAGAAGCAATTTCACAATACCTATTATTAATTAAAACTTTTTCATCTTTTTCAAAACATTAGAACATTCTTTATACGACCTTGATATTTTTGATATTTTACATTTTTTAATGTTTGATATCTTTATTGCAGCGAACTTCCATTTACATGCAGTGTTAAAAACATCTCATATACATTTCATGTTGAGAAACTTTTTTTATAAATGTATTATTTTACATATATTATATATATATATATATATATATATATATATATATATATATATATATATATATATATATATATATATATATATATAGTATCTATATATATATAAATATAATAATATATATAGATTCCTAATTTCATTTAAATATGTTGAAATAAATGTGAAAAAGTTATTATTATGAAGCTCTATCCACACAAATCCAAAATGAAAATATGTGTAATTAAAAGCCTCTATTTCAACTACCCAGCTCGTAAACTTTACGTATTGTGACATTTATTGAAGCGACTATAATAATATTTCCAAAAACTACATTAAAACATGTAATTATGGTACAGAGATTTTCAATGCCTAAAATTATTATGAACAAAACCACTTTTAATCGAGATGGAAATTTGATCACAGAGACGCAATTAAATTATTGGTGAAGTTACGTATATACATATTACAAAAATAGGAAAGAAATATTTCATTCAAAACAGTACTATTTTAATTAAAATAGAGATCAATAAAAAGTCATTTGAACATCAAAGCTAATTGCTCCTTTTAATTGCAATCTAAGTAAACTTTGTTGTAAGACATTATATTAAAAATTTCATATAAACTAATGTTTCTAAATGTATACTTTCTGTACACTATACTTTTCTGCTTCAAAACTAAACTTTATAAATGAGAAAATCTGAAAACTGCTGGTGGATGTTGAAAAATATGATATGATGAAAAATGGTTGAGAATATCTATAATTAATTCTTGTATATATAAATTCAATTGTTCAATAATATTCGGTTTACTTATAATTTATCTAAATGATAGTTTTCTTACAAAATAAATGTTACATAATTCTATTGTTTTGCTATTCACTAATATAATAAAAATCTAATTGCTTTCTAAGAGAAGGAGATATTTCAGAAAGTAATTATTGCCTTATCATGAAACTTATTACTATCTTGAGTCAATAGAGATATTATACTTATTTTACTTTTAGGGCTCAGAACTTTCTTAATATTTATTTACACCTAAAATTCTTAAAAAAAAGTATACATTGTATTGAGAAAATAATGAAAAATTATATTGAAGAATATAAACGATTCAATGCAGGAAGAATTACAGATTTTTCTGTATTGAATTATAAGATTCCTTATTATATGCAAATTAAGGATTTTTAGCATATTAGAATTTTTTTCAAATTTTCTTTGGAGACAATATTAAACTAAACTAGGTTTTTATTTGCTTTTTCATAGATACATGGGCAAATATAAAAAAATCTGAATGTTTCAGGAATTAGAATTGTACAGATAAAAGTGTGTATATTGATAACATTATTAAGAAGAATAGTCCCTGATGTCTCACGGCGCTGAATTTTTACTGCTTTTTGTATGGCAACTGATGAAATACATATATCATATACAAAAGATATAATTAGCTTTATTAAAATCTCCTCATTCTTCTCATTCTTCACAAAAGTCAGTCATAAATTTTAAACAAATATGTCTTGTTGATGTAAAATTTTTGAATGAAAATTTATTTTTTATTTATATTTTTGACATAAAATGTGATACGTCAACATTTTGCTTTAACAAGAATAACTAATTGAAATTTTTATGCAGTAGCTGCATTATGTAAAATCTAATATTTTACATATTTCATGATAATAATGTTATCTCATAAAATAATTCATAAACATTATGCACTAATTTTTTTATTTAACTGTGACATTAACCATTCAAAACATCTAGTGATACTACTGAAACTTCTAATTCTAAAAAATATCTTTTCCAGAATTTAAAAATCTAATTAATGTAGGTTATTTTAATTTTTATGTGAATTTATATCTTAGTATTTTTAAATTTTTTCTTTCTGTTAGAATAGTATACTTTTGAATAACTATTAACTATTTAACTATAGATTGTTTTGATATAATTATCACATCTACATTAATCATTAGTTAATTTATGGTGATCATCATAAATATTGGTCAAAAAAGTTCTTCAAGTCATGGCGACAAGTTTTTATTGCAAAATCAAACCCTAAAACAGTTCTGCCAAATTATCTAAAACACTGTTTTATTTGCTAACCATGACAGTATAACATAGTACTTTTATATTTCATTGCACTCTTTTCACATCCCTTAATATTTTGTCACGAAATTTCGATAAACTCTTAACTGTTTCTATCCAATGCCTGAAGACGTTATTACATAATATATTTGTTTTGATATCATCAAATAAAAAAACAAAAAATTTCCTAATATCACATATTTATTGTTTTCCAATCCATTGTAAGGGGAAACTGCTACTAAAATATCAAGATAGTATATACCTATTTCTCGATCGTTAAATTTTGATTTTTATAGTCTGAGGAACTATAGAAAAATAAAAATAACTGCCTTTGAAATAATAACTGCTTAACTTCGATTTATGTTTATACAAGAAGTCACTGGTATAAAAGTAAAACTTAGATCAACTTCCATTCGTGATGAAAAGAAGAAAAACTTTTTTTTGTTTCGAAACAAGTTCTGGATACAAAAACATTATTAGGAAGGAAATGATGAAATTTTATAAAAAAAAAAATAAAAGCAATTCTTAAAGCGAAGTGTATATCTAGAGAATTGAGATTTTATTTTATGTCTGAAGATTTATTTATTTTTATAATCTACATTAAGAAATAATTTTATGACATTAATTCAGTTGGAATGAAAAAGAATTCTCCTATATAAATATATGGAAATTTTTCCATATATATATATATATATATATATATATATATATATATATATATATATATATATATATATATATATATATATATATATATATATATATATATATATATATATATATATATATATATATATATATATATATATATATATATATATATATATATATATATATATATATATATATATATATATATATATATATATATATATATATATATATATATATATATATATATATATATATATATATATATATATATATTAATCAATTTATTGTTATTATATTAAGCACATTCTATGACATTTTGATTGGTCACTGGAAAGAATGTTAAAATATTCTCATGGTATTTCTGACCAAATATTTTTGAGCTTTTAGATTAGACTATGGGCAGATTTAAAATAATAAATTTTAAGTCATTAAACAGTTTAGATGATAAACACGACCAAGAACGTATTCTTAGACTTAGAAGAAGATACAAATTGATTAGTCATTATAATGTGCATTATTTTCAAGAGAATACAAACTCATGTGATGCGGAGATACGTTTCCAAAACTGGTATATTAATATGAAAGTGGTATATTTTTGATAATTTAAAGAATTAATTCTGTGGAATACGAATATATTTTTTTACTAACAACTAATTGTTAAGCTAAAGTAAAATTAATTACTCCATAACAGTTGTAAGTACTTTAAGGTGTATCATCTTTTTTCATAACAATGGAATTGAATATCATGCAGCTCAACTATTTATATCTTTCTTTTTGATATCCTCAAATGCGATTCTATATTGAATGACTAGATTTGTTGTAAAAATGCTCTCCTTAGCAAATGCACATTTAGTAGCAGTAATAAGTATGGTGATTAAAAAGTTTCACTTTGCACCATCTTAATTTTTTTTCAGAACTTTATATGCCAACTTACCAACGAGTATAAATCTAAAATCTTTTTATCAACATTTCATGAGACATCGATTTCTACAGTCATGTAGTGAAATACTAAAGAATCTTCCCCCCGCCCTCTAATAAAATATTTAGAAATCATTCGTGTAAATATAATGTTTCTTTTGGATTTAGAATGCAACGATTTTATAATAATACCAAATTAATTTATATCAGGAAACTGAATTTATATTCTTACAAATTAAAGCATTTTCGCTTCAAACTATTAATTTATTAGAAAGTCATCATAAGCTTATCTTAGTTTTTCATTCAAAAGTTCTAATTTATTTCGTAAATTTCTTCAGATGTACTAAAATTTTCCTACATTAAAAGTATAGCAAATAAAGTTGAGAATTGATCATATTCTAAGGAAATTTAGAGTAAATATTAATTCAATCTCATAATATGTATAGTGAAAAATTATTTCAAGCAATTTAAATCATTTTTGAAACATATAAATAAAAATATTATTAACGTTTTTGATTTTTCTTTGACTAAATAAATAATTTTTTTTCTTGGGTATTTCTAGCTAAGTGTATTTATAAGTATTCACAGTTAATACCGGTAAGATTTTTAAGGAATTTTGTTTTCTTCATATTATTCAACCTTCGTTTAAATAAAGATAAGATTTACATTCATAAACACAGATTACTTAAGACTTATTTTTTCTGGTATAAATCAAAACAATATTACTGCATTTTCAATGAAGAGATCAAAATATTTTATTATGAGTGAAGAAAATTTTTTTTAAAATGTTGCTTTAATTCATTAATATGAATTTTTTATGTATTATTAGCCCATTATATCAAATAAGAATACTAAAAGTTAGAATTTTATTTCAGTTAATTTAAAAGAATTTGTTTAAATGACAATTTTATCTGGGATCAGTACTAATTAATTCATCGTATTTCTTCCATTATGATTAACAGCTGAGTACTTTCAGTTTATCAAGGAATAAAATTTAATATTTAAGTCCATCACGAATGTTGTTAGTGTGATACCCTTCACAAAAGAGAATTACATTTTCAGAATTATCCATTGTTGTTGTTGTTGTTGTCGTGTGCCAGATAGGTTGACAATATGGGGTGCGCTACTCCACTTTTCCAACTGAACCATACTTAGGTGTGGAGTCCGACTTCCTCAGTATACACATGCCATAGGTACCCATTTATAGGGTAGGCAACCATTCACAACCCATTCATACAAGGAAAGGACAAAGGCAGGATAGATAGAATGAGACGAAGCGAAAAGTATCCAATTTTAACTATTAAAAAAGAAATTTTTTTCCATTAATCTCAGATTTAAAAGTGAAATATGAACTTTATTAAAAACAATTTATGTTATTAAGCTTAAAAATTAAAAAATTTAATTGAATTTAATTTCGGCAAGATTTTAAGGAATACGAATGGCAAAAGGAACAGCTTCATTTTATAAAGCAGATATTTCTAAAAATAGGTGTTCGTTATAAATAAAGAGAATTTGATGAGTATAAATAGAAAATTTCTATCATTTCCAAACATATTATTTTAAATACCTCTTCAACAATTTTGAGCTTGTTAAGCATTTAAAAAAATTTACTACAATTTTTCTCCTTTGAACAATTATGAATTTTATTTTTTCTGAAAATATTTCTGTTTTTTAGATGTAGAATTCACAGATGCTGAAATTTAAATGAATATTTCAATTAATTTGATATCATTTCTCGAAAACCTATTTTTGTATAACTACTATTTCTAAGAAGCAAAAAGAAATGTATCTCGAAGTTTAAAAAAAATATCTTTAAGAGACCAATTTAACATAAACAAGTAATGTCCTTATGGAAAGATTGTAATGATGACAGATTATTATTTTTCTCCAAAAATATCATATCTTATTGAATCCCTTTACACAAAGGAGATGCTTTGCGTACAGTTTTGAAAGTGGAGTATTTTGTCACCTATGATATCGAATTAGACTAATAGGACAGATTAAAATTGTTGAATTCTTATTGTATTTCCTCACAATTTTGTACACATTTATTATAATAGTTATTAGAAGCTGAATTTCGTATTTCTTGAGAGAGTTTCTATCTGACTGAAAGAATACTCTATTAGAAATCTTACATAAATATTTCTTCAACAAATATAATAGTAACTATTCTATTTGATATATATACTTTTGGAAGTTAAAGATATGATCTTATATTTAAAAAACAAGTAGTTATATAGTATGGTGCATTAAATTTCTTCTATTTATATGTATTGATAAATGATTAATTGATAGATTTATTTGACAATTATCTATAGGGTAACATGTGTCCATAAATTTTATTTAAAGGTTTATGTAGTTGTTCTTAAGTTTGATGTCATAGACAAACACAGTTTCATTTAACACAGCTATTTTATAAATTATACTTATTGGCCTATTTTCATAGACATAGTTTCGTAGTAAATTTAAGTAGTTGCTATTAGATTTGGTGTCATAGACTAACAAAGTCTTATTAGCACAGCTATTTCCATTTTAATATAATAGTTATTCTAAATTCCGGATTTAAATTTACAACATATGATCACAAAATTATGATTAATTTTATATAGGCTATATACCAGGTGATCCAAAAGTCAGGACGAACTTTAAAAAAGAATAATTCAAAAACGAATCACGATACAAAGATGCGGTTTGCACCAAACGGATGGAAAAGAAACCGGGTGTTGTGTGGCAATGTAAAAAAATAGTTCTGTTGGCGACCAACAAATGACGCTGTCGGATTTCTGATGTAGGATTATGCAAAGCAACAAACGATATAAAAAGAAGATACTGCAGCAGGTAATGGTAGTCGAAGCTGGTATGCATCGAAATGCTGTCCATAGTTGAGGAAGCCCTCTTAGTTAAACTGTTGTTACTTGTTTTTTAGAAATGGTTTGTAAGAATTCGGAAAGTGCCATTGCCGCATTGCAAACATATCGCTACATGAAGGGTATGCGAGATAGCAAAGGACCAATAACGTCTTCTGCATTGAACAAAATTGTGAAAAAATTTGAAGCTACAGGTTCTTTGGCGTCACGTCAAAGAAGTTGACGTCCCTCAACTGCAGCTGCTGTTGTCACGACAGTGGAGCAGACGGTGCAAGCCATGTTGGCGGTTGCTACACATGGGGAGTGCAGTGTTCGAGAAGTTTCGAGGCAGACAGGAGTGTCGTACGGAAGTGTCTGGAGAGCGCTGCGAGTAACTTTGCAACGGTATCCCTACAAGTAGCAACATAACCAAGAACTGAAACCTCCTGACTACGACTCTCGCCAACATTTTGCGAATTTGGTCTTCAATAAGATAGAAGAGCAGCACGACTGGCTTCACATTGTGCTTTGGACAGATGAAGCACATTTCACACTCTCTGGCGCTGTTAACACCCACAGTTGTAGAGTGTGGACCACAGAAAATCCACATGCATTTGTTGAGGTACCCTTGCAACAGTCTAAAGTGACAGTCTGGTGTGGCTTCACTGCTGATTTCATAATTGGTCCATTTTTTTCGAGAAGTAACACAGACAGGTTTCCAAACAGTTTCTGTCATCGGTAAGCGATATCTAGCACTGTTACAGAACAGCATTATTCCTGAACTGCAAGCGCGACAGGCACTCCAAACAGTCACTTTTATGCAAGATGGAGCACCACCTCAAATTGCTCTGCCTGTGCAACGCCTGCTACACTCAACATTTGGGGAAGATCGCATTATCAGTCGCTACTTTAATCACGCATGGCCTCCAATCTCCCGATTTCACACCCTGTGACTTTTGGCTGTTTGGCTTCTTGAAGTCAAAAGTGTACCGCGACCAACCGACATCACTAGCGGCACTGAAAGATGCCAAATGTGTCTGCCATAACGCAAGTGAACGCATAAATGAGTGCCATAACGCATAAATGATGTGAATGGTGTGGTGACTCGTCTCACAGCTTTACTTCTGAATGATGGACAGCACATTGAACACTTACTGTAGTAAGTACTAATTAACTGTAATTACTCTGACTTCATTAATCATTGTTTCATTTGTAAATCCTCTTTTGTTGCAATAAAACACTATAGCGCCATCTGTTGGTCGCCAACAGAACTATTTTTTTTCATTGCCACACAAAACCCGGTTTTTTTTTCATCCGTTTGGTGCAAACCGCATCTTTGTATCGTGATTCGTTTTTGAATTATTCATTTTTAAAGTTCGTCCTGACTTTTGGATCACCCGTAATATCTATAAATACCGTCTATAAATAATGATTCTTATAAAATAATTTAATTTAAATCATAATTTCTATTTTTCATTTATGCCATGATGTTAAAAATTAAATAATTGATATTTAAATTTTTACTAAGGTGCTTTTGCATTAGTTTTTTCTTGATAGGAAAGTAATATTTAAAATTTGTAATTTTACTTTAGAAATCTTCTATTAAAATCAAATTGTAGTCATGTAAAAATTAATAGATTTGTATGTTAAATTTTGAGAAACTAAATGAATATTAAAATGTATTTAAATTTTTTCTCACTGAAATGCATCATGTGAAATATTTTCGCAAAACACTGAGTCCAAATTCAAAACTTGAACAGTAGTTTCATTTGTGTTTTTTGCGAAAAGGCTGTTTTAATAGTATTATTGCTTAGTGCATTTTGTTCATCTGAAAATTCTTTTTAATAAAAAGAATACATGAAAAGAATGGAAAAATAAGTTTTTTCTATGATATAATAACGGTGAATGCAAAATATTCATTCGGTAAGAGATCAAGATAATTGTTAGTTATTATTCCTCAAGCGTATTTCAGAAATTTGTAATCACCAGAGAAATTACAGAAAATCGAAAAAATATCTTCGTAAAAGATTCAACAACTAATATATTGATAAAAGCATATTTGAGGAAAACTCTCTTTTTTATAATAGCAGAATTTAAAAGAATTATAATGTTAGAATGCAGAATTTTCAAAAGTGCAAATTATACAAAAAAAATGCTATAATCATTCATTTTTAAGCATAAATTACCACTAATGGCATTAATCCTGAAAAAAATACTTCCATTCATTAAATAAAGGTGTTTTAAAATAAGAAGTAACATAAAAAGTATTTATTATGATGGTTGCATTAAAATAAAATTTTGAATAAATAATTGCAATACTATTAGACGGTAATTTCTGCTTAGAAATATTTTTGTCAATAATTTTCTTGTGACAGTCTTGTATTTGAAATTCTAAAAAAATATCAATAATTTAGGTTAACAAAGTAAATAAGTATTTCAATCTTATATGAAATAACTTCAGCATCAATGTAATTCAAATTATAACAAATGAATTATCTTGTAAACTTTGGTTCTACTTATTTTGTTATTTTGTGAAAGGCTCAGCCCAAGTAAATGGTGAACAATTAATGACTGCCTAACAGCATTCATATGTTACATAGACTGTCCATTCGCACCTTTAAAGAAATGAAATGAAATATGATATGAAAATTTCTTCGATAAATGATTTTTTATATCATTATAATAATAAAATTAAGCATATGCTTTTTACATAGTATTTATCAGAAACATAATTTATTTTGAAAAAATGTATGAAATTATCTATAAAACATTTAGTTTAATTGCTTATGTATTAACACATTATTTCTCATATGTGCTTGCATATTTAATAGAGTAGTAATGAAGAGAATAAAAATTTCATGAACTTAGAAAAATGAGACCTTAAAAAATTTCTATCACATTTGGTCATATAGTTTACCATCGTGAAATGAATATTGTAAAAGATATTCCTAGTGCTTTATTAAGGAAATGGAATATAAATAATATTAAAAGTGACTAATGAGTCACCACAATATGAAAAATAATTACTGTCGAGCCAGCAATTTTTGTAATAATGGATATAAAATAATAACATTCTCGTTCCATTTTTATATTCCAATCTATCAAAGGAAAATATAATGGAAGTAATGATTTAGATTCAGGTTTAAACCCCTGATATATGGATTTCTAGATTGGTTAGTAGCACTTCTGAAGTTATTCATCCAAAATATTTTTAAATTATGTTTGCTGATGGAAAAAGATGACATTTACGATTAACAAATTAATGAATATTAACTTTGAATTCACATAATTATTCGTTTATTTATATACGTTATTACATTATCAATATTATTTGAATAAATTCAAAGTTTTCTTGACTTAAATAGACAAATCATATTTGACTGCACGACCTTCAGAATACTTCATAACGAAATGTATTATCATATTATTTCAGTGTAAAATGCATTTCTAGTATGTGATTTGGCAGAAAAGTTTAAAAAATATTTATTAAATATCGTTATTGGGTACCAACTAAATTTTCATATTTTAAAATAACATTAAAAATTTAATCTGTCATGCTTTAACTATGTTTATAAAGTCATCATGACCATACATATAATTGCAATGAATTTGTTTGAAACTGCTTTATGTTATCTAAACTGTGTTTGCCTTGAAATTTATTCTTAACTTATTAATAATATGAAAAAAAAAACTCTGAATTTAGAAAATAAATAAACTACCTAAAAATTATCATCGTACAGTTTTGCCTAGATGAAGTAATAATTGAATCCTTCTTCTATTTGAATTTTTAAACTTGATTGAATAATAATTAGTGAAAATAAATATGCAGGAATTCAATAAAAAATAGAAATATCTAAAAAGAACTTTAAGTATTAACTTATGAATTCAAATTTAAATTTCCGCATTAAAAGTGCAAAGAAATACTGAAGCAGAAAATTATTATTAGATACTCGAAAACCCTTTTAATTTGTTTGAATGTATGTGCATTTTATTCGTAAACATCTCATCAATCATTTGTCACCAGTAGCTGATCGAATGCACTTAGGAAGTCTTATTTATATCGGAAATTCTTATTTACGATTCTCTTCTATATCACTAATTAAATTAAATTTTGATAAAAATAATGATAATTCATATATATATATATATATATATATATATATATATATATATATATATATATATATATATATATATATATATATATATTGCTGATGGAAAAAGATGACATTTACGATTTAACAAATTAATGAATATTAACTTTGAATTCACATAATTATTCATTTATTTATATACGTTATTACATTATCAATATTATTTGAAAAAATTCAAAGTTTTCTTGACTTAAATAGACAAATCATATTTGACTGCGCGACCTTCAGAATACTTCATAACGAAATGTATTATCATATTTCAGTGTAAAATGCATTTCTAGTATGTGATTTGGCTGAAAAGTTTAAAAATATTTATTAAATATCAATATTGGGTACCAACTAAATTTTCATATTTTAAAATAACATTAAAAATTTAATCTGATGATCTAATTTAATGAATAAAATTATAATTTGTAAAATATGATAGTTTATTTCTTTTTGGAATCTGATTAATATATTTATATATATATATATATATATATATATATATATATATATATATATATATATATATATATATATATATATATATATATATATATATATATATATATATATATATATATTAAGATAAATATATTCTTATAAAAAGAACTGCACTTCTAATAACTAACTTTACAAGTTACTCAAGTTACTTTATTCTTTATGTTTGGTTTCAAAGTTTTCTTTGACAAGAATATATGACTTTTCAAAAAATGTAATTGTGGATGAATTTTAATATAATTTTAAGACTGTGGTTTTTGCATTAAATTTTTCAATTTGAAAAAAAAACATAATTTAAAAAATTATTATTTTATTACATACTTTGAGAGTAACAATTTTAATTTAAATAAGAACATTATATTTTTAATATCGATATTTAGTTTACTGAAGCATGAATTTGAATGAATTTAAAAATTGTATACAAATTCCTTAAGAAATTTTTCCCGTGTTCCTATATGATTTCTTAAAAGACGTTTTATTAAGATGATTGATTTAAAAGTGAAAATAATCTCATTTACAGTAAAATAAACTTTTTGGAATACAAAATTTTCTGCTTTTTATTTTTATAAAATCAGTTTCAAATGAATTTTTTAAAATCTCTTTGTAATGTTTCAATTATTCATGATCTTGGAAAATAAATTACATCTCTTAATACTTCAAAAGGAAAAAACGGGAATTCATGCAAACATTAACGGTTAGATTCAGGGAAAGCTAATTTTATCATTATTTTATTAAACTACAAAGTATCAATAAAGTAACAAATATTTCTAAAAATATAAATCATGCAAAGTTAAATATGGGTAACTGTTTTTTATGTGAATGTGTTTACATCATTCCCGCACAGACTAAAAATTGTTACATGCGTAAAATTCAATCAAAATATTTAATTGTAAATGATTGGCAGTGTGAGAGCCAATTTAAATGCTTTTTAAAAACCATCACAAAAATCTCACATTTTTTAATAAAACAAAATGTCTAGATAACTCAGAAATTAAGTAAACTAAAGTTTTTAGTTTAAAAAGAAGAAATTGCATGAGAAAATCTAATTTCGAGAAAGAATTATATTTAATTAGAATGTAAAGAAAGTGTTTATAAATTATTACAATTTTAAGAATAACTAATTTAAAAGAATTATTTTTATCGTAATATACACTATAATTGATGAACTAATTTCAGAAACATTTGAAAACGACGAAAGAATTTAAAGTATTTAAATGCATTCTAAAAATTGATATAATTTATAAAATGTCATCAAAACTAAATGACGAATGTATTTTTTCAAGAAAATATTTTATTTTTGAAATCAGCAAATTTGTATTAACTTATTATTTTGAAGCAATGATATTTGTGTAGAAAATAGGGTTTTATTATGTAAAAGCAATGTAATAAATAAAAATCCCTATAAACCATGTAAATATTAAGCTTTTAATAATAATAAAAGTATTAAGTAATGTTTATATGTGCACCAACCTATTTCCCTGTTCCTCTAAGCAAGTGAATTAAGTAATTAATATTTTCACAAGAAACAAGTTTTTAAATAACTATATAATAAAATATACATCATTCATAATTATAATAAGGTATAAGTCTTCATTAAATTTCAAGTTAAGTCTATTAAATTTTTTGTTAATTCTTAAACTTAATGTGAAATATATAAATCACGATACTATTTACAGTTTATCGATAAATATAAACAAATTCTAAAATACAGAGGGTATTAACACATTTTTAGAACAATTTTGATCAAGAATTTTAAAAAAGTAAATGTTTTGAAATAAAAATTTTTGGCAACAGCTTATTATTTGAAATGAGAAGTATCGTCTGCTACTTTTAAATTTATAGTTCTTTCAAAATGTAGCATGTAAGCAAGCTGTGGATTGAGGGATATGTTTTCGCGCTTTCCGAAGAGTAATATTCTTATTCCAGGATTCAAAAACGTTGTGAAATGCATGATATTAAAATTTCTAAGTGCAAAATAAGCAACATTATTAATCGGACAGGTAAAAATCGTCAATCATTATTTCTACATGGAAAGAAGACTCCAAACGAATATCCGAAAAAGGACGCACTGATTCAAATGTTCCTAAAGTGAAATCGCTGGTAACAAGAGAAAATCCATCAACACAGAAATCAATTGCAAAGTCTTTAGATACATCTGTATCAACAATAAATAGAATAATAAATCAAGATTTACAACTTAAAAAAGCTAAAATATATAATGTTCACCAGCTTATGCCGAGACATGTGGCTCAACGCAATACATTTTGTAGAATCCTGTATGAAAACCATTTAGCAGGAGATAAATGGAAATACATTGTGACCCTTGCTGAAGTATGGGTTTACCTTAATGACTGCAACAAAAAAGGTCCATTTACTATAGAAAACGAGGAGAAAAAAATGTACAAACCTGGTTCCGTCAATGTAAAGAAAGTTTCAGTAAGGGGTTTATGATAGTCGTAGGTTTCTCCTACAATGGGAAATTAAAAATAAAAAGAGTAGAAAAAGATTTTAAAACCAACTCATCATACTATCAGGAGAAAGTTTTATGTCCAATATTTACAAAAGAAATTCCACTTCTTTATCCCAAAGACTTTCAAAGAGTGAAATATCAACAAGACAAAGCTACAAGTCATGCTTCGAAAACTACCACTGCATTCCTTGAAAAATAAAGACTAATACAGGTATTGCATATATACCTTTTCAACATATTCCTGTGAAGTCCCCTGATGTTTCTTCTATGGACTATTGTGCATTTGGTCTGTTAAAAATAGCTCTTTCTAAACGCAAACCCACCACGATGGATGGACTCTGGAAAGTAGTGGAAGAGGAATGGAAATCAATACCCCTGGAAATTTTACGAAAAGCTCTTATATCATGAAAATCACGACGTAGACTTATAGTTCAGAAAAAAGCTATCAAATCGAACATTTAAAAAATAGTCTTTACATTTTAAACAATAATAATGGGCCCCAAAATCGTTCTAAAAATGTGTTAATACCCTCTGTACTTGCAATGCTTTTTTATGAAAAAATATTCTAAATGAATAAATATTTTAAAATTTCATAATTTGCTTGAATGCATTTTCATCCAGATATTTGCAAATGTGGAATCATTACGAAAAAGAATTAAACCTAAAAGGGGAAACTTTTATTTTAAACAAATGTTGGACTTATATATTTAAAGCTTCTTAATTTTTTGAATAAAAGTTGTAAAATAGGATTACATTATATAAGATTAAAAATATTCACCTTTTTGAAAATAATAAAAAAAATATTTCTTATCAAGAGATTCACGTTAAAATTTAAAAATTTACTTATTGCTTTATTATACAGCATTGAAATATTTGATATATATACATTCAAATTTAATTTCATATTAGACATTATTATGCTGATTTGTTACTTTGAAATTTTTTCTTACAATTTATAAACGCTTTATATTTTCTGTTGATGTCAAGCTTGTTCGAAAATATTTTGATGTGAAATATTTTTTATTTACTTCAATAAGAAATACGTATTTTATATGAATACTAATGACATTAAATTGCAACATCAGAAAAGTATATTTTAAGAAAGTCAAAATCAAATTAAAGAAAGAAGAGACTGGAATATGCAAATGAATTGGTTTTGAAAACAATTAAAAGACATAGAAAGGGACAAATGACATCTGAATCATTACATAAAAGAAAATTTGTACAGTGAACTTTGTAAAGCTGAATTCATCCCATTTTTACAAAGTATTCAGGAGTAGCTTTGCAAATTTGAAATTTTCCCAGAATATCTATAATACTGAGAATAAGAAACACGCATCAAAATTTGATAGACACAAGATCATTGCCTAGCAGAAGTGAGGATTGTCGTTTCAGGATGTAACTTCTCGCACTAGTCAAAATCAAATCAGTATCATGCAAATATGAAATAAACATAAATAATGTGTCCAAAATTTGTTCGTAAACAACTGTTCTTATTTCTCGTTGCCTAGAACATAGCAAAACGACTAAAGATAATTGAAAATCATTTTAATATCCACCACATAAATTCCATAAACTTCGAGAGAAATTTTCATTAATAGAGACCCGTAATCATAAGCCACAAGGGAGAGAACACGGAAAACTCCCAACCAACCACCTTTCACAGTTTGGATGTGAAAGACAGAAGTGCAACATTCATGTTGCTCAACAGCGACTGAACTACAGCCTGAGCCCATAAATTCCAAAGAGCTTTGTGCTACAACTAGACCATTGTGTTGAAATACAGCAGCTATTACTTTTACTTCTCTGGAAAATGTACCATATGAATAGCGGACAAACTTTCTGTGCTTAACCACAAAAATAAATTTCAGTGTAACACAGTATCGTTTTTTCAAACGACTCTCTTCTCTACGTATAGAATTCTGATGGTCCCCTGCATGTCCAGAGGCACAGCACCTGCATGCATTTGATGTCGTCATACAAGTATTTGGTCTTCAACAGCTGTGATAGTATAATCAGCACAAATTTCAAATTATTTTAATTTCCATTTTGTCTGCACTCCTTAAAGCTTAAGTAAAATAAGTATCTTTATTTTCTTTCGTTCATAGTGCTGCGATCTTAATACGCTTAACCACAAAAATACTCTGCTTTTCAATATCAATACTCTGCTTTTTTAAGCACTTGAACACATTATTTTAAGAATTTATATATATATATATATATATATATATATATATATATATATATATATATATATATATATATATATATATATATATATATAAATTTTCAATTTAAATATGGATGCAAAATCATAATTATCTGATAAGAAATATACCTTTTCCACTCAAATTAATGTAATTGAAAAATATCAAAATATTACTTATAAAAATTGATATTTTTAACAAGATTAAAATAGCAAATACACGAGAAAAACGATATCAGAATTTCTCAAATCAGGTTTCGAGAATAATGAGCACATTAAAAAGTGATTTACGGAAACATTACATATGTAGACTGAAACTTAATAATGTAAAGATATACCTCTTTTTAAGTTACAGTATAATAAACCTTGTATTAAAATCAAGAATGATGATAGTAATGGAAGATTTCAAATTTAGAAAGTTAAAAAACTGTGAAGAAGTTGCTATATTTGTGAAGGGTAATCATCATTAATCATGCATCAGAAACAAATAAACTGCAAATAACACTGCAATTGAACTGAACTGAATGCCTAAAAGGAGAGTTTTATATATTTATGACCAATTGTTGATCTAATGGATCCAATGCGTTAAATCTTTTGCAATAAATCTTGTTTTCTAATGTTATCTTCGAACAAAAATATAAATTTTATGAAATAAAAATAAACAAATTTGAGATTTCATTTATAAATAATATTTAATTCCAAGCTTGATTATATACTTCCGCAAGAGTTAAACTTTATATTGTGTTTAGTTTGAATCAAAAATTAATTCATAGAAATTAAATAAAAAGCTGGATTGAAAAGTAAATTTTACAAAGATTGGAATTTAGATTTTAGATTTTTTGAAGAAGTTGTTCTGTATCCGGATATATATTATGATATATTAGTTTATAAGCCACGCACATCATTTAAAATTTCTTTTTCTGTATATAATTTCTCGAGAGACTTTCTTTAATTTAATTATTATTTCTATTATATGCAAATCAAATTTAATTATTTCTCGTACAAATTTTCTATATGCATTATGTACATAAATTACATATATAGATGTCTCTGGAAGATATTTTTTGAAGTAATAAAACATATATTTTTGCTATGAAACTTATATCTGGAATTATTTGCTATTGTATATATATATTGAAAATGAAATTAGGGGTAAATATACTTGCTTAAGACAAATTACGGTGTTTGATATTTAAATTTATTCTAATTAAACTTTAGAAAGATTATAATTTTTGTTTTGTAAAAACAGGCAAATATTAATTTGATAAAAGGAAACTTTTTTATATTGCAAATAAAATAAAACTTATTCAATCATATTGCTGTGATAAATTCTATGTTTATTTGACTTTATTACAAAATAAACGAGATTGAAATTGACATTATATAAAAATAAGATAATTTCTTTTAAATATTTAACTTTCTAGAAATTATCATATTTTTACACTGACTTTGAACTTTCATTCAAATCAAGTCGGGAAAAAATATAAAACCAATATTATCAACTAATTCAATTATTCGAAATTGTTTTTATTCTTTTATTATAGACTCCATAATAATAGATGACAATCACTTTAAGCACTTCCACGGAAAATGATCAATACTTCTTCAGCAAACACCAATCATTTAGAAACCAATCTAAAAGTGATAATCTTGCTTTTTTATACTGCATTTTAGCTATAGTTTTTTTATATAAAAATACATATCCAGAAGCTCAAATTTACTGAACAAAAAGAGAAGATTATTAATAAAAGAAATTAATTTTTATTTACCTTATTTAAAATTAAAACAACAAATAACTATTTGTAATATTCTTAAATGATTGGAATTTTAAAAGCTAGGAAAAAATTAAAATGTCATTTTTTCTTGAAAATTGTCAATAATAGTTTTAATGTTGTTAAGAACAATAAGTAAGACTCCTTATTAACACATTTGGTATCAAATAACTCGTAATAAAAGAGGGATGCATTGAAATAATTAAGAATAAATTTTTAAAAATTTAATATTCGCTCGCTGTTTTACACAATTTTTATTTATAATAATTCCCATTATTTTGAAATGAAGTGACACGAGATATATATAAAAAGACCAATTAAATTATCAAAATAATCCCATAGTTTTTATATGTTATTAAAAATGGTATGTCATTTTATTATTTTTCACATAAGTAATCGTTATAGGGCACAAGCAATAAATATAACAGAATTCTTTAGATTGGAAAAAAAGGGAAGAAGGCAAGTGTTAATTTTTAATATCATATACACAGTTGAAATTTTTAAAAAGAACATTAACTTCAACTGCTTTTCAACATGTATGATAATCAGATTTATAACTCAAATATTTGTAAAATGCAACTCCCAGAAGAAGTTACTTTGCATAACATCATTTGAAATAATAACAATTTAAATGTAAATAGGAATTTCAATTACATATGAAGATATCTTACAAAGGAAAAACAATTCATCTGAATGTATACTAGGGAGGACTTTCAGCACGTTTAATACTATCATTATTATCAAAGTTTATGTATTTTTGAACGGTTATTTTTTTACTAGTAGAATCTATGTTCTTAAAACATTTTGTTTGTAAAACTTTGCTTCATTATATAAAATGATATTGAAAAACTCTGCGCGATCAACATTGCAGACAATTTTATTTCATTCTTATTTAGTAAAATATATTTTATATTCCAGGTATTTTACCATACAATTCATAAATTATTCTTGAAAATTGTTGGGGTCTAAAACATAGTCTAAATTATTTTTTAAATTCAAGGTGTCTTAAAATTCAAGGAGTCTTAAAATTATTCTTTAATTCAAGGTGTCTTAAAATTTTATCTTATGTTTTTATGCATCTTATGTTTTTATCTTCTGAATGTTATGAATTTTTTTATCTTATTTTTTTATCCAAATGCCCCTTATGTTTTTATACTAATACTTCAGTATATCTTTAATCACTTTACTTGTTATGCAATAATGTTAAGCTACACATTTTTGTATATGTTACCGACTTTGTCTTTTAAATAAGGAAAGTAAAGTTGATATAAAAAGCAAAAATTAAATCCCACTAAATTCTCAAATATAATCTTTTATAATTTTTTGTTCAAGTAACCACGTTTACAAATATGGAACAAATAAACAGCAGTTTTGTAAAATACTCATTTGTAAAATTTCATACATTTTATTTATATTCTTTACTAATTTTAATATTTACAAGCAATATTCCTTTTAAAACTATTGGAAATTTAAATATATAAAATATTCCAGATTTAGTTTTCAAATAAAACTTACTTTTATTTAGTTATGACTAATCTCTCTATCAAATGTACAAACTAAGAAGAAAAAAGACCATTTCTTTAAAAAAGTGGATCTATTAAATACATAAATAATCATTCTTAGTACATGCTTATATATTTATGTTAAAAGGGAAGAAAAGAGTGTAATACATAAAAATACATAGAAAACAAGACTATTAAACAAAGCATATATCATTGTTCACATAAATTATGTGTTAATGAAAATAATATTATCGTAAAATATGTATGGATGTATTTTATTTCAATAATATTTTAATAAAAAATTTCCTTTCTAAATTATCTTAATCGCTTATAAGTTATAAATTAAAGTACATGTATCTCACACAAATTTACAGAATACATCAAGCATTAAAAATAATTGGTGTCTTCCTCTTACAACAGATATTTTATTAATTAATTTTAAAGAACATTCATAGAAGATGTTGAGCGATGCATGGATCTCATTATTTTATACTAAAAAATGATTAATGGTTCTTAATTTTATGGGAACGGAACATTCATAAATTCACACAAATAATTTTGGCAATTGATTGATAATGAAGGAGTATTATTTTCTGCAATAATTTCAAAGCCGAGCTGGCAGCCGAATGGTTAACGCTCCTGCCTTCGGTTCAACAGTTCGTGGGTTAAAATTCCACCTTGGGTATGAGTGTTTGTAATGGTTCGGAGTCCACTTTAAACCCGGTCTAATTAGCCTTCGTGTGCAAATAATGACCGTTGAGCGACAATCAAATATTTCAAAAGTATGCCCATATATTTCATAAAATTCTTCAGAATTTGTGTATACGTCAATGTTCTTCCAACATATAACTGTTTTACAATTTTATTCAATATCTGTTACAATAATGATACATAATATTATGCATAGTTCTTAAAAAACCTTTTTTATTGGAACTGAAGAAAAAGTTTTTTTTGGACATACATTTCCCACATACGTTACAATGAAAATATGATTTCCACAAAATATTTATATAATCGTAATGAAAGTTATTTTGTTTCAAATGAGGAATCTTTAGTATATTATACTTGCATTACTGTTACTCATTATTTATTGTTTTCATTTTAATTTTGATTAATATCAGTAAAATATTTAATACTTATTATTTTAAAATTTTAAAAATTTTAAGACCGAACAATATAAATTGATAGAAGACTTTGAATTTACAAAATATTTGTTCAGTTTATAAGAATATCATGAATTTTATAATGAAGTATTTTAAGGCATTGTACCTACTAAAATTTGTATAATTTCTCACTGTCTGTTAATATGAATTAAATTATAATTTCACAGATATATTAGCGAGAATTATGCGTAATTGTGACTCTTGTGATCAGACTCTTGTGCAATTCAAAGGGTTACAGTAGTTTAAGCTGTTGCAATAAATAAGATTTGAATCGCATTATTATGTTTTTATTACTGTGCTATTATTTTTTTTCATTTAGAATGTAGTGTATAATTAAGTAAGTTTTTAATTTCTATTATCATCTTTTCTCATGTAAAATGTCTTATTTTGTTATAAGTTTTTACAGTCACATCACTCAGAAAGAGAGGTGAAAAAGCCCCTTTGATCCCTTTGACGTTTATCGTGACAGAAATAAGAAGAAAATATAGATCTTCTACCTACATAAGTTCAACATTCATCATTAGTACTTAGCAAATGTCGACATTTGGCGGTGTAACTTAAAAATAAAGGTATGTAGCAAATATTTCAGACACACATACACACACACACACACACACACACACACACACACACACACACACACACACACATATATATATATATATATATATATATATATATATATATATATATATATATATATATATATATATATATATATATATATATATATATATATACATATATATATATATATCGGTGGAAAAATTATATGTACATTTTATTAAACGAACAAAAAATCAATCATCAGTATGAAATACTTAATGAAATATTTCTTTTCCTGATAAGTAAAAGAAAAATCCTTATGTGAAGTTGATTATTTACCTTTAATGGATTTTTTAAGGAAAACCTTCATGTGAAAACTCCAATATTTGCCGATAATATTTTATTAATATATATCTTGTCAGAAAGCTTTGATTTCCTATACACTATATTATAAATTCCTTGATAAAAGTAAATAGTTCCTTTAAGTACTCAAACATTTGGTTTTTTTACAAGTATTTTATGGACATTTGTATTTATTAATATAGTTGGCTTGCTGTAAATAGTGCTATGGAATTGTTTATATTGAAAAATATTAATTTACAATTTTGTCGTTCATATTTTTAAATTTTGAAATCATAACACCATGGGAAAAGTATTTGTGAGTGTGAGAGACAGAGAAAATGTTTGCTTTTACATCTTTATTTATTTTTGTATTTATATATTTTGTGATTACTACTTTATTTTTTAATTTCAATAATTAGAATAAATGTTAATGCCATAATATAATGTAAGTACGACATAATTTTAGTTAATTTTCATCCCAATAAACTAATTGAGATGATTGAAGTTTTGCTTAATAACCAAGACTTCAAATATCTCAATTAATTTATTGTGATGATATAGATAATTATTTATCTATATATAGATAATTATTTATCAATATATAGATAATTATTTATCTATATATAGATAATTATTTATCAATATTATTTACTTATATAGATAATTACTTATCTAATCCCACAAAAGAAAGACTGCATCATTAAAACTTTAATACATTTTAAATAAATCAGTTTCTAAAAATATTTCGAAGATTCTTTCTCAAATTTAATTTATTAACTATAGTTTTATTTTTTCAGTTAAATATGATTTTCATTAACATTATCAGTAAGAAATCTGCGAAAGAGTTAATTCATTAAATTATAGTTGTAGTTTTGGACACACGAACATTTAATCGCATTTCTTATAGGACAACTTAATGAAATCAAAAAAGAAAAAATTGAAATTTGCATAAGATTGAGAGAAAAATGTGAAAAAATTTATATTTATCAAATTCAATTATAAATTTAGTGCTTGGTTGAAAGACTTCAACTTTTGTTGATAATTTCTTGGAAAATACCTAAAATGCTTAAAAGCAACTATCTACCAAGATCGGTGGTATGTAATCAGATGAATAGAAATAAGACGGTTACAAGCAGATTCTGATGGATATCTCAATGTGTTTTGAAATGCGATTATCAGATTAATTTCAAACTAAAGATTATGTATCTAGAAGACATAAGGATCCAGGCAACCAAAAGTTACACTATAAGATGATAATCATTCCTTGTTCTTTTAGTTGAAAGAAAAGAAGCATTGCTACCGCTCATTTTTTTTCAATCATTTATTAGAATTCCACCAATTATGATTCAATGACACCTGCAAGATGCAAGTTCCATATGTTCTTTTAAAGTAATTTGAGTAAAAAAGCAGTTTTTTAAGAGAAGAATGACAAGTTTTCTGATACAGATAACAATCTGCTTCTGTACTTTTCATTGACGAATCCAAATGTACATCAGATAGCGATGTAAGGGTTTGCTGATCTACAAAGAACAAAATATGAGTTACAACCAATTCTGTATTGTCAAAAGATAAACACAGAATTGAAATCGTGTCTTGTACTAGGATCTCTTTCAGAAAACTCACTGACTTTTATAAGTTCCATGGAATGAAGTGCAACTGGTGTAATATATCGAAACAAGTTTCTTGAGGCATTTGTTCGGCTATGTGGTCTGATTATGATAATATTCTGTTGTGTTGATTCATACCTTTTCATAATTTTCAGGATTTTCTACACGCGATTGATTTATTATCCTTATCCCATCACTCCTTTTCACAAATAATCGAGAGTTTACATATTAAATGAATTTGTCTTCAACAATTTAACACAAATTCTTTCGAGGAATGACAATGCGCGAATTCTTCAAGCATGATTGTTGAGGAGTAATATTAGGATCACAATTTGAGCCAAACATAATGGTGGTTTCAACTTCTAGACTTATGTCTGAACGTACATGTTTAAAATTTCCTTGGTAGACAAGCTGTCGTTTTGAGTCCTGCTCCGTGGTTATCATATATGTTAGAAAAGTGTTTATTCTGTGTCCAATATTCGCTTCTATTTCGGTGTCCAAAGGCTTATTTAGACTTAGCTTATTTAAATGTATAGAAAAATAATTCTATCAATATATTAATATTCCAAGCGGACACGTTTTATACTTGAAACCACGTTTGTAATATCTTCCCAATTTTTTGCATACAACTCTGATATATTGTTTTCTTTAAGATTGGGCTATTTTTGCCAACTGTCTTTTTTATTGAAAATAATGTTTGTATTTGAATTTATGTAAATTTTTCAATCAAATCAATTTGATGCATATTTTCTCCAAATTTCATATTTAGTATATTTATTAGTGTTCAATTTAGACCCACAAAAAGCTTTATATCTTTATGATTAGGAGCCAATGTTATAATATTGTATGAGAAAATGTGAATTTCATTTGCATAAACATGAACAATGATTAAAGATTAACTTTCTGTAAATATACAGATTAATCATATATTCTACAATGATAAACACGTTAATATGCCTATATAGAGTTAGTAAAAATGTCAACTTTCTAAGAGACTATTGAAAGTTAAGATGTCAGGCATGCCAGTTTGTAACTACTAATGCCGAGCTGGCAGCCTTGGGCATGGATGTTTGTAGTGGTTCGGAATCCACTTTAAATCGTAGGTCCCGATCTAATTAGCCCTCATGTGCAAAAAATGACCGCTGAACGACAAACAAACCAAACCTTGTAACTACTAATTGTTTTAATTATAAGAAGTATTATCTGTCTTCACAACAGTTCTCACTTTTTTTCATTTTATTGCTCAGACAATAGTTTTATTATTAAAAATGCTGTTTAAAATTGATGAATTTAGGTAAATATCAAATCAATTATTTTGTTGCACATGATGCAGTTTTCTTTTCGATTATTCTATCAAACAGTAATAACTCAAGAATTAGCAGCTGAATAGTTAGCGCTTACACCTTCAATTCAATAGTTTGTAGATTCAAATGTGATCCTGAGCAATGATATTTATAATAGATTGGAATCTATTTAATAGATTGAAATCTATTTAATAGATTGGAATCTATTTAATAGATTGGAATCTACTTTAAAGTCCAGATTGAAATCATTCTCATTGCAAATGAATGACTGTAGGAGTAACAAACAAATCGAAACAATCTTTTATAAATCTGTATTCAATGATATTACTTCATTTTATCTGAAATGTTTCTTGCCAAAAAAGTTTAACAATTTGACATTAAATACATTATGCTTCGATGGCAAATAAATATGAATGTCTGCATTCATAATTTGAATGAATACATTGAATTATTATCTTCCATCATTTTTTTTTCATCTCAAATATTAGTGCAATAGTTATATTAACAGTATGGTGCAGTTTATTTTTTCTAATTGATGTTTTTGCTTGGAATATTGTTTATTTTAAAGAAATGAAGCGTTTGTGAATTTTTTTATATCTAAATATTTGCCCAATATTTTGATCATATTTTCATATATCATCACAGTCTTTTTCTGTAAACTACTAAATTTTCATTTAATGTAAAGCAATGCATGTAATTTGTCGCATATTGCAATGTGATATACGATACGATATTTCTATTTATTAAATACATCCATTTTACAAGAAAAAATTTTTTGAATTTTGATATTTTATGATCATGTGTCACAAAAAGAAAAATATCTTTATTGTTTTTTTCCTTTTGAGAAAAGTTTAAACTTAATGTCATCGTAAATTATTTCACTAATAATTTTAAAATATAAAAATATTTTCGGCATCTACAAATTTGAACCTATGTCGAAGCAGACAGGTATCCATTTCAATTTATTTCCGTGCTTGCGTCTTTAAATAAATATTCAAAATATATATGCAATTAAATCCATTAATACTATAGATTTAAGAGTTAAACGACATAGTAAATATTTTAAAATCAAGCGTTATATTTTTTAAAAAATTTTATGAAATTTGTGTGTATAAAATGTATAAATTTTTTATATTTAATCAAATGCCAATATGATTGATAATGAGAAGTAAGAGGTGTATTAAACAAGCAAATACTTTTAGTATTTTACTAATTAAACAATTTGGTAAAAAAATATATTATATTTTAATATTCAGATTGCTAAGTTTTATGGAATTATTACTGTATTATGTAATCAGAAGCAATTTTACAATTTCATCAAATGATATTTCATGACCCAGAATTAGTATCAATATATTTTTACTCATATGCGCAACAAACTTCAAGTAGCATGAAGAAAACTCATGAATGCAATTATGGAAAATTAAAATCAATAAAAGTATGGTAAGAAGCAAAAGTATTAATTTTAATTTGATAATTGAAGTATGAGGTAAGTTTCCCGAAAGATCTAAATAAATAGGTAATTAAAAATGTATTTTTAATTCAAAATTTAAATGTGTTTATCCAATAATTATTTATATGACAACTATACATTTTTAAGATGTTGATGAAATATATTTAATTAAACCATGACTTTTACAATTATTGCATATATTGTTAAAGCCATGGTTTAACTTAATATGAATTATATATAAAAATAACTATTTTCACTGAATATATATTCAGTGAAAATAATTCATCTTTATTTTAATAATATTTTAATATTTAATAGTAACATAAGCAAATAAACATAACGATATTTAATATAAATTTTCATTTCCTTAAAAATCATTTCTTATGCATTATTCATAAATGGAATTAAATATATAAAATTCATTAATGATTTGTTTTATATCCTAACGAGACTAATTAGAAAATTATTTCTAAACATTTTGAAGATAAAATATTGTTTTGGACAGATAATTATATCGTTAATTGTTTTCTTTACTCTTAATCTGAAATGAAACTGTGGTAGGAATGCTAATAAAAGCTTAAGATACAAAATCTTTTAAGCAAAACACTTTAAGAAATAAAATCACGGGTTCTTAGAAATATTGTATTTATATGGCTTTAGAAAAAATACCATATAATGTTTTAAAAATACCAAAAAATATTTTAAGATAAAATTAATCTATTAAAATAATTTTTATATTATTTAAATACTGTTTTCTTATTATTTAAATATTTCTTGTATTTAAATATTTTACTGAGAAATTTGAAAAGTTATTCTACAGCACCTTCAAAATAAAGATGGATTCATCTAATAATTAAATTATGGAAAAAATTAATTTAATCATACTCATTGCCCCAAAATAACATATTGTTAAAACATAATAGTTAATGGTTTGAATAAGGAGTCACATATAGTTATTCAGGAAGTTAGTAAGATATATTTGGAACTTTATACAAATAAATATCTTAATCGAAAGCCATCGGTTGTATCTGAAGAAAATCCAATTATCTTTATTGGAAGGAAGAATTTATCCTAAGAGGGTGAAAGTAAAAGATAAAATCTTCGGTTAAAGTAATCGGCGAACAAGCAATCTATGATTCTTCCAAACTCACATTAAAGAAATAATATGGTCTTGTATATTGAGGCTCCATAAATGTCAGAAGGGATTAAAGAAAATTATTTACTTACATAAGTGTATGATTCAGCTATGTGTATTTCATTTTAGAAGAGCATTATGGTAATTTTATCCATAAAAAAAGTTCTCTTGATTTTATTCTTACGAAGGATTTATGAGATAGTTTTACTTCAATTTTCCTTGTTAGAAAGCTTTTATCTATTGATAAAGAATCTATAATTCTTCCGAAATACATAAGTATATTTATGATGATTTCTAATGCAATTTAAAGAAAACACAGCATTGCTGAATTTATATTGCTCATAATATCTGTTTAACTAATGAAGTATTCAAAATGATAGCTTACTGAAAAAAATTTTAAAATTCTCTTATTATTATGTCTTTGTCAAACTGACTGCATTTTCTTATTAATTAAGATGTATCTATGGTACATTCCTGTTAATATATCTAATTACAGTTAAATTTTTTAAAAAATATTAAAATATTAATTAGTGTAATTAGGTTAATTTAAGAAGTTTTAGTTACTACTAAAATTATCATTTTATTCTAAATCGAAATAAATTACTTTGAAAAAAGGTTTTTGTGAAATTTCAAATGAAATGTTACATTATAAATACATAGCATTTAAAAAAGTTTTCTGAAAATTAACAATTCTTGGTACCATATAAAGAATAGATTTGAAGTGTTTTGAATACTCTCCTTGATCATAATTTAGAATGATTTGTCAATAAAATTCATAAGTTCTGATTCTGTATGAATAGGCTGTTTTCTTTCTGTAAAATATGCATCAAAATTTCAAATAAAGATTTGGACTATTTTTTAAATTCAGTTCCCAAAATAAATCATGATACTTCCCGTGCTTGTTTGTGTTTTTAAACTAAGAAAGCTTAAAAAGGTTTTGGTTTCAATTAAAAACAATTGTTTCAAGGCACAGGTGCCGTATAATCCCTGATTCCAAATTCTGAATTTTTTGGCGATGAAGAAATGTTGCCAAGATGACGTATAGTAACGTGCTTGATGACATAAATACTAGTGTACCAAAATAGAATTTTCTGCATAATTCTTATAGGTCTCCATATGTATGACGTAACAAAAACGAGATTGCCTGATACATTAGAAAATTCGTCAAAAAAATCGCCAATATCAGAATTTGGCGTCATGGATTATACAGCACCTGTGCTTGTTTCGAATGTATAAATCCACTTTTGCACCAATATTTGTAAGCTATTAATTATTCTATTTCAAACATAGAAAAGTATTTAAAAAAATCCAGTTTACATGAGGTACATATAATGAGGAATCATTATCTGGGATATATACTGAATGTTAATGAATTAGTAATAGTTTACCTCTGTAATTTTAATCAGATACATTGTCATATTATATAATTAGATTCTGAAGCGAAAGCAATTATCATATATGTGTGTATTAGAAATAATATATTGTAATAAATATAATGAATGTCTGGATCATATGCATGAAATTAAATACATTGAGAACATTCTTATATTAAAAAATATATAAAAATATTCATTTATTAATCATACACTAAGTAAGCTTTATAGTTTATGTTTTTTCTATCAAAAACTATACATTATATAGTTTAATTTATATATCCTTAAATACCATCGTATTCGTTATCTAAATAACCTTTTTAAAAATTTAAATATTGCATTAAATAATTATAAAAAGTAATTATATAAAAGTACAAAATATAACACAAAATTGTGACTATAAATTAAGTAATATGAACTAAAACTGCTTAAAAGCAAGGAAATGTACTGTACTTTAAAGAAATGAACATTTTCTTATAACAGGGTTCCAATGTTTTAATAATTTCGAAATCATAACTAACTATATCATTGTTTTATGATATATTTTAATTATTAGATAACTGAAATTTATCGTAAAACAATGCAAATTTTTAATACTAATTTTCATGCTAATTTGTAGTTTTTTTTTAATGCTGAAGAGTAACTTTTATTCGCCTGAGAATTTCTCTTTTAATTATAAAATCTGAACATTGAAAAAAGTGAAATTTAAATTATGTCATATAAATTAATAATATTTTTTTTAATATTTTTTCTTTGCTGCACGAAAATAATATATCATTGAATAAATAAATTTATTTTTACAAAAGAGCTATTTTATATTTGCGATATGAAGATAAAAAAACAATACCTTTATATTTACAATACAAAGATAAATATTGTAAGAAATTTCCTTCTTTAGTATAAAGGCAATACTTTAAAAAAATATATGCTCAATTATTTCCATAACTTGTGAAAAATTGCTTTTAAATAAACCGTCAAGCTTTCATAACCTTTTTCTGAAAGTTCCAAATTTGCATTCAATTTAAGACAAAGCAGGCAATCCGTCTCACATATTGCATTATGTTAATCAATAAAATATTTCCATTCATATGAAAAAATGCATTTTAAAGCGAAAATGCTGATATTTTCCGACATATGTCATGAAATGAAAAAAAAAATACATCATGATTTTTGTTATGGAAAAATTTAAAGCTGATGTCGTTTACGTCGTAAAGGACATTTTTGACATTAACAATTTTAAAATTTTATTCCTAAGCAATCAGATTTCCATTTCATTTCGCACTTTGTTGAAATATTCAAGTAAATATGCAAAGCACAGGAATTTAATATGAATCAATAATACAGATTTAATAGTAAAATATTACAATAAATATTTGAGAATTACGCTTTATATTCCTTAAAATGCATAAATTTTAATCCAGTATAAAAAAGTATAGTCCTTTATTGTATTTAATCAAGAGATGTAGCGCCCTCTGTCTGCAGCGCCACCCATGGCATCGTCAACGGGAAGCCAGTCCCTCTCCAACAACCGACGGTATGAGACATGTCCATATGACTCTCATGTTTATTTTCTTTTCTTCAAATTTAAATGTTTTAGTTGTTATTTAGTATTATTTGTAGTATCTGTGTGTATCTGTGTTGTGCTCAAATTGTACCTAAAATTGTAATAAAATATTTTGAGCTATTTAAGGAACCTATTTCTTTGTTCCTATTAAACCAGCTACATGCTACACGCTACAAAAAATGGCAGCCCAACGTGAGACCCGAGTTTGAGTTTCTTTTTGCTCTTGAAAATTCTACCCAGAATTAAATTTTGTTGTTGGAGGGGAACTCAAAATTTTGCAGGTTACCTCCTGATGTGTATTGTTTTATGGATTCATTAGAAGTATAATCTCATCCGAGATCATTAATCATTATTATTATTAGATTCCGAAGTGTAATCTCATCCGAGATTTTTCTTGTTCGTTTGAGGAGTTCAGCGATCTGAAAATTCCAGATAAGTTGCTTTTATACTGTACTAAGAATTAAAATTAAGTTATGTTTAAGCAGAAAAATGTTAATGTTTAAGCACGTATGAATATAAAACTGCGTAAAAAGGTTTCTTTATAAGTTGTGTTCCATAAAAGTGTTATTATTTTATGTTCTCGAATTTTGAACAGTATTATTACTTGCGAGTATAATTATTTGTTTGATTTGGTAGATATGTTTCACATATTATTAAATGAATAATATTTTGTATTAGAGTATTGAATTAAAAGATATATTTATTTTATTATTATATTTGAAGTATTATAGTATGTGTACGTGAATTAATATCTCTGTTACTTCTGAATATTTTTATTTCTCATATATTATATTTCTTAATTCTGAATAGTTGAAAATATATTCTTTAAAGTGAGATAGTGTTTAAAATATAGTATCTAATAGAATTTAATTGTCTGATGACTGTGCATTTTTCATGGGATGATACTTTTGTTTTGATTTAAAACACGAAACAAAGCGCCGCAAACGACCGTTGTTATTACTTTCATATACGCCTCACTGTCTAGCCTTTCAATATCTATGAATGCTATTTTTATTTATTTAATTTTTTTTCGTCATTCACTTTCTGTTTAGAATCTTTGTGTTTTATTTTTTTAGTAAGAGGTTTCATTGAATAAAGAATGAAAATATATTGTATTCCATGTATATATTTAAGGATATAAATTAAGATTACAACATTATTATTAATATTTTGGTAAAAGGTATCAGAATTGATATTCTAGAAAATTGAAGAACTTTTAAGTTATATAAAAAGTCAATAAAACATTTTGTTATTTTAATATAAAATATTCTTTGAATGCATATGATTAAGTTATCTCAATTAATATATTTTGAATTATTGAATGTGGTATTAAAGTATTGATAAAATATAATTTATAAACAAAGGTACACATTTAGAAATTATTAATAATTATAAAACGAAAGTAAAGAGTTATAAATGAAAGGAAAATAAAATTTATGGTAGAATTGTGAAATGCTTTGTTTTGGTTTTGTTTGATTACAGTGAATATCATATGAATATTTCAGGTTTATTTACAATAATTTAAGAGTTCATTTTATTTGCAGTAAATATTTGGATAAATAATAATAGTTTTCTTTACTTATGTTTAAAGTTAAAACTTTACTTATGTTTTGTTAAGTTAGTACTTTACTTATGTTTAAAGTTAAAATGTTTATATTTTCACATAATAGTATTTAAGACTGATGGTGTTTAAATTTTGTTTTAACTAAAATAAATAAACACATATTTTAAAAAATCAGTATTTTAAATCAGTTGAAAATAACTTTAGAACTCTTAAAAATAAACTCATGCAAAAATGGCCTTCCTTGGGAAAGGGAAAAAGAAGATTTGAGAAACCTCGCTATAGAAATGGGGCTAGGGGTAGCAGATGATCTAAAGGTAATTCAACTGAAAGATATTATAACCAAATCAAACGATTATGATGAAGAGTTAGTGAAAAATATGCTAACTAATATAATAGAGGAACGGCTTGAAAAAGAAAAACAAGCTGAATACGAAAAAGAAAGAGAGCATGAATTGCAACGCTTAAAACTTCAAGTGGAAGCTCAAAAGGTACTTTCCTCCACTGCCACAGCTCCAGCCAGCGAAGCAGAGAAAACAAATTGGGATCTAAATCGTATTCTCCCAAAATTTAATCCCAATAAGGATGAAATAGGACTGTACCTGACAGTTTTTGAACGTCAATTAAAATTAGTGAATATACCTGAAAGGAATTGGATGCCGTACTTGATAGGCTCATTGCCAGCCGAAATAAATCAATTAATTGCTAGAGAAAATGAAGAAGATGTTAACGACTACTCAAAGGCGAAAGAGATGCTCTTGAAGCGTTTTCGCCTTACATCAGATAGGTTTCGGCAGATGTTCTCGCAACATAGAAAAAGTGCAGAAGTAACATGGAAAGACTTCTATTTTGAAATTAAATCATATTTCGAGGGATGGGTAAAGGAGTTGAATATCATCACTTTTGAGAAATTGCAAGATTTAATTATAGCTGACCAGTTAAAGAAAAGAATACCTCCAGAGGTAAGAGAACATTTTGTTGATCAATGGTCAGAGCTGAATGATCCTTTAGAACTTGCAGAAAAGCTTGACAGTTATGAAAATGTAAGACTGGGGATGAAGAAAAATTCACCTATCTTTGCTAAGAAGCCAAATTTCAAAGACTATGTTAAATCTATTTCAGAAAGAAACTATAAGCCTCCTAACTCTAGGGAACATAACAAAATAAAATATTCCAACTATGAAAGTCCAAAATTTAGTAAAGACAAGCCAGAAAGAAAATTTTCGGTTCATTGCTATGGATGTGGTAATCCTGGTTTCATTCAGTCTAAGTGTCCAAAGTGCAACATATTAAAAGAAGAGGCTAAAACAGTTGTTAATGGTGTAAAATTGTATACCGCACAAGCTTCAGATTCATTGTCTAGCTCAATTTTTTTAACTGTTTGTGGTGAAAAAGCAGCTTTTTGTGCCGACACAGGTGCATCAAATTCCATTGCGGGAGAGAGATTTTTTTGTTTATTGAAAGAGAAAGGTTTTAAATTTCAAAAGAAGACTATTACAATGGTACTTGCTGATGGAAAAGAAAGAAATGTCCCAGCCTTGACAACAGTCGTGAATCTTAATGTAGAAGGAAAGAAAGTTCGTATGAAATTTATTGCGTTACCAAATGCTAAAGGTAATAGAACATTGCTTGGCACTGACTTTCTCCAGGCTGCTGGTATTGTGCTTAACATCCAGAATGGCACTTGGCATTTTAGTGAATATCCACACAGACATTATCCATTTTATCAGGAAACATCTGAAACCGTAAGTGCTGCAAAAGTAATAATGTCGCAAAAATTAACTTCGCCTGATATGTCTGCTGAAATTTCAGGAACCTCTAATTCTGTGCAATTGAGAAATGATGAAGGAAAACACTTGACAAGAGAACAACGTCATAAATTAAATTCATTGCTGGAAGAATTTGAAAATAACTTCAAACCAGGGGGAGAACCTACTCCTTTTATTGAACACAGAATACAGACTGGAAATAGCCTACCTGTTGCTGAACCTCCATATAGAATGACACCTGCAAAGAAAGAGTTGTTGAAGAAAGAGCTAGATTCCTTACTAACAGAAGGAATAATTGAGGAATGTGAATCTCCTTATGCAAGTCCTGTGGTATTAGCGCCTAAACCGAACGGTACCATCAGATTGTGTGTTGATTACCGTAAGTTAAACTCCACGACTATTCCGGATAACTATCCACTACCTAGAATGGATGATTTATTGACTGAAGCCAAGTCGACGAAATACATGTCTACGATAGACTTAAGATCTGGTTATCATCAGGTCAAAGTTCATGAATCGGACCAAGAGAAGACTGCATTCATCTGTCCATTTGGAACTTTTAAATTTTTACGTATGCCTTTTGGGTTGCGCAACGCACCCGCAACTTTTCAACGTCTCATTGATAAATTTAGATCTGGTCTCAAAGATGTTTTTGCATTGTCATACCTTGACGATATCATTATCTTATCAGAAACTTTTGATGAACATTTATCAGATTTACGAAAAGTGTTTGAAAGACTTTCTATATTTAAACTGAATGCTAACAGAAGCAAATGTCATTTTTCTTGTGACAGAGTGAAGTATTTAGGTCATTGGATAACTGAAAAAGGTGTGGAAGTGGATGCTGACAAAGTATCTTCTATTCAAAAAATTCCAACACCAAAATGTGCTAAAGAAGTTCAGTCCTTCCTACAGACTTGTTCCTGGTTTCGGAGATATGTTCCCCATTTTTCTGAAGTTGCTAGACCCCTTAGTGACTTAACAAAAAAGAATAAACAATGGACATGGGGTGATACCGAACAGAAAGCATTTGATGAGTTAAAAAGACGGCTGATTTCACCACCTGTGTTGTCTCAGCCAGATGGATCTAAACCATTCCTCATAAGAACTGATGCTAGTAATTACGCTCTAGGAGCAGTCCTTATCCAAGGAGAAAGACCGGAAGAACATGTGATTGAGTATGCCAGTCGATTGCTCAGTTCAGCAGAAAGAAATTATTCAACTACTGAAAGAGAAGCACTAGCTGTAGTATGGGCACTTGAAAAGTTCCGTGGCTATGTGGAAAATCAAGAAATTATTATTGCATCTGATCACCAACCCTTGAAGTGGCTTATGAGTATTAAATCGCCATCCGGACGCTTAGCTCGATGGGCTCTTCAAATCCAGTCATATCATCCGAAAATTCTTTACACTCCAGGAAAATCTAATGTAATTGCAGATCTTCTGTCCAGACCAGTTGATAAAGTGGACAAATTTGTTTGTAACTTGAACACTATTTCCATAGATTTGCCATCCAGGAAATCTAAAGATATTCGTGAAGAACAATTGAAGGATGAGGATGTAAGAAAAATCATAGAGTGCTTTGAAAGTGGTCGGAAAGATGAAAACTATGTAAATTGGACTAGTAGAGGGTATCTGATGAATCAGGGAATACTGTATCGATATTCGCCTGAAACAGAGTCAGAAGAAGCACAGTTAGTTGTCCCTTGTCACGAGCGAGAACGTGTCCTACAGCAATATCATGATACTCCCACTGCAGGACATTGTGGAGCTGAGAATACGTATCATAAAATTGCTTCTAGGTATTTCTTTCCTGGCATGAGAAAGTTTATCGCCGAATACGTGAAAGATTGTGCTGAATGTAATCGGTACAAATCTAACAACCAGAAACCTGCTGGATTACTCAGAACGCCTATTTACTCACAAAGATTTGAGACGCTGGCAATAGACTTGTTTGGCCCTCTCCCAGAGACCCCAACTGGGAAAAAATGGATTTTTCTTGTTGAAGATACAAGTACACGATGGGTCGAACTTTTTGCCTTAAAAGATGCTACAGCTATCAATTGCTCTAAAATATTGATAGAAGAAGTCTTCTTACGCTATGGCCTACCTAGAAGGGTAATCAGTGACAATGGCGTACAGTTCGTCAGTGCTGTAATGCAACAAACTTGTAAAATCCTGGGTATTAAGCAAGATCTTATACCGTTATACCATCCTCAAGCAAACCCTGCTGAACGGAAAAATCGAGACCTAAAACCCAAATTAGCAATTCTAGTAGGTGATTCACATGATACTTGGGAGGACAAACTACCCATGATACGTTTTGCTTTAAACACTGCAAAATGTGATTCTACAGGTCATACGGCAGCTTACCTTCAGTTCGGAAGAGAGCTTCGAACCACAGATGATGTCAAGCATGATATAAGAGCTGTCATTGATAACGATAACTTCGTCGCAGAGATAACACCTTACTTGAAAGAATTTGCACGTCTTACACCATTAATTAGAGAACGTGTAGAACAAAAACAAGATGCAAGAAAGGAGTACTTCGACAAGAAGCATAGACCCGCTTATTATCAACCAGGTGATAAAGTTTGGATCACTTTACATCCCATAAGCAAGTCTAAGACCAAAACAAGTAAGAAATTCATGCCCAAACGTGAAGGACCTTATATTATCCTAACAAATAGATCACCAAATACATATGATGTTGCAGACCCTGCTGCCCCTGATCAAGTACTCGGTACTTATCATACCAGTATGTTGATGCCTTATCAACAATCATCTAGAGATAACGGTCCCGTTTTCCCTTTGAAAAGTAGAGGAAGACCACGTCGACACCCTCAGCAGCTTCCTAATCTCAATCCTGTCTCCTTGCCGGGACGTCGGCGGAGCCAGAGGGGAGTCTGTAGCGCCCTCTATCTGCAGCGCCACCCATGGCATCGTCAACGAGAAGCCAGTCCCTCTCCAACAACCGACGGTATGAGACATGTCCATATGACTCTCATGTTTATTTTCTTTTCTTCAAATTTAAATGTTTTAGTTGTTATTTAGTATTATTTGTAGTATCTGTGTGTATCTGTGTTGTGCTCAAATTGTACCTAAAATTGTAATAAAATATTTTGAGCTATTTAAGGAACCTATTTCTTTGTTCCTATTAAACCAGCTACATGCTACACGCTACAGAGATATTTTTAAATGTAAGTTATATTATATTAAAATTATGTGGATATCCAGACAAAAAGATGTTTTTAGATTCTTAATAATTAAACACACACACACACACAATTGCTTGCGCTATTTTTACATTCAAATTACAAAGTGCCTGAGAATCATTATTGTATTAGATAACAACATCACTTTTTTTTACATTTTCAAATGACATACAAGTATATAAGCAATTAGCTTATTTTATTATACTATACAAACACTATTGCCTGAAATAAAAACCTCATCCAGAGTACGAAAAGCTTTGAATAAATATATCAATGAAATCTTAGGAAGCAAACATTTTATTTAAATTTTGATTTCTTATTCAGCATAGAATCATCATAGAGCCAAACGTCAAGGATGATCATCACATGCACCATTTTTTGTTTCCTCATAATCATTTCTCGTGTCATTTTTTTGTTACTTCGTAATGAAAACCATTTTTATGAATGATATTTATGATATATAATGAAAAAGAGTTAATGGTTTCAATAAGATATTGTGCATGGAATTTCAAATGTTTTTGCAATATAATTAAAAATGTTTGTTTTTATATTTTATTCCAGTTAAAATCAGTCTTTTACGCTATTTTCATTTTTGCGTTTTACTTAAAAATAAAATATTGATAAAATAATCGTATATTTTCCCAACAAAGTATTGATAGGTTGATATATTATCAGAAATAAATTTTATTTTATGTGTAAAGAAGTGAATATTTATTGCTAAGTTATAAGGATAACACTTATATATTATCAATTCATTTGCCTATTTATTATTTTATTCGATTAATTCTAATTAAAATGATTCATATAATTTCTCATCCAACGAAGTTTTTGAAATGGTGTATATGCAGAATATATGAAAAGAAATAAAAAATTTAAATTGTAACTAAAACTGTGTAGTTAAAGGAAATTTCCAATTCTAAAGGATTTTAGTAATTATGGAGAAATATAATATTGAGATGTTGAAGTAAAGAATTATTTAAAGTTACGCAGTTAAAGCTGTAGCATTTTAATCTTTTACAAAGCAACATTTTACGCCTTTGTAACTCATTAATTTATATTACTTTTGACATATATAAATAGCAGTTGGAAGAATGAATTCATCGAAATGTTATTTATCAAATGAAACATATGTAATAATTAAATGCATATATAATAATGACGCATATAGAATATGAAGCACATATAATAATTAAATAAATCCTTTTCATATCTTTTGGTAAATTAAATAATTCATCAAAAGATGAAAAGGATTTTTCGATATAAGTTTTAAAATGTGATATTGAAAAAAAGGTAAAACGCGTGGGTGGTCGTGCTATGTGAGTTTTCATATAATATGTAGTACTTGAACTTTAAAAGAATCTGAATTTTTTCAGCAAAATTTTCAAAATCGATACACCAAATATAAATACTTTAAGTTAATCACGCACAGTACATTCGTTTTATAGGTAAGAAATTCAACTGTTTAAAATCCAGTTTTGATGTTTTTGAATATATTTGTTAAAATACTGCTGAAAAAAATATCAAAAGTCCATTTGATTAATTTAGCATCATCTTTCTAATTCTTTGAAGAATTTTTATAACTTATATATATATTCAAGTACCTCAAATATTTTCAGAATCCTTTAATGTTATAAAAAAAGATATTCTACTTATCTTCTTTGATGCCATTGGAAGCTATTAATTTAGCTTGCATTCATATTAATTTTAAAATAATTTTCTGTACAAGAATTAAATTTCAATTACTATCATATAAAATTTAATCTTTAAACAAAGTAAGCAAATTTTGATATTATTTTAATTGAAGATATTTTCAATTTTATCTTTTTAAATCTTTATTAAATTTGTCTAGATGGAAAAATACATTTTAGAGTGTGCCTAGATGAAAATTGATGACTTTTTCCTCCACTGTTATTTTTATAAATGTTTAAAAAAACAAGATAAAGCTGAAAACACGATACACTAATATATTAACTGCTATCTGTTTTTCCCAACATGTCGTCAAATTGAGGAAAACTGAGGGGTACCTTAAAGTATAGACTACCCTTTCTTAATAACTTAAATAAAATAAATGTTTAAAAAATTTTATTTCATATCTATTTGGAGAAATTTTTTCTTAAAATACCATTTAATTAATGTTTATTAAAAAAATTCATAAGGATTATTAAATATGTTTAACAAATATTAATAATGTATACCAAAAATGCTTTAATTATTAAAATATGTTACATTGTTATTCTCATTGTCGCATTGAAATTTATCTTCTAACTTGAGAAAAATAAAAGTAGATAGGAACAATCACAATTTACGCAACAATTGACTCACTTTAACAATGCAATTACGTCCATTGTAGACTATTGTATTCTAGATTCACATTGCCTTTAATTCTAGAGAAACAGTTGTTCGTTAAGGGTAAAATATTTTGTTGTTGAAATGTTTACTTTTGTAATGTTTAGTTATTACTTATTTATTACCATCTTGGGTGTCGCAGTTATTTTTATTTTAAGGTTGTCATATAATTATTTTAAATACTTACTTGATGAGTTAATGGAACTTGAATATGAGGACTATTTAGAATTGGTTAATGGAAATATTGCCGATCTGGATTTTGAGCTGATCCAGGCTGTTACTGATATTGTAGATGTAAATGAATTGAATATGTTTTATAGTGGTGGTGATAATATTGTTATTGCTGATCAAAATGCTTTTGTAGTTCCTCCAATTGAAAATCCTGGATTTGGAGATCAGCTTAATACACAACCCGATGTTTTTGAGACCAGCTCAGAGGAAAGCGATTTTGATTTCCCTATTACACCATCATTGTATAGTTGTACTGATTCCTTTCCTATAACTGAGGCTAATATTTCTAGTGAAAATCAAGGAATTCTTTCATCACAGGTCTCACAAGAAAGACAGGGTATCTTTCGTCGTAGTTCTAGACGTTGGAAAAGAGTTCGGCGTTTCTTTCGCAAGTACTTTTGCTGCTGCTGTTAAGATATTCTTCATGTCTTCAAGATCTTTTTCAATACAATGCTTTACGTAAAATCTTGGCAGTAGAACTTGTTCTTATATGAATACTCTAATGAAAAAATTAGCTTTTTACCTTTCTTTACAATTTTGCCTAGAAACATAATTGCAGCTGACAAGTGTTTGAAGAAATACCCTCTAAATTTGTAGTTTCTGTGGTTATGTAAAAATATAGTAATAGTTCAAGTACTATATATACATAAAGAATTTAATTTTTGATTGTATTCAAATTCAGCACCATATACGAAAACGCTTTTTCAAACTTAGATCTGTATTTTCAAGCTCTTATAGTCCTCCAATAGTTTCTTAAAACTTGGGATTCTTTTCTCATATTTGTCAGGATACGAGAAGATATTTTCAATGTAACTCTTTACTATTTTATCCTGATATTTTTGCATATATTAATATTTTATCATAAAAAGCTACAAGGAATAAATCAAGGATTTTATATAAAGGAAAAAATTAGGATAAAAAAATTTTGGTACTTCTAATCAAAATTAAATGAAGCTCTTAATCACAATATTACGATATCCAATATGTTAAGTTGGTTACTTATATTGCGTTGCTAATCAAAAATAAAGCAATGGAACCAAAGAAGATTCAATTGCCACGGAGATATTTTCTGTACTTTAACGAAAATATTCATTTGAAGAAAAATGCAAGACTTAAAACTCTAATAAAATGTGAGAAAATTTTGTAATAAGATGTTATATTACGTCTAACATTCGAAACTAAGTTTTAAAACTGTAAAATGATTACCTGAACTTTATCTTAAAAGTAGTAAAAGACGGTAGGAATTCAATAGAGTCGCAATCTTTTTTCTTAGTGTCATTTGTGAAATTTAAGAATTACTGAAGCTTTTTCTCAGAAACGTTTATTTGAATTCCACTCAGAAGCTTAAGACCGAAGAAAAGCTAAGAAGCAGTACAGATGAATTCAAAAATTGTTTATAACAGGTACCAAAATTTGAATAGTTATTAAAAGCAATGATACACACTGATCCCAATATTTGAATGATTTTCCGTCCAAATTTGGAAAACTACCCTTGTGGTTAAAGGAAATATAAAAGATTTTATGTGAAATAAAATGCGGAATCCATTAAATTCTTCATGCAAAGCAAGAATCAACAAACTGACTAAAATCTGTTTCTTAAATCTATTTGCAAATGCAGTATTTAAGAGTGATGCTATTATTTCCTAATGCTGGATTTCAAGAAAATTGGGTTTCATAATTCAAGCACAAGACAATAAAAAATTCCGAAATATATTTAATAATAATAAAATCCAAAGTATTGCTGTGTAACTTTTTCAGTAAGCAAAAAAAATCAAAAAATAAAAAACAAAAAAAAATAATAAATGTGTTGTTTATTTCCTTAGTTTATATTTCTTAGAACAATGTTTAAGATTCTATAGTAAATGATAGTTAAACACATATTAAAAATAGTTTTTAAGAATTACAAACCATCTATACTTCAATATTCTGGTAGTTTTCTAATCAGTTGAGCGTAAAAGATCTCCAAATATGCATGTTTAATTCACTTTATTTTTGTACTAGTTTTTCAAAAATGAACGTATTTAATAGCATATATTCTATTTATTGCAGTAATTTAGTAAATAACCCTTTTTTAACAATTATAAATACCTTTCTCGACATAAAATTTGCTTAAAGGGGTTTAATCAGTACATTTTATATATATATATATATATATATATATATATATATATATATATATATATATATATATATATATATATATATATATATATATATATATATATATATATATATATATATATATATATATATATATATATATAGATAGATAGATAGATAGATAGATAGATAGATAGAGATATATGGATATAGATATAGATATGAAATTAAAATATTAATTTAAATAATCATAATTGTTTTATATTTTACCAAATGTGTCTTCCTGAAATATATTATTACATCATGATGCCACTATATTAGAAGTACATTTGTGCATAATTTTTTAGCGTAATTATTTGTCCCTTTTTATTCATGTCCTTTCCACAGAATTGAAATCCATTTTTTGAAAGAATATTTATTACAGTGCTAGTTCATCTAAGGTTCTTTAAATAAAACATAATATTATTTGTCATCTTTGTTTACTTAAAACTTATAGTCATGTATACTTATTTGGAGTCAATTTTTGAGTATAATTTCTACTGAATTAGTTCCCGTCAACAAAAATAGTCTTATAGCTAACATCAAAATAGTTTTGGAAATCATACTCTTTTCTATATATTTTAGACACATAATATTTGTACATAAATGACAGTACTTTTTGCACATTATACAGATACATGAATTCCTCCACTGACTGGAAACTCAGAAACTACATCACCCGAAATTTTACATGAAATGACAATTTTCTTGTCAGTGTTCCACAATACAGATTAAGAAATAAACATTTCGCATGCCACTGCTCGTTTACTTGTAGAAAGAGCTGCTACAAATCTAGATTAATAGAATATTTCATTTTTAAGGACACTTCTCTGTCACTCTAATCTTTTCTTACAAATTGCATTTTTGAGCAATCAAGATTTGCATTCGTCACATTCGTAATTTCAAATAATGTCATATACATACGACGTAATTTAAAATCTTAGCTCTTCAAAGAACGAGTATTTTTTCTCAAGATAAAAAAAATTAAATCATTTTATGAAATATAATATCATTACTTTTCGTAGTAGTTAGATGTGAGTAGTATCTTTGGATGCAAAAAAATCTTATATTTTAAATAAATCAATATATAGGCTTACGAGTTTCAATGCTTACAGCTACAAAATCAATATTATAATATTTGTAAATGAACCGTGAATTAAGATTATGTCCTTAGTCTTCGTAAATATTTTTAACTATTCAATCTTCACATTAAAATTGAAATACAAAATTTACTGCTAAATACCAAGTCAAGAGAAAACTAGTGAAAGCTAGACAAATATTTTGTCCTAGAACAAATTCAATTAAATCATTATATATTGTAATTAAAATAATTTCACAAGTGACTCTTTCTTAAGGCACCTCTATTTGGAAAAACTAATTTCAATTTAGAACATAAGGAAGTGTAGAAAATAATTTCACTAGATTATCAATCTAATATTTATCATACTGTAAGTTTCAAAGATTTAGAAATCATTATTCACAAACATATTGATAATTGATGGTGCCATCTATCGGAGAATTTTAAAAAAGAGTAAAATAGGTACTTTCACCTTTGTGGTGCTTTGATTAAAACGAAAAATTGACTTTAATTCGCATATCTAAGGCATAGCGAGCTTGGCTTATCCAAGTATCATAAGTAACAACAACAACACATTCAATTAATAAAAAACTATTACTGGAATTTATTTTTTACCCTAAAATATAATTAGTTTTCTTCAAAATGTCTGAGGAGCATTCCAGGGGAAATAACACTCAATTCCAATAATTCCAAAAATTCATTTCTTAACTTACTCGGTTTACTTTATCTACTTTTATTTGGTAAAAAATTAAAGTATTATATACATTATGATATAATTTTGAAAAATCAAAGTTCTTGTCTCAATTTTTTTCTTAATCTTAAGTTTCATTCTTAATTTATCATGCTGAAACTGATGTTCAACAACACAATGTTTCAGAGTTCATTATTTATGTTCACTTTTTTATTATTTTTATTTTTACTGGCAGTACTGTGATCTGACTTTTCGCTGTTAACATTACTTTCTTCTTACCTCAAATGTAAATAATGTTACTCTTAGTTACAGATAAAGTTTTATTCTTTCTCACCTACCCTGGAGTAACTTTAAACTTTAGGTCCTGGAGTTTTATTTGCAAACGAGGGCTAATTAAACTGTAGGTCTCTGTCTATTTAACCCTCGTGTGCAAAATATGACCTTTGAGAGACAATGTGTATGCATTATAAATATATGTAACTATAAATACAGAGATAATGCTTTTGTCATATATATAAAATAATGTAATTCATATATTTTATTCCATTTAAATATTTTTTCTCCAAAGTGCTTATACTTACATTTTGCTTAAAAAGTAAAAACAAAAACTTAATATACAAATATAAAATGAACACCTGTGCCGTTATAGGAATATGAACTTAAAGCATTGTGCTAGAAAGATCGTAGGAAATAAACAACACTTTTTTATTTTTTTTTTTTTTTTTTTATTATTTAGATTTTTATACAAAAAAATTACACTGTAATATTTCTATTTTTTGCAACAGTAAAATCAAACTTTTTTGTTTACTGCTGTTCTTCACTGCTTCATATTTTGTTGTTCCCTGTTCTCTGTTGAGAGTACTGACATCCAATTTTCTTCTAGCAGTTTAACAGTTCTCATTAGAGATTTGCTTTCGCAAATAGCACCATATTTAAGGTTGCTTCCATTCAACTTGCTGATTATCGATCCTTGTTTAGTATGAATAAAAATTGTCCTTTTCTTTCATAAAAATAATTTTCATTTCTTTTCCTTTTGTAACCGTATTGCCAATATAGGGGACTGATTTTGCAAAGTTGAACATTTAAATAATATGAAAAGGGAGAATCATTGCTTTCGTTTGGTATAAGAAAATTTGTCTTTTTGTTATGCAAGAAGCAGTTTATATATTTATCCTCGCGTCTTCAATAAACATCAATTCTTCTAATAACTTGAGTCTACAGCTTTTATGCCAAATTCAGATTTACCAATGTTCAGCATTTACCAATGTTCTTAAAAAAATGAAGCTCATATATTCATTAGCAGCTATATTCATAAGATTCATATGTTTACAAGATAAATTATCAGGATTTTATTAAAAAAATATGCTACTGCGAGAAATCTTGAAGAATAGAATGAGTGAATTTAACAGCAGCAGCAAAAACATTTGCGAAAAAACTTCCTAACCCTTCTCCATCGATTAGACTTTCGACGGGGAGTGCCTCGACTTTCATTTGGGACTGATGATGATAATACTCCCACATTTCCACTAGAAATGTTAGCCTCAGTGATTGGAAAGGGATCTGTGGGATTATATAAGGCTGGTATAATATTGAAATTGACATCGCTTTCCTCTGAATTGATCTCAAAAACATCGGGATGGATATCAAGCTGATCTCCAAATCCAGGATTTTCAGTGAGGGGAGTTGTTATGAGATTTTGATTACCAGTAATAATATTATCACCTCCACTGTAAAATTCAGTTAAATCATTTACATCTACAACGTCAACAACAGTTTGGATCAACTGTAAATCCCTGTCATTAAGATTTCCATGACGCAATCCTAAATAATCATCATATTCAACTTCAATAAACTCATAGAGTAAATTTTTAAAATAATTGTAAACCACCTTTAAAAAGAGAATGATGGTTACACCCGAGGTGGAAATAAACAAATAATAGTTTAACATTACGAAGGTAAACACTGCAAGAGCAAAATATTTCGCAGCTTCACTGACAAAAGTTTCACTGGAATTAAAAGTAATTTACATTATTACAGACTTAATCGCATTGTTATACAAATAAATTTTAATTGTTAAATGAACCATGATTATTGAAATTTATTGTTGTTTTTTAGCTAGTTTATAAAATTTGATGTAACAATGAATACAATAATGATATATTTTTAATTGTTTAAACATTTTTAATTATTTAATATCTTTTTAAAAAATATTTATTTCAGGCTTAGAAGAATGTTTTATATTTATTAATTCTCTTCTATCAAATTAACGTAAAATAAAGGCTAGACATTAATTTTTCTTTTTCTACGCTATAAGGACTTGAAAAAATGTTTGACACGTTGAGTTCGGTATAGAATCAGGTACCCCTTGTGTGGTTTGGCAAAAAATTTGGTGAAACATATCGGCGATAAAATTTAATTTGTGATAACTCTCTTTTTATAGCTTTTGCATAGCGGTTATCTTGTTAGTCACATCTGGTCATCAAAAAATCACGGGGTAATCGAATGTAAAATTTTACCGATATTTTCTTAAACATTTTATGGCACAGGTGCCGTCTAATCTATGATTTCAAATTCTAAATTTTTTTGGCGATAAAGAAATGATTTCAAGATGACGTATCATGACGTCCGCGATGACATAAATACTAGGGTTACCAAAATAAAATTTTCTGCATAATTCTTATAGACCTCCATATGTATGACATAATAAAATTGAATGTGTCATATACATAAGAAAATCCACCAAAAAATCGCCAATCTCAGAATTTGGAATCATGGATTATACGGCACCTGTTCCCATATACTGAAAAATATTAGCACAGCATTCTTTTCTCATAATAGTTCTTACAAAATAAATCTTAAGAAAATTTTTAAGTACTTCGCGCGACACCCATGAGTTTTGCCAAGTAAAGTATGTTGTAATTTATTTTATTTATGTTCTTACGTTTTTCAAAGTAAAAATGATTGCTTTCAAAATGATATATTCCATATATCAGAATAATTCTGTAAATTAACTACATATTTCAGCTGAGAAAGGTTTAATATAAGTAGAGGCCATTAGCTAACAGGAAAATAACAATTTGTGTATTTTTTTTTATTTTAGTTCAAAATACTATATTGTAAGGAAGACTGTTATTTTTCTCAGAATAAAAAAATTTCTTACTATTGTTTTAGTTATGATTTGATGCAACGCAAACATTCATGAAATATATAAAACCAAGTTCATAAATAATTTAATCTCATTTAGGTTTTGACTTATTGTTAAATGTGTCTACTTTAATAATAATTATTTAATATTTTATCGCCATAAATTACATTTTTGAAGAATTTTAATCTTCAAAATGTACCTTTATGATGATATAAAGTTATAATATTTTGAAAATCCTATGTTTGAATATGAGATAAATTTTAACTATGATCTCTTTTATAGTTTGAAGTTCAAAATAATAACATAACAAAATTATATAATACGTACATTATAATAATTTCGTTAATAATATCATTGTTAATGAGAAAAATACAGAATTTATATACCTTTAATTATAAATTTAAATATATACAACTTAATTTCTGCACATTATGTATTATATATATATATATATACATATAATTAATCGTAATTTTTTTAAATTAGTAAAATGCGAAATTAAGAATAATAAAAAAGGAAAATGAAACAAAGTACCAATGTGGCCAACTTCTTAAGGATGTGTTGATCACACTAGCACAAAGTATGGCTTCTCTGCAATGGCTCCAGACAAAAGTCTTCATGAAGCCACTACACCCCGAAACCACACTAAAAATACATTTACAAATGTCAGGCCAAAATATAATAATAAATCCAAAATTGCCAAAATAAACTATTAAATTTATAGTAGTCAAAATCAAATTCCAAACCCGCAAAAATTGCAAATAAATGCAAGTATGTAAATACAGGAAAAATCAAATACCAACCAAACAAATTTATGTATTCATAATTCGTATCAAATGCAAGATCATAAAGATTTCATTAAATTAGCACTTACCATTTCAGATTTACAATGAATATTCAAGAGAGTCATTTTTTTCAAAATATTTTGCACATTCTAAAAATAAAGGCCGCTGTGACCTGGTTTGCTTGGGCGTCGTTCTCATTATCGGAAGATAGTGAGTTCGAATCCCGGATAACTGAAGATGCGTCATATAAGCTAAAAGGGCTGGAACACGTTATATATGAGGTGGCCACAATGTTCTTCAAGTAAAGTTATACATCTGGGGGTGGAAAGCCAAGCGATGGTGGTCTTCTGCTTGGTCTCTGCTTCAAAAACATGAAGACTCCACCCAGCTGCTTCTGTCCAGCTGGTAGAGTCTAACTCAGGACTAAGTACAAAGAAGCAGGTTGGTGCAACAACAACATTCCAAAAATATCAAATATTGAACAAAATAACAATCATGTGTTTTTTGTGTAGACCTCCTATAAATAGAAGAATAAAGAATTATTTCGATTTATTACGATCGGTCTGCACAAAATTATAGGAGGTTTAATATTCTTACCACTAATAATGCACAATAATTTCTATTAATTCAGAATAGTTTTAGTTTTTAAATTTTAGGATAATTTGATAAGATATATTTTCAATAAAATATTCTAATTATTAACAGTAAAATTTGCGTTTTATTGCTGAAATTCAACAATTTGATTCTTTAATAGAATTTTATGAAACTCCCATGTGTTAAACACATTGCAGATACTTAAATTATTTTTAAATTAACAAAATTGCTCAATTTTACATTAAAATATAGAGTATTTGGGATGTAAATAATAAATTGAAATTATTTATTTACTTAAGTATTTATTATAAGTGTCTCGCGCGTAAATTATACATATGTTTGTACAAAATTTTTATATGTTTAATATTCTTACCACTACTTTTTTGAAGAAAGAATAAGTTGAAAAGAAAGAAAGACTTGTGAGGTAGAACTATTATTTAACTTTGAAAATATAGATTTAAATTTCATTGAATTCATTTGAAATATATTGATTTAATTTTTAAATCGATAAGATTCATTATACTCATATTAACCTCAAACAGAAATTGAAAGTATGCTTATTAGCATAAAAACTGTGTGTCAAACTTTCAACCCCATTTTAAAAGATGAAATTAAACCTAAAGTTCAAAACTATTTTGAGGAAGAATATTTTATTATTCATTTGTATGATTCTAATTCTTTCATTCATTTATATACATTTTAAAGCAAAAAATTAATAGATGGATGCTAATACATACATACATAAAAGAAAACTTCTATTACTGCAATAAATTTCCATTACCGAATACAGCAAATGAAACAAATCAATACCAATGTAATTTATTATAAAGAAAGACATGCATCTTGTTAGAAATATTACAAAACAAACATAGCCTATACTTTTACACTATAAAAATAATTTATATAAATTGATTATTTGCTGGTTGAAAATAAAATTTACAAAGTAAATGAATAAACTGGAATAAACTTTTATCAGCTTAAGTATTCAAACCAAAAATAAATCATTCCTAATTAATTGAGAATTCTCTAAGATGTTGGTAAAGCAATCACAAGTTTTCCTTTTATAATAAATAAATCCTTTTCATGTTAGTCAATAATCATTCATCAATGACAACGTGATAAATCTTGTATCTATCTTAATTGCTGTAGATTTCTTTTTCTTAAATTACTTTTTATGGAAACAAAGTGGTATGAATAATTATTGTTTTTGTGAAATTAATTAGAGGTTTTATTCAGTTCAATTTTTATCCATATGTATTGTTTTCAGATACACAAAAATGAATGAACCTGAATTGTATAATATTCTCATAATTATTGAATTCATAACTATAATGCTTGTAACAATGAAATTAGACCTAGATTTTAATTTGTTTTTCAGCATCTTTAAGAAGCTTCGTTAAAAGCAACAAATATTTGTTCCAACGCTGTAAATTTAATATTTTGTAGTACTCATCAAAAATAAATTATAATTATATAACGTTAATTTTTACATAAGTTATTATACTCTATAAATATTTTTATTCTTGAAATAGGATAGAATATCGTACTAAAAAAGAAACTAAGTGAATATCAACTATGCAACTTAAGTTTGTATAAAAATTATTGAATATTAAGTTTTGAAAATTCTTGAAAATGCTCTTCAAATAGCTAAGGAAAAGTTTTTCTTTTAATTACGAGGAATATGGAACAATAATCAAAAATATTATATCAACAATATTATATCAACACAACTATAAAAAACGTAAATTCAAACTACATTTATACCACTACATATATATATATATATATATATATATATATATATATATATATATATATATATATATATATATATATGTATGTCACCAAAGAGCAGCTGAACTGTTTTTTATCGTTAACCAAATGATCAAAGCTCATGATTACATATTAAAATAAAAGTTTTCAAAAACAAATACCTTGATATTTTTATGTCTATAATATTCTTAAACATGATATTTAAAAGAAATTTTATTTGAATTAAATATCTTTTATAAATTTGCACACTCTTTATCAGATCAATATCTGTCATAGTTCTATATATAATTTAACAATTTCAAATGTAAATTTTTTTATCGTTTTGAGTTACATTTATCAACAAAAATATATACGTGTAAGATATTAAAATGCTTACATATTATAAAGGGAATTTCTTACTAGGAAATTTAACAACATGTGTTAGTGGATGATGCATAGCAGGTGTTTTTGAATACTTATTCATCAAATACATTGAAGATAAAGCAGATGCAGAATGAAGAATGCCTTATAATGCTTCATAAATTATATTCAAGGAAATAAAGAAGCTCTTATTGACAGCATCAAATTTAAAAGTAATTTTGTTTGTATTTTGTCTTACCAATCACACCCATGCAAGATGCTATTATTTTTTGCTTTATTTTTTTAGGGCTGCTCATATTTTTCATTTCAATATATTTAAATTCGTAATGTATATTTAAAGTGTCTTCCAAAGCTTTGAGTCTTTCATTAAAGATATAATATTTAATATCCTTTTTAATATTTATCTCTGAACTATTATTTTTATGAAAATACAATCCTTTTTCCTTTATTAAAAGAAAAATGTAACATTTTTTTACTCCTTTCCGTATTTTGTAGAATTGCTAATAAGTTTAATACAAATTTATTATTAACCATGATAAAAGTAGAAAAAACTAGCTTTTTTGACATCAAAAATCATGTTGAATTAATAAAATGCAATTTTTTCAACGCTCATACTATAAATAAAGTTATTATTTTCATTTTTTTTTAAATTCCATGAAAGAGATATAAGACAGTTTACTTAAGTTTTGAATAAAATTTTCTCAAAAGACAATCTCAGAATTTCATTAATAATTATTTTGTGTTGAAAATATTTAGTTTAGCTTCTTTATGTGTTCATATTTTACTGTATCCTTAACTAATAAATACAAAGGTTAATTAATTATTTAATGTTTATATCAAAGTAAATGTAAATCAATCAATTAAGGTATTCATTGTAACATAAATAGTAAATAAAAATAAAGGCTTACAGAAATTATTTAGATTTATTTTTGCTTTTAAAAATTTTAAATATCCAAAAAATTAAATTAAATAATAATCATAATTAAGACTATAACAATTTTACTGTTAAATTAAATTTTAAAATAAAACTAAAACAAAATACATAAATGTATGCAAATGTATTTTATTTCAACTATATAAAAGAAAACATTTTGCACCAATGAAATTACAAGTAATACAAACATTTAGAAAACATGACGAATCTCCCACCTTAACCAGATGCTTCCATGAAAATTGGTTTTGTGTGTTAATTTTAAATATTAAAAATAACCATGCTCAAAATTTATATAAAAAATTTTAATATCCCCGGTACATGAGTGCAAAAATTTCATAATGACCACATTTATAACGATATTTGAATTACATCGAACGTACGTGTGTGTGTGTGTGTGTGTGTGTGTGTGTGTGTGTGTGTGTGTGTGTGTGTGTGTGTGTGTGTGTGTGTGTGGTGTGTGTGTGTGTGTGTGTGTGTGTGTGTGTGTGTGTGTGTGTGTGTGTGTGTGTGTGTGTGTGTGTGTGTGTGTGTGTGTGTGTTAATTTAAAAAATCAAACATTTAGAAAATCTGAAAGATTTTACTTATCGTCATTTTTATCATTTAATTCCTAAAATACTACATTAATTGAGTGTTACATTAAGTCAGTGATTAAAGAAATAAGTGACATCAGAAAATCACTGAAATACTGATGACTATGAATATAGCATCTGCATAGTGACCATCACACTTAGTGCTTGATAATAACAGAAATGTATTGTACTTGATCATGTGCATATTATCAAATCTTGTATTAACAAACTATATTACTAATAAATTTTGATAAAATTTTTAAGAATGAGGACGTCTGGTATATTGAATTAGAACCTGTTTATTATAAATTTTACTTAGATGCAAACAAATATCAATTTCGCTGAGTACCCAAATAATTTTCTTCTGCTTTAATTCACAGAAATTTTACATTGTGCTTCCTGCTACCATATACACTCGTGTCCATAAATTAAGGATAATGCAAGTTCAGGCAAAGAAAGAGACAGAAGTAAAACAAATGTAACTTATTTGTAAAGTCTATTTATTAAACAAAAAGTAAAGAGCAAAAAAAACGATGCTATACGTTTGACAACATCCATAAAAATTGCGATTTTTACTCCCTGGAGCAACTTTTAAAATAACCTATTTACAAGAGCCAATATAACATGATTGGTATGACGGTTAATACATAGTATGGCCCCCAAACGATGCAATACAGGCCGAACAATGCCTTCGTATGCTGAATATCAAATTATCGATCTGATCTTGGGAAATATTACACCACTCATCAAGCAATGCTCTTCGAAGTTCCTTTAGACATGTGGGAGGGGGTTGACGGAGTACAATTCGTCAGCCAAGCATGTCCCACTTATGCTTTATTGGATTCAAGTCCGGTGAGTATGCTGGCCAATTCATACGCTTAATACCCTCCGATTGAAGGCATTCATCTACAGTATTTGCACCGTGAGGACGGACACTGTCATCCATAAACAGAAATTCTACACCCATACCGTCCCAAAACAAACGTACATGTTGTTCCAGGGTGACATCCCGACAGATGTGGCCGGTCTTGATTACATTCTGAACATGCAGGTTAGTTCTGGAACCCATTTTAATTCCTCCCCAAACGAGCAGTCCTGCACCATCGTAACGGAGTCGTTCAATGGTGTTCATTTGGTGGTAACGGGTACCTGGCCCTCTTTATATGAAAGTCCGGCGAGAATCAGACTGAAAGCTCTCTACTCCAGGCTAACCGCAGGCACAGTGAGTTGCGGTTAGTGGACCACATCTGACAGGCCTACGAGCATATAGACCAATGTGCCTTAAGTGTCTGTATACGGTCTGCCTTGAAACTGTCGTACCGTTAGAGCAGACGAGACAGATCTCAGTCTGTTTCTTTTGGCTGTAACTGCCGAATACCGGTCCTCATTCGGCGTTGTAACTCGGGGGTGACCTGTGCCGTAACGTCTACTCACATTACCATCATCTTAAAACCGTTGCCAAAGCCTCGAGATGACAGTCTGGGCAGTTCTAAGTTCCTCGAATACTTACAGCTTGGTACGTCCACATTCAGGACGGCTGATAATTCTACCACGTAAAACATCATCCAAATACTTCCTTTGTGCCATAACTATGCGGTTATTGCACTGAAAGGCTTTTAAGTGCTTGTAAACAATTTTATTTCTTAGCAACCCTTCCTTATATACCCTCTCTTGCACTCTCATCATTGTAACGTATTGTGACCCTCTGGTGGCTTCTTGTAATTTGCATATTATTCTTCAAGATGTGTGTGATAATTCTACATGAGAAATTTTTATTTTCGAGTTCAATTTCCATGTAAGTCCTAATTATCCTTAATTTATGGACATGAGTGTAGTATACTACTATTTAAGATTATTTTAATTACTTATCTAGTTTAAGTTACTTTGACGCTGCATAATAAACCATCTAATCTCTGAAAATCGTTGCAATTTATATTTCAAAATCCACAAAGTAAATTATCGTCCGGGAAAACTTTTGATGTTGGGGGACTCTTGTATCATGTGAATAGAGGACAGTATTCAAGCGTTGCAAAGACAGATATGTATTTGGAAGGTAGAAGTGCAATATCCATTCCCGTTGTTTAACAGAGTCTGGGATTGAATCCGAAACGTTATGCTGCTGGAACCTTATGCTTCGAAGAACGAACTTGGAATTTTATTTCTCGAAGATCACTGTTCTACCAGTAGACCACTGTGAACCTCCGAATAAACTTCTTAAATTAATGTTTAGAAGCAGCAATTAATGATCAAAATAACAATTATCAGAACATAATATATCAGAAAAATAGAGTCTTTGTTTACCAAATCGGTCATTACCAATTTTATTCAACTGATAATGAAGGAGTTTGCCAACTCTAGAGAATCATATTCACGTATCGCAATGAAGGATACTTGGAAATTTTCCAGTCAACTCCTCCCCGATAGATGTCCATGTAGGAGATATAAGCCCAATATCCATCTCCAATTGTTCAATAAAGACTGAGATTGAATTCTAGATGACCAGGCATGGTGAGCATCAGCTTAAATTTATTGAATTAGTTTTTAGAATCAGTTATTCGTATGACGAAAATAATAAATATCAGAACACAACATGTCACAAGAATAGAATCATGAGTGGCCAACTCATTTATTAGTTGTTTTATGCATAGCTTCATATAAAGAGGAAGTTGTTAACAAGAAAATCATACTATTTTTAAAGCTTGTTAATTTTGATTCTTTTCCTTATTCACCATTTGAAATTTAAAATAATATTGATTTAACATTATATTTCAACTACATGATAAGCAGCTGTAGTTAATCATTTCTGTGAGTAACAAAAGCAGGAAAACATAACAGTTTGGGACGCAAACAAAATTTATTAGAAGGATATCATTATTTGCTTAACATTTGCGGAATTCTTTAATGACCATCATAAAATGCAGATTTCTCACAAAGATCTAATTCAATAATGATCATTCTTATTTTAAGAAACGTGTCAGTAACAAATTCCCAACATCGTTTTTAGATGTACTTTAAATATTATTTTAGGATTCATCAAAATATTTTTCTATTTTACCATACAAATTGCATAGATGGAAAAGTTCTGATATAATGGACTTTTAATCTAGATTTCAATTTAAAATGGTTAGTGTTCAGTTACTGATAGTTACCAATAAGACAATCAAACTTAGATTTATTCTTTAGAAACATTTTCTATTTTAAGTCGTACCTGAGTTTGACTTAGATTAAATTCTTCATCAAAGTAACTTACAAATATGAATTCTAAATATTAAACTTAATTCAATCTTAAGTTTCAATAAATTTTTATTTTGCAATTATATATGCGGCAGCATTTAGAACTTTGCTGTGTAATATAAGCGGCAACAAAGTTATGTACAATTACATTTAGCTATGTGTAAAAATATTTTGTTATGTAACTTGTTCCCATGAGTTATTATATTCCCACCAGCCAAATATTTTATTTGTGTTACTTATAGTTTGGTATTTAAATTCTCATAATACAAAATGTGATATCCACATATTATAAAATGGGAGTTGGAAAATTAAAAAATACTAGAATTATTACATATTGTAGAAAATGCAGTAATGTATTGGATTTTTATTCACATTCTTAGAGCCACATTTTTAATTTAATTATTTCAAAGAATTTTTAAATGAATATTACTCAACTCACAGTGTAATCTTGACTGTTTTTTGTATAAAATATATTAAAGAAACTCAAATATGTTTAATTGCAGTATATATATATATATATATATATATATATATATATATATATATATATATATATATATATATATATATATATATATATATATATAAGCTCAGTCTTATAAAGTTTTTAAAAAAAATTAAAACATTTTTGCTTTTTAAAATTGAAAACATTTTCACGTGTTCATTACCTATATTTTTTTAACTTGCAATCTAAAGATATCAAATTATTGAAATTGATATAAAATTATTATAAAATTGACATAAAAATATCTCACTGAATTCACATATACTTTTAAAGTACTTTTATATTATAAAAGCGATTTTATTATTTACTTAATAAATGCTTCGAATAGAAAAACATTAATAGACAAAAACACACTCCAAACATTCAAAACTTCTAAGTATTTAAAGCATTAAGAATGTCATCAATTAATCTGTAGTAGTGAAAAATTCTGAAATCTTAGACAGTTGTATTTAGTTTTTATAATATTGGTCATGTTTCCATTTTAAACTTTTTCAAACTTTATTTTACAAAATCTTTCTTTTCACTTTCAAATTTATTTTACTATGTATTCTTCATTTATTTCCTAGCATTTAATATGTGCTACTCATTTTATTCTCTTTAAATGTCAGAGTTCTATTCAGCTACCATATGGTATAATTTTTTTTACATCAAAATTGAAGAGTCTGTCATAGTTATTCAGAAAATAATGTTGAAGGGTGAAGTATTTATGACGTTGATACACCTCTTAAAAACAAATCATAAAAGGGGAAAGAGAAAGTTTTTTTATAGAAAGAAAGTATCGTTGCTTTTCCGTAATAGCTTATGAAAAAGATTGTAAAAACGAAAGCTTAGAAAAGATCAAACAATGATAAAGGAAGAAAAAAGGATAAATGAGGAGAAAACTTTCTTTTAAATTGTAAGATGATTTATATGCTTTGATAAGAAAAAATATAAATACTGGCTTTTATGATTCTGGTTTAATACAGCTTTACACTGATTTATTAAAAAATTGAAAAAGTATTATCAAATATATTGAAAATGTGTGTGTAGACATTCAAATAAAATTTCCATTCATAATCAAAAACTTCGGGAAATAATTTCCATTCACAATCAAAAATTAAATTTTGTCGTGAGATTATAATACTATTAACAAAAAATTTGAAAGATTTTATTTAAATATCTTTTTAAATAAATATTACTAACTCTTAGTTTTAAAAAAATGTCTTTTATTGTTCTGCTTTAAAAAAAACCAAACTTGCTTTTCCAGCAAATTTTTCTTTAGCCTAAGTGATTTTCAAAATGCTTTGAATTTCCGCACCACTTCTTCAGTGATTTGTGGTTACTCATTTGCATAAAGTAATTAAGGTATATCGTATACCTTCATCCAGAAAAGATTACAAATATACAAAGGCAAAAATTTCCTTTTGTATATTTGAGTCTAAAATCCCTGTTGTTAGATACTTGTTAGATATTTTAGATTACTTGAATATAGAAACTTTTTTATTGTATTCGGGAAAAATTATTTATCATTAACTTTGTGTCTTTGTATCGAAAACAATTGAAAATATTAAAATACTATAATCTCAGAAATATAATATATGCTTATTACTATAACTAGTGAATAAGATTTGAAAATTAAATTGGTAAAAAATGATTGGGATAGGGAAAATACTTGAGACAAATAAACGAAATAATATTATTAATAAAGATTGTCTTATTATTTTAAGTAACCAAAAGCGACCAACGGTGTAACCAGGATTAATTTTGGAATATGCATATTGTCAAAATCAGAATTTAGAAAAATGTTATTAGTTAAAAAATGATCATAGGTGCATTTATACTCTAATATTCACATTTCAATAAAGTAATGATTTGCCAGTAAAAAATATATAATAAAAAAAAGATTAATTAATGAAATGTAAATAAAATCAAAATAGGTTGTACTAATAATTTGATATGGTATGCAAATTAATAAACCGCAGATGTATATCAAGCTTGTTCAAGTTAAATATTTTTTCGTTGGAGATTTCATTATGATGTTGTGTTGACTGTCTGCGTATATAAAATTAAACAATCTAATGAATGTATATCTATGAGGTCTTCAAAACAAAAATATACATTCAGTTAATTGTACATTCAATTGAATAAGCGATATCATTTAATTGAATGTTTTAATTAAATTCATTTGCTTTATAATTTAATTTATTTAATGAAGTTTCAAAAAAATTCAGTTGCTTTTTCAATTTTTCTAATAGCAAATGAGGTCTGCTATTGTCCTTGTGTTCACGAGGTTCTCAATGTCTGCATGTATAGGAGATCCTCGATTGCCTACATGTGTGTGTGGTCCTCGATTGCCAGTACATATGTGACTTGCTTGACTGCCTATGATATCCTGGATTGCTGGTACGTATTGGATGTCCGTGATTACCGGTACCTATATAATATAATCGATTGTCTGTTTGTATACGATGCAGATGTTCAGCGGAGATAAGAGATTTTAATATTTAAAATTAAGAAAATTTAAATATAAAATGTATAGTGCATAAATGTATAAAATTTATATATATATTTAAATATATAAAATGTAAGGTAAATTTTTCTTATAAGATAATATTGTTAAAAGTGTAATAAAGTGGTATTATGTATTGAAAACATCAATTTTTAAAACAGTATAATTTCTATTGCAGAAAAGCCATACTTTGTGACAATGCGGTCAACACCCCTTAAGAAGCTGGCCATATTGGTACTTCGTTTCATTTTTCTTTTATTCTATGTTTCTTTTAAATTTTGAACTATCTATTGAATATATGTTCCATGTGTTTTCCTATATTTCGTGTTTTTACTTTATTATTCTTCATTTGGCATTGCTTTGATCAATTTATAAAAAAATAGCTATTCAAATTAATTTCAAACATGAAATTCTTAGATCTATATAAAGTTGCTTATACCATATCTATAAAACATACAAGATTTAATAAATAAATGTATACGTCATTTTTTTATCAAGAAAACTTACTAAAATAACAAAGATAAGTTTAAATAATTTATATTATAAGTACAATGGATAAGATTTTAAAATCTTATCAATTGCTTCCAAAAAAAACCTTATTTCCGAGAAAACTTTTTAAATTTAGATAAAAAAAAAAAAGATAAACTCTAACATAAATTTTAAGAACCAAATTTGAGTAAAGTTTTTAATTTTGATAGTCAAACAAAATCTCACTACATATCGACTTTGGAGTGTAGTAAAAAAGTTACGTGACTTCTTGAGGAATATGAAAAAATTAAAAAATTAATTTGAATTATCTCTTTTAATTATAAATAAGAAATGCAAATTTTATTTAAACATTTTTTTAACTTTACTAATGATTTTAACAACGAATATCACCCAATTTCCCATGTGTGTGTGAGAGAGAGAGAGAGAAAAGCTTTTAAAATGCATTTTAGTGAAAAAGTTGTATATGATCTTATAGAAAATAAATTTTATTTATCTAAGAAAAAATCCTTTATTTTATAATTTCACTTAAATTAATTTTCAAAAAAAACTAAAAATATTAACTATGCCAAGCATTTTTAGCATGCATAATTTTAGTTATTAATTAATATGTTAGCTTTAATAAAAAAATCCATTACAATAAAAATGCTTGAGTTGTAGGAGAAATATAATCTATCATAAAAATAAAAATGAAAATATCACATATATAATGTAAAAGTCATTTTAATATTTTGAATTATATATAAATTCATGCAGAAAATAAGTTTCGCATATTTATTATAAAATGTCTCTTAGGTGATTAACACAAATTCTATATTTAATTTTGAGTTTTTAATATATTAGAAGGCTTGATTTGAAAAATTATATCGATTGTTATGTAACTGTTTTAATTCTCTAAAGTAAATAACATTATATTTGTTCTTTCGTGTAGAAAGTATATTTTTTTAATGTTTATTAAGTTCATTAAATTTTCCCGTAATAATACCCCTTGAAGAATTTTATTATAGTTTATTACTTAACTCAAACAATAGTTTTTACATTCAGAGTCTACATTGATTGCTAGTCAAAATACTACTTCTATTAATACGAGATTTGAACATAAACATAAAAAGTAAAAATTCATTTCAACTTAAACTGTATCTTAAATATTGTCCACAGTTTATATCTTAACGGTATGGATAGTGATCCAAATTGTAAAAATATTATAACTCTACATATTGTTTTTATAAAATTTTTATGCCAATTAAATAAGCATTAATTTTTATACATACAAATAATAAGTTCAAACGTTATTACTTTAGTATAACTTTAACGATTACAAAATATTTTATTTTATTTCCAGAATCTTGCGGAGAATTTATATATATTATAGTTGCTTCTGTGTATAATTTAACTTAGAAGGATCCATAATATTATTAAGGTTATACTGCAGCCGAGAGAAGATTCACAAAGAGGATTGTTATTGGTTGAATATGATAAAATCTGTTGTCACATAAACTCACTTCTACATAGGCTGATAGTTAGACTTATCTTGTAATGAGAATGTAGATAATAATGAGAGGAAATTCTATAAAAGATTATATGCAAATCTTGTCAGATTTCACATCGTTAGTGGTATTTTAGTCCATGAATACGGTATTTGATATGTAATAAATGTCGATTAAATCATAAACATTTTTGAAAAGTCCTTATATCCTATAATTAAATATGGTATATACATTTTACAGTTACTTCAATTTAATAATTAAAATCATCTAATATTATAGGTTAATTTTAAGCATTCGCTTATACCAAATTGCCGTTGTTTGGTTCTGCAAGCAATTTTTAAATTTTAAAAAAATAATTGTTACTATAAATTTAACTATAAGTGTACATCAAGGTTTATTAATTTTTTAAACAGAAAAATATTTAATTTTGCTAAGAAATAACAAATAATATTATTTTTAATCATGAAACTAGCTAAAAATTTCAATAAATTTTTAAAAAATTCTGTTAACTGCCACTCAAATAAGTTTTCTTAAAGATAAGTTTCTTTTAGAAATTTCTATTCATGCTATTCAGTAATATGTGTTAATTAATATTAATTATAAGAAATGTGTGCTATTATAATCATTTCACATATAAATAATGTAATGAAAGGAATCTTAACATTTAAATAATGTTTACAAATAAAAACGTGATTAGAGCAGCATTTTTCATTATTTGATGAGAAAGTACAAAATTTTTAAATAAATATACTATATGATGAAAATATAAAAAAGGTTTCACATGTTATTTTTTTAATATTTGAAAATTATTAACATTAAGAATTATATCTAAGAAGAAAATTATATTTAAGCATGCCAATTGTTAAATATATAAATTTAAGAAACCACAATTAATTAATTAAGTATATAAGTTAAATAAGGATTAGAGAAAATGGTATGAAAAAATTCTTCTTTCTTAAACATTTTAGAAAATATTGAAAATTTAATTTTATATTCTTTAAACTACGATAGAGCAACTATTAGAGTTAAATAAATGCATATTTTATTAAACCCGCATACAATAAATTTTGGTGTACATTTTTTGCTTTATAAATATGAAATTTAAGCATACATCCTTAATTTATATGACAGGGGTTGGCAAAATGAGGATCTATGAAGGATTATTTATGGTTCTCGATAATATACCCGAGTTCCCTTTTCATTTTTGTGTTATTATATTTTAAAAAATTATTGTTGTTCGAAACGTGCTTCAAAATGTCGTTTAAATTACTGACAGCAAATATGAAAGGCAAACTGCAACGTTGTAACAAATTTCGTTTCCATCCAAGTTAAAAATGATATGACTCATCGAAAACTACCCGAACAATCATAATTGCTGGCGTAATCGTCAGTAATCGAATGATCCAGACCAATTTTAAATTTTTAAACTTTCATCGAAACAGACAGTTGACCTTGTGCTCTGAAGGAAAAAATTTGTATCAATCTTGCTACGAATATAATTTGTAATCTGGAATTTTCAGTAAATAAACTATAATTTGCTTCGTAGTATGTAACACGTGTTGTTATTGTTTTGTTGTGTTGTTGTTGTTACTTATGACACTTGGACAAGCCAAACTCGCTATGCCTTGGCAATGCGAATTTAAGTCAAGAGGGAGCGTCTTTCGTTATTGTTTTAATAACGTAAAGCTTGCATCTTCAAAATTTCTTTATTTACAGTTATTTTAGAAACAGAGAGCGAAATGAAAAAACGAAAATACGAGCAAGAAAATAAAAGTTTTAATAATGAGGGCGGGAATTTTTATTTCATTGACAATAATAGAAAAGCCTTATGTGTTATTTGTATCTCTACGGTCAAATATTATAAAGCTAGCAATTTACATCGACATTTTGAAACCAATCATCCTCAGTTTTCTAATCAGTATCCGCCAAATTCCAAATTAAGATCAGATGAACTTGCTTCCTTAAAATCAAATTTAAATAAACAACCAATGTGGCTAAAGGTAGTATTGTTATTGCCTGGAATATTGCTCGTTCAAAACGCCCGCATGAAGAGGGAGAGTTTATTAAAAAAAAAAACTTGGAAGATGTACTTAAAGTGTTAGATCCAAATCATGCAGCATTGCACAAAGTTGTTTCTCAGTTTCCCATCTCGAGATACACAAATGAATGAGGCATAGCTGTAATTAATATTTCTCTTGAATATAATTTAAAAAATGATTTGAAGAGCTGTATTGCATTCAGCTTAGCCCTTGACAAATCAACAAATAACACTGATTTTTTTCGCAATGGCAGTTTTTTTACGTTTTGTTTCACCTGACTTCATTGTTAAAGAAGAATTATTAGATTTAGTTGCACTTCAAGAGTCAACTCGTGGTGTCGATATTAAAAATTCATTCGATTCTATAATGAAAACTTTTGATGAGCTTCTTAATAAACTTGTAAGCAATGCCACTGGTGGAGCTCCGACAATATTGGGTAAAAGAGTTACTTTACTGGGAAATGGTCTCGTTGGGCTTTTAAGAGATGATTCTCAAATTCCGCAATTCAAACCCATTCGCTGCATAATTCACTGAGAACTATCATTGCAAAATATATTTCAAATATCCTTAAATCAAATGAAAACAGTGTTGCACATTGTAGATTACATTCGCTCCAATGTAAAAAATCATCAATAATTCAAAAATTTCCTTGTAGAATTAAAGGACAAAGAACTTACAAGTGAAATTAATTTCTTTTGTATTGTTAGATGGTTATCTAGATACAATGTATTAAATCTGTTTGTATATTTTTTGATCCGATAACTGCATTTCTAAAAGAAACGGAAATAACCTATTTAGAATTAGAGCAATGACGATGTTACAAGACTTAATGTTTTTGACTGATGTTATGAAACATTTGCAAATACTGAATTTACAATTTCTGGGGAAAGACAAAATAATATCCGACATCTCACTGTGTATATTTAGTTTTCAAACTAAATTACAAATTTTTTCGAAAGGCCATCAAAAATAAAACGTTTTGTCATTTTTCTCGAACTAAAAAAATTTTTTCCAATATTAAACAAGAAAAACTCAAGTACATAAAAAAGATAGAAAGAATATTGATGGAATTCCAAAATAGATTTTAAGACTTGAAATATTTTAAATCACCTCTTGATTTTTTTTTATGAATCCATTTGAAAATAACATAATTCAAGATGAGTTTTATATTTCCAACATAATTATGACCAAAAAAGCATCTGGAGAATTAGAATTAGAGATGTTAGAAGATCAAGCCCTATAATTAAAGTCGTCGCCGATTATTATTATAATTTTTTTTTAGAAATTTGTACTATAATCGAAATATCCTGAATTAAAAAAGCTTCTTGTCGAATTATTTCAATATTTGAAACAACGTACTTGTGTGAAATATTTTATTCCACTTTAAAATACGTGAAATCCAAACACTGTGTGATCAATATTAAATCATCTCAAAGAATTACTGAGAAGTACTACCACTAATTATTCACCATGTAATAAAGAATTATCAAGAGAAATAAAATAAATGTTTAATTTTTAATATTTAAATTCAACACACAAATTTTATACTTTTATTTGTATGTTTTCAATAAATATAATTTCTGTAAAATAAAACATTTTAATAAATTTTTTGCATACTTTTTAAATACTTATTTGATTGCGGCTCGCAAAAATTTTCAAATTTTGAAAAATGGCTTGAATTATCAAAAAGCTTTGCCATCTCTGGTATATGAGAAAAGATTCAACGATAACACTTTGAAAAATGGGCAGCAATTATATATACTTAAAGACATGTTTTCTCATTATTACATATCATGCATTTTGTTTCTTTTCTATGTAATTTATTTTAAAAAAACAAGCTACTTATTGCTAGAAATTGAATAAAACTTCGGTCGCATTGGCGTAAGTGTCACAGTTTTTAATATTAAGTACTGAATATGACTGTAACCTTGACCATACGTAAAATCTATTCAATATATTAAGTTCACTTACAAGTATACATCAGAATGTTGTGTGGCAGTTAAATTACCGAGTTGGTCCCTGTTGTTATTATTCATTCTGTTTAGTTTAAATTTTAAAAGTATTTTTAATAAATGTTATTTCCTTACGTAAGATGTGTGTCTTAGATTCATTTTAGAAGAATTGTTTCTGCATACATCTACCTAATTCTACTGCACATCTCCACATAGAGGCTCAAAAAAAGAAAGTTTTTTACGTATCTAGTTCAAATTACTGCTGCATTTATATTGTTTATGACAGACATGACGATATGTGAAGAAAAAATTTCTAATATTTATCATTATTTATAGAAAAAAGTAGATTATTTTGTGTTGTTAAAACTGAACATTAAATAACGCCATATTGGAAGGAGCCCGACTTGAAATTTATGGGTGCTGCCATCTGTTAGTGTTATTTAAAAGTAAAAGATATGAAATCTATAAAATTTAAGTGAAAAATCGTGAAAAGGAATTAAGAAAAAAAATCGAAAATTGGTGGTTTCATGGCGCGACCACCACGCGTTAAAGGGTTAATGAACATAATTACTACATATTTAGAAATTTATTTTTAACATGTGCTCAGACAAAATTCCTTCAACAAGATAGCACGCATTGAACAGATCTTATAATAAGCCTTGAAGCTAATTTAATTCATATAATCCATATTCGGCAACAGATCTTTATTCATTTGAAAAATAGATTTCCACGATTCAAGTCTTATTCCTAATTTAATCTGTCCTATAGCATTTTGTCACCAGAAATATCTAAAATGAATTCTTATTAATCCTTTAACATCTTAAAATTTTATTTACTTACTTTTTTCTAAAATAATACTTTTAACTTTAAGCTTCTTTTTTATATGTGCTTTTAAAATTTATTTTCGTTTCATTTTTTGTCTTTTTTCAATATAATTTCATGATGTTCTCTTTCATATATCAAGCCAGATACTTAAAATTGGGAAACTTGTTTTTATGAATTTTAGATTATATGTGCTTATGTTTATAGGCATCAAAGACTATGCTTTTTACTGAGTGCAGATAAACACCCATCAATATTTGATTTTTAAAATACGTTTTAGGCTGTTTGTATATTTTTTATTGCTTTTTATCACTTTTATCTCCGTATGCACATTTTTATGGATGGAAGTCTCTAAATTTTATCATATATATCGTAATATTGAATTACAATCAAATAATAAGATTGATACCATAACATCCACTCGAAATTTCCTCATCAGATTCCATTCATTCGAAATTCGGAGACATCCACTCGGAATATCTTGAATTTAGATCTCACGAAAGTTTAACTTAGATAAACATTCTCATCAGTATCCCTTTCAACGAAATCGGATTCACTCTTCCTATTTTTCAGGTACAAAACTCTCCCATTGTGAGTATTATAGTCATTTATTTGCATAAAGTTTGCGTTGTCTATTTCTTCCCATTCAAAATAACCAAACGTGACCTATAAGTCATATGTGGTTATTTTGAATGGGATAATGATTTTCCAAACAAAGATCAGGATTAGCGTGAAAATTTTGGTTATTTAATTTATAAATTCTTTCATTATACTGAAAGCTCCTCGAAAAATAAACTCCAGCAGTTTAGTTTACCTTGTTAGTAAGGTTATCTTTAGTTCTTTAAGATGAAGCTTACTGCCTAATATTCTTAAAAGTAGGACTTTAACCAGTTGTATAAGGATGGCCTTAGAGTCTGTTCATTATATTATGTATCAAATACAACATACGGTTACCTATTATCTGATAAATGATTATATATCATTTAATTTATTGGTAGTCATATATCTCCAAACATCAGTACACCCATTGTATATTAACACAATTGTCATACAAAGTTCATTAGAGAGTGATCCAGAGAGCCATATGATCAAATTATTTCCATAAAAACTCCTATGGAAGCTTATGAAAAACTATATGATTACAAAGAATTCTTTGATATATTTGGTAACTGTTTTAGAGAATATGTGTGAATTAGAAATTCATCAGAGACTTTTGATTAACATTAGTAGATATAACAAAAAATTGAAAGCTTCTTTTCATATATGAATAACAAGAATAAACAAGAGGAAAGATGCCTAAAACTTAAGATAGTTGTTCTTTGATAGTTAATTATTTTGCATGCATTAAAGCTTAAAAATAAGTATTTTTTCTTTATTCTCTTATGTTGATCAGTATCAGCAAAACTATAGACAGACATCTCTATTCATGTAATATTATTTATTTAGCAATATCTATAAAAAATCTCTTTGAAACTAATTCACTTTCCTTTATGTGAGAAACATTTTTAAAAAAATATATGTAATTTTGTTGCACACAAGATACACTTTAAATAATACAACATAAAATGAATAAGCGATGCATTAATTTCTTTCAAGAATAAATTATGCTATATGCTTTGAAGATTTCAACTTGCTCTTTCTCTTATTTAGTACGTTACATTTTCTCAAATTTAGTACGTAAATGGCTTCCGTAAAGGAAAGCATAAATGCTGGTAAGTACTTATTCAAATTGTGTATTCTTGTAAAAATTTAAAATTTTCTAGTTTTTGAATGTGGCAATGTATTTTGTTTATTATTTAGATGATAACTTAGAAAATAGTTTAAAAAATGTGTTTAATACCTTTATTTTTCTTTCTGTTAAATTAAACACATTTTTTTCAGTAACCCTGAACACAATCGTAAACCTTTAATATTTCCTTACAGTTAAATTTAAAAACTCTTTTTAAATTTTCTAATACTCTTGGTTAAAACAAAAACTGAACAGATTTAAAATGGTTACGAAATTTTTACTTTTATACGATCTATGAATGCTGCAGAGAAAAATATTTGACTTAGAAAAATGAGTGAAACAATTGAGTAAAAGTAGCAAAAGTCTTCCACATCATGAAAATAAACAATAAGGCTTCATCTTGCATTGGTTAAAAAAATATATCGACCATTTACTTAGAAAAACGATATTACTCAGCCATCTTGAAGATCATGGATTGATTCTTGCTGAACTGTTATCAATTCAATTTTTTTTTCTGTTTAAATATTAGTATTTACTGTTAATTTTGAACGAATAAAATTTAACCTCATTTTTTATAAATTGAAAATAATAAAATTGATTCGTAAAAATTTTATTTATCTCATATAACTTCAAATTTATTTTAAAGATATTTATTTTAGTTATTTCCTTTCTATTGACCTGTAAGATTAAAACTATTTTTATATTGAAAATATAATAACAAATATATTGTAAAAGGTTATACAAAGGTATCAGTGTATACATTTTAAGTGAAATACATAAATACTAAATATAAAATTCATAATAAACGATTCAACCAACATATTAAGAATTATTATGGTCTTTAAATATCATTTGAGAAAAATATTCCTAGAATATAATTTTTCCATTAACAATACTTTATTTGAAATTATGTTCCGAAAATTTTCTTACTTTTAAAGTTCGATTTTATTTTCAAATGAAATCCTACTTGATAGAAAATTATAAAATTTAAGAGCATAATTGAATCACGTAAGTGTGCGATTTTCTTGGGATTTTTCTTGCACTAAGAAATCATATAAATAAAAGCATAAACCTATAATATTATGTAAATCATTTAGAAAAGTTTAAAATTTAACGAAAATTATTTACATAATTTATTGAAAGGAATGAAAACTTTATGTACATGTATAAGAAAAAGAAATGAATGAAACTTATATTTTGTGTTTCTTTATAAGGCAGTACTTAACAAATTTAAATTAATAACAAATAAAATTTTTATCTGATTAAGAACACTCTCAAAATAAAATTACACATATCTGGTATATGAATAAAATACATAAAATTTTATTTGTTTTATGTGAATTTTTATTTTGATACATCTGACATTATTTTAAATTTCTGTAATAAATGTTTAATCAATATTTAATAAATAAAATATATAAATCACAAGAAACAAATGGGAAACAAATTGACAGAAATCATCCATTCCCTAAAGATTAAATATTGAAGATTAACAAAGTTTTTGTTAATATAAGAGATTTTGGCCTTACTTCTTAGTGTCATAAGCCATAAACGGATATTTCTATTGAAGTACAGTATCGGACTTTGCCTCGAATGTCCATCTCACCGGATGTGGATATCTCTGTCATCTGGTCACTTCCGTGTGATGAGAGGAGAAACACATTCTGTATTCTTTTACAAGCTTTTTTTTATATTGATTTCTCCGTTTTATTCGATTTGCTGTGCCTAACATGTGACAAGCATATGGACAAATCTGCCAGGTTTTTTTTCCTGGGATCATGTTCGAAAAGGCCATCCAATCAACGATTTGACAGAAAATACGTGAGAGGGGTGATAAGAAAAATGAGAGAAATTGTATTTAATGTTTTGTATAAGCATTACAATAGCAGTAAATATATATATTTTTAAAACATTTCTGCTACTTAAAATAGTTTATTTATTTTAAATACTTTTAAGATTTATTATGGAATCATATTTACTTCAATAGACTTATTTTTTCATAATGATTTATTAATTGTTCAGTTACGCCTATTAATTAAAATGCTCATAATAATTCAATAGTCAATAATCATTCAATAATCAACAATCATCCAATAGTCATTGATCCTTAAATAGTTAATAACCACTTAATAGTCAACAATAATTCAAGAGTCAATAATCATTCAACAGTCAATAATCCTTCAACAGTCAATAATCATTGAATAATCAAAATTTCCTTGGTAAGCTTCTTAAAAAATTATCTTGTTAATAATTATGATTAAAGTTAGCCCGAAATTTCTACCTATTAAAATTCTAGTTAGTTGCATACATTTAAAATTTAATGCAAATGCTGTCTGCATACATGTTTGTCAGAGGAGGAGATTGAAAGCTCTCCAGAAATTCTCCTTTTGCAAATATGAATTTGGCCCATTATCTAAGAAAAGTCCCTACCCGGAAGGAAACGACAAACAGATTCTCAAATTGTCTTCCAACTTTTAGTGGTCAGATTGTCCACTGCAAGGCTCCGTATTAGTTGCGTTAGTCGAAAATGCCAATCATATGACTAAGTAAAACAAGGCTTTAAATGCCTTTGTAGTCAAAGATAATTATACTCTAACAATCTATAACATTAGATATTTTTTAAACAATTACTCATGTTGATACCAGAAAACTACCGTTTTCAAATTTGCTGACACAATTGGAGATAACTTTATGCTTTTGAGTAGAATCTTTCTTTCATCAGTGCTGATTCCTAATGAAAAATCTAACTAAAACGAAAATCAGCATTTTGACTGGATATTGAAATCATATTTTTACTAATCTGTAAAATATTTAAAATGAATTTTATGAAAATGTTTTAAACTGGAAAGAATATATATAGTAAAAATTTATATTATGATACATATTTTATACGAGCCAAGTAAAAAATAATCACAATAGTGAAATTTCACTCAGTTTGGATGCCAGTTATATGCATTAACTTATAATTTATATTTATATTATGAGTGAAACGTCATTAATTTTAATTAAGTATCCGGAATGAATTATTAATAACTACATTTTATAATATAAGTTAATAATAATTAATATTTTATACCAAACTATTATTTATTAAGGTTTTTTTTAAACATTTGAAAGAAAGTCAATTCACTAATTTTCCTCTTGCAATTTTAGTTTTAATTACCGATGATTATTTCAAATACAATAACAAATTTCCTGAATTTAACTAAACAATTTAAAAAATATTACTTTTGAAACACACCATGCAAAATTAACTAAATGCAAGCAAAATATTAAAAAAAAATTCCTCGGTATCGCTAACTTTCATTCTAAACAAACAAATATTCATAAGATAATACAAGATAGATGAAACAAAAGCTAAACTGGCCTTTTCTAGATCGATTTCAACATCGAAGGCATTTATCCCACCCATCATCACATCCACCCATCATCATGTAACCCTTCAAAATCCATCGTGATTTACCTTCCAAGACTTTTTTATCAATAATAGATCAGTAATCAATAATCACAATCAAGAAATCTCAAAAAATTTCTAAGCAACCACACCGATCGTCCTCTTTTACATCTTAAAAAATCATAAAATTTTTATTTTGAATCGAAAGATATAAGTTAATAAACATGCGAATTGAAATTACTTTTTATGTTTTATGCGTTAATCACATAAATGCAAAATTACCTTAGCAATAAGACACGCAAATATCTTTCGATCATATGCAAAAATGCTAATAATTTAATGATGAATCTAACACACTATTTAAATTTTGTGGTTTGCATTTTCGTTTTATCACTCTTATGGTATTTTGAGTTTTATTTAATGACATATAGCTAAGTAATATATCCTGAACAGGAGATATGCCTCGTTATTTAGGTAATACCTATGAAATAACCATATTGAAAATCCATGTTGCTACACATGTCATGGTGAGGCGACATCTATAGTAACATGAACTTTGAATACGAGAACTACTGCTTTCACTTTCTTTGACGTTTCATTAAAATCATGAGAAACTAATAAAGCGAGACAAATTATGACTCTGAAAAGAAGAGCTATAGCCTTTATAATTTCCAGCAGAAACACTGGCGGCTACTACTAGCGGATAGCAGATCGTATGTCGGTTTCATGTCTGTTAGTTTATCCAGAAAGGGAATTACATTTCAATACTTATTAAAACTATAAAACATCTGTCAAAAAACATAAAATGTTGTGTTCTAATTGCATTAAACTCTGTGTTAATGAATCAAACATGAACCAATCAGCTTAGATCTTTTCATACCGTTTGGGACTACATTTGCTGTTTGAACGAATAAAATTCCGTGATTTGTTTGTTTAAAAACATTTCTTTCGTCAGTTTGTTGCCATCTATATGTATTGATTTGAGACAATTATATATTACATTTAATATTATTTCATTATAATTTTCATCATTATTAATTTAAAAACACATTATTTATTCAGTTGATTTGAATATTTTTGTTAGAAATGTGGAATCAAAGTCCTGTTACATTTTATTTAGTTCCAGAATGTATCGCAAAAAAATAAAACTTTATTCAAATTATTTAGAAAAAATAAATCCGTGAATTAATGGAGGAAAAAATCAAATATCAAAGAATGATACTTGAGAATATTTTATCTTTATTTTAAAGCTTCCTTAAAACCTCCTTATAACATTAGATATTACCTAAATTGTTTTGTGAAGTTAATGGATAAAACTAGAATAATTGTCAACTCTATTAAGCTTAATGAATCTGTGGATTCCAATCACAATTTTTGATTCAAAAGTTGCTGATTCTCACACAACCCCAATATATATTCTTTGTAGTGTGGATTCTTTAATGACAAAAAGTGGATGTCAAAATTATATTTCTACATCATTATAGATTTAACTCTAATTTATTTCATATATTATTGAAGTTATTCTTTTTACAATATAATTCATTTATTATAATAATGTAATGTAAATTGATTAATTTCAAACCACAGAAAATAAAAGGAAAAATGTCTGGTAATAATTTATGCAATATAGTTTTGTAGCAATATCATGCTACAATGCAATATCATAAAATAATTCATATATAATCATATAAAATTTTAACATTATCACTTTGTTGACTTATTTTGTAAGTTTTATATTTACATTCACTGAAGTGCAAATTATGATGTGTATATAGTCTCCAATTAAAATAAGGCAAATATTTGAATTATAGAAGTATAATGAAATATTCAACTATACTGAAATCTGTATTCAGAATTACTTTATTTCCTGAATTTCATAATAAAATTTCTTGATAAATTTTACAAATCAAAGAGTTCATTGATTGATATAAATAACCTAAAATTAATTAAGGTGTGGTGTCATGAACCATGAATATGATTAGTGAATGAATTTTTTTATTTAAAAATGTTAAAAAGTAAATTTTTATAATATATAAATATATCTTCATACATAAAATTTTATATATTTATCCTGAAATGCAATAATTTTTTTTAATTATAAACTGTGTAATTAAATTATTACAGACATGCTATATAAGTGGAATAAAACTAAAATGCAAATTATCAAATAAGTATAAATTTATTTTTCATTTCAATTAAATATTCTATTTTATGAATGACAAAATATGCATGTGAATAATATTTTATTTGATTTTCTTTTGACTACACATAAAATATTTAGTCCTAATCATTTTTATATATGTTATGTTCATTTTAGAACGCATTATGTCAACAAATGTAATGTGTCTATTTTCCCCTCAGCTCTTTAAATTAAGAGATTATATATATATATATATATATATATATATATATATATATATATATATATATATATATATATATATATATATATATATATATATATATATATATATATATATATATATATATATATATATATATATATATATATATATATATATATATATAATTTAAGTAAACTTCTGGCATAGTAGCCAATTATGTAGGCCAAGGACTACGATCTTCATTTCTGTTTTCCTGACAGAAGTCCTTGGATGCGAAGCATAAGTCTCAGTCTTGTAGGAAAATTATAAACTAATCGCAATTTAAATGATTTTAAATATAACTTAGATATGTTAAGGCTCAATTAAAATGTTATAATTTAAGATATATACTTTTTTTTATAAAGTTTAAATCAAATCCCATCATATACATATAACAAATAACTTCGTTATAAAACGCGAATAGATATTTCTATTATTTTATTTTTTACACAATCAATGATGTTTACTAACGTCTAGTTATTCCCATAAAAATTGTAACTCTACTAGAGTTGGAACTAATAGCTATTACCAAGTATAAATGCTTTTGTTATTCTGAAAGGGGGCTCTTGTTATTGAAAAATTATAACCAAGCAGAAAACTTTCTGACTTTTCATAAATTTTTTTGGCAGTAAGGAGCAAAAATAAATGAAGATTTTAATATTATTTTCTAGATTTATATTCTTGGTTCTAGAATAAAATATTCACTAAAAGTAAGTCAAGCAAAAAAAGAATATAAAAAATTAGTGTATAGTATTAAATTAGTATATTATAATAAGTGACTTTTATATTATTAATCTTTTTCCTTCATTTTTTAGTAGTAAAAAGCGAGTTTTTAATTTTTATAAATGAGAAAAATATTAGAATAGTATGAAGATTACGTGACAGAATTCAGAAATTGCATATTATTTTGTAAACCTCATTTTTCTTCTTACGTTATAAAAAAAATGGATTAATACTTTGAATGTTTAGCAAATGCATCAAATGGTCATTATTTATCTGTTTATTCTGTTTATGGTTTCAATAAAAATAGTCTGAGAAATATTACACCTGTAGTTATCAGGAATTGCGTGCCGGCAAACTTTCTTTCGGGATTGCGTGTTTAGCATATTGTAAATATGTTCTCATCATTCAGAAATAAGATTCTTTTTGACATTGTGAGAAATTCATATGATTGAAGCAAAAGGAAAAGTTTAACTCTTTGAAAAAAAGTTATCGCAGAAGTTTTAAAAACTTTATAGTTGATGTTTCTGTTGTATTTAAAATTGATTTGAACTTGTTAGGATTTAAAAAAAAATAAAAACATGGTTTTACAGAAATCAACAATAAATATACATAAAAATTAAAATCTTATGTATAATGTCTTATTGAATATAAAGTATCAAAACATAAGAATATCAAGATAAAAATTTGAAAAATGTTTCATTTGTATTTTTACACATTTCTTTGAAATTTATAGATTCGGATTCAATTTTATTCATTTGAATTTATTGCAAAATGTGGCATCTTTAATGTTTAAAACTAATTCGCAATTGATTAAAACGAATGTAATTATATTCTCAGTAAATTCTATTTTCGTTTTTTTATTTTTTTTTTTATATTTTATTTTATTTTTTTTTTTTTGTTTGTTTAATAGAATATTTTTCTCTCTTATAATACATAATATTTTTAATTTTAAGTCACTCTGAAATAATTTAACTTGAAGTATTTTTGTAAGTAATCCTTATCAATGTTTAAATGGATTCTGGGCTACTGAAACGCTGCTTGAGAAAATATACTAAGTTGACAATATATTCTTTTTCGAAATATTTTCAAACAATTTGTGTATTGTGATACTGTTGCAGTTTTCTTGGAAATAAAAATCGAATGGAATAAGGGCATTATTGCCCTCAAGAGGATAATAATTCACTAATATTTAAAATATATTTACTCTTAAGTAATAATTATTCATGTTACAAGTTTATGTTAATTTAAAATATACTTCACATGTTTATTTTATTTATTTTTTTTTTCAAATTAGGATCTATATCTCTATAAATATCACTCGAATCTGCGTATCTCTTACACACCGATAAATATCTTTTCATGAAGTTTATTAAAATGTAATATTAGTTCTTCATTTACTTTCTATAAACTTTATGCTCATATGTATTAATTTACTTTAAAATGATATCAACTCACACACACATTTGTTGCCATTCTCACATTTTCAAATAATCTAATTCATGATTTTCTATTTCATAAAAATAATTAATGTAAATTGAAGTGAACAAATTCATTAAGCTTATAAAAATTTCTCACTACTGTATCAATTAGCCTCCAAAAGTTTGTTTAAATTTAAATTGTCTGATCAGAGAAACCTTATCTGATCTATTTATGTATTTAGTAGATGATAATAAAATCCTAGTTGGATATATATTATTTATTTAGCATCAACATTTAATTGCATGATATTTTTATGCTAGGCTATTAATTATAATTTGGAATACAATTTATATTAAGAGATATTATTTTATAAATATAGAGTGTGTACTCTCACGGGAAACTATAACTAAGTGTAGATGAGTATAGAGTGTCAACACTTTATATTCATCTATTCATTTTTGTATAAAGTGACTTTAAACTTTTATACAGCATCAACCATAGGATTTAAGAAACTTCATTATCATATTACGATTAAAGGCTATCCAGTTTAAATCCTGTTGTTTTTTAGTTATATGTGCAACAGTTATACATATAGACCAAATCCAAATAATAACTGTAAAAACAGTACTAACTTAGTAAATTTTTGATTTAATTTATTAACTGCGCATCGAACAAATTTAAACCAGGAAATAAATGCTAATTTTACTGAGTATTTCCTAGTTCATACACAAATATCTTAAATATCAATACATACTTAACTGCAGATTTTTTCTGACTTTATCATATATAGAGTTTCATTGTCTGCAGATTAATATAAAATGCATATTAATAAAATAAAATGCACTCATTATTATATCATGAGATCTCAATCTTTAGAAGTTTCATTCCACACAAAGATTTTTTTCTTATTTTTCTCAAGGATAAACACAACTGCAAATTTCATCATCATTAACTTTTTCTCAATTATTTAATATAAAAGAGATTTTTTTTTCAAAATAAACAGCTCTATGCCGTGTTAGTTAGAATCTAAAATTTACCTCTGTAACTCTATATCGAATGCTTATCAAAATTTCACCTGGTGAAAGCAATCTCTCGGAAATTTATTTCATAATATTTTAATGAATAAAATTTCTGGAATAGAGAAAAAAAACAAAATTCTCTCTTGAAAATATTTGAGTTTTCTTTCCAATAATTTAAGGAATTGTTATGAAAAGAACAACAAGCTGAAAAAGAAATTACAACAACAACCAGGAAATGATTTTAGATGAGAAGAGGAGAATCATAAGCCTTTATATTCTCACTCCTTTCAGATGTCAATCATTTTTCTATGCTCTTGGCTAGAAAGACTATTTTGCAATATACGTGTTTGCAAAATTCATCTCACTGCAGGAATGCAGAGTTCATTTTAAAACTAAATTTGCATTCTTGGTATTATTCAATTAAATTTATACAGCATAAATTCAGTTAGATATTAAATGGTCTTTCATCATGAATTTTTTCTTTTAATTTACATTTTAATTAAGCATTTTTATAAAAATATAATACCTATTTTTATTTTAAAAAAAGAATATTTGAAACAAACTGCATTGAATTAACAATCAGTTTAATATTTTCTCAGCAGTTTTATCAATAGAAATTTTCATTAGCCAAGTTACTTAATAATCAAAGATGATACAACTTAACTCTACTTAAGGGAATTTGTAATAGCTAAACTAATGAACTTAATACGGTTTATAAAAAAGAACAAACTAACAACTATAAATTTTAAATTATATGACTATGATTATAAAAAAAATTTTAAAATTTGATAATTTGTGAGCTATTTCAGATGGTAAAAATTTCCTTTTAATTGCATTCGCTCATTATCAACAGCCACACTCTTATCAAAAAAATCGAACAGTGCTTTACCAGAATAAAAAATTAAATATTATTAATTAAATCATATGAAAAATAGCAATGAATAATATTTCCGAAATTTAAAAATAAGGAATTAAATATAATATCTGTTCATAATAACAAAAATGATCGTTGTGTGGTGAATATCAAAAGTATTCCTTTTATAATATGTTGAACTTAAAAACGCTTTAGTGATAGATTTGTCATTTTACAAGATTGAAATTTTTTGCGGTATATACATAGAAATTTATTGCAAAATATGACGTCAAAATATTCACATACAGTTAAACGTTTTAATTAACATAAATAATTATACGTACGAGTTGTTTGCACATCGCAACAATATACAGGTATAGAACAAAATAATACGAACACTCGTTTAAAAAGTGCGTCGTCCTTCGATTGTCCAATAAACGGTTGCCTCGTGTCACAAAATTGTGCCACTTAGTGATGGTGAAGGGTAAGGTAAGCATTTGGCGTAGTTAGACTTGCATGAGAAAATTTTGTTCCTAGCAAAGCGCTATCCTGTCCGACTTTTCTATAATTTTTTTGCGAATGTCATTTGTATTTTTATTTGATTCTTGCAAATTAATAGCAATACGTATATAGTGGTTGTTGTTTCTATTTCTGCTGTCGTTTTCTACTGTTTTTATTTATTTTAAGTTTTAGAAATTTTTCATCAATCCAAGAAATTATTTAAATCAACCAAAGAACTTATGCTATATTTGTAGATAACTGACATTCAAGCCTTAAAGACATTTCACATCACTTGGGGAAAATTTTTATAAACTGTACTTCAGTTGTAAAGATGGTTATTTTGATAAATACTTTGCCACGGATAAATGCTGTATATCATGTGTTAGGCATCTGATTGGATAGAAAAATGGTATTTATCATATGCCGTTTTTCAGTCCCTATGATTTGGAAAGAACTGAAGAACCATTCTTCTGTGTAACAAACATTAGAAAAATAAAGTCCAAAACAAAATATACACTAAGTGCCCCAGTTTGGCATCAGCAATGAGATCCGTGTCTCCTCGTGAAAAGTACCCTGTACCAAATTATTCAAATTTTATGACTATAAATATTTACTCTGACTCCGACCAAGCTCACACTGAAGACGAAGGAAAGGAGAAAAGTGGCAGGTAGCTCATCAGAGAACTTCAGTTTTTAAAATCAGTCACAAGGATATATATATATATATATATATATATATATATATATATATATATATATATATATATATATATATATATATATATATATATATATATATATATATATATATATATATATAACAGTATAACAGTAAGTGCTCAAAAATTCCAGATTTGATTCTAGCAATTATTTACCGGGGAATAAATGTTGCTATATTTTCTTCATGAACATCAATTGGAGAATGTATGTGAGAGTTTTCCGAATTGTTTTTTGCAAGATATGAATACATCCTATTATTTATGACGTCTTTGGAAATTAATTTTCCGTGAGTGCTCATATATCTTATTAGAGCCTTTGACCATTAGATAATCCACTATACGGTATTAAGAACATAGTACTAACTATGCAGTTCAATTTAATTAATACAGTAATTGTTTTTAACGCTTTAGATTGAATAGACTAATTAGTCCCTAGCTTGCAAACAAAATAAATAACAGAAATATCATTCGAAAATTATCCAGATTTCTTAAATTTTGAATTATGAATGCACCATAATATTTGTGAAAAAATAAAAAAACCTGAAAGAACGTTCTCAGTAAGTTCTTAAAGGCATCACAAAATCTTTCAGTTATTAGACTATTATCATGAAATGTCGAATATTCATTCTTCCATTTCTGAGATGTGAATATTGTATTAATACTTTACATCGCTCTCATGTTTTACTTTTTGATAGATTCTTCTTATCTCCAATAACCATCAATCAACCTTACTAAAGATTCTATGAGGGGGCAAAACTTCCTCGGACACTGATCTGCAGCTAAGGAATCCACAAAAACCTGTTTTATTTTAAATTATATTCTTATCAGAATATTTAACATTAAGTTATACATAGCTTAACAACCACAATAAGTTGTAATGAATTTGTATATTCTAGTTGTAAGGCATCGGTATATAACCACAGACAGAACTATTTATTCATTAATTGTAAATGTAAATATGTGGTCCATATTTACATTTACAACAAGAAAAATACACAGAAAATGAGACTCAGAGAGCAAAAAATAGAAAAGAAACGCCTATTTTCAGTTGTTAAAAGGTGATCACGATGGAATCCAGAGCTGTTCATTTTAAAACGTTTAGTCTTATAAAGTACGGACCATATGTTAAGCCTTTGATATTTTAGTAGTTTGAAATATTAAGACGTTTTCCGAGTGGACTTGTTCTTCCAAAATACAGAAAATGAATATTTTTTGAAAATTCATTTTATCTTAACAAAGGAGAAATTTGCATAAGTATGGATTTGTTTTGCAGAGAAAATGCTCCATTACTGTGTTGTTTCAAACCAGAATTATTGCTTCACATGATAACTTTTTTTTGAACAGTTTATTTTTACAAAAAAAAAGTGTTAGAAATCTCGGAATCATCAAAAGAAAATGAAACCCTTTTTTAAAAATTGAACAACGATTACTTAAATATCCCACGTAAAATAGATTGACCAACTTCAACTGATTGTTGCTGTGCATAGAATTTCTTCTCATGATGTTTGAAAGTGCTGCGGTTTGCCAGTCTGCTCATTTTGAATTAGTTTAATAAATATTTATTAAATTAATTCAAATTTGGTAATTTTCATCGATTAAATGAAATTTGCGAGTGATAAATGGCAAATAATCTATTGAAATTTAAAATATTAAAAAAATTAAGTGTGTAAATTTCTTGAAACTTAAAAACAAAACTCTTTCTTTGAAAAGATTTCTGACACAAGCTTGATTAAATATACCTAAATAAATTTAACCTAAACTAATATGTAAGTATGCTTCAATTGATTGTTAAATAAAATGTATACAGTTTTGAACTAAATTTTTAATTTTCTTTTCCTTTTTATCAATGAAAAATAAATATAAATAAATGTATGTTAAAAAAAGGTACTTTCTTCGATTTCTTTAATTTAAAATTAATGCTTTTGTAATATAATAACCCAAATCAATACATAATGCTAAGCGACTTTTATATTATAATGTACTTTACCAAATATTTATTTATTTTTAGTGATTTGACACAATCATATATTTTCATCTGGTATTGTAAAATTAAACAACAAGTATAATATATTCTAATATTAAATATTCTTTAAATGCTAAATAAAAGTTATCGAAAAAAAGATTTAAAATTAAAATATGCTCTTACACATATTGAATTATATGTAATCATTCATTAAAATTTTTATGTAAGTTTTTCCCAAGATATTTCAGTCATGAATAACACCCTTCATTTGTATACATGAATATTTGAAGATTAGTTATTTAGCTTAGACAATTATATTAAAGAAAATAAAAAATCATGACAGCAAGAAAATTTCTTATGAAATTTCAATTTTCTACTGAAGTACTTGATGTAATAAAATATAGTTTTAACTAAATTTACTTCGCCGTCAAAAAAAATTAAACGAATTCCTACAGAAATGAATATGTTGAATTTTATAATATCATTAAATGCTTCTTGAATTAAATTGTTAAGCAATATTTATTGTTCTTTCATTTTTGAAATTTTATTTGGTTAGCTTGTTTAACATAAATTAACACTTTCATTGCTATTTTTATTTATTCGCTGACAAAATTGAATGGAAATAAGAATTTACGTTCTCTCTCTTTTATCTAATTATTGTTCATGTCTAAAGAATATTAATTTTCCTATTTAATGCTTTTATAAAATTTATTTAAGTAATTCTTGATAAGAGAAATAATTTCTGTAGCTTATAATTTCCTTCACTTAAATAAATAGATGCTTATAATAATTTTAAGCTGTGTGTTTCAGATTGAATATAAAATAAATGAACAGTGCAATAGTTTGAAAATAAAATATTTATGCAGAAAAAATACCAAAACCTAAATATATAACAAAAATATTAGGATTATTGCTCTTCTTTTTTCAAGCGTCATTAACCATATTATTAAATTTATAAAATTAGCACTATAAGTGAATTCCATCTTTATTGGTAAACACGCGTCTAGATTTCTGCAAATGCAACTATTAGGAACCAAATGAAAAACGCCCATTTGCACTTAAACTGTCTAAATAATACTCTTTCTTATTTTTAGGCTTCAACTCTCTAAAATAAGTAAAAATATGACCACTTAAAAGAAAATTCTGATTTCTAGAAATAAATGGTTACAGAATGCAAAAAAGATTTATTGTAACATTACTGAGCACAACTTAATAATTAAGTAGCATCTTTCTGTAGTGCCTGTGTAATTCTGTAAGGAACAATCTATTGAAATATTAAATAACATTAAAGGTGAAAGTAAGGTTTCTCCGATTAGTCCAAAGTCGAATGAACTTCTTGAATGCCATTGGTAATACCTATGCTTTCAAAATTCACAGGTGTCATTTATTAACAATTCAACAGACTTTCACATTGATATTTGCAAAGAAATAAAATCGCTCCATGGTCTGCAAAGTCGCAAAATATTGCTCCACACTAATAGATGAAGCTTGTGATATGAACTGAAAAGCAACTCAACAAAGTTTTATGATCAAGTTTATCGCAAAAGAAAATGTGCAAATTAAAACTCCATGCTCCATCAAATCAACAAATTCAATTTAGAAGTCTTTTTGCAACTACTAATCAATAAAAAGCTTTTTGTTCTCAGTTTTAAGTCATTTATTCATCAATATAAATGCTACGCATAAAGTGAGTCTTACTTTCAGGGCTTCGTTTATTTTTCCTAGTTGCATACAATTTTTTTCAATAAAATGTGTTTATTATTATATAAATGTATTTTGAGCCTCCAAATATGAAAATGTTATTCTGAAACTTAAAAGTACAAGATAAGGACATAATATTTTGTCAGCTTTAACAAACTTGTTTCTTTAATTCATATTACCTAAAAAATGTAAATTTTCATAAATGGTAATGTTGTTAAATAAATTAATATAATTTGAACAGGACAATTTTTCTTCTTCAAAAAAATCTATATTTTGAAAAGTATTCATATGTTTAATTGTTTTTAATAAGAGGGCAGTTTAATAAGTCCATGGGTTAAGAAATGGTAGAGTTCTGGTTGTACTTTATTATTAATGCAGACTGCTCTTGACATCCATTTGAAATCACGATTAAAAAAATGGTCAACAAAATCCATGATATCATGTTAGAAAACCACCGTGTGAAAGTGCAGAAGATAGCTAAGAAAATAAATATCATTTGAACATATATATTCAGTACTTCGCAATGAATATTTGGGCATAAAAATGTTATCAGCCAGATTGCTGCCACGATTGATGACTGTAAATCAAAAATGATGACTGTAAATCAAAAATGAAATCGTGTTTAGACAAGTTCAAGCACAATCCAATTGAACTTTTGCAACTTTAGATTACAATGTAGGAAACTTGGATACATCACTACTTACCAGAAATGAAAGAACACAGTCGAAACAGTGGACTTCTTTTAATAAATCTGCTCTGAAAAAGTCCAAAACAGTTCCACGGGTGGAAAAAATCATGATTTTCTGAGACTCCAATGCTATAAATCCTCATGTATTATCTGAAAAAGAGAAAATCGCCAGACAGATTAATGATGCTTTATCAAACCGTTTTAATATTCTAGATTAGATACTTTGTGGCCCTATTAATCCAAGAAAAAAATGCTTTTCTTTAATGATAATGCACCAGCTTACTCGTCTGCAATCACAGCAGCTTTTCACTTTTATAAATTGGTTGAATTATGCTAAGAACTGCTGTCTCATCCACACTACTCTACTGATTTAGCTTCTAGTAATTTTTTTTCTTTTTACAAATTCAAAAAATGGCCTTGAAAAAAATTTTTTTAATTCCGAGATCTTTAATGCCACAAATGGCTATTTTGAAGAGTTTCTGAAATTTTGCTTCTTAGAATGATTAAAAAACTTAAAAAATCTTTAGAAAAAATATACCATAAAAGAAAACTGTATCGCAAAATAAAATGAATTTTTGTATGCATATTGGATTTTTTATTTTAACATAATCTATTTATCAGACTGGCCTTATAAGTATTATAAAGTTTTAAAATAAAGTGATTATTGTTATGAAAATTATGCTTAAACTTATAAATGAAGGATGTTATTTTTAATTTTTTTTAATGATTTTTAGATTAAATGATCATATACCTCAATTTATTAAATAATATTCACGTAATTATAAAATTGTGCTTACAAAAAATTATTAAAATTAAACAATGTTAAATTTGGATTATAAATATAATCATTCCCAGCCAAATAGATAAAAACACTAAAATAATGCTCTCTAATCAATTCTATAATTTTATGATTAAAAATAAAATTCTTCTGGTAATGAATTTATTTTATTATAAAATAAAAACCAAATATTATTTAATAAATTATGATTAAAAAATGCAAAAAATTAACTTTTAAAAGAAAAAATGGTAAAGTCAAGATCGATGATTCATTTATTGTATGGAATTTCTGTTACAAAAATAAAAATTTACAGGAAAGTAAATTCAAATTAAAAAATTAGCTAAAGTCAAACTTGCAACTAATAAGATTAAAGTGGGAAAACCTGTTAGGCAATTATCACTAAGTCATTCCGTGATTAACATAATCATAAAATGCTTAAGCACATTTAGATTCAAACAGAAGACAAACCTGAAATATTTTATAATAAGGTAAATAAAACAAATGACATTTATCTAAGAAACTGCATTTTTGTGTTCATAAACTATTAACTGTGCTGCTAAAAATGAATCTGAATAAAGGTTTATCCATTAATAATCGAAAATGTATATTTTTCAAAGTAAATCCTAGCTGTACAAAATCCTTTCTTAAGTAAGCAAAATCAGAAGACTTAAATTTGAAATAGAACATGAAGCTAAAGATTTTTAAGGAATTAAAGTACTGTTCCTGGGCTATCAAAAACTCCATATCTTTTTATTTAATGACAAGTTTCAGTTATTTTTAGATTTTGTTCTCATTCTCATTTGTTTTCCTTTTTCTCCATTAAATGCAAAAACGTCTTTTTTTTCTCACAGCAATAAACAAAGTATTTTTGCGTTAAAAAATTTTCCTAAAACATTTTGGGATGGATATTAGAGTTTTCCTGACTTGTGACACGCCATATACTTCTTATATTCATTATTCAAAAGCAGTATAGTTACATTTAGTTGTGACAATATAAGTAGATTCTTAAAAATATAACTATTTGTGGTTTACTTTCAGATCTTTGATTAGGAACGTCAATTTTAATAAATAAAAGAATAAATTATAAAACTGTATTGCCGAAAATAATCCATATCAAAATTGCCATATTTCAAAAATTGATTTTTATAGTAATTGGTGATTTCAATGAGATAAATATCGAAACTGAATAAAGCTTATAGAATGTGTTCTGCTTCTACGTAATTACACTCTCACTTCTTCGAAACAACAACATAAATTCTTGCAAAGGTTTCGTAAAATCATCTTAGAGAATGTTTCAGAGATATTTTGTGTATCACACAAATGTGACTGCAAAGTTGAATTGTAATTCAAATATTACTGTAAAGATGAAGTGAAAAGAGCAAATTTTCAAGAAACAGAGACTGAATATACTAGTATGTATAATACTTATACAAATGTATGCAAATATTGTCTGCATTTCATTTATTTATTTGTCGCAACGAAAAGATTCATTTTTCAAGATTTCATGAGATACAATCATAGCAAATATTATTGCATTTATTTAAAAAAAATTTTAATACCCTAACTGATCCCATTGTCGAACTTTAACGGAAAAATATGGGATTAAGCAGGGTTTTTACCATTTTAAAGCTGTAGAGAAGACTTGTTGTATCTGGAAACCTAAAATCTAGCGAAACATTTACTGTTTCAATTAGAACTTACACACTTTAAGATTTTACATTTCGGTAAAAGGTAGAATATTGTGTGAACAGCAACTGTAGACCAAAAGCAGAACCAAGAAAAATGTAAATATCTTGATATTTATTTTATTGACTTTTTGATATGGATGCTATATTCTCTTAATTATTAGTTAATTAAAGCGTAATGCATACACACTTTATAGACTTATCAACTGTATGTTGAGGTATTCAACAAAACTTCCGAAACTCAATATACCTAAATTTTTTTTTCTTTTACATAGTCGGCTTCTTATTTAATTTCGACATTTTTATATTTAAAAAGGATATAGTAGACAATATTTAATTATCAAAGTTTTATGAAACAGAATATAATTACAGAACTAAAAAGACATTCTTTTCAAAATTTAATTGGATTTTCTGTCTAACTTGCCTACATCTAGCCAAGAAGCTCATTAACATTTCAGAAAGTCGTAAGTGTATTTTATTTTATAGATGTTTATTTGAATAAATTTTCCCTTATTTATCTCAGAAAACATATTTGTCATTTTCATCCAATAAAAATGTGATTAGCATTTGCGATGACTATCACATTACAATTTTGATACCAAGAAAGTCAATGTAGGACTATTAAAATGTTTAAAAAAGCTTAAAAACTGAATTTAAAATATTCTCAGCTTTTATGATAAGCCCACACTCAGAATATATTTTCAAAGAAACACTAGATTATAAATTTAAAATTGTATAATTATTGAGTTTTTGTGTATGTGTGTGTCGTTATTAATTACTATTATATATTGCAAAAGTAAAAAAGTAAAAAATTAGTTTAAAATATTGTGTCATCATTTAACATAAAATAAAAGAAAAATTTAAGCTTACTGTGAAATTTGACGAAAATTTCCAGCTTTCCCCCCTAATTATGATTAATGAAAAGATAGGAATTATAACACTCATGGAGCTTTTGTTAAATTTAAGAAAGGAAAAAATTAAGATAATTTTTTGATATTTATCATTAAAAAATTTTACATATAACTCGTATACATAAAATTTGACTTTCAAATCATACTTCTATTGCATTACTGTACTTAGATTCAATGAAAATGTTCACTGCATTTGCGTTTTTCTCAACTTTAAATTGAAAATGTAATAAAACAAAAATTCCTTCTTTAATAATAATATGTAAATTCCCCAAATGATCTTAATAAATAAGAATAGAGCTGAACATTTATTCCATCAAAATTATTTAGGCTTCATTTATGGGTTTTCAAGTATCACAACTTGGTTGAGATTTCACAGTTGGTATGAAAATATTTTTAAACAGCTTTCTTGCTATCTACATGACGAACTTTATTTAAAAAACGATTATATTTAAGTTTCTAATTAACTTAATTTTTTTATTCATTTACATTTATTTTAAACTCACCATTAGCTTACAAAAGAAAAATTAACCAAGAAACATAGAGAGAAACAGAATTAATGTTACTTCTTACACAATTTTTCAGTAAGATTAAATAAAGATTTAAAATAAACTATATTTCCTAATGCATAAACAATCGTGAAAATTTTGTAATGAATGAATAAAGCTATTTAATGCTCATTTTAATAATCACATATCCATCAAATAGGGTAATTACTTTAACCCTATTTATCAAAACAAAATGCAAAATTAAAATAATTTTTTAATTTCTTCTATTTATAATTTAAATAAGTGCCTTTAATAATGATTTTATTTTTATTTGGATAAATTTCTTTCGAACAATATATTTAATTTGTATTGCTTCAAAGTACTTATCTGCAGAAAATTAAAGTTTAATGGTGTATAAAATCCTGGTTTTACTCTTGTTAATAAAACTCATCATCAAGTTTTCTTCAATTCATTTTATCATTTTACAGACACACATATACGAATATTTATGAATCGTCTAATAATAATTAATAAACCAAGTAACACGTCAAACAATTATAATGAAAATTTCACAAAAAATGAGTTTTCTAAAGAGACATAAGTAAAGATTTTAATGTGGAATTTTTAGATGCGAGCAGAATCTCCCAAATATTCATTATACAAAATCAGTTTCAGATTATGTATTAAAATTCAATTTTAACATGGGCAGTTGAATCTGTATACTTTAAAATATCTTGTACTGCTTTCGTAATAGTAAGCCTCTTAAGTTTTTGGTTTTTATGCCTAACTTTTTCAATAACAATCATTTTATAACTAATTTTTTCATGTATTTTCACCGGTAAAATTATATGCTATTAAGTAAATACTACCAAGAAAAGACAATTAAATTTCGATCATTGAATAATGCTTTTAAAATTTTTAACAAGCAAAGTCATTTGACATTGTAATTGATTTGCGGGTAATACAAATATCACAATTTGATTATAAAACTAATAACAAATTTGAATAAAAAATATTTATTCAATTGGTTGCTTCGTAAAGTCATTTGAAGCGGAAAGAGTACATAGTAAATAAACTAGTTTATGATTTCTGTAAAAAAAAAAGTGTTTAGTTCTAAAAGATTCAGTTCAACAACCGAAATTTTCAATTTTTTAGCCCTTTTAAATTTTTTTTTTTTTGTGAATGCTTAGAATATTTATTAAAAACAATACTGTTTTTACCTTGTATTATTATCTGTTATTATGTAAATAAGCAGATTTAAGTATACATTCTCTTTTAAGAAATTCTAGTCGGGATAACATTGCATAGCTTATCTATTAGAATCTAAACTTGTAACTCTAGCAGATAAGCAAACTACGCTGAAATTTCTTTTAATAAACAACATTACATAAACAGGCAGAAAAAAATTGTGATAAGACTAAAACTTTTCTTTTGTGAGAAGAATTACATTAATAAGAACAGCAGATTAAGCACATCTTAAAATGCTCAGATTTATTTTGGCAAGTAGTACTATTAATTTCTTTATCTCTCCTTTCGACTGTTAAACATTTTTTGATAATCTTTGAAAACAAGATCATTTTAAATCATAAATATTTTCATTTATATTACAATAAATTAGAAATTTGCACTTTTTAGTATCAAGGCTACTAGTTTATTGTAAAGTATCTAGAACAAAATTTATGAAATATAATCATTGGAGGAAAAATATTTCAATTATTTCTATTTATATTCATATAAGCAATATGCATAAATTTTACTATTTATTAAATTTATTTTTAAGTATTTTTTGTAGATAAATGAAATTATGATTATTCTGGTACACTATTCAAATGCTTTTACTTCTTTGTCAATATTCTTGATTGAACAAAAACTATTCTGGTACACATATTTTGATCAAAAAAACATTGAAAGAATAAATTATTCACATAAATATTTTTATTGACAAAGCTGCATACATAAAATAATTTTCTTTATCTGTAATTTGATTGTACAGATTTTTATTAACTTACAAAAATGTTGACATAGTATAAAAAAGACAACACAATAGCAAATAATTTTAATCTTACTTATATGTGATCAAAAAAAATTATTTAAAATTCTCTTTTCCATTCATGAAAATAAAATCCATGGGTGAGTATTAGGTGATGATAATAATTGTATATAAGCCTTAAAAATATATCAGTTTTTATTTTTTAAATTAATAAAAATATATCAGTTTTTTATTTTCTAATTAATAAAAATATATCAACTTTTACATGAAATTAATTGGTTAAATTTATATAATTAAAAGAGTATCAATTTAATCAATCATTACCTCTGTATAGGTATACGTATAATTTCTTATATATTATATATGCTATCGGAATTAGGATTTAACGTTAATAAAACTTTATAATATGTGTAGGAATAAAAATCGAAATGGATTTAAAGGAGTTATATTAAATATCAAAAAGGACTCTCTGACAAAAGTCTTTGATATACTACTTTATAAAGTATAAAATAATGAAATCTATGTAATTCACCCCCCCCCCAGAATCAAACTTAGAAACACAAAGAAAGAAAGTTATATATTTAATCCAGTATGATTTAACTGGAAAAATAGTGAAAGAATTCATTATTCAAAGAAATTTAATTTCAAGAAATTTTTGCGATTCAGAAAATAAGAAACGTTTTGAGCATATAAAATAAATCATGTATTTAAAATTTATATTTAATAACTTCATTTAAATAACAAATAAAAATAAGCATAAACTCTTTTTCTTAAATAACCATAAAGACAAACCTGAGAAATAATTATATATAATCCATAAATTATAACTTTAAAAGTAAAACTTTAATAATTTTTCTAAAATGATATTTTATGGTAGTTTCTAATTTATTAAAATATTTTCCAATATGATTTTACCAGTTATTTATATAAAAACACCCTTAAGAAAGAAAATTTACAAAAATATGTTTTTGAATAAAAATATTTTAAGCTTATTTTTTACAAACTTAAATTATTTGTCTTTTAACAAAAAAAATGAATTCAGATAAAAGAATTATCCTAACATTTTTAATCACAGATAATTAAGTACAAGCATTTTCTTTTTTTCCAACTGTTCTACTATTCTCTCCTTTCAAAATGAAATTTCATTGGAAATGAGCTCTGAAATTCTTTTGATTATTTACTAAGTTAATTCTATGTTAGTTGTTAATAACTGTTAGTAACTTCTGATAATTAATTCAAACTCCTGTATAAAGTTCATGTGAGTTTCACAATGAAATCTTATGTTAGCTTACTCAAAGTTAAATTCTTCCTGGATATTTTATTTTCTTTCGACTAACTTCTGCAATGCTAACTCCATTAGCAATGAAGTTACCTTAATTCCTTAACTTTCTACTAATTAAGAGGTTCTCGGAAAAAAATAAGCTTGCTTAGTAATGAAATTAATTAATCTGAAATATGCAAAAAATTAATAAATTGTTTTCTTTTTTGCATGGCTTCATAAAATATTTCTGCATATGTGTGCTCTTCAGAAAAAAGCAGTAAATTCCATAGCGAGTTTTAATAAATATTGCTTTCAAAATATTATTCAGTTTTTCAGAGCAGCTTTTAGTTAAATGTATTCATTCTGAAATAAATGAAACTCTTTTATAGAAAATCAAGAAAATGTAGATAAAATTTTTATTAAATAGAAATTTGTAATCTCGAAATAATTTCTTCGATTTAGTTTTCTTACACACAATTTGCATAATTATATTTAACACCAAATTATTTATTTGGATATAATTAATAAAATTTCAAATTGTGTTAATTACTAATGAACAAAATTTGAATTTCCTTTATTTTAATTTATTTAATAGTGTTTATTAAGTTTATAATAATACTCTAAGCACGAGAACATTTTTAAATAATTTCAAACTGTAATTAATAAATATATAATATTTTGAATTAAATAATACTTGAAGTGAGTATTAAAAAATAGACTTATAACTAATGACCTTATTACCTCGAGGTTTTAATTACTTGAAATATTGAATTAAATATGTAATTAAATGTTTTATAGCTATCTCGAATATGAATAAATTTAAACAGAAACACAAAAGATTAAGTTAGAAATTAAAAGTAATATAAAATTATGTTGATTATATGTATGTAAATGAAATAGGAAATGTAATAGATTATGTACGTACTTTTTTTACACCTAGTTTATGAAAAATATAAAAGAATAAAAAGAAATTTTAGCAATCTTCAGATATAAAATTTTTTTGTTAAATCTTGAGTCCCTATTAAACTATTAAAACTTTTGTTAAAAAAAATAAATTCTCCCTTATGAGACATAATAAAATTATGCAGATTAATGAAATTACAAAGATACTTTTTTTTAATTTTCATTAATGGGAGATATATTTGAATCTATATTAGATTATTATTTAAATTAAAAAATTAAGTAAGCTGAGGGAAATTATCAAAGTTAATTTCTCACTTATTTTATTTTCTGATTAATTAGATCATTCCATCAAGTATTTTAAGTTTTTCAAACTGTGTTTCTTGATAATTTCGTAGTTTTAAGAGATTGTCATAAAAATTATTGAATGATTAATTCTTATCATGCACGTGTTAATTAAATTATGATATTTTCTTTAACTTAAATTTTTCTTAAAAGTTGTTTAGAAAATTTAGACTTACCATGTCTTTTCAAAAGAAAAAAAGTGTTCTTCTATTTATTTCAAACAGGAATTATACTTTTATATTTCCTAATCTATTATCTATTATCCATATAATATATTACAAAAACGACTTAGTAATTTCCTTTTTCTTCATTCGATGTCAAAAGAAAAAATATAGGTATTTAAAAATGTTCAAGATTTTCGATACATTCAGAAAAAATATATTTAAATTTAGGCAAATAGATTAAATCCAGTACATTACAAAGCAATAAACCCGAAATTTCGTCAGAAACCTATGAATTTTACTATCCTTAATGAAATATTTTTAATGTGAGGTTAATTTTATAAAAACAAAATAGAAATACACAAACAAATATCATAAGTACATAAACAAATACCGAGTACATGCGATATACGTGCTCGTTAATCTGTGGAATCGAAAGTCCTGTGGTCGGTCGTTGAGCAGTTACCATGGGTGCAATGGTCTGGAGACATTTACTCCCCCTTCAGATCAATGCCAAAATTGAGGGAGTGGATCCTCTGGTGCTGCCATTTATCGGAGTATTTGAATAGCAAACGTCGTACTTTCACCTTTATGGTGCTCTGATTAAAACGAAAGACGCTTCCAATGGACTTTCGCATAGCCAAGACATAGCGATCTTGGCTTGTCCAAGTTCCATAAGTAACAACAACAACATATTTTAGTAATATTTATTACAAAATATTCACAGCTATCACATAAGATATATTTTATATATATTCTTAGAAAAAGGTACTTTATCACAACATGAATCTTATCACATTTTTAAGAGCGTTCGTTCATTCTAAACTGTCATTATGATGTGATCTTAAGTATAAATTTTATGAGAAGTTCGTAATTTATTAATGAAATTTTTCAAAATGCAATTTCAAGAGCAAGAGCAATCTTTAATTATGGTTAGTTGATTTCATTTCAATTTAAGAATCAATCTATATTAATTGAAATGTTTTAAAAGTAACTTCTTCAAAATGCATGACAAATATTCTTTTCATAAATGCTCAAGAATTCATTCCCACAGTTATCTTACTTTAACAATCAATAAGTAGAATAACATTTATATCTTATTTTGTATGCATCACTTAAAATGAAAAAAACTTCTGTCTAAAATCGCAATAAATTTTACGATAAGTATAGTAAGATTCAAAGTTGCATCAACTGCAGCTGCAAACTGAATAATATGGATTGACATTTAAATCTCCATATCAATATAAAATAGAAATCTTTAAAAATGATGAATTGCGTTGAAAATTTTTGATTTTTATTAGACTTCTTCTCAGCATTTCTCAAACTATACACGATACAGTTTTAGTACGTACGTAATAACTTCTATTTAACAAGATACAAGATTTTAAAATAGACTTTCAAATATACAGAAATAAAACACTTAAGAGCCAAAAAAATATAAAAATAAAAATTCGGTAATTTTGAATTTGTCAAGAGGTAAACATTTTAAAGGCAACAATCTTTGAAAACTTGCTGAAATAATAAGTTCCATGAATACATATTATTCCAAATTAAATCGATGGCTACAATTTGAACTTTTTTCTTATTAATTGGATATAAATAATAATAATATATATATATATATATATATATATATATATATATATATATATATATATATATATATATATATATATATATATATATATATATATATATATAACGTGTTATATAAAGTGTGTGTGTGTGTGTGTGTGTGTGTGTGTGTGTGTGTGTGTGTGTGTGTGTGTGTGTGTGTGTGTGTGTGTGTGTGTGTGTGTGTGTGTGTGTGTGTGTGTGTGTGTGTGTGTGTGTGTGTGTGTGTGTGTGTGTGTGTGTGTGTGTGTGTGTGTGTGTGTGTGTGTGTGTGTGTGATAAATTAATAATACATTTAATGAAAACAAAAACCAGATTTTAGATGGACTTATCTTTTGCAAAAAAGATGAGAGGTAGGTTAAAAAGATGAGAAAAATAGAAGATATCTATCCCAGTTTATGTAAAATTCCATTTAAGCAAAAAAGTCATATCAAAAACACAAAATATTTACACTACATATTTGAAAAAATATTGTGGTCAATTTATTGAAGTTATTTTTAAAAAATAATCTCAATATATTTATAAAAAAAGTCAGAGAATCTTTCAGAAGATAATCCTCGTAATTTTAACTTTCACTGCATTTCTTTTTCCAAGATTGGTAAGATTAGTTTGAACAAATAAAGAATAAATGAATTTTATGGATTTGAGACCGGAGGTGGTGCTTGAGAGACTGACTATTTTTGGATTCATGGGGCTGGTATGATGGTACTGTCACGCCAGTTGGGGATAAGCGCAACAACAACAACAACATAAATTAAATTACTATGAAGGTTTCGTTTCTAATTTAGCAACAATGCTTGTTTCAGCTTGAAGAATTTATCTTCCAAATTAAGATATAGATGATAGAGTAGTTCTAATCACACGTTATTAGTAAGGAATGTTTTATTGGAAGCTAAGTCCGACACTACGACAGTTAGAGTAGTCTATAATTGTCTTAGAGTGTCGGTCTTAGCAATTTTCTTGCTGCTCACTGTCTGTGTGTTTCAATAAAGTGAAATGAAAATCACTTTCTAATATTTTCATGAAAACCACTATTGTGATTCATTGATTGCGATGGAATTATTGCTGCTAAGAAACTCCTTTACCAAGTACTTTTGTCTTTTGAAAAGATTTAAAATAATTTAAAACAAAAATATTTTCCATTTTTAAGTTGTATGTTTCGGAAAAAATTAAAAATTTTGTAATAAAATATATTGCATTAAGTATATTTATTAAAGCATCAATATTTGAGATTTTTCCCATTAAATTATTATTTTTAATTTCCTTAAATGTTTACATTATATCCTCCCCTACTCTTGCTTTTTTAATCAATTCATTACTTTCGAATATTCACTAAGAAAAATATGACTTTTGGGAATAATATACTTGATTTTTAACTGTGGTTGTTTCTTTCTTTCCAGTTGAGATCATGAGTACTCCATTTTTTTCACAATAATCAATGGCTTAAAATATTCATGACGTCAGATAACGTTTCATCTACGTCACATCGTATTGAGACAGCGTCGTAAATCCGACTTGTCGACGAATTTACTGCCTGCCTTCAAATTGCAATCTTCTGTCGGCAGCAAACAAGGCGAAGTTCATCGTCGAATGTCTTAATGTCGACGGCTATGAAAAATATCCATTCATAATTTTTACCATTTCTGGAGATCTAACCGACGACTAAAGCGTGATAGCCCATTGAGTAAGGCGCAGAGAGAAGGTTGTTTGCTGGAGAACGTGGAGCCGTTTCCTTGGCCTGCCACACGGAAGCAAAGTCGACCTTTCATGATCGAGTCTTTTTTAGGACCGAACTATGCTCTCACTCTAACAAGAGAACTCAACACCCAGAATATCTCACACAGCTAGCTTTGGAAGTAATCCACCAGATTCCCTTTAATGCACTGCAGATTTACACGGATGGCAGTAGGGGTGAGGGTGCTTAGTCGGGTAGTGGAGTGTTTGTTAAACAGGGAGATGGCAAAAAGATATGTAGAAGAAATCCAAATTACTGTTCTGTTTTTCGAGCTGAACTTTTGGCAATTGAAGAGGCTTTAAATTTCTGTGTTACTGAGGGTATAGTCTCAGATATCTGGATCCTCAGAGATAACCGAAGCTCCATACAACATCTGGCCCAATGGTGGCGGCATGGTGACATAACAACAACTAAAATAGTACAACATCTTACTAATTTGAAAGCCAGTACCATAGTCTTCCAGTGGGTGCCATCCCATGTTTGTGTACAGGAATGAAGTTGCGGATCAGTTAGCTAAGAATGGAAGCCTACAGAATATCATCATAGGAGACTGCTTGTCGTCTTCAGAGCTGACCTCTAGAGTAAGGATGGCTATCAATGCTACTTTTAGGGATACCATTCCTACCTACGAATAGTACGCATGCAAACATCCTGGTTCCGCACTAGTGGGTAAACACAAGAGTTGCAGCCAAACGGCTTAGACAAGACTATAGTCTTGACTTCGTATACGAAGTGGCCACCTGCTTGCTCAGAGACACGTCTCTGGTACCAAGGTCTACCCTCTCTGTTCCAAATGTCGAGTGGTTCAGGCCTTCCCATCTCATATTTTTCAGTGCATTGGGTGTGAGAAGGGACATGGAGTTGAGGCCGGAGATGATGCTTGAGAGACTGACTATTTTTGGATTCATGGGGCTGGTGTGATGGTACTGTCACGCCAGTCGGGGATAAGCAACAAAAACAACAACACCATTAATAAAGAATTTTTTAATTATAATTTTTTCCGTTCGTAATAGTTTTCAAAATCATGAAAATTACCGTTATTCTAAATAATTAGTTTCCGATCTTTCAAATCCTTAGTGATATTGCTTCCAAAACTGAACACGTTGAAACTAGAACAAAAGAAAAGCAAAATGAAAAAAACAAGACAAAACGTCCACTTTATAGTTAGTTTAAATCGGGAAGAATGATATATATATATATATATATATATATATATATATATATTCATATATATATATATATATATATATATATATATATATATATATATATATATATATATATATATATATATATATCGTAATCTTCGATTTTATGAACTTTCGCTTCAGCACCGATGAATTGTGTTAAGTTTCTTTTATGAGTAGTATTAAAAGTTGTGTTAATTTGAAATATTTTAAAAGCAAAACCATATTTAGTATCTTGAAATATATTATTTTTAAAAATGATAATTTTAATTGCTGAGCAAAATTAAATATGATATCGAAAATATTATATCTGTTTATTTTCACAGTATTTCATTTTAAATAATAATTATTTATCATTGCATATCCTTTTATAGTTAAAATCTGGAAAAATATTTAATTTTATGTTTATTTTAACTAACGATTATGACGAATATTTGCGTTGATAAATATAATGAATATTTCGAAGTTATCACTTATTTTGAATTTTAATAAATATTTAAAAAGAATAATTTAAATGCAATGATAGTTACAATTTTAAAATCGAAATTAATATGTTAGCGAAAACTATTATTAATTTTATTGCATATTAAATTATATTGCGATTTCGTGCTTCGAATTAATTTAGATCATTTTACATTTATGAAGCATAATTATTATCTTAGAAACAGGATTAATTCCATTTCTAAGATAATTACTGAGTCGTTTAAAAATTATCATTTTTATTTAGGTTTTTAGTCAATAAACAGTCATATTTTTTCAATCTCAATTTTACTTTTAGAAGTTTTGATCTCTAAATTTAAATTATGCTGGATAAAGTGTAATGATTTGGGATTTAATTAATTAATAAAAAGAATTACGCGTAAAAACATTCTGTGGAGAGACGTATTTTAAATTAAAATTTCAAATATACGAACATATTAAGTGAAAATGTCCTTCATTGCAAAAGAGAAGAAAAAACTTTAAATTCTTGGCTTCAGAAACTGATGTCCTTAAAACAGATTTGTAGACTATGTTCCGTGTTAATTCAAGAAAACTTGACATAAGTCTATATATGAGGTCAATGGAGTGACTATGACTTCTAACTTTCTTAAAAATGTTGAATTCTTTGTGAGTTTCTATTCTTATTAGAAATTTTTCCGATGAAGTAGAAAAATTAATAGACTAAGAATCTCGGAATACGACTCAAGATTTTGAGCACATAAGGAATGCTCTTTATAGAGGTTTAAATATAGAAATATTTAGAGCATTATTTATGTACCACAGAAAGTATCTAGAAACTACATGGAAAGACACTCCATTCGAATAATGAAATTATTTCGAGGGATGGTTTACTAACTGAAATAGAAAATAATAAGGTATCAATGTTTGTCATTCTAATCAAATAAAAAATAGGTATCACCTGAGTTTAAAGAGCATTTTCTGGATGAATGAACAGAATTGGTGGAATCTTTTGACATTTCAGAAAAGCTGGACTCATAAGATAATGGATACACTACTGTAAGAATTATAATTGAGACAAACATATTTTTTTTAAAAAAAATTGTTCCTTTCGCTGGAACTTCCGGCTTCAAACCAGTTTCAACTGCATGTTCTTCGATTGCCTTTGGCTGGTTTAAATCGGTTTGACCACGTGATCATGAAATGCTGAAAAATTTTATTTTCAATTGCTAGAAAAAATGATCAATTGTTTGCCTGAATTGGTTGCTTCTGACGTGTGTTTAAAAAATGAATATCATTCCCAGGAAAAGGTCTAAATTTGTTACCCTTTGTCTGCATACTCCTATGGCTGTGAGGGATATTGCTACAGCAGTTAGAATTGGAAAATTCAGTATTTCTGCTACAAAAGAATCTTGGAATTGTGTCTCCAAAACGAAAGGATAAATAAGCATGCAAACGCATAAGACCATACCTCAAACAGACAAATTTCTTCTACGAAACAGTAAAATGCATCCTCGCAAAACAAGTATAGATCTTCACAAAGAATTATTAGCTATTGATGCGATAGTGAAATCTTTGACAGTTCGATGAAGATTTATTGAACCTGGAAGATTATCAAGAATAGTAATCAAAAATAATTATTAACACTTTCAATGAAGATAAAAACGTTCGGGTTGAGACTTAAAATATCAATTTTGGGCTGCAAAAGAAAGTTGTATTCAGCAATGAAATGCATTTTTTTTTTTTCCTTTTCTTTTCGTGCAAAAGGATCTAACCAAGATTTGTCAAGCAAAGGGAAGGAGAACCCTTCAAAGAACAATATCTTATACAAACAGTTAAGTACTCTTAAAAACTAATGTTTTGGGGTTATTTTACTTCTGAAAAACTTGGAAGCTTAGTAACAATTGAAGTGATCATGAACTCAACAAAAAATCATTTTTATAATAGGAAGAGAAATTGTGCGTTTGATGCAAACGTTCGCTGGTGGTGCTGGTATCTTTCAACAAGATTTAGCTCCATACCATATTTCTAAGCTAGCAAAATAATTTTTTTTTCAAGAACAGAAACAATTAGTTTAAGATTGGCCTGGTATTATTTCTGATATAAATCCCATCGAAAATTTGTGGAGCATTGTAAAGAGAAATGGATTGTGCTCAACAAAGAAAGCAATGATTGACAATGAAATAAAAATTTGGTTTCCTGATGACGAAATAAAAACTTTTATGTTCTAATATAGTGAAATCCATGACAAAAACCGAGAATAGAATCTCGTTCAAGCTAGAATAGGGCATTTTTTGGATTAGATTGCTATACTGGGCTTGTAAATTTAACTACACCAATTAGGGCAACATTTATGAAAACATTTGTGTTCGTCCCAATTAGTAGTAGTGCATAACCATTGTTTTTAAAGAGAAAAAAAATTCTTTGAGTATTTAAAAAATGAAATAGAGATAAAATAAATGATAAAACGTTTAACAGAAATTCTCTTGAGGAAAGAAGATACTATAAACAAAGTTAGCAAAAAGATATTTTCATCCTGAGCAGAAATCTGGTGTCTCGTCTTCTATGAAGTGTTATAGAAATGGAGACTCAGGCAACATAAAATCAAAATTTTCCAGATGCAATCCTCCAAATAAGACAGAGATTGCTCATTTTGTTAATGCTGTTATATTTTTTTTAAGCTCTGATCCCAATTTTGAAAATCTAAAAAATTATTTAAATATAACACATGCAGACAGAATATTAATATTTAATAATATGCTGTTGTTAAGTATTTTATTGGGGAAATTTGTACTCACTGGAAACAAATAATGGTTATTATATAGGTAATTAGAGTTAATCATGATTGTATAAATGTAGATATATTTTGTTAATAAAATAATTTTAAGTTAAATTTTCACAACTGAATTTAATAAATAAAGGTCTAAAAAAATATGAATCTGCAAAAAATAGCTTCAAATTAATTACACTCTGATAGAAACATTTTGAAAACAAACTAAAAATATGACATTTTTAAGTTCATTTTTAAATAAATAAAATTTTATTCAATAAATCTTAATCTGCTCTACTAGCAACTTATAATGATGCTTGTCATCTTTTTTCCAAACATTCATAAGTAGTACTATAGATACATGAATTCTTTGATTAACAACACTGAGAAAAACATAAATCATATTTTTGTCTTTTAGTAACTTATTTTCTCCTTAAATTATATTCTTTTTGTTTTGTTAAATGAAACAAACCCATTCTCAAATAACAATTTTATTTTGTAAAGAGCATTGAGAGGAAAAGGATATTTTTACTGGCATAAGACCATTTGAATCCAATAAGCTTTAGGAGTATTCAAATAATGATTGAATTTTCCTCAAATAAAAACATATCATGTAATTACTTTATAGTCATTTGTGATTAATTTGAAAAATATTCTAGATCATTTCAATAAATTTAGCCCCTAGACATACTCTTAACTGTACACAAGACAATGATTAAAAAGTTAATTTTTGCACAAATGTTTTCATAATTATGGATGCTTTACAAGTAGGCTTAGCAGAATATTGTTTAAAAGATCTTTTGATAACTTATATCAGTGTAAGGTAGGATTGCTGTAATTTATTAGGAAAAAGAAAGGTCCCACATGACAATAAGAGTTATCCCAACATTTTAGGAATTAAGTCTATAAAGCAAATTTATTCAAATTATTTCGGTTATTCAATTAAAGCTTTCATTCACAGCAGAACTGTGAGTAGATTTTTATAGGTAGCAAATATGATTTATATTGATTGCATAGTGATGTACTAAAAATAAATAAATTGGAAAACACCAATAAACTTTCTCATGCATAATCATAAGTTTTATTACTATGCAAATAGTTACAGGAAGTAGAATAATTCTTAAATATCATAACAATTTTTATACATAAACTCTAATTCCATCTGCATAGTAGAATAAAATCTATGCATAGAACAGTCATGAAAGTGAGTAATAAGATTCTATGATAATCATTAATAAACACACTTAAATTTAAGTAATCACATACATTCAAACTACATGTCGAAGGACATCAAAAATAAAACACTTAATTGGACGGATCTACATTTAATTCTCTAATTTGACCAAAATGAGAAATAAAATTTTACAGAAGAAATCATTTGTTGAGAAGAGAAACGTAGCTCAACAAACATACTTTTATTAAATAATAAATTGTGCTATGATTAAAAAATATGAATCCTTCAATAATCTTTAGATATAACTAATAAACATGTTCTGTCAATTGCTTCAATTGACTTCACTTAACTGATTTAGGTATTTTATTGTGGATACTTAAAATTGCTTAGGTAATTTCTGTTAAATAGCAGAGTATATATATATATTTACATATAGAGAGCATTTTAAAAAAATCCAGTACAATCATCAAAAATTACATTTAAAGTATACTGAGAGCAAAAATAATTTAAATGCATGCATCAATGAAATATAATTGTAACATTTATGTACAAATGCAGAAAATGTGGTATACAATCTAATGTAAGTAGATAATTAGTTAAATATTTTTAATTTTTTTGATTTTGAATGAGAAGATATCTAGAAGGAACATTTATTTTTTAAGAGGCAGTGATGATAAAATGATTTGTACACAATTATTGAGATGAATGTGATTGCTTATAATACATTATTCCTTTTTTTTTTATTTTGAGAGTTGAAAATCTTTTATTTGACGAATTCCTGTGTCCAGTGTAAATGCAAATAGCAACAAAAGATCATGATAACATATAAAGAACTAGCAATCTTTAGCATTTAAGTTGTATTTTACAGATATATTTATTATATAAGGACAAACATACATAAAAACTAATAATTATTCATGTTGAATATATGAATACAGAAAATCAGGGTGAATAGTGCATTATGATATAGAAGTTGTTCTATCATTCACTAATAAATATGTAAATATCAATATCTTAGTTTGACAGTTTTATGATTGGTCTGAAAGAATTAAAAAGAAACAAATCAGAACAGCATACAAAACATAATTACTGAGGATTAAAATTTCTCTCTCCATGTTTGTAAAAAATTTAGTCTTTTTTTTTCTTTCTTTTTAAAAAATATAACAAATATTAACTTTATAATATTATGTTCTGGGATAAGTACAGAGAAGTACACTGGAGCAATTCATCACTTACATATCAGGAACTTAACTCTAATGAAAAATCTAGACTTAATTCAATTGGCAAATTCCACCAACACTACAATGGTACTCTGGAACATCTGCTGGAACTCTTCTATAAACAAATGTGACCAAAAATCTCAGACTGTCTTTGCCAGATTCTCAAGTGGACATCTAAAATGCTTATCATTTGAACATGGTACAAAAATTTATCCACTTGTAAAAAATGCTGTGAACATCCAACCACACAGAAACATTCTGGATTGCATCAGACTTTCCCAGGAGGATTGATCCTCAAATCCCTTGCTAGTCATTGACTTTTTAACTGTCAACAATTTAATGGAGTTTGTCTGACAAATGTCAGATCTTTAAAGAGAGGATAAGCCAACAACAACACTGGAGCAGGAATTTTATTATGTTACAAATATTTTGGCACTTATATGAATTGCAAAATATAAAAATTACAATTCTTATTTAGTTTTTTTTTTTTTTTTTTTTATAGTTTTTTTATAGTACAATTCTTATTTAGTTTTTTTAGTAGCAATTCTTATTTAGTGAAAAATAATAAATCAGGAATATAAATTATACACTAGTTTTAAAAGATTTTTTCTGAATAATTTCTCTGAGAGTAGATATGACATAATATAAGAATAAAAAACTAACAGAGAATCTTACTTTTAAGATTCTTTTTAAAATTATAAAAAATGCTAATAAATATAGATTGATTGAATTTCCTTCTAATTCAAATAAAAACTTTAAGAAATTTTGTGCAGGAAAATTTAATTTACAAATAAAAAATCCCCTAAAATATAAAAGCAACCTATACAGTAAGCACAGCTAATCCATTTCAAATAGAATTAATTTTTGTTAAAAGAAAACGCGATTTTGATACAATATTACACAAAAAACAAAATAAATTATGATATGATTATGAAACATCAGAATTTATGTGTGAATATATATGTTTTAAGATAAAACTAAACTTTCATACCATTCAGTTTAAAAATTAAATTTAACATGAGCTAAAAATTTCTCTTCTCTCAAGCAAAAACTGTTTGACACAAATTACAAATAATTATTTCATTACAGCCACAAAAAATCTTCTCAAGTATTAAACATAAACTATCTCAAATGTATGCACATAAACTTTTAAGCACAGAAAAAATTCTAAAAGGCATTTGAAAAAAATAATAGTTGCATTATGTATACTTTATTTATGCATAGATTTTTTGAAATATAAAATATGAAAATAGGTGCTGAAAGCATTCAGTGTTTCAAGAATATAATTTTCTATTACTAAATATTTAATACAATAGTACTAATTCTAACTTTTCAATAATTCCTACATAAGAATCTTTGTACTGTAATTATTAAGAATTTAAAACAATTAAATTTGACATGTGACTATTAATACTAAATTTATTAGTTGAAAATAATACTTCCACTTCATAGTATACTATCCAAGATTTATTTGAACTAAATAATACAGGTTGCATCAATATAATACTTAAGTCTTGCAAATATTTTGGCACATAATTATTAAAATACATACACATTAATTAAAACTAAATGAAGAAAAAATTCATATCATTATTTAATATAAAAACATTCATAAACATAGAATTTTCCTGTATGCAATCCGCAGGTTATGTGTTAAAAAAAAAGTTTTGAATTTCATTGTGTGTATTATATGCCGCTACGGATATTCTGATAAAAAATTTTCCCCATCAGAAAAGCTTACAATAAAGTTTTGAAAGAAATGCCATTTGTTTCATAACATAAATAACAGATGGCAACACGATCTAGCTAATTTATTTTAACCATAATAAGCATTGTCCAATTTACGTTCAAGAACGAATTTGGTTCCTTGGAACGATATTACAGTTGCTATGGGCCATTTCACATTGTCTTGGTTTCAGATGTTTCCCTCTGTAAACATTCAAATTCATATATCGTCCTGTGGAATCCAAAACACTTAAGTTACACAACAAATTTTAAACTAAAAGCTATATGAAAGGCAAAAAAATCGACGATAAACGCTTTAATGTAAGGTGACAAATAAGGCATGCGTGGTACAAAAAAAAATGTATCTAATGTGAAGTTCGAAAATATCCATTTCTTTAATTTAATTATTAATGAAATAAATATACTTCATTTTTAAAATATGTTTAACCTCGTTTTAAAAGCTATTAAAAACTAGAAATCTATAAGTTTTACTAGAATCTTCTCGGATCTTGATCGAAGTCACGTTTTCATTTCAGATTATCTACTTTGCGTTGGAGTGGATCCAAACAAATCTTTTTTTCATAATAAATAATTTTCCTGTACAATTTATTACATTTTTAATCACACTGTATATATTTTTTTTATTTTGCACCACATTATCAGTAGTATTCAAATATTTGCTGAAAAAATTGCCATGGATTATACACCGCTGCTTTGTATTTTCTTTCACTCCAAAAAAGATATTGCGGATTTATACAGGAAAATACAGTAACTAAAATAACACTAAATAATAAGCATTAACCTGATAAAGGAAAAACAGCAAAATCTTTATAATTCTTCATAGCATTTTTCTTTATTGAGAAAATAATAAAATTTATTAAAGTTATTGATGCTTATTAATGTATTTAAGAATTGCTTTTGTTTCAATAACTAGTAAAATTATTTTGAAAATCGGTAAACTTAAATTATTCATGCACACAGTTTTTTGACAATTATTTAAAGCACAGAAATTAGTTTTAATGTTCAACAAGAATATATATAAATTAAAACTAAAGAGAGAAATTAAACAACACAATTTGTAAGATTTCATGGAATTAAATAAAAATTAAAAAAACACATAGAGAAGAATCATATTTTAAAATATTAAAATGGTAATAATTCCTAAGTAAAATAAATCATTAAAGAAAAAAGAATCTTATTTGATATGAAATATAAGAAACATTTGCTGTTTCCATGATTTATATGAAATAATCCCCAAAATAATTGTTTAAGATAATGTCATTTATCAATAAAAAATATGTTTAAAATAAATATTCAAAAAAATTATTAACAGTCAAATATTCTAACTTTATCAATTAGAATAAAATTACAAATATTTTGGATATAATGTGAAAAAAACTATTTACTACTCGTTTAAAAGTTTGTATTTCAATTTTTAAAGCATGTAATTAGCTTTTTAAAGAAATATATTTTTCTATTGATAAAGAGATGTATATTTTTCTGTTGATAAAGAGAGAGGGCGATACAACTTTTGTCTCAGAAGTGTCTTTAACATAGTTAAAATGTTTTAAAAAAATAGTTTCAATGAGCAAATATTTTTCAAAAAAAATATTTAAATAAAGATATTTTGCCAGTCAAAAACAAAACATGATGTCATATGGACTAATATGATAATCCTATCCCTGAGATATACCATGAGAATCTTTTATTTCAAAAATAAGTAAATTATGAATTGAAAGATATCATATAATCTGATGGAGAAACAAAGGCAATCCTTTTACACAAATTATTCTACAGGTGATTATTGTTTACAATTATGTCCCAATTAAATGCAAATTCCGAAAATAAGAATTGCAGTTGTTAGAAGACATTAAAAATACTAAGTTACAAAATAATCAAAATGCAAATAACCATTTTCTTAAAAAGAATGATAATTTAAAAGTAAAAAACCAATTTTTTTATAAATTCAGAAATAAAGTAAATAGACAATATACATGTACATTATAAAAAATATGAAAATATTTTAGTTCTTTAAACATATAATTGTACCAAGCCAGTACAATTAAATAATCATTAAAACATGGATAAAATATTCTGTACAACAATATTTTTAACATATTATTAAAATAACATTTTTAAAACACACATTTTCAAACATTTAAAAACAATTTTGTGTTTGATAAATCACACATACAAAATTTACATTTCTCCCATAAATTATATCTAGTACAAAGCAAATCATTAATTTCGTTAAATTTAGATGCAAATATACAAGGAAAACATATTCCATCCTAACAATAACATGGATAGGTAAAAACATTTATCACTTCAGAAACACTATCAGACACATTAACAGTACTATCAACATGGTGTTATATTTTGAGCAGTGATAGTCTCATAAATAGAACAATTGCTTTTGCTTAAGCTTAATATGTAACAAAATAAAGTAATCTATTTTGTTTTATAAAACAATAATAAGCACTCGAAAAACAGTTAATTTAACAACTAACTTAAATTTAATTATTTAAATACATTGTAGATATACAATTTTATAAGTTTCTATTTGGAAAGAAATATAAGAATTTCATAAATTTTAATCATAATAAAACAAAGTAATATTTTAAATTAATATTTTTAAGTTTTGGTCATAAAGATATATATAGCAAATATAAAACAAAATTTCTGTTTATGATAGAGCATTTATAATTCACCTGGACAAAGCTAAATTACTTAAGTAGAAATGCAGTAATTGTTACGTGCTGGAAAAAACTATTAAAGCTTTTTCTAACAGTTAAATGTATGAGAATTTCAGATTATCTTCATCATTGGCACATAATATTTCTCATTAATATATAGAATTATGATAAATTTCTGCTTAATTTTCCATTGTTATTATTTCCTATTATTTAAACAAGAATTTTTTAATAAAGTATTTAAAACATCTATCAGGAACAATTGCACAGACTAAAATGTAAGATCATATGAGAAAATACACCTTATATCATATCCTGCAAGGCCACATTAGGCATAGGCTGGATCAGGCACACACGTAAGATTAACACCACAATCACATGATCAGTACTTAAAAGATAAATATTATTTAACAGATTTGCTATACTGCTTTTATCATTTTAACCACTTTATGGATCTCACTGTGTATCAAATCTTAATATTTCCCATCAAACATGGTGATACAACTGAATAGAAATGTTATTTTGAAATCCTTAAGTGCATTAACTTTTGCTACTCTTAAAGCATAACTGAATTTTATTCAGTTATTAACATCATGTTAAAATGAATTCAGTGTAAACAACACATTCCAAAAGAATATTAAAATAATTTAAACTCCTGAAATAAAAAATAGTAAAATTGTTAAACAAATTATACAAAGTTAAATTTAAACTGTAAAACTTATTATAAATTATGTATATATGAAAGACTTATAAAAATTACATTAAAGGATTGAAGAAGGTATAAAATTTTGTATAAAATAAAATATATCAAAAATCAAAGTATGTAAAAATATACAAATAATTAATAATTACATTTTCTGTACTTATTAGAAATCTCATGATTTTTTTATGCAATATTTTTTTCACACTCATGCTATTTTATGTCTGTACAGGAGCCGATTCATCTGTTCTATCTGATGCCCCTTTCTCTGGATCCAGATAGTTATACAGGGGAAACTCCCAAAATATAAGCACTTTAAACAGTGTTGGGATATCAGCATAGACAGTGGGCGGCAGAGGGATAAGTGGACTGGTGGTGGTTTTGTAGATTCTGTATTCTTCGATGCTGAAATGCATTATTGGTCAATTTGGAAAATTGAAATCAATCATTAGAAAATATATCTTATTAAAAAACAACGCCTCTTATAATCATAATAGTGACAAAATTATGTATATAATATACATATAATTTTGTGATTATATATGAATAAATATATATATATATATATATATATATATATATATATATATATATATATATATATATATATATATATATATATATAGATATTAGTATACTTTATAAAATACAATGGAAAATGCCAAATGGAGAATAGTACATTGAAAATACTAAATGGAAAACAATACATTGAAAATATTTGGAAAAATTTCAAGGAAAATATCAAAGAAAGATAGACATAAAATGGAATGAAGTACCAATATGGCCAGCTTCATAGTATTTTATATTCTTTTTCATTGTATTTTTTAAAATATACTATTAACTATATGTTAGTAATACTATTTTAGCTGCTTTTGCACTAAATGTATTGCTAAGCATAAATGTTTTTTTTTATATTCTTGTGTTTTTCAGTTCTGTATCTAACCTTGCATTATATATATATATATATATATATATATATATATATATATATGAAGGACAAATGGGGAGTTTAAATAGTTCATAAGGTTTTATGAAAATAAAGTGACTGTGAAGCATTAAAAAGCAAATAGCTGAAGTATACAAAATGACAATAACTTAAAATATACATGTTACTTTACATGCTTGTGAAATACACAAAAACTGGATCTTCATTAAGCATCATAGAAGTTTTCAATTAATAATTTAGCAAATCAATGCCGTCTTCAGAAAGGAAATTACATAAATATAAACATATTTATGGACTATATTAAAGTTTAACAGCTTTATTAAACATTACATGATTTTATTTTTTATTAATGTAATTTGATAAATATTTGTATTGTTCAATAAAATACATTAGTTTAACTTTAAAGTTAATAAAATGAGAATTGAACTTATTTCATTGTAAGTGAAAATTTTAGGTTATTTTTCATTTAATTTCGAACAAATTCATTTTGATTTCTTTTAATCTCAGTAGAAATTTCTTTAAAGCAATATTTTCATTTATTCTATTTAATTTAAATGTATATATATAGTTAAGGTATATAGATTTTTGTAACTTAGTTTGAAACATTACACTGAAAAAAAGAAAAGTTATTTAACCACTAAATGAATCACATGTAAATTATTAATTTAATTTTACTATTATGATTAATAACTGGAATATTCAATTTAATAATTATTTATTACAAAACATAATCAAATATATTAACTTTTGATAAAAAAAATTTATGACTGATAAATAGAAGTATCATCATAAATAATATTTTTAACTAAATGCTGATTCTGACTTTTGAATACAATTTAAAAAATTGATAATGATGCAAAACTATACACACTGTGTCAGAAGTTTCAAATTTTATCTATCTACTGATATTCCATTCAATAATAAGTTCTGCATTATGACCATAGCATGTCAAAATTAAAATAATATATAATAAAAATTTTAATGAAATTTACAAATACTGTCCTTTTAACATGCTTATTATAATGTAATTTATTTTAAAAATGTTTATATTGGAAGAAAAATAATATGGATTTAGTAAACAAGAAGCATATATTTCCAAATATGTTCTTTAAAATGAAATAAATCACTTTAATTTCATTGAATTTAATGAAAATTTAGAAAATACAAAAAGAGGTTTTTAAAGTATATATTTTATTTACTTTACTAATAATAAAAATTCGTGATAAATTTGGAATCGAGAACAGGGCACTTTCCTGGATAGCTGATTTCTTAAGGAATAGACTTATTTGTGTTAAATATAAAGAAACTCTATCCAGATTCTTCAGAGTGCATCAAGGCGTCCCTCAGAAATCCGTCCTTAGTCCAACCTTATTTTTATTGTATTTGGCTGGGATCGAAGGGACAATATCTGATAGGGGGTGTGAAGTTGGAATGTTTGCCGACGACATAGTTCTGTGGTGTTTCGGCTCCGATGTGAACCTTATAAAATCAACTCTAAATTCAACATTAAATAATGTGAGGAACTTTGCGTATGACCACAAGCTGGTTTTTAATGTCTCAAAATCATATATAGGATTCTTCACCACTAATAAACATCTGTACTCATAACAGCCCCAAGTATTCTTAAATGACCAACCTCTTTCTTATGTCAAACATCAAAAGTACTTGGATTTCATTTTGGATCCAGAGATCACATGCAAAGAGCACATTCTAATTTTGATCAACTAAAATCGCAAGAGACTGAATATTCTTAAGTACATCTCTGGAAGAGACTGGGGTGCTGATGGAAAAACACTCACAGCAATGTACCTTGCTCTCATCAGGCCTATCCTAGATTATGGGTTCCCAGTATACTTCAGTGCTTCCTCAACTAATCTCCTTCAATTAGAAAGGGTTCAGTTAAGTGCAGCTCGTATTATAACAGGATTGAAAAGTAGCTGCCTGAATGACATAGTTCTTTATGAGGCAAATCTTCCACCACTTTGTCTTGTGAGAAACTCAAACTTAATTAAATATTTTAACAAATTAAAAAGCTATGAAAATCAAAACCGAACATCAGAATATTTGTGCAAATGGAGAAATAATCAAAGATTAAAAAAGAATAGCTCATTCAGTTTGGCTGAAAAAATTGAAGATAATTTCCTAATCGGTTGAGCAATCCTCTCTAAAACCTTGTGTTAACCCGAATGAGGGCCTACCCAGAGTTCACTTCCACACTGAACTCATGTCCGGTACAAACAAGAACTCTGATGCTCCTGATTACTTAAGGTAGCTGGCTCATAGAAGGCATTTCCAGTGATGCCACTTTGGTTTACACAGATGGCAGTAACAGATTACACGAATTGAACAACACTGGGAGCAGGGTCTTTCAGTCAGAATTTCTAGACGCAACCTGGAAAACTGCTCGATATTCAGAGGCAAATTAATCGCCATAAATGAAGCATTAAAGATCATCCTCCATAACACTAGATCTAGTGACATTTGGATCCTCACTGATAGCCACAGCTCAGTTCAGTAACTACAGGACTGTAGCATGTGTGACCTTGGGGGCATAGAGATAACTAACAAACTCAAAAATTTAGCCAAGAGCAGGGATGTCCACTTTCAATGGATTTCCTCGCAGTTTAACATCCAAGGCAACAAAGTTGTAGATATCTTAATCAAAAGAGGTTGCTCCGAGTTGTCCAACAGTGACTACAAACTTACTTATAAAGAAATTTTCTCCATCAAGAAGAAAGAAAACAGGCAAGTCTGGCTCACCCTTCCAGCCCATTCCTGGGTTCATCAGGAAGACCCCTGGGGGTGAGTTAGATTTTGAAGGTGACAGACATGATCAAACGGCCATCTCAAGACTTTTAAGGAGCACCTGAGGTGGATGAAATTTGAATCATGGCGCAAGGTCTTTTCTTTGTGCACAAAATGCAATCTGAAGCCCGCTTCCCCCGATCACATCCTAGATTGTCTGGGATTTGCTTTGGGGAATGTTTACGCATGTCCGCTTTTGACGCTCGATTTCACTAGGGTTCTCGGTGTCATGGATCTGATCTAGCTGCCGCTAGATCTATGAAGGATTGGAAACAACAAAACAACAAAATTTTACTTAAAAATTTGTCATTTGATCATTATTTTAATTAATTATTTTTCAAAATAAAAATTACATCTTATAAACAAATGAATGTGAAAATGTAATTTTGTTATTAAATTGAATTCCTGACATTTTGAGCAACAAGGATGAAAAGCAAAAATAGTAGTTTAGTTTTTCACAGGAAATTTACATTAAATAATAATGAAACAATAAAAAATAAAAATTATTTAAAAACATATTGAGCAATATATTTAATTAACTATAAATTTAAAAAATCATTGCCTATTAAAAATACACCTGATTCTCTTACTTTCGATAGCGTTCATCCGAATTTCTCTCTAACAGTGGAATTCCACTGAGGAAGAGGATGATCAAAGTAGTAAATATAGGGCTCAGAATGGAAATCCATTCTATACCTCGAATTGCATTAATTGAAATAACAAATATTCCCCACCACAAAAGTATCTCTCCAAAATAATTTGGATGACGTGAATACTTCCATAAACCTGTAACAATAAAAATAATGCACATTTATGAACCTTTTCAAAAACATAATTTATAAGGACATGCATGAAAACAAAGCTATTAAATATGATAACAACAGAACACAATGTAAAAATTTTTCATCATTGAAAGACATAAAATGTACAGCAACAAATAAGACTATATGTTTGATATATAATCTCAGCGATATACAATCGATGTAAAAAAATCATATACATATATCAAGATTTTTCTTATAATTGAAGTATCTCAAATAACTATTTTAATGCACTATTTTTAAATGTTAAAATTTTTTAAACAAATAAGTTTTTTATGACATGCTAAATTTTTTTTCACCATAAGAAAATAAAATTCAATATTAATCAATTACTGAGAAAAATATGGTAAATTCCTTGCTATCTCTGCAAAAGTACTCTTGGGTCAAAATTCATAAGTATAAAAAAGGCTCTGCACCTTTATAGAAAACATTCCCATGTCAGCCTACAAGTTTTCTGAAAAATAATTACATAAATCCTTCTTTTCTCCTGAGAGATGACTTATGAGTGATTGAAACAGCTCTTTCAAAAAGTCCATCAAAGAGAAAGTTTTCATTTTCAATAAAAGAATAAACTTTTGGACAAATTGTTATTTTAAGCAAATAGTCAAGTCTATTTCCCCTTGTAAAATTATTAAATTTATAATTTTATAATTTTAAATTTTTTTGAGGTTCTCTTTAATTTTAACATTCAACAATGAATAAAAGAAAAGAGCAGTACATTTTAAATTACGATGGATATAGATATATATATATTGCTTTTACATTACAAGTATTTTCATACATCAACAAATAGATCAGGAAAATGTTCTAAGAACTTCAAAAAATATATAGAATTTTGCACAGTATTTTACCACCCAGTGAAGGTATCAAATGAACCAAATTAATTGATAACTCCATAAGAAATCAGTTACAGCATAAGAATAAATATAAGTCTCAACACAGACATGAGTCATCATCAATTTAACTGCAAATTCTGAATAGCTAAGAATTATTTTGCAGATTTAATAACCTTTTAATCTCCTAGAATGTTCTTAATTTAAAATTCTAGTAAGCCTATTTTATTGATTGTACAGTTAAAAGTGATTTGTTCAAATTTTAAATTTTCATTTTGTTTGAATTTTAAGATGTTGTAATTTATTTCATATTTTCATTTGAAGTTTAAAGTTAATTTTATCAGTGAATTAAAACTCTTTTATTGAAAATTTATTTTAGAATTCCATTAAAATTTACTTATTCATATATTGTTCATATAATTGATAGAGAACAGTTGCTTCGTTGTTGTCTCCTGACAAAGTATGCCATACAGGATGCTTTTACAGTTGTATGTCACTTCTCAGTTAATTAAAAGTGTTTTGATTCCGATGAAATTATTTTGAAAACCAATGCAGTTCATGATATTCATTTAATACTGTTCAGCAGTTGATACATATATTTGATTGATAGAGAACAGTTGCTTCATTGTTGTCTCCTGACAAAGTATGCCATACAAAATGCTTTTACAGTTGTATGTCACTTCTCAGTTAATTAAAAGTGTTTTGATTCCAATGAAATTATTTTGAAAACCAATGCAGTTCATGATATTCATTTAATACTGTTCAGCAGTTGATACATATATTTGATTGATAGAGAACAGTTGCTTCATTGTTGTCCCCTGACAAAGTATGCCATACAAAATGCTTTTACAGTTGTATGTCACTTCTCAGTTAATTAAAAGTGTTTTGATTCCGATGAAATTATTTTGAAAACCAATGCAGTTCATGATATTCATTTAATACTATTCAGCAGTTGACCCTGGCCAGTTGCCAGGAATGAGTATTAAAAAAGATGTTTCTTGATCTTTTTTAATACTCATTTAGTTAAAAAAAAAGTAAGAAATATTAAAAAATTATTGTACATGCTGTTAATTGAACATGAATAAATTGTATTATTTTATATTTATATTTGAAAACATATGATACGCTTTTATAGTTCCTAATATACATTTACATAAAATAATTTTCTAAAGGTTTTGCAAGGAAGCCTTGTAGCATCTAAATAACGAAAAAAATATTTCTCAACTTGAGATATTCAAAATCAGAAATTTTACAAAATCATGAAATTTTCTGCATAGAATTTAGGCAAGAAAATTGTATAGTTATTATTAATGAAATTAAAAAAAATCCTGCCAAACTTACATCCATTAGTAGAACTTCACAATATTTTGTATACCTAAAAATATTTTTACCCTTAATTTTTTTATGAATAATAATTCCAAAATTGTTTATTTTCCTAGAAAAAATATATGTGTAAATCAAGCATATTTGTGAAAACTATCTCTTTTCAATAAAATACCTGCATCACACCATCTTCCTTTAGTGGTTGGATTTTGCTTAAATTGAAATTTCTGAATATCAGATATAGCTTCAAACAGAAATCCAACAACAAACATCACTGTTCCAGCAATATCTAAATTTGTCATAGGTGGTGGATTCATTTCTTTAATCTTTCTAGGAGAATTGATAAAAATGACAGGTAAACTGACAGTGAACACCCAAATGGCCTGGAATAAAGAGGCAGTAATAAGACAAAACTGTTTAGATGGAATAAAACAATAATGGAATGAAACAGTGATACTCTTAGATAACACATGAAAACAGTAATACAGTAATGAAAACAGTTTAATAAGTTTTTCCAAGTAAAATAAATGCATAATATACATGTTGCATTTTAACTTGGAAAACCTTAACTATACTGAATCAAAAGAAATTTTTATAGTTAAATATTAACTTTTAAAAAATTTAACTCAGTTCTGTAATACACAAATAGTAGACTTGATTTTGAGTAAGGGTAAAATATATGCTTCTAATAATATAAAAAATCAAAAGAAAAATTATTCACCTATTTATTATTAAAAATATAAACATAATACAATAAAAATATATATAAAAAAAACATGAATATCTATACTGCCTCACTGTCTAGTGATCAGCATGCCTGATTGCAGATAGGGAGATCCTGGGTTCGAATCTCGGTTCTGGATGTACTTTCTCCCTCCCTCTTTCTCCTGTTTTAGTCCTTTCCTTATATGAATGGGTTGTGAATGATTGCCTACCTATAAACAAGTACCTATGGCATGTGAACACTGAGAAAGTCGGACTTACACCAAATTACGGTTCAGTTGGTAAAGTGGAGCAGCACACCCGTTAATGCCCGCCAGTCTAGTGATCAGCAAGACATGAGTATTTGCAAAATATCTTCCAAATGTCAGAAAAATTTTAAAAATGGGATAAATTTGTCTAAAAAACATAAGTTTGAAATAAAAAGAATTGTAAATTTTTGTGATTATAGTAGCAATTAGGGAAAAAATTTTCTTATGAAAAGATTCAAAATTACATGATAGAAAAATAATCCTTTAAAAATTTTAAAGAAATACATATAATATGTATAAAGATATAAATATGTATATTTATGACTATACACATTTACATACAGATTGATCAATCTACTGAGATACTTTACATATAAGAAGTTAACTTACATTACATTATCAAATATGATAATAAAATTTTTGTTAATGTTGAAAACTATGAGTGAAGAATAAAATAATTTTTTTTATTTATTTTTTTGTCAGCACTAAATGATGTTCAGGAATTAAAATATAACCTACAATAAAAATAAAAGGTAATATGGCAAAAAAATAATCCATTTATATTGAGAGGTTATATACATCAAAATAATATACATGCACAAAAATAAGAGCAAACTAAATTATTTTGTGTAAAAATCACTTTAAGCATTAATTTTCTATAAAGTAGGAAATTTCATTTCAATTTGTTTTTATATATACAGAGTGAATTATAGGCTTTTTTAAATAAATTTTAACTGAGCATTACAAAATTAGCATAATTTTATGATTATAATACAATAAAACATAGTTCATAATGCCAATAAATATAATTTAGAATAACAAGAACACCGATGATTGTTTTGGTTGGTTGTTTGGTTTGTTGCTCAACTGTCAATTTTTGATCATGAGGGCTGATTAGACAAGGTCCAATAGTTTAAATAGGATTCCAAACCACAACAAATATCCAAATCCAAGGTGGAGTTCAAAACCACAAACCCTAGAACCAAAGGCAACAGTACTAACCACAACCAGATCAGCAAGAGCATTAAAAAAGTATGTACATAAAATATATAAGAAGCTTAAGATAAATATAGATAAATGTCTAATAATAAAATATATAAATAATTGTATATTATCATAATAAATAATTGAATATATGTATTGATAAATTTATTGTATTCCCAAATTATGTGAAAATTCAAGACAATTGCTATTTATTATTGAATATTTCTACGCCCTATGCATTATTCCTAATCATATTCTGTACTTAAAGGCTTTTTTTTTTTAACATAGGTTGCATTGTTTATATGTGATTTGCTATTTCTTCTAAATCATTTAAAATTTCAGAATATTTTTATATGTGAACTTTTGCTTTTGAATAAACTTTTAACTTTCCACCCATTGTTTATAATCTTCTTAATCACTGAAATATAAAATGAAGCAATATATTGCTTTAAAAAAGTCCACATTTATATCAGCTTTTTTTATTACAAGGACTAATATACTTGATAATTTTAAGAATGTTTTTACTAACATTATTCCTGAGAATAAATTATCAATAAATATAGATATCTTTACTACAACATGCAGAGAAATTAATCATATCATAATTTCTAACAGTCCATAGAGCTTTCATCCTTGATAATTAGTTTAGAAAATATACTATACAGATAATTATAAAATTTTATCCTAAAAAAAAATATAGGATAAAATTTTATAATTATTTGCTTTATTTATATTTATTTCCAGCAAATTAGTTTTTTGACAGTCATTCTTTTTATTTCTCTTCAGCTAACTACATTTGTTATATTGCAATATGCAATACAAGTAAAAGTAAGTAACACATAAGGCTCTAAAAGGAAACTTAAAAAAAAAATAAAAACTACAGAATAGAAAGGATAATATATGCCCCATTTTATTTAAATAAAAACCGTATAAAATTTAGGACTTCTGAGATATCAGTAAAGAAGTAGCTTTGTCAAATTATTTTATTCATATTCAAGAAATACATTTATAAAACCTAAAACTTGCCCCAATTTTTACAAAGTAATCGCAAATTTTTGTTGTAAAGCATAAAAATCATTTAAATGAATTATAATCAATGTGTAAGACAAAAATTTGAGTTACTTTTACAATGAATTATGTTGAGACATCATCTTTAGATAATTCATTCCATAGTTTATGTTATAAATTATCATAATTATGTACATAATTTATAATTATAATAAGTAGACATATTCTAATATTTTAATGGTTACTTTAGCTGTGACGTCTGTGTGTGTGTGAGAGAGAGAGAAATCTTTACAAACCTTTATACACTGTAATACACAATAATAATGACAAGAATAATTTTAAAGCAAAGTTTTCAAATATATATTTAACTACAATATAAAAATCCTTTTTTTAAAAAAATCAACTTAATAAAAAATAATTTTAATTTAGTAAAATCCTGTAAAATAAATATGAACATATTCAAATCAAAAACATCAAATAATAAACAAAAACAAATAATAAGAAGAGCAAGTATACATTTTAGTGTTAAAAATTTAATGTACTGTTATTTAGTAAAAAAAATTATGTACAATTACTTTGATAAAAAATAATTAAATATTATTTTTCACATCAATATATATATATATATATATATATATATATATATATATATATATATATATATACAGAAAAATAAATTATTTAAAAATGTATTAAAATAATTATTAAAATTACTACAGTGTACATGCATTTAAAAGAATTATACCCACTTTGTTTATACATGAAATATTGTCATTTAAAGGATTCAGTATCAAGAAGACATGAATATGGAATGGATTAAAGGAAATTTTGCCAGTAATAGTGTAATTACTTCTAAAAAATAAAATTGTGAGGGAGGCATATATAAAGATGTATGAAACAATTTTTATAAACATAGATTAAGAAAGTAAGCAACTGAAGTTACAGGAGTTGTTATGATCCTCTAAAAGTAAAAATAATTTTCTAAATGTTACATACAAAATTGTATGGGCTATTATTTTGAGAATTGATGAAGTGGAACAATATAGATAAAAGTAAATAATTCTTTACAATTAAATTAATATTAAATTTAGAAACATGAATTAATTATAAAATCTTACAAAAGAATTATGAATAATATAGGAGCATTATGAAACATTTAATACATACTTGAAAAGTCCAAAACACAGCAAACCGAATAACATTGCTCCGTCTATCATCAAATCGCTTATCTCTTCCAATCACAATTATCCTATAAAATAGGAATCCTGAAAGTCGCAGACCCCAAACACAAACAAATGTGGTTACTAATATTTGCCTTAACTCATAAGTCTGAAAATATAAAAATTATTTAAAACAAAACTGAAAATTATAGTGCATACATATAACAACTAAATTTAGATAATATGAGAATTAAATAAATTTTACATTTTTATTTCTAATGACAAGGAATGATATAGCAATGTAACTTTAATACAACAGAAAATTTATGCAACAAAATCCAAGAAAATGATAGTATACAACAAAGCAAGAAACAAACTTCCCATAATCAAACATAAATGCTTAATAAAAAATATATAAGATTTTGATGCATATCTTAAAATACATAAATTTGACCAAATTCTACATCTGGTGTAGCTGCCAAATGCCCCAAACTGATAGATTATTACACCACAATGGGTTCTTTCATTTATATTTGATGTACATTTCAATTATCAGCGATGAATTCTCATATATGTGAAATTTGTGATTGAAGTTTTAGCAACAATTGAATCTTAATGCTATTTATTTTAATGATTTGTTGAGCTATTTTAGAGTTGTCGTAGGATGAGGTTTAGTAAACTTAAATATGAAATTTTTGGTTTGTTTGAATTAAATTAAAAGCTTTATTAGAAGTTATATATTTCGCTGGAAACTTAAAAATAATCTTTTTTGCAGGTAGAATTAGTTACTTAAAAACCCGAGTTGAAATGCCTGTTCAGTTAACTAGCCTGCGACAGAATTTCAACATATAATGATCAAGTGAGTACTTCATGTATTAGCACATAAAGAAATTAAAACAACAAAGTTATTTAACTTAAACAGGAGCAGGATACACAGAGAAACTGATATAATTAAATGTTTGAACACCTGTGTCAGCATTTAATTGAATCTTGGATACTGCAGAATATCCCTGTTAAAAATGCCAGCTGAATTTTCTTTCAACTACTGGTCTCTTTAAATAAGGGCTTTCTTTTTAGAGTATACATTTTTGGTCACAGTGCTAGATTCTTTTCTAGCCAATCTAAATATAATCTAATCAATCATATTGTACATGCAAATGATCAATTAATTAAATTCAAATATATTACAAACTGGTGAACATGTTATGAATATAGTCAATTTTTGATTTTTGTTTAATCGTAGTATAGATTTTACAAATGTTTCACTGTTTACACACACACACAATACTAGGATTTTTAATTAATCACTAATTTTATTTGTGTTCTTGATTTAGCTTTATTGCTTAGATTTTTACTCTTTCTTAGAAACAATGTAGATATTTTTATGGATATGTGACGCAATCTGATTAATTAAAAACATCTATTGTTACATTATTGACTTTGCTTTATTGCCCAGTTTTTAACCTTCACTTGGAATCATTACATTGGGTTTTTTTGGTGGCAGGCACCTTTGCTTTGTTAATTGATGCCTAGTGTTCATCAAAATCAATGTTATTTATACTAATAACTTACCATTTTTGCTGTTGCTAACTGCTCAATAGCATTTAGCCTTATAGTGCATTTTTAAAGTATATATGTATTTCATTAATTAAAATGATTTTTTTATTAATTAAAAAGAAATAAAAAAATGAGAATGTATATATTAATTAAGCAGAAATAGCATTATTGATTCTTGAAGTTATTTACTATTTGTTTTGTAATAAGCATTTTTATAAAATGAATAAAATTAAATTCTAGCATAAGATCAGGAAATATTTGAAAGCTAAAGAAAATATTTGAAATTGTGATAACCAAAAATCGAAAATTGAGCATGATTGTGACATTTAAAGTTAGAGATTGAGCAAGATCACAATATTCAAAGTTGAAGATTCAACAAGATCTTGTTATTCAAATTTAGAAATTGAGAGATGTAAGGAATTTTGAAAGTCAGTTACGGCGTAAAATCATGCAATTTTAGATTGGTAAAATAACTGCACAGTACTATGTTAAAAATTTTACATGGCACAAAAACCCATATAAATCAGTGGATTTTAGGAAAAAACCAATAAGTCAATTTATTTTCATCAATCTTTTAGTACATTTTTAAATATGAGCAGCATATTTTTTACTGTTGGATAATTGTTTCATAAGTCCTTATTTATACTGAAATGTATAAATTTTCTACTTTTTCATAATTTTTCTAAATTTTTTAACACTTTGAATAACAGCTCCTAGTACTCTTTAAGTAGATTTCATTCACAAATACTCAAGGACTTGATCTATAGTTCTTATTGATATAAAGTATAAATTTTCTATTCATTTACTAGTTATACTTACATTTTATTTTTTAAGAAAAAGAATCAATGCTATATAGCATTTTTGCAACACATTTCTTTTGGTTTTCAAGAAAAATTTTTAATAAACATTTTATTAAAAAATATTTGCAAACTTTTTTTGTTTTTATATTTTTTATACTTATTACTGGCATGTCACATGGTAAAAATTTACAAATAAGTAATAATAAAATAGTACATAATCAAACTTCAGTTCACTGAATTTGCAAGAGAAGATAAAAATGTGAGACATTTAAATACCAAAAAAATAGTAAATAAACCTTAATCACTCATTTCTAACCAATAAATAACTTTAATCTCAGTAATAACAAGGAAATTCTATGATATTTGATATGTGATTCATAATTTTTATCATATCTTGTTTCTTTTGCAATATTAATAAGTTTTATTTTTATCCCTTGTTTAGATACAAAAATGTTGGTTCATGACTTTACAAATAAAGAAATAAGTGTATATTTTTTCTATAAAAATATATATATTTTATCAAATGGATAGATGTTTATATATGTTATCTTTTTCTCACAAAAATTAAAATGAAACTTTATATTTTTCAATAAACAGCAGTTTCAGTAAGGCCCTATTATAAATATTTTCAATAATATCAATTGAGTAATGCCTTGGACAAAACTTATTTGAACTAAGTCAAACCCTGTAATAACTAAATCTTATTGCTGATTAGCAATAAGATTTATTTTTTTATGTTCAAGTCATCAATAATATATTTTTTTGATAAAATTTTTGTAAATTAATAATAAATTATGATAAAATAATTTTAAATCCTGTAATAAATAATTTTAAATATGAATAATTATTTAAAAGAAATTTGCTTTTGTGATAGGGGGAAAATATAAGAAAATGTGTGGCTCCAGATTTATTACAAGAAATTAAAACGAAATTCTAACTTGTATGCAAAATTATTGAAATCAAGTACTGTTTTAATAACACATTTTACGCTATCTTAGTTCAGAACCAGCCCATCAAAATAAAATAAACTTTTTTTAAGAGAAGTTTGTACAACGAAGGGTTCGTTCAAATGAAATTAAAATTTTAAGTCCTAATAGTTACTTACAACTGAGATGAAATTGGTTTATAAAACACTAGAACTAAAGATCAAACAGTTGACTACTGAGCTATAAGGTAAATACTAACGATATTAAAAAAGGGGGGGGGGATAATTTCATGTAGGCAAAATGCTTATTTTAAAAATATAAAGTTAATTTTAGAAAAAAATATATTAAATATTATAAATTTATTTTAATGAATCATCATAAATTCATAAAAAAAATATTATTTTTAAAAAATCACCTGTGAAAGGATAAATGTTAAAAGAGCTATGATAATAAAATTGACTCCTCCTGCAAAATCTGTAACTTTATCAAACTGAAAAGTTGCAGCTATAAAAAAAAATATCAGCTGCATAGCTATTGTGATAATGAGACTTATAAGAAGATGGTCTTCATCCAGTATTTGCACAGCCATAATTTGATCCTGGAACAAAAATAATTACAAAACTTACATAAAAAAAGTATTAACATAATGAAAGCTATTGTGAATGATGAAGAAATAACTCAATTTAGAGAATATTTGAAGACAAGTAATTATTTCTAAAAATTTAAAAATGTAAGAGCCACATTAAATTTTAAATGTTTCAAATGCATTTTAGTTAAGTATAAAATATAAATTTATAGGAACAATATAATTATATAATTTTTGTAATATTTTAAAAATAAATTTTAGTAATATTTCACAAAATGAACATAAAAAAGTATTTTTTTAACATTATTGTATTTTTAGTAATCTATAAGAGCAATAACTACTTTAGAATTAGATCATAATTTTTATTTTATTAAGTTTAATACAAGAATTAATTTAAATATAGTAAGTAATTAAAATATAAATAAGCAGTAATTAAAATACAATAAAAAATTTTAGCTTTATAATAAAAAATCAATTTAACTATATAAAATGTAGAACATATAGATTAACTGCATTAACCTTCATTGAATGTAAAATTCTAATTAAAGATACAAATTGAGATAAAGCAATTCTAAATTAAGCACATTTTTTAAAGTATTCTTGACTAAGTTTAATGGATAAGTATTCAACAGTCAAATAATTTTTCTGTTAATTAGTTATTAATTAAGAGCTATAAAAACTATTTCCTTAGAAGATTAAATATTTTCGTAAAACTGTACTTGAAGATACCTATAAAAAATTTTTTTTTGGGGGGGAAGCAATAAGCATTTATACAAATCAATGAAAATGAAATAAATTTATAAGTTATTACTAAATAGCATAAAACACAAAGTATAGAAAAAGCTATATGTAACTGCATTGTATCATATGATAAAGTAAGAATGAAAATATAAGATGACATCCTAAAATGCAGTGATACCAATATTTTCATATTATGTAGTTATTTTTCTATGAAAAATACTTTTTCGAAATGACTTTAAAAAAAAGGAAAGCATTTCAGAATGTTTGACAGAAAATCAAAACTTAGTTAACCTTTTTTTAATTCATAAGAAAATATTTGTTTATAATCACACAAATTACTCAATCAGATTTCACTCAAAAATATTCAACCGATACATAATTAGAAATAAGATCCAAATAAAAGTAAACACCCATAATTTTGCATGGTTAAATTATCTGAGAGTTTTAACTTTAAATTCAAATTAATATGATATAAAAACAAAAATAGTCAGTGAGGAGATAAATGCATTACTATGAAATAATAATCTAATGTTCACAAATATATTTATATTAATGATAATTATAACGTTGCTCTTCAATTCATCAGCTGAAAAAAACACATTGCAGTTCTCTCTAGTCATATGAACAAATTACATAACATTATTTTTCTTAGTATGGAGAGCCGCAATTCAAAACCGAAAACATACGCAGAATCGATATCAAAAACGGAACTCGATGATGATTCTGTACTTCATCAATTGACTAAACAAAATATACTTTCGTTATTATTGACCCTGCTAGTTTTCATAAATTATTTACATTAAAATTAAAATAAATAAGCTTGCCAAAAATTATTTTATAGTAAAGTAACTATTAATAAAATTGAATTCTTTTGATCATTCATGACTGTAATTGTTTAAAATTAACTTTTTGCGCTAAGAAATAAAAATTGAAGTGAAGAGTGAAATTTATTTCAGTTTCGCCTGTGTTCGCTTATCTCTAATTTTTAGCGAAATTTTTATGTTCTGCTGTAAATGAAAATGCGATGGCAAGTCAGGCGAAAAGCATAGAAACTGGTAACCAATGTATTCAAGAAGCTGAAAAATAGTACGAAAATTTCTATAATTATTAAATATAGTTTTAAACTTCATTGAGTGCAAAATATTTTTTTATACCTTTAGAAATGAAATTTTCTTTATTAATTTATTTTATTTTACTATCTTACTTGTTTTCTAGTCAAAAGACTTAGCAATTTTCTTTAGATAAAATAAGCTATTTAATTTATAATTTTTGGTAGAAATTTATAAAAACAGTTAATCATTTATCAGGACTTATTATCGAAGAAAATTCACAGGTTTTTATCGAAAAATTTTTAGGATCTTCTGGACTGATCATTTTAATTACCTATAAATATTTTGTTGGACAACTGTACATTAAAAAATTCAGAGCTTTGTTCATGATATAATTATATATTTCAATGCCGGAAAAAAATAATTAAAATATTTTCTACGATAATATAAATTTTAACAACAGTTCATTACATGTATTCTCTAAATCTTCGAATCTTTTTACCAACCAACTTTTTCATTATTATCAATGAATAATTTTTTGTATCAATTAAATTTCTAGAATTTCTACAAAAAATATTGTTTCCATAGTTTAAAAATATTTTGAACAGTTAAAATAATTATGTTAAAACGTCACCACAAATAATTTTGCTTTAAGTAATTAATTTAATTACTATAGAAACCATTCTTTAAATATTCAAGCAATCAAGACAACTCTTTTTTGTTTGTTTTTATAAACAGTCTCTATATTTTCATTTTCACTTCTTACAATTTTATTTTTTTGCCACATACCATTTAAACTCTTTTGGCATCCTTCTAAATTTGCCAAGAGTTTAAATTCTTTCGCCACAGGTACTATTTTTTGGTTGATTTTACTATTTTTCTGGTAACCTAGATTTTTTATTAAGTTATATTGAGAAAACAAAAATATACAACATTTTATTTTCAGAACTCTAATTTATGCATTATTGCTGGCCAATTAAGAATACTTTGCTATAATTGAAATTCTTGTTAGGCAAATGTTTAAGCAATTTTTCTTTGTTTAAAAAATTTTAATATTTCACCCTTCTATTAGTTTTTTATTATTAACGGGATTGATAGTTTATTTATTTGATAGAAACTGATGCAACAATTACAAACTTCATTACATTTTTTTAATAACCAAAAAACTCGACTGTCACTTTAAGTAAATGGTTCATTGTATGTTGATAACTTGTAAATATCTTGTCAAGGGTGAAATATCTCTTTAATTGAGACAGTTATAAATAGCTGTTAAATTCATTATATGGTGTGCAGAGAATGACCATATTTTATATATACCATATATTTATCATAAACATATGTGCAACTTCTGCAGAAAGACTATCCTTCACAATAATCCAATGGTATATTTTAACCTGTCTATACCTGTAATTTTTGAAGTAAAATTCCTAAGAATTATCTTTAACCAAAAATAACTTTTCTTTTATATATTGAAGTGTGTCAAGGTGATGAATGAGTTAAATCCATTTTGTAACGAAAAACTTTAATGATAAAAATATAACATTCATACATTTCCATGAAACATAACAAGAAGCGAAAGCTACAAAACAAAAGTGGAAACTCCTCTTTATAATAATAATAAAATAAGTTATAATGAAAGTTGTAGTAGTTTTTTATTTACACAAATGATCACTTTCATATAGGTAGCACTGTGACAATGTATGATCCCTACAGAGTATCCCCCCAGTGAACAAGGTGAACGACAAAAACAATGCACAAAACTATGTAAACTATAATAAAAGTGATATACTATTATAATACAACAGTAGTAAAAGTAAAATGCTGATACAAGGACAATAAAATTTGTAAGGAAAAATTAGTATTACAAAAAGAACTGTTGAAATTATGTACATAATTATTACATAAATAATATGTAATATTACATAACAGTAATTAATCTGTTTGGAAAATGCACATGACGACCACTACAAGTTGTAGTTTTAAGGATTTTACAAGATTTTTCATTTTTATCAGGTCGATAGTTAGTTGTTTTTGATGTTTGAATAAGTGGCATTTTAGGTGAATCTAGTAATTCTGATAATACATGAGCAGGTTTCAAACGATCTATAGAAAGTGTTGTAATCTTATCATTCGTTTTAATAACAAAATTTTTATCTGTCCTAGAAATTACTGGATATGGACCAGTATAAGGAGGTGAGATAGGTGGTTTCACACTATCAACACGTAAAAATACATATGAACAAGTTTGCAGTGAGGGGTGAACATAAACAGATTTATTGTAGTGCCTAGATGTTGAAATGGGATTAAGAGATTGCATGATTGATTTAAGTTTTGACACTTATGTTGCTGTTGGTGTGTATAGTTCATTCTGAGAATTAAGAATATCAGATAATAATCTGAGGTTTGTTCCATACACTAGTTCTGCTCAAGTTGTATTTATATTAGATTTTACTGCAAAACGAATTCCTAATAAAACTATAGGAAGTGTATCTGTCCATTTAATTTGATTATGGGCCATAATGGAGCTTTTTAAATGTCTGTGAAAACGCTCTACCAATCCATTGGATTGGGGATGATATGAGGTTTAGCGAATGCGATTAGTACCTAAAATTTCTGTTAAATGTCTAAATAAATGCAATTCAAAATTTCTACCTTGATCAGTTCTTATTGTAAAAGGATATCCAAAACATGCAATCCAATTATGAATCAGTGCTCTACAAGTTGTTTCAGCTGTAATATCGGTTTTTGGGATAACTTCAGGCCATCTGGTAAAACGATCAATTACTGTCATGCAATAATTATAACCATCAAATAGGGGTAGAAGTCCTATAAAATCAACATGAATATGTGCAAATCGAGCATCTGGCATAGAAAAAGTACCAATTGGAGATTTAGTATGTCTTCAAACTTTTGAACATTGGCAGTTTTGACAAGATTGAACAGATTTTTTTATAAATCAATTAGTTGGGCCAAAAGTAACGTTTTGTAATTAATTTTCTAGTTGCTCAAATGCCTGAATGGGAAAGATTATGACCAATTTTCAAAAATGTTTGAACGAAAAGATTTTGGAATGTACGGATGGGGTAGATTTGTGGAAACATCACAATACAGAGTTAAATCCTCTAAAGGAAAATATTGTTTCTCAATTTTGTAATTAGAATTTTGAGAATTCAGAAGTTTTTCAAGTTCAGAATCATTTAATTGTGAAAATTTAAAACTTTATGTGAGGCTGCTTCAATTTTTATACGAGATAATGTGTCAGCTACAATGTTCTCTGATCCCTTGACATACCTTATATCAATAGAAAATTGGGAAATGAAGTCTAAGTGTCTCAGTTGGCGAGGTGAACATTTATCAGGCTTTTGCTTAAAAGCATCAATTAGTGGTTTTTTATCAGTGTAGATCGAAAATTCCCTGCCTTCTAGCATATGCTGAAACTTTTTGATGGAGGAATAAATAGCTAAAAGTTCTCTATCATAAGCAGACCAATGTGTTTGACATTTAAAAAGTTTCATTGAAAAGAAAGCAATGGGTTCCCAGGTCCCATTTTAAAGTTGATTTGAGGAACTACCTATAGCATATAAGGAAGCGTCTGTCCAAAGGCTTAAAGGAGCACCAAGGATTGGATGTTTTAGGAGGGTAGCTTCAGCAAGACCTTTCTTATCATCTAAAAATGCCTTTTCAGCTTCCTCGAACCACTGGAGAGGATTTCAGGGTTTTTGGTGGTTGTGAAGACTTCTTTTTATTAATATGTCCTTCAAGAAATTTAGTTAACGGAAATAAAATATGAGCAGCTTTTGGAATAAATCTGCGATTAAAATTGAATTGACCTAAAAATCTACGAAGTTGAGTAAGAGTATCAGGCCTTGGGAATTTTTGTATAGCACTGACTCGATCAGGAATTGGAGATTAACCTTCTTCGGAAACTTTAAATTCCAAGAACTCTAAGGTAGGAACTCCAAATATGCACTTTGAAAATTTTATGGTTAGTCCATAATGATCTCACCTAGTAAACAGAGCATGAAGAGGTTCCAAATGCTTTTCTTTGTTTCTAGAAGCAATTAAAATGTCATCTTTGAAAGCATAAACACCATTTAAGCCTCTGGTAAGCTGAATGGTTAGCGCTCTTGCCTTCTGTTCAACAGTTCGTGGGTTCGAATCCCACCTTGGGCATGGATGTTTGTAGTGGTTCGGAATCCACTTTAAACCGTAAGCCCCGGTCTAATTAGCCCTCGTGTGCAAAAAATGACCGTTGAGCGACAAACAAACCAAACCAAGCCTCTGGTAACTTCATCAATAAAATTTTGAAATGTGCTGGATGCATTACACAAGCCAAACTGCATCCGAGTGCTCTCAAAGAGTCCGAAAGGTGTACAAATGGCAGTTTTATGAACATCCTCGGGAGCAATCGGAATTTGATGGAATGCTTTAACTAAGTCAACATAAGAGAATATTTTGGTTTCTTGAAGTTCACTAGTAAAATCTAAAATGCTTGAAATTGGATACTTGTCTTTTTTGGTTTGAGTAATAAGGGCTCTATAATCACCAACAGGACACCAATCATCACTGTTTTTCTTAAGAACCATATGTAATGGAGAAGCATAATTGTTAGTTGATGGGCGTATATGGCCTAAGTCTAGCTTATGTTGAAATTCCATTTTGGCAATTTTGAGACGGTCTGGAGAGCTAACCAACGTAGTTTAGCAAAAACAGGTGGACCTACAGTTTCTATATGGTGAACAACATTGTGCTTTGCAGTTTGGTCTGAGTAAGGAAGTTTGCAAATATTGGGAAAATTACTTAAAATTTTATCAAAATCATTTGCAATATTGTTAGTTTTAACAGAAAATATATTAGTACCATTAATAATACCATGAGAATTTAATTTAGTACATATATCAAACAATTTACCATTTCTTAAATCAGGTTTTAAATTAAAATGATGCAAAAAATCAGCACCTAATATTGCTTGAGATACATTGCATATAAAAAATGGAAAAACAAACCTTTTTCTAAGACCTAAATCTACAGACATGAGTTTTTGACCATAAACTTGTATTGGAGTACCATTTGCAGCATTAAAAATTTGCACAGGTTTCATGTTACATTCATTTTTGGTAGCTGGGAGCAACGAACAATCGCTGCTCGTGTCAACTAAGAACAGGATATTAGTTCTTTTATCGCGGACAAACAGATGACGAGAGTAGGAATTTAAATTTGTATAAGAAGTGTGAGAGCAATCACTTATTCTCAGTATGTTATCAAATAAATTTTGAAGTTGAAATTACATGTCTCTACTTCGAATTTATCAGTCATTGATTTTATCCTGCAATGACTGGATATGTTATTAATAGATTGGCCAGAAAATTACAAAGATTGCACTCTGTTCATCACTCTGCTTAAAGAATGCTCTAGAGCATTCTGGGTATACCCGTCCAAAATTAATAAATGTGATTTGTAGACAGTTACCTTTAGAATGCAATCTCTCATTCATTATGCCAAAATTATGTTGACCACTCATACTATATCTCATCAACTGTTTCATTCCATCGTACACATATACTTAAGAGACAATGGTCATCGACCATTTAGCATCACACCTTTTCTCCCTTGCATGAAATCACATATATGGCTTTTGGACCTATGTGATGTTTGGATTGAATTAATAACCCATTTGCTTATCTGCTTAAGTTTGATCCAATTAATATATTTATCAACACCTTTGCTCAGTATAGAAAATTGGACATGTTGGTTATGAAGATTTTATTAATACTGCTTCTAGTTACAGCTTATATTTGACCTGCACTGTTTTAACTGCTGAAGCTATTGTTGCATTCTACACATTTTATGTGTACTCTGGTAACATTCAATTTGTTGGGAAAATCTTAATGTAGTTTAGGTTTTGAAAATAAAAGAAGAAAAATTGCTTATTTAAAATTCAAGTTTTTATGCTGTATGTCCATTTTTGATACTAAAGCTAGCAAACTAATCAATCTAAGCCTGGGGTGAGCTGGTCGATAATTGATTAATGCTTTGGTTTTCAGTTCAAAAGCTGATAAATTCTTGTTTAGAGTTTGCTTTAAACTGCACAGATTGTCATATGTAAAAAGAAGCTGTATACCATTAAACCAAAACACTTTAAGCCTCTATTACATTTGAGTTGCAGCAATTTGTATTCATCATCCAATGATATTTCAGACTTTTTACAGCTATGCAGTTGAAACTTAAACATTATTTTATTTTCGCCAAGTTTTATGCCAAATGATAGTTATTGCCATTAGTCAAAAAGCTTTCGGTTCAACAGTTTGTGGGTTCGAATCCCACCTTGGGCATGGATGTTTGTAGTGGTTTGGAATCCACTTTAAACCATAGGTCCCGGTCTAATTAGTTCTCGTGTGCAAAAAATGACCGTTGAGCTACAAACAAACCAAACCAACCTAGCCAAAAAGTAACTTTTTGTGCATGCACCAACAACCTAACCATTTATATTCCCAATGATTTTAAAAGCAGATCAAGTTTTGCCTTTTTACTAAGCAGAATTATTACATGAAATGGTTGTTTAATTTCATTATTGTAATAATTCAGTGTTAATGAGTGACCATGAAGTTTTCTATTTTAAAACAGTAAATTTTGATTTAGAATGAGTATATTAATTTCAATATAAAATAATTTAACTATTTAAAAAGTTACATTTTAATGAATATTTTATAATACAAATTATTTTGCTTAAATAATTTGAAAGTATTTCAAAATATTCATGCATGTATTCTTAATAAGATATATTTTTATAGAATAAAAATGTCATGATAAATTTAAAAATTATCAAATATAATGATTAAAATAAAATTTGGTACTATTAATGTACTATATATTTGTTACTTCAAATTATTTTTTAACTAACTTAATTTAAATTTTATGCAATTTAAAAATAAGAAAACTTAAACCTGAAATTGTAAAAAATAACCATTTCATAAAAGATGCTATACTACTTTTTAGATTTGATAATTTTGATAGATTTTTTTTAAATAGAATATTTCAAAACCATGTTAATATTTAATCTGTAAATCTGAATAATTAAAATAAAGTTACAACATTGTATTGACTAGACATCTGGAATTTTTTTAAAACTGTATTCATATTAAATACTTAATTTTTTAGCCTGCTTAAGAACTTGAAATAAAACTGTGTTGTTTCAAATGCATAAATTTAAAAATCTTATTAAGTTGTTCAATAGTAAGACATAATATCTGATTGAACTTTCAGAAATGTTTATCAAAATAATAAAAATTGCATTTACACTTTTCTTTTCATAATATTTCTTAAATCTTTATTTCCCAGCAGTGTATTCATCTGTGCTTTTTATCTCTAGAATATTCAAAGTTCAAGAATGCCAACAGAAGTCTATATCTAATTTTTTTAAAAAAAAAAAACAAACCTGTATTCAGACAATCATATTCTGTCAGATGATAAAATAATGCTACAGCTAAAGGAAACAGAAAATGTGAGATAATTTTCAAAGTCAATTATAAAGTGTTAACTGACATACATGTTTATATTTTCAAAAAATTATAATGAAAGAAGATAAATTTAGTAAATAAATGCAGTAATATATTGAAGTACTTGTTTTATTTTCTTTATAAATATAAGGTAACAGAAAGAGAAATTTTTCCATATATTGATATATTTAAGCAAAATATTTTTTGAAAAGGACATAAAAAAATATCAAAATTTTTTAGTGAAATTGGATTCCAACAAAACAAAGGAAATCCATTTTAAATGTTCAGCTGAATAAATTAACATTTTAAAAACTTGGCTACAAACAAAATTCCTAAATAAGAACTTATCATGAAATCTGGAATCTGTTTAGTAAAATATGGAAATTTTAAAAATTACAGCCTGAAAAGCAATCTATTATTAAATTTAGCAAAACAGTTATTTTCTTACAGCAAACCTGAAGAAATCTCAAGCATTCATTTGACAATGGATCAGAATTGCTGCAACTGGAGTTTCTACATCACCTAATGTTAAATCTATTGGAGTTGCTACCACTGAAATATCAGCAACTCTAATGTAGTAGGGGCTTTAGATGTAGATGTTTGGAATAATTTATACTCTACTTTTAACTAGATCTAAATCCAATTAATCCTTCTAACCAAAAAGTGTTCATAAAATGTCAACTAAATTAATCCATGCTATAATAAAAAAATTATATTGTTTTTAAACCAACAAGACATTTACATATATATGTGTATGTATATATATATACATGCATGCTTATCTGAACATGTTCTAACTTGCAGTAATTCAAATTAAAATGTTTTACAAATGATTATTATTCAAAACTTGTTTGCAAAAATAAAATACTATAAAACAAAACAAAAAATGCTTTGTCTTAAACCAAAAATTTTTTAGGTTTTTATTCTCTTGAAGTTATAAATGCAAGCAAATGATGTTTAATTAACTGTAAAATTTATTATCTGCAGAAACATATTAATTTAAAGTATCTGTGTTATTGACGAGCACTTTTTACTACACTATTTTACTTCCAGGTATTGCATTAAACTACCATTTTATCTTTTCTTTTTTTTATTTGTTTTATACTAATATGCAATTTTAAGAAATTCTATAATGCAAAGTATAAAGTTCTGTGCATTTTATGATAATTGATCTTTTCATGTTTTAATTACATGCTCATTTTAAGTTATAAGAATTCTGTATATTTGCTTATATAGCATGAAGACTTCTCTCTTCAAATGGAAACCTGATTATGATAGTGCTGCTTCAGAATATGTTAAAGCAGGTATATTTTTGTTTATCTTAATCATAAAATTTGAAAACCTTGTTGGAATGTTAGAATGAGTTTTTATATATAGCATCAAAATTAAAGTAACATAGGCAAATTTTTCTTTTCAGCTCATTCTTTTAAATCTGGCAAGGTGTATGCCCAAAGCAGAGATTGTTTTGTAAAGGCAGCAGAATGTTTTATCAAAAATAATTCGTATCCTTTAAATATCATTAAGTTTATTTTGTTTGTTGAAAGACTGCTTGTTGATATTAAAGAATACTTGATATCAATTAATATTCTTATTAATTTAAAAATATTTTAAGTCAGTGAATATATTTACATATTATTTAAACATTTAGAAGGGAATTTAAAATTTGATTTTGTTCCTCCTAACAAGAAGTTGATTTTGAAACTTGTTTACATAAGATTTATAAAATAATGAAACAAGCTTATCAAAATCATACCCAGGTGATGAAATCCTTATTTGAAACAACTTTAACACATGCAAAAAACTATGCTTTGAAATTTCTTAAATTTTATATTTAAAATATTAACTTCCTCATCAAGATCAAAATATGTATATATTAAAGAAATATAATTTTAAAAAAAACTGATGCTTTAAATGTTTAACATGATTTTTGTTGTCTGAAATTCATACTTTTTGTGCAAATCACAAAGAATTCCTTGCTTAGTTATATATTAATTTCAAATATATTTAATGTTAACTATAGGAAGTTGAATATTGATTTTCTGAGTTTGGTCTTTATCATTAAAATTAATTCAACTTGGAAGGGTATTTTTACTAATCAAATATGACTTTTTTCTATCCTTTATAAAATTAAAATTTTATGACTGCTTGAAAGAAAACTACTGTCTTTACCAATCATCAAAAGTGTTAACAATTCATCTCATTTAGCCTATTCGTTAAAAATACAATGTATTTTTAGTTTGTTACTGCATTTTCATGTATGTGAATAAATATGTTATTCATCAAGATTTCATAAGTAAGAAAGAAAGCATGCTGTATACACTGAAAGTAACTCAGGTTATAAAAAATTTAACAAGGAAACTCTAAAAGTCCTCACTTACTTGGGAAAGAAAGATAAAATAGCTGTAAAGTAGAACTCAAATTATCTGATTCAATCGGGATTAAACCCCACTTGGATAATCGAAAATTCAGGTAATTTAATTTATTCAAAAAAGGGTCAAAATTTTAATTGTTGTATGTTGAACATAGGAGAAAAGTTATATAAATTTTAAAGAAAAAGAATTTAATGAAAATCCAACAGTTTTATGTGTTAAGGCCCTTACAAATGTTGTACATTATATACACAATGTATGTACAGTGCTGTAAATGAAAGTCATTGCTTGTCGAACATCTAGCTAAGTTAATCGCAGAGTAAGTTATTTCATTGCCTTCATCTGTTTTCGAGCACCAAGGTGGTGCATCTGCTTGATAGTGAGAATTTGCATGTAATCACACTCAGGTTGATACTCCATCCACTTCAAAACCAGCAAATGCTTCATAAGCTGATGGTGCAGTGTCTACTTTAACTTGGTCATTAAGGTCATCTTCCTTGATTTTCTTAATAAGTTGACCATCATTTGCAATGTGCAATCCAGTGTCTGGTTCATAATCCACTCTTCTATATCTTCAGTATTAACTTTTGAACATTCAGGAATTTTCAAATGAAGGAATTTTTCAAGTGACATGTTATTCTTTTGTTTTCTTGAGCTTTTTCCTTTTTCTCATTTTCTGTCTTTTCCGATTAATTTATTTTTCTGAAATTTTGAAAGCAATTTGGATAAATGAAGTTCGACTAGTTGGAGTTCTGCTGTATTTATGAAAAACTATCCCAAATAAGAATACATATATCACATAAAATAAAAACTAAACTCTATTTACATTAGGATTTCTCATCTGTTGAATAAATTATCAAAAAGGCAGATTCGTAGTGTTATATTTCTAAATATTATATTTAAACAAAATGTGAAAATCCCAAAATTTAGTTTCAATACAATATGCATACAATAACATACAGTGAATATTAAAAACATTCTATCTGAAAATTTAAATTCATTGCTTGTCCTCTGTGGTTTGTATGCACATCACAGAAAAAGGTAAATCACTTTCCACAACTATATATATGCATCACTCATCTTCAAAGGATTAATTTAAAATATCCTATATATTATAAATTGCTTTTAAAGTTTTACTGAAGAAATAAGAAAATGCAGAGGAATTATAAATGATTCTTACATTATTATGAATGTGTTAAGGATTTAATTATATAAAAGTGGAAAGTATTACCAAAAGTATGTTCCTAAAATTGAATGGTACCTATCAGAAGTATTTGTTTAATATAATTTTTTTTTGTTTTTTTCTTCTTTATTATGTTGTATTCACTGGCTGGATAATTTTTATAAATTAAACTATACATATATATACCCATTTTGACAAAGTGGGATGCCCTAACGTGGGACTTGGAGGAAACCAGTTTTGCAAGGAAAAAGCGAGAGGAGGCAGAAGAGAGGTGTGAGAAGGGGAAAAGAAAGGCTGCAGGACATCGCCTGAAGAAGAGACCCTTTTGGTAATTCTAGTCCGATGCTTTATTGGAGTCTATAAACAGTAAAGTTGAAATTTCGATATAATAAAAGCACCTGAGATTCGTCGAAAGAAGAAGGAATAGGCTTCTGTAGTATTATTCCAAATGAATTATCCATTAATACCAATCCGGATGATGAGTCCATTAACAGTAAAGTTGAAGTTTAATAAAAGCACTCGAGATTGATTGGAAGAATAGGCTCCCGTAGATTATTCTAAATGAATTCTTTATTAATAAGAATCCGGATGAAGGAAGCCGAGCTGGCAGCCGAATGGTTAGCGCTCTTGCCTTCGGTTCAACAGTTCGTGGGTTCGAATCCCACCTTGGGCATGGATGTTTGTAGTGGTTCGGAATCCACTTTAAACCGTAAGTCCCGGTCTAATTAGCCCTCGTGTGCAAAAAATGACCGTTGAGCGACAAACAAACCAAACCAAACCGGATGAAGGAAGCCTCGCTGAATAACTGATTAACCAGGTTTTTTGAAGCCCTCTAAATAGACCGGCCTATTCCATCAACTGTTTGTATGTAAGTTAGTGTTTTTTTATTTATTTATCCAGCCAATTATTTTTTAGTGTGGTACCACCATTTGCATAACTTTATGTAATAATTAATCTGAATATAATTTTAAGCAATCTAGTGTAACTTAATCACTCCACGTAAGTGATTCATCATGTTAGTAGCAAAGTTGTAATAATTGAAATAATACAAGCAATTGAATTTATATTTGTGTAAATAGTTTTGTTATTTTATGAGTGAATTAAAGGAAATTTTTAATTACTAAAACAAAGCCAGTTTCTGCTTTTATTTTTCAGGTTTGAATCTGGGTAGAAAAAAGAATATAATAAATACATAATGCAATGTTTAAAAAAAATAATAATACCTTATTTTAATTTAAAATATCATATGTAATCGTTTTATAATAACAGTAATTTTATACACAACAATTAGCTCTTGTAATGACTCTAATGTCATAATATTATTAAAAATTTAAGAAATGTTTTTGTTTAGGTTATTTATAAAATTCTTCATTGTTCTGATTTTATCATAAATGAAAACTTGGTATTTTATTTTCAGTGATAATTGAATTTACACTATTGTTTGGGGATCATATGTTTTAAATTATGTTATGATTTTTAATTATTGGGATATAGCCATTATTTGATAGCAAAAACATTTACATGGAAAGTTAAATTTTTTCTCGATGAATGCATAAAATAAAAATTCAATTAACACTGTCAAATTGTTGCTTATTTTGGGTTATAAAATGCTCTTAAATTTTTAAGACAGTCTGAGTACTTTTAATGTAGTAATTTATGTAGCAAAAATTTTATTTTAATATGTGTGTGAATGTTCTGTAAAATTTTTAATTGTTTATCTTATGTAATATGGATAAATATTAAAGGATAAATGAACTTACTAAATATTTTTTGTTAATTTGTTACTTTTTTATTGTATAAAGTTTTGTCTTAACATTAAAAGTTATTTCTCAGCTGCTAAGTAAGTATAAATGATAGAATTTTTATAAATAAAAATTTATTCTTTTAAAAAATAAAAGTATGTTCTTATAAAATATTTTATACATATAGAAATTATGAACAAGCAGCTCTGGTATCAAAAAGTATGGATGATTACAAGAGTATGGTGGAATTAATTCAGCATGCTTGCCAACTGTTTCGAGAAAATGGTACTCCAGACACTGCTGCTCTGGCATTGGATAAAGGAGCAAAGTATAATAAATTTTTTCATTGGAGTTTTTGATAAAATAAACATCAATTAAAACAGTGCTATGCTAATATTTATAAAATATTTTAATAATTTATCAAATTAATTTATATTAGAAAAGTTGTTTAACCCAGATAAGCCTACTGTCCTATATTTAGGACAGTAGAATATAGGACAGTAGGCTTATCTGGGTTAAATTATTGGATCATTTTTGTCAATTATTATTTAGCATTTTAGCTCTAATACTTTTTTTGTTTGTTTGTATCTTAAAATATAGAAGATTTCTATAATTTTATTTTGAATTGTGAGTAATTATAACATATTTTCATTTTTCATGAATTTAAAATTATATTAAATTATTTTAAAATGTGTTAATTTATAGAATCATTAATAATATGAATTGACATTACATTTAAAACATTTTCTTAAAGATAATAAAAAGTAAATTGTAATGCTTATTTGTTTTTTCTACTTGTAAGTTACTTTAACTAATGTGTTTAGTAAAAACAGTTTCTTTGAAATCAACAAAGATACTCAATTTATAAAATTCTAAAAATTATGTTATGGTAAAATACCATTCTTCATATTGTTAGAGAGGGCAACAATTCCAAGAGATAATATACTTCTGAAAAGATTATGAAACAAATTATTTAATTGCAATGGGAAATTGAATATGTAATTGTTGTTAGCTATTAAATAACATTTGTTAACAATTTTCTAAAGGCAGCATATTAGCTGCCTATAAAAACTTATCTACATCATTATAAGGTTAATTGAGAATAAGTAAGTTTTCTTTAAATGGTACACAATTGAAATAAAAAAAAAGAATTTTCTCAAATACGATTAAAATCATCTTTTAGAATAAGGGAATAATGTATTTCATTTACAGAGAGGAAGAAAATTTCAATGTTGGTACTATATGATCTTAATTAACTATTTTTTAAAAATTACCTTAAAAGTTTATTTTCTATAATGGTGTGGATAGATATTTTCTAACTGAAGCTTCAGATAATGAAAAAGATTCACATTCTAAAAAATTAGCAACTTTCAACTGTTGATGTCTTGAAAATGCATAATAGATTGATTGGCACAATAAAAATATGCATCTTTCAATATTCTTCTCAATCATAATTAAAAAGATATGGTATATTTATTTTCTATACAATTAATTCAAAAGAAATATTCATAAAATCATTTGTTTTAATTACAAACAATTGGGATTAGAATTACTACATGTACTTCAAATGGCCTTATAAGATCCAGGAGATAATTTATATGTGCTTCACTGATTCTTATCATTAATCTATTGTATGCCTGAAAGTTGTACTATAATTACAGAAAAAATGTCTCAAATTATTGATGTTGTTCGTAAGTTGCTACTTACCATCTGCATTATTCTTTGATATTATTTTATATCAAATAATTTAGGAAGAATTCTTTGTTAATTTTTTATTAAGTAATTGTACATTTTATTCATAGAAATTGTGATGTGTTTATCCATGGAAATTGTGCAAATGAATTACTTCATTTTATTGTAATTTTTTAATAAGGTCAAAAAAATAAGAAAATTAAAAGCAATGCATTTTTCATTTGTCACAGTTATATTTATGTGATCACATTTTGTTTAATAAAATATTTATTTTTCCTGATGATAATACTTGTTAATGGAAATTTTTTTGCCCTTTTCATCATCAGCATTAGCACAACAGCCCTTTATGGGGACCTTACCCTTCTTCAGAAGTCTCTGCAATTCTGCCTTATTTCCAGAAATTGACCTCCAGTTTTTGACTTAAGTATGGCATAGTCTTCCTTCAGGTAGTCCTTCCATCTCTTCTTCGGTCTTCCTTTTGGTCTTTTACAGAAAGGGGTGGCATTGAAGACCTTAAGAGGTATTTTCTCTGTACTCATTCTCAGAAGGTATCCTGCCTATCTCATTCTAGAAATGCTACTTCGGCTGGGCACAGCCTTGTTCTCGAGGTACCTGGGTCCTAGGACCCTCACCCTCAACTGGAGCTGGAATTGGACTGATGAGCTATAGCTGTAACTGACTAGCATATTATCGGTTGATAAAACTTGAGTGTGAATTTTAGTTGTTTAAAGATTTAATTTTAATAAATTTTAAATAAAATAATGAAGGAATTTAATAGAAGTATGGTAAAAGGTTAGTAAGATAATAATATAATTAGATAGTAAGAAAAATAATCGATAAATTATTCAGTATTTTGAAAATATTGTGTTAGTTTGAAAAATTTGTCCATGGGGGACTTAATTTCTTTTAGTTCTTTAATAAGATTTTTAATTGGAATTCCTTTAAATATGGTTTTAATTTTGTTCATTAAGAAAATTAAATCTGAGAAATCATCGGGTAGTCCCGTATTGCTCATCAGAGGAGTTTGTTCTATTTCTTGAGTGGGGGTGAGGGAGGTAACTCTCGCGTACGAGACACCAGGTCTCACTATGCTTGTTTTTTCACTGTTTTTACTAGCCATGTTAGTTTTAATTATTTTTGCAGATTTTGGCTTTGGAAATTTGGGGCAGCCTTTATAATTGGCAGGGTGATTACCATGGCAGTTGGAACATTTTGGAATTTCTATTCAAACATGGGGGCTCTCCCTGGTGTTTTGTGCTCCTGCACACTTTACACATTTTGGTTTGATATGGCATGTGTCAGCCGAGTGAAAGAATTGCTGACAGTTGAAACACTGCATCACCGATTTGATTCCTCTGTAGTGTTCCACTGTCACTCCAGAAATGTGGCATAGCTTGTCTATTCTAAACATTGATGCCCCTTTGGGTTCGGAATAAATTGTAACTAGGAAGTGAGGCATAGGTTTGCTGGTTCTATGATTTAGCATTTGGCTAACTTTGGCCACTTGAAAACCAATTAGGTTTAAGTTATTTTCTATATCTTGCGTTTTTGTTTTAATGGGGAGACCCCCAATAACGTATTTTTTCGGTTTTTGGTTTGTACTTTTGATGAGTATATACTCAATAGTTCTATCATTGAACAATTTAGTAAGTTCTCTGTGAGCTTCTGGGGATTTTACAGAAATTTTGTGGTTTCTCCCAGCAGTTTTGGTTTTAATTCATATTTAAAATGATCTTTTAATTTGCGGATAAATTCAATTGGATCATCTCCATATCAAGCGAGTATCGGCGGAGTTTTCACCACAATTGGGGGGGTGCTGTAGTGGGGGTCATCTCTATCTCCTGGGTGAAGTCAAGTTGAGCATAAGAATTTGCTGTGGTTACGAGAACAGGAGGTTCCTGCAATGTATCTTTAGCTAATTTTTTTTTTGATGATGTACAAATTCCTCTGTTGGCTTTTTTAGAGATCTTTTTTTTATTTTTAGTATCTTCAGCTGTATTAACATTAACGTTAGTAATAGAATTATCACTAATTGGAAGAGGGGAGAATGCCAGATCAGAAACAGTGTAGCTACCTTCACTAGTTGGCTTTAGCGTTTCTCTGGAGTCGGCCTGTGCAGCTTCAATTTGACGATGTAGCGAGTGGATCATTTCCTCATAATATCCGATGTTTTCCTTTATCTCTATTGAGTCAGGATGGCTTCGGAGAGCAGCTTCAGATTCATCCTTGTATTCCATAGCTTCACGCAGGATTACCTGCAGTGCATCAAGTGACTGACTAACTTGACATTCTGTTGATGTCCATTGATATTTAAATTCTTAACCTAATGGTCGTTTGTTAGCAGTGAGAACTGCTGTTTTTCTTCCCAAAGGAATATACGCTACTAGAGCAGTACCAGAACAGGAGAGCTGAGGAGCGTGGCTAGGCACGTCTTATCATAGCAGAGTCCCGGACCTGAATGAAAGTCAGAAATGAAGTCAGAAAATGATTTCATTCTTGACAGTTTTATTGATTTGAAAATGTCCTCTTCTCTATAGATTTTGTATAGTTCTAAGTTGTACCTTTTTTTGTCAGGTGTTATTTTCCAGAACAGTACCAAAAATAACTTTCAAGACATTTCTCTCAAAAATTGCCAATGCTCTCTTTTCCTTCAACATCAAGATCCATATCTCTGAGGCATAACTTAACTCCTTGCCAGTGTCGCCCGAATTCAGTTCGAACAATTATTGCGTGCAGTATTTGTGATGCCCGAATTCAGTTCGGGCAGAAGAAAAATTAACATTTCTATTTTGTGAAGTCCGAGCTGAGTTCGTTTCTACTTTAGAATACTTAATTTCCTATTTTCCTAATAAATGACACAATTGGTCCTATTTTTTTACCAATTCCAACTTTGGGTCTGAAGGTAGTCCATGACTACAACAACACTATGAGAGGTGATGTTAAAGTTGATCGACATCTTACAGACATCCCGGTTGCTAGAAAAGGAGGTAAAAAAATATTACTAGAAAATTTTTTCCATCTCCTACACCAGGCGTTATATAAATAACTCCTTTATTTTGCATACTTCAGCAGGAGTTGCAAAAAAATATGAACTTCAGAAAATCAATTGTTGAACTAAATAAACCAAATGTTCAACTACTTGGACCATTGCGTCCTAGTGTAGGCTTACTGCGCCTCACAGGTCGACACTTTCCAGAACACATCCCATTAATGGGGAAAAAAATCTACTCCAACCAGGCAGTGTTTTATATGCTGTCGTAAAACCGATGAACAAGGGAAGAGAATAAGGCATGTGTGTGTGTGTGTGAGACAAGAGTTTATTGTAAAAAGTGCAATATATAGGCTTTAGAGCAGTACCTTGTTTTGGGATATACCATACTGTAAAAGATTTGTAAAATTTATGTATTGAAAATTATATTGTTATGTTTTTATACTATACTAGTTATATTTAGCTTCAAAATTTCGTTTAATTTGCTCAATATGAATAACATGTATGTGTAATCAATGTTTTATGTGTATGTAAAAATAATAAATATAGTAGTTATTGTATTTAAAACTTTATTTTTGTAATAAAAAAGCATTTTCTAACTCTTATAATAATATAAAGAATAAAATTAAGCAGTCAAAAAAATTTTACATTTTTGGTCCATTTTTCTGAAATATATGTCACAGTTAAGAGGTTAAAACTGGCTTAATCAATGTCTTATATAACATAATCTTTGTCCTTCTTTTGATTGGATAGGATTTTTAAAAAAGGTTTTCATCATGATATGACTGTCAGATTAAAAAATATATAATGATTTAATAAATGAACTAACAAAAACATGATGGATTAGAAAAGCAGTTTATTTCAGTACTATAATTTTATTACTTAATTTTAGCTCATAATTTTGTTAAGATAATATTTTTACATTTAAACATGTTAAGATATCTCACTGTTTTTATTTTTTACTGTATACATTTAAAAATGAATAAATAAATGCAAAAGTGTTTTATGAACTTTACAGATTATTTTCTTTTAGTGAACTGTAATAAAGGTCATAAATACTACTGCATTTAAACAGTCTATCTGCTCAACAAATTAAAAGGAAATTTCAAAAACTTTTATTTTAATAATAACCGCTTGAGAAAAGGATGTTAAGAAATCAGCACTCTCATTTTTATTTATAATATGAAATTTTCAAACTGTGAAATATGCTTTTTTCTCCCTACCAAATTGATCAACGTACTGAAAAATTATAAGTAGAAGTAGAACATGTACTTATAAGAAAATTTATGGCATGAAATGTTTGCAAAAATCAACATTGTAAAGAAGAATAGTACTGACATATAACACAAAAAGCACACTTTTTAAAAAAATTTACAGAAATAGAAATACTAATTGTGGTACTCAAAAAAATTACTAATAAACTCTGAGAAGATTGTTGGAATTTATTTTTTTCTATTTATATATTACAATTATATCCTTTTTGTATACATATATATTATTTAATTTTGCATTTGTTTTACTTTTTAGAAATATGCATTTTAATTCATCTTTAATTTGTTTACATGTATTTTTTATATGTTTTTAGGATGATAGAAAGTAAACATCCTGAGATAGCTTTAGATTTGTATATAAAAGCGACAGATGTAGTAATGGTTTGTATTTTTTACTGTATATATTCTATTGGATTTTGGCATCTTCATTTAGAATAAGTATTCTTAATTAATAAACAAACTAATAATTTAAAAATAATTCACTAATAATTTTGAGATGCAATGATAAACTCCAGAACATTTTTAAATATGTCATAATTAGAGTAAATTTTCCACAACAGTTATCAATTTTTGTTATCAATTTTTAAGCTACTACAGAAAACACAACTTCATAGCAAAGTTGTGTATTATACAGTTCTCAAAATCTGATGTTTCTGTTTTGATCTATTCTGAGAAGCAAAGGAGTATTAATAGAGTTTGTATAACTTCTGGAAGTATTTCTGAATCTCAAATTATCCACCATAGAAGCTCTCAGAACTGTCTATTTTATATCACCAAGTGAACAATTTTAAAGGCGATCATCATTTTATATCTTTCAAATTGAATGTAATTATTCATTTAATGATTACGGCTTGGTATTTAAATTTAACAAAATTAAAAAATTTGACAAACATTTTTGCCACTTTCTGGAGTTTTCAGCATGCTGCTAGTCTTATATTAATTAGGTAAAAAATATTCCAAAATGTTTGACTTAATAAAAATTCCTATGTTATTCATTTTAGGCACTAAAATTTCTTTGAAAGATTTCTCTACTATCATAAGCATTTTACATTTTTCGAACTGATCATAGTTCTATATTTAGTGACTGCAGATTAAACTTAATTTTTAGATTTAATGTTCAATAAAATTTTTGTTGGAGTGGTGTACAATTTACAACTAAAATTTATTCATAATTTACTTATAAAAATATATTCTGAAATTAATCCTTTATGTAGCCTGAAATAAATTTATTTTTGAAATTATATATTAGTGACTAGCAATAGAAAAGATAAATTTATTAGTGTTTATATTTGTATCCGAGATTTGAAATATTAAATATGTGTTTTATATTAATTTTTGATGTAATTAATTTTGTACAAATTATTGAAAATGTTTGAATGATGAATAATTGTATAAACAATTATTTGTAATCTTATAAGTAATTATACTATATTTTTTAAATATTTTTGATTTTGATAAATACAAAAAAAGAATAACGAGTTATCTCTTTATTTTAATTAATTATCAATTATTTATGAAATATTACTTTAAAAATATAATCCAGAGTTATATAATTTTTATATTTTTATTTACATTAAGTTGAAGATAAAATTTTTTTTATCAAATTAAGAATTAAATTTAAGAAAGATGAATTATAAATAATTCAAAAGTACCATAAAATCATAAAACTAAGATACATTTTAAAATTGAGTAAAGTATAAGAATTGATATCTGAAGTAAATTGGAGTATAATATCTAGCATTCTGTTACTTTAAATCATTTAAGTTGTTTAATAAAAGAGAGAATTCCTTTAGAGAATTATAAATTTTTTCTTTAGATTGAAGATAGACCATCACAAGCGTCAGAATTTGCTGGAAAAGCTGCCAGGCTTCTAGTTAAGTTGAAGAGGTAAAATTACCTTATGTGTCTTTAAATACAATTGAAATGATTTCAAAACTATAAAAAGGAAATAATAACCAATTTTGAAATTTCAAAAAAGTAGTATTTTGCTGAAAATGTCATTTTAGCTTCAAAAATAGTCCCCATGAAAAAGCAAATTTATTAATTTGAATTATATGCAGTTATCTAAGATAGTACTGTTTCTGTGTAAAGTTTGTGTCATTCAATCTAGTCATTATTAAATAATGTATCTTTGTGCATTTTGCTCTAGCTGCTCTTGTCTTCAGTTCAACAGTGTTTAAGGATTCAAATGTTTATTTAAATTCCTTTTTGCTTAAATGTTGTGTTTGATTCCTAACTCTTATTATGCTCCCTTATGTAATATAAAATTGTAAGGTCTAAATCCTTAAAATTACTTGAACTGAAAATACTCTTTGTTTTTCATTTATTTAAAACTACAAAATAAATTTTATTAATCCAATAATATATGGTATTTATGTTTCTGATTTAAAAGTAAACAATATTCACATAAATTAACCATTTATATATATATATATATATATATATATATATATATATATATATATATATATATATATATATATATATATATATATATATATATAGAAAAGTTTATTGATTCTTTTATTAAATAAATATTCTCATATATTGTTTGTTATTTTTGAATTAATAGTTTTTTCCCTACCATCCCCAAAATCTATATATTCATGATATTTAAAATTGTTATAGAAACTGATGTTCCATAACTTTTAAAAACTAAGATTTGTTTCACATTTAACCATAAAAATGTATCGCATTGATGTTAATGTTACTTTTCAATACTTAAAAGTTTTGCTTATTTGCATAGATTTGATGAAGCAGTAGAAATGGTTAAAAAGGAAATGGGATATCATTTAGCTGTTGAAAATACTAGAGCTGCTGGTCGGCTTGTTGTTGCTCAAGTTCTTATACATCTGATGAGAGAAGACTATGTTGCTGCTGATAAAGCTTTTAAAGAAGGCTATAAGTATGAATTATGTTTATATAACAAAGGAAACAATGAAATTTAAATATTATGTGCTGTATTTTTAATTGCATATATACGGTCTAGTCATATGAACCAAAAGTCTGCTTTAGAGGTCTAGATGCAGCAATTTCCACTAAACAGAAATTTGGGAAACACTGTTGGTTTCACCTCTGTCATCTATAACCTGTGGTACACTACATTTACTACATCACTGGTTTTGAACTGTCTCATTTAGCCATGTGCACTATTCTTTTACTATGGCAGCACGCGAACAGTTCGCATAAACTTAGCCATTTTAGAAATACTTTCTCCATTGGCCCAAAAGTCAAAAATCATGCGCTTTTGGATGTGGGATAAATCACTCCATTTCTTCCCAATGATTGCTACCTTTCCCGTGACCCATATACACCCTTTATGTACACGTAACTACGTGTGTTGCTGTGTGTTTTCTGTGACTGGTTATTTAATATCAACGTCCAAATTACATGGTGGTCAAATTAATGTGACTGCACTGTGTATTTTAAATTAATTAAATTTTAGAATTATTTATTCAGTTTGTGATGCTATCATGATCTTTTCATTTCCAAGAGTGTTAAATAACACAAAACACATTCCTTTAAATAACACATTTATCGCACATTTACACACAAATATTAATTTAGACATATTTTACATTGACTGGAAGAGTGGGACTTCTGCTATGCCTGGTAGTCAAAAAAAAAGATATAAATTAACCAACTCTTCTTCTCCGATACAAATACTGCTTTCCCCATTCCTGGCAGTTGACGAAACTAAAAATTCTAGTTCCAGATAATTGTTTGGCTTTTGCATTATTAAGAAATCAAATTTGATTTATTTTATACTTCTTTATTAGTGTGGCAGTCATTGAAAAAAAAAGTCGTAGCTACAGCCTCCAATCATCCTATTCAATCTTTTCTGCTGAGACAATAGCCTTCAGCAGATGAATACAAGTGATTACTTTGAATATTGTGTATACACTGACAGTTTCAATGTTTTGGAAGCTTTGCAGAACTGTAGTTTTGAATGCCATTTTATTGTGTCTAGAATTTTCTGAGCATTAGATTCCCTTGCTGGTAAGGGAATCTACTTGAATGGAACCGTTTGAAATTAATTTCAAATCCCATATTAAAAGCAAAATTATTTTTTAGGGAAAATAATATGTTTGGTATCTATTTATTTCTCATGTAATAAAAATTGCATTTCTTTCATAGGAATGTTTTCAAAATCCAAGACTATGTCAAAATAACTGAAATTATAAAAACTTTACTGCGTACTTATGTAAATTTTATAATTTTTTACAAATATTCCATATAAAATAAAAAGATATTATTGAAATTTATTTTCATTTTATCACATTAAAAATGCTATTGCTGGAAAAAATGCTTTATTTTACCTTTTTTTTTCTTAATTTTAAATGAAAGAATAATTTGTTTATAGGCTTAACTTACAACTACTAGGTATACTGCTTGTGAAAGAAAAAGCTTATTTTCAAAATGTGTGTAACTAATACTACTGATTAATTTGATTTATATTGTCATTTTCTGAGTACTAAATTTTTATATCTAAATTCTTTTCTTATGTATGAATATAAAATTTGTATTTTGTTTTTATCCAGAGGCCTTGTTTTCTTCAGTTGTTTCTTATGACACTTGGACAAGCCATGCGAATTTAAGTCAGTAGGGGGCATCTTTCTTTAACCAGAGCACCCCGAAGGTGAAGGTACGACTTTACTCTAAACTCCTCCAATAGATGACCCACCAGAGGATCCAGTCCCTCAGTTTTGACATTGATATGGAGGGGGAGGAAACTTTTGCAAAACCATTACACCCATAGTAATTGTACAACGACCTACCACAGGACTATCAATTCGACAAATTTAATGAGCACATATATTGCATGTTCTCACTGTGGGTCTTTGGTGGCATTGAGAACCAAACCCTGCCCTTTTGGATAGAAAGTCGTGGTTAGCACTAAGCTACCTCCTCCCTTTTCTTTTATCCAATGTAGCTTCACTATGATATAATTTTTTTCAATCTAAATTATTCAAAATAATTTTTGTATTCCGACTGCTATTAGATTCAATCTTTAGGTTGAACTAGGCTGATTCTCACTTTCATCCTTTCAGTGGGTTAATAAAATTGCATACCAAACATACTTGTGAACTAAATACTGGGGGTTTCACATTAGGCTATCCACCTAACCAGGACATATGTGTTGCACCCTACAGCCCTTAGTAATGAAAACAAATATATAGGCACTGTAGGCCTTGGTCCTGATATGGGTTCCATGCTACTGACTTCAGTTTTACACAATACTATTAAAAATGTTGAGAGTCATGAATTGTTACTATCTCTTTTCAATATTTGCTAATAAAATTGATAAATTTGTTTAGAATTGAGCTTAAAAACATCAATAATATATTATTTATATTTTAGTTATTGTGAAAGAGAAGAATGTAATACTCTTATGGATCTTTTAGAAGGTTATGATCAAGGTGATCCAGAGCAGATGAATCGTGCTCTTAATAGTCCTTTTATCAAACACATGGATGTTGAGGTATAATAATTTAATCATTAATGTGTAGCTTTAAAAATTAAATTTTGACTAATTATACATATAACCTCCTGGAAATTATCCATTTTTGAGAATTCTGGGACCAGATGCTTTATTGTTTAAAATCAAGATGTATTATTCAGTAGTGTATATATTTGGTAATTCAGTGATAATTTAATCTTTAATTTTTTAGAAAGTGTAATTTGATAATTTTTAGGATGAATCGTAATGAGTATTATACAGTTAAACTTTATGTTTTGGATATTATTTCTTATTCCTTACAATATTAATTGAAATTCATTATATATTTTATTTATAGTAAGTATTAATAATATTTTTTATAGTTTGCCAGGCTTGCTAGAAGCCTGTTGGCAGAGACAGAAGAATCTACAAAAGAAAAGGCTTCACAAAAAGCAAATGCTGCCAGTGCTAGCAACACAGGTGGTGATGAAGAAGATGAATATGCTGAAGGACTGCTTTAAAAAATTTAATAGTGATTTCATTTGATATGTATATATGTGTATACATTACATTACAAATTTAATTTTATTATTCCTGTACTGTTTTCATTGTAATTTCACATTTTGCTTAATTATGAGATTGTACATTTAAGTACTTCCTGGTATCATACCATATGTACTTAGTTTCCAAGGTGCAAATATAAATAGATCACTTTATTTAATGTTGCAAAAGATTAAAAATATTACACAACTATTGCCTAAATTTATTTCATTATTCTACATAATATACATTGTTAAAAACTATCACAATATTATTTTGTATATTTAATGAAAAGAAAAACAAGTACATTTTGAATGTTTAGTAACACTATTTCAGGTCACCTATTTTAAATGTTTCATTGTTGTGATTTTGTAATTTTTAAAGTAAAATGTTTCAAGCTATATTGATATCTTAATTAATGTTTTTTTAAATCAATTTACATTTGTATTAAAGTATTTCTATTTTGATAAAATTATGAAAAACAGTGAACACAAAAATTACTGTTTGAAATTAGCATCTAGATTTTTAAAAATATTTGATAGATAGTTTGATACATTGTTAATAATTAACCTTTTATAGGTAAAAGCTTCTAAATAAAACTTTAAATCAATCCATCCAGCCACTTTGTGTGAAATATGTTAATAAAATCCTTAGGGATTACTCGCATATATCATGGTTGAACATGGATTACAAACTATTTTTAATTGAAAATTTAATTATATATGCTATGAAATTTGTGTGTATACTGATTATATTAAATCTAAATACAGTCATCCTTTCTTTGGTCTGACAGAATTCCTATTTTAAAATGCATTTTGAACTCCCGAATCTGTTTATTATATTTGTCTATAAATAATTAAACAGGTGGTAATAAAAATTTAAACAGGTGGTAAAGTGAAACAAAGATAGCCATATAATTGCCTTTTTTTCCTTTTCCTGTCTCGTTAATCAACATTTTTATCTTGATCACTTATCCTTTAAAATAAGCTGGTAGATTGTTAGAAACTCTTGAATCATAAAACATAAACATACTAAGAAATAATTCCTATAACTATTATAATTGATTTCTATAATAGATACATATATGCTTCTAAACGGTATGGAATGTCATTGTCAACCAAAGCTATATTTTTTGGAAAATTAAATATCGTAAAAAAAATTACTATAAACAACAAACGAAAACGACTTTAAAATGCAATAAAAATGTTTATACTGCTATCGTTAAGTTTGTTTTTAAAATAATAACACAGATATTAAATAGCTGCTCAAGAAATTCAATTTTTTCTTCGGTGGGCAATAATGATTACAAAGCTTGTCAGGGATAGATTTATGGTCTTTGACACTTTTTCCTACCTTGTGCCCTTATATCTAAATTTTATAACAAAATAATTATATGTATATAATAATTAATATGAATTAAAAAAATTTGAGTTCTTCAAATTTATTGTTTGTTCGGAATTAATGTTTTTCAATGCATTTTGTTCTATGTATAATGCAGTTAAAAAAATCGATTTAGGTTTAGTCCCACACATGTATATAATAATTTCGTAAATATTTTGAATGTGTTAACATTTTAAAAACAATCTTTAGCCAATGTCCTCAATAAAACCAAGTTAAGAATATATGCAATATAAATTCCTTATTTAGAAGTTCTTGTATAATTTTTAATCTATAAATTTTAGCATGTCATGACAATTTTAAATTTTACAAATTGTACACTGTTGTACAAAATTTAAGCATCAGGCTTTTTTTCCCCTAAAAATATGAGAAATATGAAATTCAGAAATGGTAATATTTTGTACTTAAGTGATGACGAAGGCATAGTTGTGCGTAAAAATTAGCACAATGCATACGGTATAGAATTGAACAAAAATGCTTTATTGAACTCTAACGTTCGTTACTCATGATTGTTCAAGAGGAACAAATGCTTAGTACAGAATATACCCTCCCTTCATTACAGCAGTTGCTTTGCACACATGTGTCATATTCAGCAATAGATTATTTAACTGTTCTCGGGATAAGAAACCTCATTCCTCAATCAGCATCTGCTTCAGTTATTGGAGAATCTCACATGTTGTATTGGATTTAAATCGAGTGAATATGCTGAGAGGGGGCTATTCCTATCGACTGCTATCTTCCCTTTTCAATAGCTGCTGAATAATGTGAATCTAGTGTGCGTGCATTATTATCAATAAAAACGAAGTCTGTTTCAATGGCACATCGTACTAGACATGAGAAAAGAACTTACAAAAGCCTTCTCTGGCTACAAAACCTCTGTGAAATCATGGAGCTCAGTACGGGACCACCATAATGATTTCTTTTCACGTTACTGGGATGAAACCATGTTCACCTTCGCCAAAACAGCTGTTTTTGGGAATCGTTTGTTGCCACGATTCCATTGATACAACCTGTTTTTTATTAATTTTTTGTTTTTGTCTGAGGAGTAACTCTCTTTTTTTCAAAGGAGTGCAGCGTTCAAAACGATGGGCAAATAGTGCACTTTTGTGAAGGGGTCTGGACAAAGTAAGCCGCGACATTTGTGGCTTCCTTGCTGTAAACAAGTGATAACGATTTCGGACAATTTTTCGCCTGGAGGACAATACATCCGTCATCCAATGCAATTGTTTTCCTGAGGCAGGCACCACGAACTTTTCTAACAGCTGTATCTGTAGTTCAGAAAGTTTTGGTGTTCCTAACTCTTAACTATACTGAACACATTACATCCTTACTTTCCGATCATTCTTCAATGTGTTTTTTTAGACAATGTGATGTGTTTTTTCAGACAAAGTTTACGAAAAGTCGTGGCTTCAAGATAAACTGTAATCGTACTTGGTATATTTTGGCTAAAGGAATCATGGAGGAAGGAACATAAATGGAGCCGCCCTATTGGTCAACGCTTGACGTATGTGCCATAACCCCTGTCTTCCAAAAATTTAAGCTAAAACCTGTTCTTTACTATTAAGCCTCTTGTTGAATTGAAATATTTGAAAGAAAATGTACTTATTTAAATTTCGCTGTTTAAAACAGAAATTATTTCAATGAATGTTTATTGAATAATCATTATAAAAGAAAAATTTCATCTGTAAAAAAATTAATTTAGAGGAGATTAATTTTATAAGTTTAGGAATACATTTTTTATTATTTTGCTAGTGAATAAATTCCAATTTTTTTAAAACAAAAGTTTAAAAAAATTAAAAATTTTGAGTTTTTAACGTTACATTAATATTAAAATATATTTCTTGAGAAGATATTTTTATCTTATATAAATCTTATAAAATATAATAAATCAAGATTTAATGAAATTCAATTTTAGATTTAAAAAAATACGTTATTTAGTTTCTAGTTTTCATACAGTTGACTTTATATTACAATTTTTTTCTTTACATTAATCAACGAAATTCATTTACAAATTATTGATAGTAAAAACTTTCTTTTCTAATATTGGACTAAAAATACAAAGAAAAAATACTTTTACTATATAGGTATAAATAAATTTATGTACAGAAGCATAATTCTTCCTTATAAAGGGAAAAATTATAACCAAATAGCACAGTATTTCATGCATAGATAAAATCACAGAGAATAACATGGGTAGGAAACTTTGCCATTGAATATCAATATAGAAAAGAAAAATCGACATTTTTCTCTCAAGATTATAAATATAACATTATATTTAATTCATAATATTCAATTGTTTATCTCAAAGTCAATAAGGTGAATAATAAGCCTAAAATTTCTTTATTGAAATACATAATATTAATTAGCAAAAATACAAAATAAGCACTTAACTATCAATAAAAAAACTTTTTAAAAATAGTAAATAAATTAGATCTCTTTTATTTCATTGTGTGCAATTTAAATGAAAATAATGCTTACCTATACTGTGTCCTCAATAAGAAAGTATTGTTTTTCTTGAAAGACAGAGTGGGCGTGGTATCGTCTCCTAGCTTTACTTCAACGGTGCTCATGATATTTCGGGGTTAGAACTGCTCCTTTTATATTCCTTCCTCCATGAAAGAATCATAACCAATAACGTTTAGTAAAAGCAAATTACTGCAATAATTAAAATCGTTTACCATAATAAGTGATAAATACTTTCAAATTTTTTCTCTTTAATTAAAAAGATTAAATATTTTTGATTAATAAATTATTTATAACAGAGTGATTGTAAAATTTATCTTTCTTTTAAATTATACATAATTTGTACGGAATAAATTCTGAAATCACACTTGAACTTTCTGCTAGTCACACAAGAAACCCTTTTCTGCAATATAATGGCTACTTAAAACTAGTATTGTTACTTAAGTTTTGCACTCCAGTGTACTAATTATAATTGTTCCTTGTGCAATTCTGTTGTATTGACATCTTTACTGTATTATTTTTAATAACATATTAGATTCAATTGAAGCACATTGTCGTTTAAGTTTAATGAGATTTTTAAAAGATATCAACTTAATTGTTGTTTTTTTAACTTTTTTGTTGTTTTAATTTAAAAGATATTTTGTCACACATTATGCAAATGTAACATTATTTAAAGGCTAATTTATTCAGGCTACCGTATTTACGCGAATCTGATGCGCATCGTTTTTGTCCAAACGTAGTATTCAAAATTGGTGTGAGTATTAGATTCGAGTGCAATGATAGCAATTCGCCGATGACGTCAACCAAATTTATATCGTAACAATGGATTACTGTATTTCTCGACTACATTTACTGTTACATTTATTATTGACACATTATTGCATAGAAGATACAAACTGCAGAGTACGTAGTCACGAAATGGAGGGCAAACAAAGAAGAATGTCATATGACGCTACTTTCAAACGTAAAGTAATTCTTTATGCTGAAAAAAACGGCAATAGAAAGGTAGGGAGATAGTTCAACGTAGCTGAAAGCAATGCTCGCTTTTGACGGCAACAGAAATTGGCACTGTTTGCAACTAAAGCTAGTAGAAAGAAATTCACTGGCCTTAGCAAAGAAAGACACCCTAAAATTGAAGAAAATGTTTTGGAATTCGTACGTGAAAGGAGGAAGAATGGGCAACCTTTGTGACTAGTGACACCATAAGAAATAAAGCAAAAGAGGAGGCTTAAGTTCTTGAAATACCGAAACAAGAGCTTAAGGCTAGCCGTGGATGGGTAGATCGGCTTATGAAGCGGATGGGCTTATCTCTAAGACGCAGTACAACAATATGCCTAAAGCTTCCTGCAGATTTTGATGGAAAACTGCTAACATTTCCGCGGTATGTCATCACACTTCGGAAGGAAAAGAATTTTTCAATGGGGCAAATTGGCAATGCTGACGAGATGCCAATTTGGTTTGATATGCCTCGTAACTATACCATTACGGACAACTAAGGAAGTTATCATTAAAACTTCGGGATGTGAAAAACAACGCGTAACAGTGATGCTGCGAATAACAGCAGACGGGTCCAAACTTACCCCTTTCTTAATCTTCAAACGGAAAACAGGCCCTATAACCCCTAAGAATGAAAAGCTGCTCCCAAATGATGACCTGATTCCAAACCAAGAGAAGGGGTAGATGACGGAATCATTAATGCTTGATTGGCTCCGAAATGTATGGGAACGCCGTCCCAGTGGACTCTCCAATCCACCTTCAATCCTTTGTCTAAACGCATTTCGTGGTCATCTCACCGACGACGTAAAAAAGAAGATGCACAGTCCAGACAGTGATCTTGTTATCATTCCTGGAGGGATGACGTCTGTTTTACAACCCCTGGACATCAGTATAAATAAAACTTTTAAGGGGTGTTCAGACGGAGTACGAAAAATGGTTTTGTGAGCCAAACCGTAAATTGACCCCGACAGGAAAAATTAAGTGTGCTGCACCGCACATTGTTGCATACTGGCTTTTTGCTGCCTGAAAGAGCTCGAAGCACCAATGATAGTGAAATCTTTCAAGAAATATTTCAAATTCATTGAATGGCATTGAATATGACGTGCTCTGGAACGCCGAGGATGACGATAATGATGAGGAAAGAAGAAATGAATCTGCTTCTGACGAATAGAGCTGCGAGGATTCCAGTGATGAAAACATTAGTGAATAAATACGTTTACTATTTATCACTGATTGTAGAAATTGTTAGCTAGATAGAAATGTTACGATTTATTTCATGTTCATATTTTACGATAGGTACCGTATATACGGTAGTGGTAGTTAACAATGATTGTTTCACATAACAATAGCCCACAAATAGATTATTTCTATGTTCTGCTACTTTATGTATAAATCCATTGTTGTATAAAATATGGTATCTAAATTTAAATAGAATTATCATACCCTTAATTAATAGTTTATATTTTGTACCGAGCTTCACGGGTTCGTGTCGATTGAGAGTTGAATAAAGCAACCACTTAATGAACACAAGACTTTTATTCGTATAAACTTCACTAGAAAAACGAAATTCCCGCTGTTACAATCACAATTATACAGCTACAATTCGTCAGATATAATAAGAAACAGCTTCCAATCACAGGTCTCAAATATCTCAGACAGAGAACAACTAGCAGTCACAACTAATCGTCTTCACTCACTGACTGTCTTCACAAAACTGACTCTTCCATGTCGGGCTGCGGTATTTATAGCTGACTTGGCGGAGAAATCTACCAATTTCGCCAAGGTTTTGGAAGCTTCTAGGCTATCTCGAAAAATATTGGTCCTAGAGCTTAGGTGATGGATGTTTCCAGAGGTATCGATTTCTCACCAAGTCGCCAAGAATCTCGCCAACTGTCGCCAAATCATTAGGAAATCCGCTTTTAAACTACAACACGTCTAAATACCACAATTTTTGCCAAAAATGTGAGAATTTCCGATCTGTCTGAGATATTTTTAGACAAATACAATCATTATTTATAAATTTGTAACATTGCCCCCTCTCAAGGACTGCACGTCCCGGGCAGTACAATCCCCTGATAGGAGGCCAAATTTAATATAAGAGAATTTACATTTCAAGAGGATACAGAGCACATTACATACACAAACAAGTAAAAATACAAATACAAAAAAATAGAAAATATTAAAATTATCTATACTATTTACAAAGAGACCATGATCTACTAATTCTTACTTTACATTACGATAAGGAGCTAATCTATCATAATGTACTACCTTTAGTTTTGAAGAAGATGATTTCCTTATACGAACCACGACGTCGTTCAGTCTTTTTAGGACTGTGTAGAGACCTTCCCAGTTGGCTTGCAACTTGGGAGAAAGTCCTTTAGGTCGAATCGGGTTCCACAACCAAACTTTGTCACCTACTTGAAATTCATGTCCTGTCGCTCTTGTGTCATACCTTGTCTTCATTCTTTCGTTCGTCAAGTTGACTCGGTCTCAAGCGAAGTTATGGACATCTTCAAGACGTGCCTGAAGGTCTCGAAGGTATTCCTCTGGCGATGAAGATGTATCCGGTGGACGACCAAACTGAAGATCACAAGGGAGACGAAGTTCGCGACCAAAGAGCATCTGTGAAGGAGTATATCCGGTAGTCTCATGGACAGCACTGCGATATGCAAGCAGAAACAGCGGTAGCTTCAAATCCCAATCTTGCTGATTTCTGGAAACCATAAGTGACAGATTATTCAAGATGGTTCTGTTAAACCTCTCTACCATGCCGTCCGATTGTGGGTGTAGTGGCGTGGTCTGCGTCTTGTCTATCCCGAGAATTTGACACATTCCTTTAAACACAACAGAGGTGAAATTTGTCCCTTGATCAGAATGAATTTTTAAGGGTGTGCCGAATCTGGAAATCCATTGCTGCACTAGAACCTCGGCTACTGTAGTCGCCTCTTGATCGGGGATTGCAAACGCTTCAGGCCACTTAGTAAAGTAGTCCATGATAACTAATATGTATTTGTTGCCATTTGAAGATCGTGGTAAAGGACCAAAAATGTCCAATGCTATCCGCTCAAAAGGTGCTCCTACGTTGTACCGCTGCAACCTTCCTCGGCTACGTTTCTTTGGTCCTTTTACGTGCCGCACACTCATCACAAGATTGGCACCATTTCTCTACATCTTGTCTCGTTTTGCTCCAATAGAAGCGTTCTCGAAATTTCTGTAGAGTTTTCTTTACTCCGAAGTGGCCTCCAGTTGAGCTACTATGGAATTCTTTCAGAACATCTGAAATTCTTTATTTTGGAAGAACAAGCTGCCCTTTGAAATTACGTCCATCATCGGACTCCCATTTCCTGTATAAGACACCATTTCTTACATGGAGTGAGTCCCAAAGAGCCCAATATTGCTTAGTAGCAGGACTGTAGGAGGAGATATCCTGCCAACTTGGTCTCATACTAGAAGATTTTTTCAAGTCAAGAATTGGATTCATATCTGGGTCTTCTTTTTGGGCTTCTTTAAGTCCTTTATCACTCCATGGGTCTGGTTTTTATGGAGGTGAAACAGTAACTTGGCGTACCGAAGGATTTACTAGCTGATAGTTCTTCTCTACTCTAGAACAATATCGGCAGCTTTCATTACACGGTTTCCTAGATAGTGCATCAGCATTTCCATGAAGAGTTCCTTTGCGATGACGTATTCCAATGTCAAACTCCTGGAGTCGTTGAATCCATCTGGCTACCTGTCCTTCTGGATTTTTAAATTTTAAAAGCCATGTTAAAGATGCATGATCGGTCCGGAGCCAGAACTTTCTTCCATAGAGATAATGGTGGAAATGTTCTATGGCTTTGACGATTGCCAGCAATTCCATCCTGGTTGTACAATAATTCCGCTCCGGTTTCGATAGACATTTACTCCAATAAGCAATGACATATTCTTTATCATCAATTTCCTGCGACAAAACAGCTCCGATATTTTCGTTGCTGGCATCCGTATCGAAAATGAATAATTTTCCGGGCTGGGGATATCCAAGAACGAGCGAAGATGTCAACACCTCCTTCAGTTGTTTAAAAGCTTTTTCACATTCATCTGTCCATAGAAATCTCTGTTTAACTTCTGTCAACTTGTGAGGGGGTCTGGCAATACTTGAAAAACCCTTAACAAATTTCCTGTAATACGTGCATAGTCCAAGAAAACTTCTTAATTGGTGGACATCTTCTGGACGACTCCAGTCTTTAACTGCAGAGATCTTTTCAGGATCTGTTCTTACACCTTCAGCAGAGATGTGTCCCAGATAGCTTACTTCACGTCGAAATAAATTTCATTTGCAAGGATTCAGCTTCAAGTTGGCCATTTTTAATTTTTCCAACACTTTTTGGATGTTTCTTAAATGGTCTTCGAATGTGCGCCCTACAATAATGATATCGTCCAAATATACCAAACAGGCTTCGTAGGAAAGTCCTCGTAATACTGTCTCCATCAGGTGCTCAAACGTTGCAGGTGCATTGCAAAGTCCAAATGGCATAACCTTGAACTGCCAAAGTCCTTGTCCTGTGGTGAACGCAGTCTTTTCTCGATCCTCAGGATGTATCTCTACTTGCCAGTAATTACTCTTGAGATCCAAAGTCGAAAACCATTGTTTTCCGAATAAAGCATCAAGTTTATCGTCAATCCTAGGAAGAGGGAAACTATCTTTTTTAGTGATGTTGTTTAATCGACGATAGTCAACGCAGAATCGGGTAGAACCATCTTTCTTCCGAACTAAAACAATAGGCGAAGCCCAAGGACTCTCTGATGGCTCAATAATGTCATTGTGCTGCATTTCCATCAGAAGATTGTCCACCTCTTCCAGCTTAGCGAAAGGCAATCTTCTCGGATCTTGTTTAATGGGTGTATTTCCTGTATTGATTCGGTGCTGCGTCAATTTGGTTCGCCCGACATCATCTGATTTCTTGGAAAAGAGATCTCCGAATTCTAATAATAGATTTCTTGCAGCATTCCTCTGTTTATCATCTAACTCTGCACTCTGAAGGAGTTCATTAATTAGAGTGTCAGGAAGCTCAGATAGTGTGGTTTGACAATTTCGGTTAATACAAGTCACTGGAGTGCAAGTCATCAGCACTTCTCCTTCTTTTATTAGTTTTACCTTATTGCTTAGATTAGCAACTCTTACCGGGATTACATTTCGTGAAAGGTCGACGAGTGAAGAAGCCACTATTTGTGTCGTGAACTAAGATCACATTTGTTCTTCTCCAGTATTTCCAATTCAACACAAAGACGTTCAATTTTACAGCGTCATATTTTCTTGTTTTTTTAATCCAGCAATTGTGTATTTTAAAGCTACCAATGTCAATTTCAAAGGGAGAAAATTTCAACTCAATTATCTTAGCATTAAGAAAGATTTCTGACAAATGCTAAAGTTGCTCAGTTGTTTTTAAATTCCTGAAACCTGCTGAAAAAAAGGCTTCCCTCATATATAAAATTGTTTTAAAATGGTGTTTGTCAATAGAGGAATTATTTTCTTGACAATGCTTCAGCAGGCTTGGAATGTGAAACAATTTTCCCTTTCAAAATACTTTGCAAAAATGGATAATTTGTTTTCTAACGTTATTATTTCTAATATCGAAAAAATTAAGTTTCCTTTCCCTTGTAGTTTACGATTAAATTGATTTAGATGAGACGTAACGTCTACCATGAAGTAAAAGATTTGGATCCACTGATCGTCTGCTAGTTCTGGATAGTGAACGCCTTTCTCAAGGAGAAATGCCTAATTTTCCAGAAAAAGGGACGCGAAACGTTTTAAAACGTTCCCTCTTGATAACCAACGTACCTTGTTATGATGCAATAGATCAGCGTACTCACTCTCCATTTCAGATCTAAAAAAAAATGTTGAATTGGTGATGATTAAGAACTGTAGCTAAACTGGAGTTTATAATGGTAATCACTAATTCCATAACTTTACAAATTTCATCCGGAAATGTTTGCGCACAAAGCGTTTCATGGTGAAGGATACAAGGGTAAACAAGAATCTCGTGATTTATTTTATCTTTCAAAATAGCAACAAACCCTTTTCTTATGCGGGTCATACTTTTGGCTCCATCTGTTGAAATCGACACAATTTTATAGAGGGGGATATGGTGTTTATCCATATAATCAATTACAGCATTTCCAATATCTTTTCCACGCGTCTGACCTTTGAGTGGGAATAATCCTAGAGGATCTTCTTTAGAGCCTGAATGAGGTATAAATCTTACAAAAATTGAAACTTGCGTATTATTTATCATTTATGTCACAAGACTCATCAACTGCTACTGATAAAGCCGAAACCTATTTCAGATCTTCGATATACTGGGTGGTTATATTTAAACACATTTTAATTGTTCTATCTTTAATGGTTTTGGCAGACAATGGTAACTCTTTAACTCTTTTCAGAATACCTTCTTTGTTCTTAAAATCCCAAAATAGTTCTTAGGATGCATTTATAAAACAATTCTTTATGTGTTCGCAGTCTGTGTACGGTTCCGCTCAATTAGCAATCTCTTGGCTAAAAACAAAACTTGCCATATATTAATATTGCTGGAAGATTGCATCCACAGTTATTAAACACAGAAGTTGATGACTCTTGACTCTTTTGAAGTTCCACAACTGTTTTCTGCCTTGCATCATCAGTAAGCTATTTAGTGCTAAATGATATTTACTTTCCTGTAAAGTGTCTCTTTAAATTTGACTTCTTGTTATGCGCCAATTTTTTCCTTACAAATAAGACCTGTCGGAAGTATATTCAAGTTTTGAATAAATGCAAAATTCTCGGTCTATTCAACTTTAAATTAACGATTTTCATCTTCCAGTTTTCTTTGCTTTTTATTATTATTTTTTTTTTGTGGTTATGTTAATTTGGATGTCTATAAAAATGTTCCAAATATATTTTTTTCTAAAGCCACCAGTACAAAATTATTGTCATTATTAAATTGATAAAAATAAAAGTTTAGAAAAACATTTTTAAAAATTACAGTTTCATTAATAACTGCACTAAAAAAATATTTTTCATCATCAGAATAACAAAACTTTTAGTATGACCGAAAATGGAAGAAAACTTCAAACATTTGGATCAATAAAAGTTATCGAAAAATCAATTACGAATTTTGTATCTTCAAAAACCACGATTTCTTTAAAATCAGTTAATTTAGAAATAATGTTTATCAACCGCAATGCATCTTGAATGATTTTACTTATGGCAATAATTTCTGCTTCTGTAATAAACTCAGATAAATTCTGATAAGGCTGATTCTGTTTCTGCAATAAATTCTGATAAGGCAATACATTTTTGTTTTCGAGAAGACCAAGATATTGGACAATTATTAAACTTAATTATGTTACCAGAAATGGATTTTCTATCATTTGGGTTTGCACCCCAGTTAGCATCAGCATGGACTTTTAAGCAGGAATTTTTATCCACATATTTTTTATATTCCTGCTTAAAAGTTAAAGCACCTTACAGATATCTCAAAACTCTTTTCAATGCACTCCAAGAACATTCAGTCGGATGTTCTTGAAGTTGCCTCTAGTAGTTTATAGCATAAAGACTATCAGGACGAAAAGTATATGCTAAGTAAATTAAAGATTCTTTTAGTTTACTGTGAGATCCACAAAAAGCATTTCCTTTCTCAAAATCAGCTGCTGTTGCTCCTTTTATGGGAGTAGAGACCATTTTAAGATAAAACATTTTAAATCTGTTTAATAAATTCAAAGTATATGTTTCTTGATCTAGATACAGTCCATCAGGTGTAAATGTTATTTTAATTCCTAAAAATTCAGAAACTGTTCCAGATTTTGACACTTTAAATTTTTTTGATAATAATCCAATTATAATTTTGATGTCACTATCATCAGTACCCACAATTAATAAATCGTCCACATAAAGTGCCATTAGAGCTCTTTTACCTTTAGACTGACGAATAAAAATGCATTGTTGCAATGCATTCAAGGGCTTAAAGTTTTGCTTGAAAATAAAATTTAAAAATTTTACATACTGTTGACGAAATGACTGCTTAAGTCCGTATAAGTTTTTTCTTAACCGGCACTTCCTGTCACTATTATCATTATACCCTTCTGGTTGATCCATGTCAATGATTTGTTTTAATTCCCCATTGAGAAATGCAGTTTTAACATCCAGTGAATAAACTTTTAAATTTTCTTGAAGAATAATAGTAGCTACTATACGTAAAACAGGAATATTGATAACTGGTGAAAATGTTTTATCATAATCCACTCTTTTTCTTTGCATAAAATCACGAACAACAAGTCGAGACTTATATTTTCAATCTCGTTTTTCTCGATTTTACTATCTTATGAGTTCAAGAAAATTTCTTGTTATGAAAATATAAATAGTAAGTATAGAGATCAATAGAATTTGCAGAGGTTTATTGCAAACGTCAAATCGACGATAGTAATTCCATGTAAGTTTGCTATCTTGGATCAACCTGAAACTGGGTTGTCGTAATGCATAACATTTAAACTAATTTTGCTTCCAACTGTACTCTAAAATCAATCGTAGACGTTCAAGGTAACAAAAGAATTACAATCACATGTCTATAATGACATTAAAGTCATGAAGTGCTTAATTGAGCTCCTTTGAGCAATGCCTTTGAGCCAGCTCTTTTGAGCAATGCTTACTAATGACCTCCTGTAACTGATCTTGTTATCATTACTTTCCCTAAAAACAGAACTTTCTTTTTAACAAAAGTCATGCATTACTTTCAAGCGTTTTTAGCTGTCTTTATTTCTCTCCAATAGAATACATTTTGTTCGTTATGTGGAGACAATAGCTGCCTTGTGATTATATGGATGGTTTAAACCAAGGCTTCTCAACGTGTGGTACGCGGGCCCCTTAGGGGTCCGCCGATTCTTTATAAGGGGTCCGCGGTAGCGGTTCCCAAGTGTTAACTCACTAGTAGTTTAGTGCCGGTGGATGTGGCCTTCCTGCTCGACTTTTTTAAACTCTGGGGGTCACGTGCGTGCCGGCATACGGAGTTTGATGCGTAGAAACCTTTTAAGCATAATCTTCGGAAATGGCGCGAGCTCAGCTGACCAATCTGAGTGCTCATTGCCTCGTATGCACTCCTCGCTTTGTGTGAGGCGTATGGTCGCCCACATTTTCTCGAAACATCATTCAGTGTTCAACTTCCTTCGAGAGTGCATCATTTGATTTTTACACAGTTTATTACTTCTATCGTAGACCGGTGGCTGAAGTCGGGATCATTGAAGAAGCTAGCAGTTTCTCCATCGTCTTTACAGCAAGGAAAGCTCCCGGTTGAAATTAATGATGAAGAAGGACGGCCAAATGAAGAAGTCACATGAAGCGCCACAGCTGAATTTATTATGTGAAAGCTCTGCAAGTTCTCGATTAGCTGCAGTACCCTGCGGAAGTGGAATAACTAAAAAGCGTCAGTACAAAGAAAGTTACTTAAAAATGGGCTTTATCGAGACAGAAGAGGGTAAAGCTCAGTGTGAAATTTGCGGGCGAGTCCTTCCGAACAGTTCGATGGCTCCAGTTAAATTGCGTCGTCCTTTTGAGGGTACCCGGACATCCATACTAAACACATCGATTTTTTCAAGAGGAAGAGCACTGAATTAGCTGATTCTCAACACTGCATGAAAACTCATGCAAAAACAATTAATAAAAACTCACTAAAAGTTCTTTGGTAAACTATCGGATGGCAAAGCTCATACCATTACGGAAACCCTCATAAAACCATGTGTTAGCGATATTGTTTCTTGTGTGTTAGACGAAAAGCAGTAAAACTTTTATCTTCAGTGCAACTATCAAACAATACTATCAAGAAACGGATAGTTGATGTGTCAAATGATGTGAAAGAATCTCTAGTTTTTCGGAACCAACACAATTCATTTTCTCTCCAAATAGATGAATCTACTGACGTTGCGGGATTAGCAATTTTATTGGCTTTTGTTCGTTATGCATACTCGGGATGTTTTGAAGAGGAATTTTTATTGGGCAAACCACTTCCTGACCATACAACTAGAGTTGAAGTATTACGTTTGGTGGATGATTTTTTAAGAACGAACGAAATTCCATGGTCTAATTTTATCGATGTGTGCATAGATGATGCAAAAGCTATGACAGGTCCAATGGTCGGAGTGGCAACAAAAATAAAAGAAAGCTCGAAGGATTGAAGTAGTAGTTATTGTATTCTCCACAGACATGCTTTATAGGTACGAAAAAAAATGCCTGCACCCTTCAAGAAAGTTTAAGATAAATCTGTCGGAATTATTAATTACAAAAATCACGGCCTTTGGAGTCAAGACTTTTCAAAATACTGCGTGAATATATGGAAAGCCTTCATTTTTCTTTGCTTCTGCATACAGAAGTAAGGTGGCTCTCACGTAGGAATGCACTCTCTCGATTATATGAATTACGTTTAGAAGTTCTTGCTTTACCTTTAGACTTATATAATACCAAATTAGTAGAGATTATTAATGACGAAAACTGGTAATATATATTTGCTAATTTGGCAGATATTTCTCCCAAATTGAGCGAAATGAATACTTCACTGGAAGGGAAAACTAAGAACAATCACTGCAAACGACAAAGTTCGAGCGTTCAAGAGGAAAATCAATTTTTGGTCAAAGAGTGTGGAGGAGGTCGAGTGTTTCCCTCTTTTCAACGATTTTTTGACAGACAAGACATTGCAGCTTGGAAACAATTTGTTTCATGAAATCCTTGAACATCTCCGAAGCTTGATGTCATCGTTAGGACATGTTTGTCGCTCAACGGTCATCGTTAGGACATGATTTCCCTACAGCTATGAAGAGAAGCTGCAGGAATACGAATGGGTGGTCAACCCATTCGCTGTATCCAAAAATCCGAACATGCTTGAATGAACGAGTTCTTGATAGAAATTGCCACAGACTCAACCTTGAAATATACTTTCGATAGTGATGGTTACTTACACTTTTGGATACGATTGGAGAGCAAAAAATTCTACCCCCTTGTTGAAAAAGCAAAACGTGTTCTATTTCCATTATGCCGCAACATACACGAGTGAATCCGGATTCTCGATCTATGCCGGCACCAAAACTATGTACCGAAGCTGTCTAGATTCTGAATATGACATCCTTCTCCAGTTGTCAAGTACTGAGCCAGACTTTTTTCAAAATTGTGTCATCAGAAGTAACCTCAACCTTCACATTAAAATTCCATTACTCTTACAGACTCGTCACGAATAGAGAACGTATTGCGTTTCATCGACGAGCAGTGAATGTTCCTGGACTATAACTTTTGTAGGTATTTGTTTGTATTTTCTATAAATTAGTAATTAATTTAATTCTGTTTGTATAATTATTTTTGTTCTGAAAATTAAAATGCTATCCAACGACTATTCCCTTACTTTGCAATATATTCACCTCCACTCTTTAAGAAATATGGCCTTCTTTGTTTGAAAGATGTGAGTAAATCCAAGTAAAGCAAGGATCTGAAGATAGCGTGGGAATTCAAACTAATGGAAACGTAATTATTTTAATGTTTCTCTATTTATCATTAAATCGAAGACTTTTGATTAATCGTGCGGTTATTGAAAAAAAAAAAAAAAAACGGCACTTGCATTTTGAAGCTTTTAATTCGGATTGGCTTCGAATTGAATTTTATTAGTTACTGTACGCTTGGCTGAAAGGGAACTGACGTGAATTTTTGCCTAAAAATGGAGTCCGCCAGCTAAAAAGGTTGGGAAGCACTGGTTAAAACCAATAACTGGGAGATATGATATGGCCAGAACCATATAGACCAATATTTATTCTTTTTATAGTGGGGACTTCTTAAGACTTGAATCAAACTAAATATGGAATAATTAACTTTTTATCCTGCTTAATAGCTCTTGTCCACCGATAGGAATGTATACATTTCTTTTAAAATATATACACATTTATAATTTATATTACTGCAAGTATTTTATATGATAGAATTATTTCAGTGTGAACATTTAAAAAACTTTCGGAAAAAAGGGGAAACAATTTTGTAGAATTTTTGCTTCATTTTATATGAACTTCAGGCAATTTCAGAGAAATATATTACAATCAATTTAAATAACTTCTTTTCAAATCATTTCAATATAATTTTAAACACAAACTTTAATTTGTAATTAATGTTAATTTTTTATACTTTCTCTTCTATATAATCTCTAAGAGCCTTTTCAAGTTTTTTTTTTTGATTTTATACATCTAACCATAACTGATACTTCTATAGGAAATCAGCAATAGAAATACATTGGTCTTCGCCATTATGTTGTTGACACGATGTCATCTTAATACACTTCGTCAAAATAAGTTTACTTTCTTAAAAATTTTTTCTCAAATTTTAAATGTGTTTTATACATAAATTACATTAATAGCAACTAACACAAATTTGTCATTTTTCATAAATGATTCTCTATTTGATATTACAATAATACAAATTCATATTTAATAGGATGATTAACTTCAATATAATTTTGAAACTATCAATTAAGAATTTAAATTCTATTAAGCCATGAAACAATCTTACGCATGCGCAGTACATCGGAGGGGTTACTGTTTACATTTCTATTTTTGTTTTTGCGTTTACTTCTGCTGTGTTTACCTGAGACCTTAAGCGGCCTATAAATCGTTGACATTATTAAATATTAGAAGTTTCAAAAGAAAAAAAAGGATATATTTTATTACAAAATGATAATAACATGACTTTTATATTTTAAATACAAAATATAATTTCATTTTCTCACATGAAAAATAAAATTATCTCAATAGGCAAGGTATAAAACTTAAAATGTGGGATTGCTATTTCAAAACAAATGCACATTATTCCAATTCAATAATTAACAGAACTAATTTACACTATTTTATTCAAGTTTATGTCCCTGACTAAAGTGGCATTAAATACACAAATTGGAATTTTTTATAAAATAGATAAATTTGCTAAGGTGATAAATTTATTGTTTGATTTGAAAGTAAAATTTGTACCTAGTCTCTTTTTTATGTAACATTCATTGAAAAAAAAATTAAAGATGTACTTTCCTCAATTTTTGTGAAGATCGTAATCTCTTGCTGGGGCATGTTAATTATATATATATAAATATTTTTAAAACTAAATCATATGTATTTAATACTAATTGGAGAACGTTTTTACAGGAGCAAAAAAATGTTCTCTTTATAAGAAACTACAAATATATTTACTCAAAATAAATAAAATTAGCTTTAAAAATAAATTTAAAAGATTATTAAAAATCAAATCTATAAAAAAGCACGCCATCGCACGAAGTTTGATTATTAAATATTATAGAAATAACTATCAAACACAAACTCACTACTTTTGACTGTAAACCCAGAACTTAGTGGTAACTTTCTGATATTTCTGCCAATTCACAGGTGTTATTTTAACGGTTCTGTAATTGACTTAAAAATGACACAAGAAATAATTTGTTACAGTTATATTAAACACATTAAAATTTTTTTTTATATTTTAGTTACTTATTTGATATTTAAAATTTGTTACGTTACTGAAGTATAAATTAATACATATTTATGTATTAAAACAAATTAGTTCAATATGAATCAGTAAAAATTAAAAGTAATTAAGAATAATATTTGTCAATGGTAATTATGAAAAAATTATACAAAGAGTATTTCAATGTAAAATAACTGAATACAAACAGTTAATTTTATAATTGTACATGTTAGTTAAAAATTAGTTTGATTATAACAATGTACAAGATATAGGAATACTAAAGTCCATAGAAACTCATAAGGATAAAGGTTCTAAATTGTACTATATTTAAACTAGTTTTTTAATAAGATAATTTTAATTTCATAATTTTGAAACCTATATTTTAGAAACATCTATGCGTTTAAACAAGAAGTTTAGAAAAACTTTTATTTTATGAAATATATTTTATATATTTCAACTGCAAATAATTATCAATTAAAAATTTTTTGCACGCGAATTTTATATCTAAATTTCGTAAAAATTTTTAATTACACAGTTTAAATTTACATGTAAATAAACTAAAAATAATTAAAAATTTGAATGAAAATAACCAGGAAATTTTATTTCAATATATATTTTCTTCAAAGCTTTTTTGACTTTATATTTTGATTAGAATCATCTTCGCTGAAAACATATAATGAAGGAAATATTTTTTTACAAAATTAATGAAACTGGTTAAATTCAGCATATTCTTACATTTGCAAACAATGGAAATTCACTTTTGAAGAAATTAAATCGAACATATAGAAACGCAAGTGAGCAACAATCAATAAAAATAACGCAAGTCATAAATGGTAGACACCTGTCGCTTAATGGCGCTGACGCGTTCGCGATAAATACTACTCCAATGTGCGTGCGCAGCACAGGGAAAACCAGTTTTCACCGCGTGATGTCGTACTGCCTGTCTGCTGTCGTCTCAGTGTGCGGCTTACCTTAGACAGTAACAAAAGTTATGCATTTAAATTATTTGATTTGCAAGCAATATGATGCCATTCAAAGAGTTGAACATGAGATTTTTTGGACTAAATACCAAAATGGACACTCTTCTATTAATTTCTTGGCCAGAGACATTTATAAAAGACATTAAATTTTATGATACTTTATATAATTTTTCTAACTTCTTGTAGAAGTACAATGAAACAAAGTTTTGACATTTTGTTGCTAATAAAGAGAAGACAGTAAATAAAAAGTATACACAAACTAAGCTTTTAAGGCTATATAATAAAAAAATTGATATTAAAATTTTAATTTAAAAGAAAAAAGTGGTAAGAATTTTCCCATATACACTGTAAAGAAAAAGAATTTTGTTAATTTCAAATTCTTAACAAAAGTAGTGAAAAAAGTTCAGAATTAGTACTTGTATTTATTTAAGAAATTTAAACTTTATACATACAATAAGATAATTTTTTTCATAAAGCTTTTTCATTAGTTACAGATTTAATTAATGTAAAAAAAAAACTTGCTCATTAACAAGTTCAAGCTCATAATCCTCTTTCTCAATACTTTTAGTAAATATATTTTCTAAATTTGTATGTTACACCAAGTTAAAAAGTTATACTTAAAATTTAAGCACACAATATATGTGCATGAGACTAAAATTAATCAGCAATCAAAATTCAAATACACATACTATTTTTGAACTAATCATATTTTGATTCAATGAAATTGAATGGCTTACACAAAAATTCTAATGACTTTTAGAATTTTACATTATAATTGCATCCTGAATTAAATCCAATGCCTTTTATAAACACTCAATTTTGAAAATAAAATTTAACTTAGTCATATATTTTACAATTTTTCGCAAATATTTTAAAATTATAAAACATTAAGAGATTGAAATGGTGCAGATGTGGATGGACTGCATTTAAAATTTTCTTGGTTACTAGTACATATTTTGAAGAATATATTTAAACTAAAATTGATAGATCTATGTATTTTTAGACAATCATAGTGAGTCTAAATCGAATTTAATAAAACCAGTTCCCCTTATGTTAAGATTAATTATATTTTCTTTTAAGACATAGTAAATAATATAAATTTTCTTAATTTTTAAAGCCCTTTATATACAGACACAACACAAACACAAAAAAAAAACCTTGGCATTTTAAAATAAATTTATAAATCCATTTGATTTTCTAAACCATGCGAACTTGCAATTCACTCAAAAAACAGTATTACTTGGCAACTATGCATCTTCAGTTTCTTGTTAAGTTTTACATTATAATAATAGATTTGCTTTTATTACTAGGTTGGAATAGCAATAACTAATTATTTTAATTTAACTCAATACTTGAAAAAATATAAATTCATGAAAATGGTATTTTCAAACAGAAAATATCTAAAAAAATTTCTAGAAGTTTCATTGGTCTTCAAAAAATTAGTTTCTAAGAATTATTTCATGCAAATATTTCTGTAGAAAATATTTATTCTTAAAATGAGCAATTTCATAATATTTGAAAGAATTTTAAAACACTAATCATATTTTTGCTTTTTGTAAAATGAAGACAATCTTAAGAAATATATAATTTATTAAACAATATTTTTTTAGAAAAAATTAAAAATATGGTGTAAAAATATATACATCTATAAATGCAAATATAATAAATTCAATATTATTGAAGAAAAAATATTTTTAGAATCTTTAAAACTTATTCCTTAAGAGTTGGACATCATTCAAACTTTAGATTAATTTACAAGAAGTTTCTTCAGTTCTTAACTGAGAACTCACCTCCATTTCTTGCACTGGACACATTTAACAATCTAGAAAAATAAAATTTCAATGACATTCTAAATTTGATAAATTTAAATTTTTCTGTTTCCTACATTTAATAGTGAAAAAAATCGTGAAGAAAGGCTTTAGGAGGTTTAATATGCTATTCAATGCAATTTTCCAAAACTGTTACTAATATATAGAATTTTCTAGAGTCCTTAATATCCTAATTATAAAATTTAATGCAGCTGCTTTAAATTCCAAACATTTGTAATAAGTGCTTACTTTCTAATTTTTTTTCATTACAATGTACAAACATTAATGTTGCAATATCCATAATTTAATTACATTACAGCTTTTCTAGCATCAATATGAGAAGTTGATAAAATAGTTAGTGAAAATCTAAAAGGAATTTGCAAATTAGCTTTTTAATAATCTACTGAAAATACAATTCAAGAACTTTTATGCTTAGTTAGTATCAAATTTAAAAGCCAGCTTTTGAAGGTTAAGAATGGGATGCTAATTTCTGAAAGCTTCATTATTATAACTTACCTATATTTCACTAATAATCAATGGGAATCTTGATAATCTAAACATCATGTAGTCTTATTACATTGTGAATACCAAGGAAATGAGTAAATGTTCCAGATTCATGAAAAATACTCCATAACACAGATCAAGGTTTAAAATTTCAAAAAAGAACCCAACAAATACCCAACTTTTAGTCAAGTAAACTACTTCAATAAATCATAAGTATGATGAGATTCCTACTTTCTAGAAAAAAATTTCAAGCAAAAAACAGAAATTCCTGTTTAGCCACAATTTCTAAATTTTTTTCTTGAATCACTTTTGATTAAAAAAATATATACATACATACACATATTACCAGTCTCAAAATAATTTGAAAATTCAATAATATAATATGCATCCAAGCACTTTATGATAATATTCAACTAGTCCATTATATTTTTAATATTAAAATTTAAACTAAGATCTTAATAGAACCCAAAAGAGTTAATTTCTATTTCTTTACATGTTACAATAGAATAGAATTTCATATTGTCTCCAGCAATGAAAAATATTTTACTTCATTATAGCTATTGGTAAACAAGTGTTGAGCTATCAAATTTAAGTTTAGTTCATTATATGCAGTGACAGAAGAAACAGGGTTAATTTACAATGCTACATTCAACAACACATATTTCATGTACTAAAAATGAATCACATTTTTTAAAACTTTTAGAAACTGATGCAAAGTAAAGAATTATGATATAAAATTACATTTTTTTACAAATGCTCAAATACTACAATTTAATTTTAAATGAATATAGTCCCTTTAAATACCTAAAAGTTTGATGTGAAATACACAATTTATACATTCATTTTTAAAAAACTAATAAAAATTCATTAATATTACCCTTTATAATATTTGTTTAATTCTATTTTGTTTTTCAGAGAATGAGGTTGTCTTGGAATTATTTTAACCAAAGGATAATATACAATTTTTTTAAAATATTGATTATTTGTAATGAACTTTAAAAATACCTATATGAACACTTTACATAATATACATAAAGAGTTCAAATATGATAATAGGAATTAAAACTTAAATAAATATCAAATAATTTTAGTTTGTTTTAAATTTAATATATATCAATTAAATTATTTAAAAACATTTAAACTAATTCTCAACATATTTTCCAATTGCAAATGAAAGTATTGTTTAAAATAAATTGTTTTTCTAAATAAAACAAAGTATGAAATGTAAGTGAAGGGAGAATATTTGAAATATCACAATTTACAATTGTCACATTTTATATGCATGTCTGCATTGTAAATACAACAATAAAATCAACACATATTTTAAAAAAAACACGCCCATCATTCGAACTTTAATCATTTCGTAACTCTTGGCAGTACAATCTTTTTTCTAACATAAAACAATATGTTCATTCATCCCTAGCTCCTCGCTTCACTTTTCTTTGTGTAGCTTGTTTAGGAGATTGCTTAGGCGATATTTGAGCATTCTTGTTTTGAGTTTTAGATTTCCTCGGGGATAATCTTTCAGACCTACGAGGCGATTTATCTGAAAATAATATTAAAGTTAGTTTTAAATAAGAACTTTATTTTAATCTAAAGATTTTTTTAAAATTACTTCTGGTATAGTCAATCATAAAAGGTGCTTACTAAAATCATTCAATGTTTCTTTGGGTAACCAATCATAATCTACATCATTTTGATGATTCTGTGTACCAGTTTCTATTTTCTGACCAGAAGATATCTTCTTTTTCTGAAGAAAAGTATAAGTTGTCAAAGTTAGACACAACTTTTAAACAATTTAAATAATATGATATACAGTTATAATTTTCTTAAAATACAACAAGTACAACAATGTAAATTAACATTTCTATAATTAAAAATGATAAATGGCTGTAACAAAAGCAGGCAACTTTTTTTACACAATTATGTCGAATAACAAAGATGTTAAATACACAATATTTAAAAATAAAACCAACCGTAAAATTGACGATAAATTGCTGGGTGACGACCAAGATGAGTACAATACAAGCAGCAAGAAGAACATACAAAAAGAATCTGGAATATGAAAACTAATTCTGAATGAATACTGATACTGAATGAAAAATGAATACAAAATAGTAAGTTTTCAATTCAACTTTTTTCTGCTACAAGAATTTAAATATTATCCAGTTAAATTATAACTGTACACTAATCTTACGTTTCTCCATCAAGTGAATCTTCAATTTCTACAATTGTAATAGTTTCATTGAATACTGCATCCAAATATTGGTGGCCATCCTGAAAAATTTTAAATATTAATGACAAAATTATTTATACAAAAGCAAAGCACTAGCATATATCTTAATAATAAAGATTTATAATCTTGAGGAATATAGCCACTGGATTTATTGCAAATTTATGACTATATACAAAACTCTAAATTTTAAAAGTGAAAATTTATTATTTGTTTTGCATATTGTCATAAATCCAGTGGCTATAATCTTCAAGATTATAAATCTTTGTTGTGAATATACTTAAGGAGATTCCAAAAGATTAATAACAAATATATTTATATATCAATTCAAAATCAAGTAATTAGAAATCATAACAGAATGAATTTATTTTGCAGAAAATATTACAAAAAATAAATCGAGACTTATCAGTAGCAAAAATATTCCACACAGACATTTACGATTATTACTGTTAACAACGAGCATGAAATGTTAATCAGTTTACAGAGGCCCAAGTTAACAATTTCTTTACTTTTAAATGGAAACAAATTTCAGCTTTCTTAAACACTTCAAATGAAAGTACATAATTTGAATACATATATCATTAAAGATAGACAAATATTATGCATAGCTCAATACAAAATTTAAAATTCGAAGTCCACTTACTGCATCTCTATAGTATAGATTTACTACTAAGCCAAAAGGACGGGAACTATAGGTTTCACTGGTGTAAAAAGCATAATAGAGTGTTATATCTTGCTTGGGTTTAACCACTCTATTGTATGGAATGGCTGTGAACTGAAAATGAAAATATCTTATGCAGAATTTATAACTTATATGCATCTTAAATGAAAAAATTAAAATTTACACACAAACAAAAAGCAGTTAATAAATAAGCAGCTTTATAAATAAGATTTCTAGATAAAAATAAAATGTTTATGTACTTTAAAACTCACATTGGACATTAAATTATCTGCAAGCAAAAAATAAAGAGTTCTTTAAAAATAAGTAATCTATTTAATTTGTGTCACTAGTTAGTTTACTTAAACTAAGCTCAATGGCATGTATTCTCCCACTGAGCACTCATATGTTTTCTTGACACTCATGGGCAAAGCATGCCTCAGTTAAGTCCTCAGTCAAATGCAAAACCTCCAGTGATTAGTTCCCAACAGTATAAAAATAAGTACCAAGCTAATCACTGGGTAATTCCCAGTGATTAGCTTGGTACTTATTTTTATCAACTCACTGAGGGGATGAAATACCCTGTTAATCTTGCCAGCCCAAGAATTGTGCTTTGTACCTGTGCCTAAGAAGTGTGAAGCATACTACTACTGGGTTTCAATTACTTTATGAAAAATAGAAATATATTAATTTATTGATAAATAATACTTCCTCATCAGATAAATTTGAAGTTAAAACTGTACTAAATTAAAAGAAAAGCTTGTGAAATACCTGAAAATAGCATAAACTACAATAGAATTGTTATAAACGTTAGAAAATTTTATACAGTAAAAAAACAAGAATATGATTCATCATTCATCAGAAATGTAATATGCTTCTCAAAAGTATCATAAGCCCCTGAAGTCATAAGCAAAATTTTGACAAATTAAAGACTTGATCTTAAAACTGTTTTAAATTCAAGTATAATAGATACAGAATGACATCTTATGATCACTAAAAATTGCTATAGATTAAAATATTTCATATATATATTGTTCATACAGTAAGTTTATTTTCCAGTAATGCAGGATACCCAGACATTAGAATTGAATTATGATTAGTCTATCCTGCAGAAATATTAAGACAATTAAGAATATTAAAATTTTTTTTGACTAGAATAATATAAATGAATTTTTCAAGTCACAATGCCTCAATTTGCTTAATTTTTAATTAAAAAGAATTATATTTGCAATATGCTATCTGAGTATGTTGTACTCTTTACTTTATTTAAATAATTTGAAAAATTGAACTTTAATCAGTCTTTTTGAAATTTTATTTTGAAAATTTCATAAGACCATATTCAAATATAAGGGTTAATTTCACACGAATCTACAGTTTAAAATGGATTTTGAACAACTACAAACATCTGTCAAATCCCTTAACCATTGCACTTTATTTTAAGAATTATTTAGGGCATATTTAAGGCATAGAGCATTTATCATACAGCATCCACATCCAACTAACATAATGAAATCAGGAATAAATCCAAAACATTTTAAGAAAACTGTAGCTATAAATCTATTTAAAGTTGCAGAAACTTTCACCCAGTTATTCAATATACATTTCCATTCTCTATATTTTATAATGGATCATGCAATTTGCAAAGCATTGATAGTTAAAGTTTAAGTGAAATTTTAAGTCAAAAGTAGTTATTTTATAAAATTTTAAAAATGAATTACACAAACGTGTATATTAATAAATAAATAATTTTTGAAGTTTTCAATAAAATAGGCAAATAAAATAACTTAAAGAACAAATGAAAACCTAATTTAAATCATTACATATTAAAAATCCTTAAGCTAATTTTATAACATTCAATTCAAACTTTTGAACTGTATACTTGCATAAATCAATTAAATAAACAATTCAAATTGTTACAGAAGGAAGTAGGAAAAACAAAAGATATCAAAAGATAATTAAGAATCTTTGATAAACATAAAATATTTTTGCTAAGAGTTTCAACATCAATATAATCAAATTAAAAGACTTATTTTCATTACATATTTGAGATCATAAAACAAAGATTTTTTTAAATAAAATTTATGTACAACTTTTTTGCTTACGTTTTGAATATAAAAGGTAAAATCCATGGGATAACGGAATGATGCATCCATTGAGTCCACAATAAAGTCTTTGGAGCCTTTATTAGAAAATCCAACTAAAAAGTGAACATCTTTTCCAGCAGGTAGTTCTGTTAAAAATAATTTTATATCTTTAAATTAACAGGTAATAAGTTTGATAAATTTATAAAACACATTATATATACTGAAGTAGGAAGCAATATTTAGCAAATGAAAATATCATAAGCAAATGTTAAGTCTCAATACAAGATTTAAAAAGTTAGAATATTTTGATTCCAATTTAGACTTTATTAATGGCACAGATGGTAAAGAATTACCTATCAATGTTGAGAAATTAAATGCTAAGTTGATTCATCACTTATGAATACATTTTATATATTCCAATAGTTAATAAGTCACATATCTTAACAGGTTTTCTAAACTAAACTTATTTTTCAGATACTCTCAGAAAATATAGCAGTTTATATTTTCTTGCTTTGTAACTCATTAGTAATTTCTTGCACATGAGTTGTATGAAATAAGTGGATTCTGAACAATTGCAAATGTATGCCCAAAATGAAAATGAAATGCACAGCAAAACATTTGTTGAACTGAAGGCTGGAGAATTAATAATTGGACTGCTAACTCAACTTCAAAGTTTCTAGCTCTTATTATCAATTAACTGGTACTATAATCCTGGTACTGAATTTAAAAATTCAGTTATTGTATGAAACATTCATTTAACAAATTATGTTATTTTGGTCTTCTTATAATAATTTTGTAAATGTAAAAGTAGTACAGCACTTGCCAAAATGTGCAAACAATATAATCTAACATAAAAAGTCAATATTTAGCAATTTCAGAGGTATTGTAAAGTGATTATAGTTTTGAATGGGAAAAAATTAGCTTATTTTACTGAAAAAAAATTTAGCCAAAAGAATGAAATATTTTAAATTCAAAAATATTTTTAGATATGAAAACAAATTTTAATAAGCTTAATATATAAATGCTTCTTTTATCAATTTAAACATTTCACTATTCTTATTTTAAGAACATTAACACAGAAAGTTTTCAATAACTTTGCTATTTGCATTCTAAAAATGCATACATATAAAATTTTATTTAATCTTTAATATCATAAAATTTAGATATTAATTTTAAAATAAAATTTAGCAAGAAAAAAGCTACATTTAAAATTTATGGACATTTTAAATGTAACTGAAAATTAAAATTTGTATTAAGAAAAATAAATATATTTTTACTTACATATTCATTCATTAAAATTCAATTTATATTTTGTTCTATTAAATCATTTTAACTATGTGCTTATCAGATTTTTAGTTCTCATTTAAATATAATTTTCATTTATAAAGATTAACATTACATACATTTTTGTGAATAATATATTTTTAAAATCATTATTAAAATTTATGTGTAATTTCTTTAAAATTGTAAGTATTTCCTTCTATTATTCTGCTTTTATTCTTTTCATTCTTCTTGAATCATCTTATTGAAAAGCAGTTTTATAATGTTGTGAGGACAATTGACAAATATTTTTCATTGTTAGAAAAACATCAAAGAGAGCTGTGATCTCATGCCGAAGCACAATTAGCATATAGTATGAAATTTGGAAATTAGTTAAAAATTGTGGGGAAAAAAATATATTAAGTCATATCCATTAGTTTGATCAGAACTTTATATGTATTGCATTAATGATCACGTGAATGTAAAGAGTTTTAGAATATCTTTCTTTATGTTCATTTAATCCCTTTCAAATAGTGGAGATCTTTTAAAACTTTTGTGTTTTCACTTCAAAATATATTTGATACACATCTCATAAAAGTAAAAATTTTTTTTAGTTAAAAGAAGTCAAATGCAATGAATGATTTTAACTATACATCTTTCCATGGGTCTCTTCTAAAACATAAGTGAAGTTGATTGTATTTAGTTTGTGACAAAAGAGTTTTGAATCCTAAAAATTATACAAATATCTAGGATAATAGAAACTTGAATTTTTCACTAATCTAAAACTTTGCAATATACTTTTCCTTATCAAATTTTCAGGAAAGCTTTTAGAAAGTATAAAAAGTTGACAAGCATGAATTGGATACAAATAATAACAATCATAATTGAAAGATTGTTTCTATAAAAGTATAATAAATATGAAATAATTATTACTCTCTCACACAAATTTTGTTCAGATTCCATTTCATGATTAAAAAAACAGTAGAATTATAGTGAATAAAATATTGTACAAAATATTTTTATTAAAGAAAAGCCTTGCTTTCTGCTGTACCTGATACAATGCCGGCTGGTTGAGTAAAAAGAAATGTGGTATCAGCATCTGGAGCAGGCTTTAAAGGGCTTTCTCCTAAGTCGTCATCTTCAACTAAGCTATCCTGCAAAAGCATTTAAAACCATTTGAATAAGACTTTAATTTCTTAAAATATAGTTGGGAAAACTTTACATTTCTTTTTTAACACAAAATAGTCCATTAAAATATGCAAGAAAAAGTAAAAAAATCTATTATCTTTTTAATGAGAAGGCATTTAGTAATATATCACTAATATACAATTTTTTATATTTTTTTCACATTTGCTATAAATTAATAAAAAAACAATAACAAAATAAGAAAGATTTATAAGAAATAAATTGCAAGCATTTTCCCATCACACATAACCCTATTTTTGTTTCAACTTACCATAGATGGAGTAGTCATCTAGAAAAAAATTATATTTTTTATAGTTTAGTATTAATTTCAGAATAATTTTTTTACATTTAATTTTTGAATTAAAAAATGTCAAAATAGTCAAAATCTAAGATAAAACAAATATTCTATAGTTAAAATTATATTTATTAATAAAATAAAAACTAAATTTAACTTTTCTTAATCTTTGAATCATTTAGCAGCCAACAATATAAACTACTTCGAAAATAATTATATCAGTAAAAAATAAATTTACAATTTGTGTTACATTCTTTTGTTTACTAATATTTTTTGAGTGTTAAATAATTAAAATAACAAAATTAAAATTGCAAAAAAAGAAATTAAGTGTTAAATTAAAATTTTTTATAAATATATATTATTCAATTATTCAAGCATGTCAAATTATTATTTTCTAAGGGAATAACAGGATGTAATTTATATTTTGCCTTACAAATTGGAAAATGACAATTATTAAATTCATTTGCTGTATAAAAATAAAAAATGTTCTTCCAATATGAAGTATGTTATGCTTACTAACATAAATAATGAAAATAATTATTAAAATGCAAATTTTGAACCAATTTTCAGGTTATTTAACTGACCTTGCATGTAGAATTCATTTATAAAAAACATCCAAAAAGTAGTTTTTGATCCTGTTAATTCCAAACAAATTTAAAAGATTTAGTGACCTGCTTTCCTATTTATAGGTTTCTATATTTAGCATTTTAAATTTAATGGAAACTTATCTTAAAAGGACTATTTTAAATCAATAAATTTCTGCATTTAGCATTTCCACATACAGTCCTGCATTCAATAACATCTTGACCTTAGTTAAAATCTTTTTTTCACATATATTTAATCTTTATTGCCTTATTTTTAAAAGATAATATATTAAGGTTCTAATTATTTCAATGAAATTTCAGGAACATAGAATTCAAAAATTTTAAAAAGTAAATTTCTTTTACATTAAATATTTTAGCCTCCACTTATTGACTTATAATAAAAGCTTTCATTTAAAATTTTATTTTAATAATTTTGTTGAAAATATTAAAGTAAAAGAGGCTTTAAATTATACAACTAAAAAAAGGTTGACAATAAAAAAATGAAGAAAATTTCAATTTGTTCAAATTTTATTGCAGAAAACTACCAGTAATTTGCACAAATTTATTTTTGGTAATAGTTTAAGAAAGAGTTTATTAATATTTTAACTTTGATCATTAATTATATTTCTAAGTAAAATAAGATTGACATTAGCTAGATAACTTTCAATGATCATGGTCTTCAAATCAGCTTTATAAACAAGTCTTGCATTCTAATTATCACCAAATATTTAAATACATATGAAAGAAGAAAGAGAATCTGATATCTAAAAACTAAATGCAACAAGATTAAGTTTATAGATACAGATCATTCTCTTTCTTTATAAACATTGCTTTCAATATTCCTAATTAAAAGAGATATACAAGGCACTTATAAGGGTACTATTCACTTACATTCCCACAATCTTAAACATCCTAAAAAATAGTATTTTCCTTGTGGAGAAGCAAAAAATATTGTATCAGCTTGACACCCCCCTAATGACAATCACACAAGTCATTTATGGTTAATGGAATTGACATTCATCAAATTTTGTAAAAATTTCTGATGTCACACATTACTGTTTGTTGAGCTGGTGGCGGAATGATTAGTGTTCTTTTCCTTGACTTAACAACTTGCAGATCCAAATTCAGTGGAACATTTTTATAAGTCCACAAGTGAAATAGAAAGAAAAAAAATCTCTGTTGAGCAACAAACCAACCACACAATACAGTTGTCAATAACAACAATTTTATCAATTTGTACAGCAGATGCTTAAGCAGGCTTTTATCATTTCAAAGTGAATCCTAATTTCAATTTTGTGGATCTATACAAAAACAATAGAGTGATTATAGTAGTCTGTCAAAAAGGAACAAGTAACTTTGCCGTACCACCAGACATCATCTTGCACTGTATTTGTGTGGAGAGGGAGGGGAAACACATTCACACAGAAAAGATTTGTCTTCATAATCAAAGCGATGGTAAAAAAATTTCTGCCAGAAAAAAATATTTGAGTTCAAATAGAAGTATCAGATCCTACTTTCCTGATGTCCTCTGACATCATGGAAAAATCATACATGTTTGATAGGACACTTGAAATAGTTTTTCCAACTAGAGACGATTGGGATATCAACATGTTTGAAACTAAAACAGGAGATCTAATCTGAAACACAGATGGATCACTGAAGAACAGCCTTTCAGGACTGGGAGTATGTGGCGTGTCACCATGAATCAGCCTGTCTAAGCCTTGGGCGATACGCTACGGTCTTCCAGGCAGAAGTTTTGGCCATTATCCATTGTCTGCGACTAAATTTGAGGAAGGGCTACTATGGTAAGCGGATTTTCATTTTTAGTGACAGTCAAGCCGCTTTAAAAGCAATAAATTCTTTCGAAATCAAATCTAAAATGATTTTGGATTGTAGAAACCTTTTTACAGAACTGGCAACTAGAAACAAGGTGATTCTTGTATGGGTGCCAGGGCACAAAGGTATCGAAGGTAATGAAAAGGCTGACGAGCTTTCTAAACAAGGATCGTCTTTTGTTCCCATTGGTGCAGAACCTTTTTGTGGGATCAATTTGAAGACCGCAAAAACCAATGTTCTTAGATGGGAAAAACGGAAGATGTATGAAGCTTGGCTCAACACTCCTGTTCAAACCCAAGCTAAAAGTATGATCACGGCCATCACTTTCATTAATCTTGAATCATCTAATATATAGGCCATTTCTTTTAATAGAAACATATAAAATGAAAACAGAATAAAATTAAAGGTGATAGATGAAGATGTAACTATATTCATGAATATATTTAGATTCATTCATTAAAAGAATTCAGTATATATAATATTCATACTATAATACAAAAAAAAAATTGCTGCAACAATGTGTAAAGCTAGATGAAAAAATCAATTTATAAATTTTACTTTAATTTTTTATAAAAATACTGACTGCAAACTTTACACCATATAACTCATATTGTATATTCAATATCCGATTTTTAAAAAGATATTGAATTTAATTAAAAACTAAAGAATTCAAATATGTCAAGTCATTACATACATTTTCTTTCTTTTATATTTTAAACCGAGGGTATAATTTTAGTAACTTTGAACCCTGATATAAATGATATTATCTATAACAGAAAATTAAAAAAATTTTTTAGCATGCATGAAAGTATTAATAAAAACTTAAATATCCAAGTATTTTCTAGCTTTCTGTCAAAAAATACTTCTTTTTAAGTTAAAAACTAAATAATGAAATAACAGTTACTTGTAAAAGACATTAAAACTATACAATTAGTTATTTTAAACTACTGAATAAGTTTTAACAAATTTGAATACTTAAAAATTTAATGCCCTTTTTTAGAACGGAACTAGAAATATCTAATGCAAAATATAGGATATGTTTAATAAATATATCAAATATTAAAACACTAGCTGCTCACAAGCCTCTCCTGGTCACATTTTATCTTGTCTGGGACTTATCAGGCAAGACCTGGTTCAAGACCCTTATTAGTAATGAATTTTTTCAAGCTAAAATAGATAGAAATCAACAATGACCTTTCCAACAACAGCTGCTTCAGATTCTGGTTGTAAATCTTCTACATCAGCTTCGTCATCATCAGTTATATCAATTTGAGCATTTACAAGACCTACAAGTTAGAAGGAATTTAAGTCTACTCAAATTAAAGTGATATAATCAAGTATTTCATAGAATGCTTAATGTAATATAGGGTTATTAATAATACATAATATAGCTTTCATTAAAATTAAACTAAATATGATATCATTTGCTTACATTGCTGCCAAAATATATACTTGCACCATTTGAACAAAGAACCATATGTGGACAAGCACAAAAATTGTTGTAAGACAAAATAATTTAATATTAATAAAATTTGAACATAAATATAAATTCAAAAGTAACTTTGGAAGTACCATAATATTTTTCGGTCTTGAATTACTCTTGGGGTAAAAAACGATGGAGCTGTACAGGCTTGCCACGATTTCCAATTTTCGTGCCAAGCACTTCACATCTCGGTTGACAACCTAAATTACATCACACATGCAATATTCAGCTACCAATACTGATCGCATTTGAACTTCAGCTTTGAAATTACACACTTTTTCGAATTCCAAAGATCAAAATTTGGAATATTTCATTATAATTAAGTACTATAAAAGTATTAAAATTCCAATAACTAGAGACAAATTTATTAAAACTCAAATTTTAATATACCGTGTAATTGAGCTCCTTAAAGAAACTTTAGTGTTGCGCTACCTAGCACAGTGGTAACTGGGCAATAAAGCAAAACTTCATGCATTTTCATAAAACCTAGAGTTTCTAATAATCACTTTGAATGAAATTTTAATGAATAAAATAATTCACCCTGCTGAGAAAAGAAAATTTTTGAGAGCTTCGAAGAAATCTGCTGTATTTTTTAATTTGCCACCATACATACTATGAGATGTATGAATCAAACTGTTTGGGCACATGATTAACACCCAGTACAGATCTTTTATTAGTCAACCAAACGAAAATTCAAAACAATATAACTTAAAAAAAATTCAATCAATATAGATTTCAAATATCGAAGCAATATTTAAAAAAATTATAAACAACATATCTTCTGTATATTGCTTATGATTTTTAAAATATTGCTTTGAGATAATATAACTTTAAAAAACTTAAAATCCAATAACGGGAATATTAATGTAGCAAATTCTTAAATTGTAAACAAATAAAGTTACTCATTAAACGCAAGGGTTGTACACAAAAAGAGTTTTGCGCATGTCATACGATCACCTTAAGTCATAAAACAAAAATCTCGTCATGGAAACGCATTCTGAACCATTAAGACAGTTTGGCGCACTTTATCACACACTTTGGGCATTTTACAGTCTGTACAGTTTTTTACTCTTTAGCAAATATAAATTCTTTTCAAAGTACTACATCAAGTGAGTATTAGAAATTCACTTCAAAAGATTGGTTTTATAAATTTTAAAAGATTATGTAGTTGGCAGTTGGGTTTTATGGCACAAGGTCCAAAAATGGACATACTGCACCAAAAAGATTATGTAGATTATACATTATATTTGTTTAATAATTACTTAATATGAAAATGAAGTTTTACTTAAATTTATATTTTGAAGAATAATTTTTAAGAAAAACAATATTATTTATAAAAAATATTTAAATTATGAGTTAAATATATTTAAATCACATTCGAGATATGGTCTATTTCTTGGCAATCTACAATAAACCATAATCTGGCTTAGATCTAAAATCCAAATCTATATATATTACTACACCAAAATGGATTATTTTAGCAGCTCTACAATAAAATACAATGTGCATGATTTTTTTGGAGTTTTACTTAAGCTTTTGAATTTACACTTATATTATTTACATTTATTTAAAAGTTACATTCTAATAGAAATTTAAACCATTTTTTTTTTACAATTTAAATGTTAATAAAATATTATAAATTCATAAAGTTGTTTAATTTATATATTTTTAAATTAACTTATTAGCTTGGAGCATGAAGAAAGTTACAATTAGCTGAGTATTTTTATATTAAGTATTACTCAATTTAATTTGCTATCTCATTAACTAAATAATTTAATATGGAACTTAATGCGTATGGTTATGTCTGGTCAAATAGAAAGCAAGTTTTCATAAAAATGAACATCATTTACATTATTGATTTAGCCTCATTGTCCTATTCTTCATCCAGGCTAGACTATTTGCATAGTATGCTTTTTAAGGTGGGAAGCACTGCTTGTAAATTAATCAAATTTTCATAATAATGGATAATACTTCCAATATTTATTAAACTTCATTGTTAGTTCTTCACCCCTAATGTATTGTATTGAATCATATATTCTGCTATATTGATAGAACACTTATTTTTTTTTATAAAAATGGATGTTATTTACATTACTAATTTAGATTCATAGTGATGTTATTAATAAGTGCTTGTTATTGTTATATAGAGTTCATTTTTAAAGTGTGTGTGTATTTGTTAGATTAATTAAAAACTTATTAAAATTACATACATTTTATCGATGAAGTATAAATAAAAGTGACTTTTAGTTATTTTGTACTCTTTTTGAAATAAATAATTTTTATAAAATGCTAAAATTACTTGTGCATTTTTGTAAATATATTAAAATATTCAAAATGGAAAGTTTTACAAAATCAAAATATCCTAAATTTGAGATTGAGTCCATTCAGGAGTTTGAAAACTGGATATGGCACAGTGATGTAATTTAGGTTGGTAAGGTAGCTGTGCAGTGTTTGGCATGAAAATTGGAAATCACATTATGTATTAGAATTTTAGCCTTAAGCTTTAATATTTTATAAAATCCATAAGTAAAAATTATTTGATATCACTCAACATACTATTTCTCAATTAAAACTTTTGAATTATAATAAATTCAAAAACTGCAAGAAAATAAATCCAGTAAAGGAATTAACAATTTCTTAAAAAATATGTTTCAAAAGAGAGAGAAATCATAAATTATAAAAAATAAATGCGTGAATAAAATTTTTTTTTTATTTTATCAGGATACATTTTACAAGGATTTACTATATAAAGTACTATGCTTATTTGCTGACATACATTACTTTTGCCTACATAGATAACATAACTATGAAAAAATAAAAGCAAATAGCATTACTGTTCTCAAAAGTAAGGTCAGAATGTCCACATTAGACTAAGATACATAAAATTTTTTATAAGATCTTACTTTTTCTACAAATATATATGAATATGATTTCAAAATATATAGGAATCCTGAATTAAGTTCTATCTGTCCTTAAAATTTTCTTATAGAAAGTTTTCTTCTATTTTAATATTCTTAGTTTATAATTTTTGCAGATTTTGTTATTTGTTACAATTAAAAAAATAAAAGACATCATATTAAAAATGGACAACCTAAAGTGCAATTTAACCAATTAATTTAAATAATTTTTATTACATTTAACTGACAAAATAAGTCTAATATAAATACCAGTAAGTTTACAAGAGATAATTTTTTAAAATGCAATCAATCACAAAGAACAAGTTTTCCAATTTTTACAAAATATTCCAATTTTGCTTTCTCAATATAATTATACTTTATTTCAATGTACTGATGCTAATTACTTAGTAATTTAAATTGAAATCTTTTTGAATTATTCTTTGATAATAACTTATATTTATCAGATTTTGCAAATAAAATTAGAAATTGTACAAATATTAATTAATAACAGCAAATAATGATGATAATTTCATAAATGATGCAAGATATTACTATTAAGAAATGAAATCTTTATTATTTATTCATCTGATGCCATTTCTGTTTTTTTAAGGGTAAGAACAATTATGCTCTTCAAAGGTGATACCCATGATACTTTATTTAAGAGTAAAATAAGATATTTAATAAATCCAATTCCCATTTATAATTAGATAACAAATTTAGAATTTTTTGGAATTTTCCATAAACAATCTTTTTACAAGACTTGATTTAATGCTGCAAAACACTGGAAATACGCAATAACATACTTTACATTTTCATTCTCAATATAGGTGGAAATGAATACAGCAATGTATTCAAAATATTATCATGAGATTAAAACATTCTCCAAGAAAAATGCATCAAGCATGTAAACACGAGCACAAATTTTCATACCAAATTTGTTCATTAATTGTAAAAGTTTGCTTTCATAAAATGATGAGAAAAATAAAGTGTTTAGAATGAATATATACTTCTACCACATTACGAATGCTAAATTTGTTGAGATAGCACAACTTAACATATCTGTTGAGGGTAATCAATATTAACATCATAACTTCAGATTAGCAGCGATCTTAAAGTGATCATAAATATAATGAAAACTTCAACCGAAGTACTCTTAAATAATTCATTTTGTATAAATCTTAGTATAAATAATGACTTTCAGATAGTGTAAATCACTATCGTGATTTGATAGTGTGTGACAGTGTAAATCACTATCAAAAAGATTTCGTGTTGATATGCATTATCAGTTTATATGTATTATTAATTCAGACGCAAGGCAATTATCATTTGAATAAAAAGCACCAGAGAATATAGAAAAATGTCTTGACTGAAAAAGAAATTAGCTTTTGTAAACAAGTTTATTACTTCATCTTTTTCAGTAAAAAAATATTTCAGTATTCCCTTAAAGTGATGAGCAAACTGACCGGAACATTAAGGTCAAAGAACTATGAAATAGATGTTCTGTTACACGATCTATGCTCAAACCTTAAGTATTTTAAGTAAAAAAATTTTAAGATTTTTCAAAGACCACTTCTTATCAGTAAAAATTTATATAATGTGCAGTAAATGTATGCAGAAGCCACGTCATAATATTTTCATTCGAGGATCCACATATTGCAAACCAATTTTCTTGAGAAATATATGAAAACATATTTGAGTACTTACCTTTAGAAAAATATAATGTAACAATAGGAAAGACTATTAAAATAAGCAAAAATAATTTCTTGGGAAACATACTGAATAATTATAAAATGATAAAGATGATATTCGAGCAAGATTATTTAGGATTCCAACCTCATACTCAAAATAAATAATTGTTTACAAGACACTTCAATGCAAAAAGCGTTCACACAGCGAAGCTGTTTTCTGCATCGCGGTTCCGGTTTTCGTATCAGAAATGTTTCCTTATGTAAAAGAGAAATACGTGTTTCGTATGACGTGTCAGGTGCTGTGATTATATTTTTATTTTCTATTCAATAATAAAATGTATTTTTTTGCAGTGTTACTACTTTATTAATTATTTACTTCAATCACGTAAGTAAAAGGTAAACTTCATTTGATAAATTTTCATTTCTTTTAAAAGAAAGATAAATTAAAATGAAAGTGGTTTAAATATTCAGAAATATTAGTAAGCAAATTTTTCAAACAAGACACAAAGTTTGGAATTCAGACTGGTTTATTTTAATGTTTAAAAAAGAGATAAAAAAATATTTACTCACAACATATAACATTTTGATTAATTGTATCTGTAACTATTATGAGAACCCATATGTAACAAATCTTCGTTACCATAGCAACGTTTACAAAAGACATTGGAAAGGTTCAAAAAACTTTTTATTCATAAATAAATAATAATTAAAAATTTTGTGTAGAGTGCTACTAATCAAATTTATATTTAGATTTTGATTTACTCAAAGTAATCCATTTCAATTCATAATCAAATATTGTAAGTAAATATTTTCATATTTCTCTGTTTCTGATAATAAATCATTAATTAATCAATAATAATAAACAAAAATTTTGTTCTTTAGTTTTTAATTTCATTGTGTGAAAATATTCCTTGACATTGCAAACAGTTAAATTTAATTTTTCTTGTATTTAGATTTTTTAAAATATTATTTTCAATTACCATATAACAAATACAATTGTAAAATTTCAGAAATGATTTTTAAAAAAATAACTGGATATTCAATAACATAATTTTTTATTTAACATGACTTTTTATCTTGCTTAATAAAGGATTTTACTATGCAGTTAATAAAAAGCTGGCATTAAAAAAGCAAGCATTAAATATATTTTCCAAAAGAATTTTTAAATTTTATAAATTATAGTTTGTATATCTTAAATTTTAGGAAGCTTTCTATTTAGTTATAACTATAAAAAAGAAATTATTATTTTCTTCTCAAGAATAACTTGAGGATTCTATACTTCAAGGTGCCATTTGGCTCCAAGTGTTTTGTTGAACATGGGGAAAAATTTTTTTTTGGTAAATATTTTTAATTGCTTATCATTGCATAATGTTTTCAACAGCATTTTATTTCTTTAAGTATGCGCAAAAACATGTTTGACAACAAAAAAAGCTAATTTTTGCCAAGGAACACCTTGAAATAATATAAAATATTTTTGCTTGTTTTATTAGTTTATATTGAAATACATTTGAGACATACATCAAAGAAATGTGGGCTATACTTTTCATGCATAATTTTTAATATTCTTATTTATGTTGTATAAATATAATGCATTTGAAGAAAAAGAAAATTTAAAATGGAATTCTAAATAGATAATTTGCCAGCAATATTCTTTTAAATACATTTTGCACAGATGCTGTGTAATCCAGTATACTGAATACTGAGTTTTATGATTTTATGGCGGATTTTCTTATGTATGTGGTAACCTGGTATCTATTGTGTCATACATATGACGACCAATAAGAATAATGCAGAAAATTTGATTCTGGCAACCCTAGTACTTACGTCATTGCATATATCACAATACGTCATCTTGGCAGCATTTCTTCATTGCCAAAAAAATTCTGATATATATATATATATATATATATATATATATATATATATATATATATATATATATATATATATATATATATGTATATATATATATTCAATACCTGCTGCTTCTAAATTTTAATTTTTCAGTTCCAGTTCTTATGATTTGATGTATATTTTAAAAACATATTTGAATAATTAGTATTTAATGGTGGACCAAAGGAAATAGTTGCTATTCAGATATTTAACAATGTTCAATATTTTTAAATTCAACCTTATAATTTTGCATATCAATTTTAATGATCAGTTGTAACATGGAGAAATGTGAATTCATAATGTTACATATGGAAACTTAATATGTTATCATAATATATATACCATATATTATATCATAATATATATCATATGGATCCACTAAGATTTATTTATAATTATAATTTTAGTGGATTTATGACTATATTGTCTTAGATAATTTTAAAAACAAAGTATTATATCATCCAAATTTATCTTGTGGTTACAAATGAAAATGATCTGAGCATTAAATGATAGTATTTTTGCTAATGTGTTTTCTCTAGAAGTAAAATAGTAATCCAGTGAAAAAGTCTTGCATATATTTATGTTTGATTTTAGCTTCTTTTAACATACATTTTGATTAACCTTTTTTGTTTTAATGCTAATAATAAATTAGGATGCACAAAAAATTGTATCATAACTTATTCCTTATTAGAGAAAAATGAATACTATTTTATACTTAAAAATATGTTTTTCTTTCTACATAAAAACTTCAAAATTCATATGAAAAAAGTTTTAGTTTTACAAGTTAGTAAAATTTTAAGATCTGAATTTCCTTTTGAGAAAACTAAATTTTTATCAATTCCTACTATGAATTCATTTTAGAATTTTTAATCTAATTCATTAGTAGTTCAATAGCCTTTCTAAATTTTGTGTGCTGTGATAAAAATGTGTTTTCTATAATATTCAGTATGATCAGAAGTTCAATTAAGTAAATACTATGTTAAAGTACATATTAAGATTTAAATATACAGTTTTTTGCTTCTGATTCAATTTACAAATATTACTTTATTTAGTATATATCAGTTACTACTGTATACTTACTATGTATCGTCAAAGCATTGTTGATTCATATGCATGGAAATGTTTTGACAAACGATAATTTTTAAATAAACACTTTAGTTGATAACTATCTTAGCTAACATGTTGAAACATAAAAATACTAACTTTTTTCAAACAATTGTATTTACAAATTGCATTTTCTTCTCTCAGTTTAAAAAGAGAAGCATTTTTCTAAGTATAGTTAAATATAGCTTAAAATATAAATTGGGTATCAGTTTGCTATGTACTTAATACATTGTGTATTTTTCGTGATACAGAATCCCTTTCTTCTCTCTCTGTTGACTCTATGTATTTTGCATAATTTTTCTGTCATACTCTAATATACATTATTTTTTAAAAAGTGAATTTTTAAAATTCTACTACTTGACATGAGTCAATGTAATAATGAATTTTATCAGCAACCACTACACAACTACATCACAGCCCAAATTCTAAATCCAAAATATCCCACTGAACAAAATTTCTATTCTTAATAATAGGGTTCAAATATAAAATATACTTTCAAACAGACTTCTAATGTAAATTTTTACTATGAATTTTCAAATAGAATTTTAAATTAAATTTACAAACAGAATCCCTATGAAAATTTTCTAACAAAACTTTAAAGTAATTAACCAAAATTTAAAAATAAAAAGTGTTTCATGAGATTTAAGTATTACCCAAATATTAAGCGCACTCAGCATGCAACATAATTTGTTAGAAAATTGTGGATAAATCATGTACTTTTCCAAATTCTTCTAACAGCAACACCCATTCTGGTGTAGTAATCTACTTGGCACCCAAACTAAATACTGAAACATTTTTCTATATCTGGTGTGGATGATTTGATTTAGTGTGCAGTTCTTATGTTAGCTCATTATTCCAAACATATTTAAAGAATATGCTCCCTTCAGCAGATTAATGATTATTATTATTTTTTTTAAAAAAATTTCTTTCAATTTGTTACCTTTATCAGATTAACTGGTAATAAATGCTGACGCAGCTGCAGTATATTCTTTTGCGGGCTTTTTTTTAATTTGATGGATTTTTTGGTACAGTTTTCTTGGAGATATTTTTTGATTAGAGTGTTCTTTTGCAAACCTAGATATCTTATTATGTCAGGAAGATAAAGAATATCAAGAATATTCAACTGTATTCCATTTTAGCAGCCCTAGACTATTCATAACAATTATGTCATTTTGGCAATATTTTTTAATCGCCAAAACATTTTAAATAACAGAAGAATTACATAGCAGTGGTGCCTAAATATTGATTTTAACAAAAAAATTTTTATTTCTATAAATATTTATTGCACTGAAGATGCAATCAAAGCAAAATTAAATTTGAACAGCAAATTTCATTATCAACAGTAATTTAATTTTCTTTTGTATAGTCAAAAAATAGTTTTGTTTGATTCTTTGTATGATTTGTTCTTGCAAAATATATTTTAAGCAGTAAATTTATTTAGTATTAATTTAAATTATTTTCTGCACCATTGCCATATAATCCTTTTATAGTAATTTTAAATGTTCTGGCAACTAAAACATGTCACCAAATTAATGTAATTCTTATAGATGATCTAGAGTTGTCAAAATAGAATGCTGTTGAATATCTTTTTTACTGTAATAAGAAATCTAAATTATCAGAAAAACATTAAATCCATAAAAAAATTCCCCAAAAATACTGTTTACTCATTTTTTTCTTTCAATTTTTGATTCTTGATATATTTGAAATATTTTATGTACTTTTATTTCATTCATTAAACGTTTTTTTTTCCAATCTGAAAAAAAAAAACTACATTTGCTGCATTAACATTATACATTGATAATGAATTTCTTAGCTAAGGCAAGAATGGTTTTTATATTTAGTTTGAATCATTGTTAATCATCTGTTGGGTATCAACTAAGCATTTTGTTCTATTAAAATAAATAAACTAATTAAACTTAGTTATTTTACAATAAAATGTTTTGTGCAATGGATTCCACGAAAGGTATTTAGAGGGTAAATAGTATATTTATATTTTTAAATATGTTTTAAAAATAAGATATAAGTGGATTTATAAATAAATTTTAATATTGAATATTTTTAATAATGTAAATGAATGAGTGTTTTCAATAATGAAATGAATTTTAATAATGTAAAATATTTTTTTGTTTTCCAATTTATTACAGTAACTATTTTCTTTTTTTAAAAAAATAAGGAAATCTATAATTTAACAAACAACAAACTAAACAAAGAAAATTATTATTTGGAGTAATAAAAGTAAAATTTCCATAAAATGAAAATATTATGATTTTGTATAAAATTTGACATTATGAAATTATTTTTAAATAGGAATACATATACTTATCCTAAAAATATTCATGCATTTCAGTTTACATCCTTTTTTGTTTTCTCTTTCAAAATTTGGTGAAATACAGCTGAATGATAAGTATTAGGACTGTAATTTAACAGTGCATTGGCTTACCTCATACTTTGGTCATGAATTGAAATTCATTTTACACTTAAGTTCCCAATCAAACTAATCTCATGTGCAAAAATATGATCTTTGTGTGACTAACCATACCCTTTTAAACATGAATGTTAGTTGTAATAAATTATAAGTTTCTATTCTCATTAGTCTATATATAGGATTAGTCTTTTGTTCAGGAAGTAAGACTATGAAACAAAAGCCTTTCAAAATCTGTATCCTCCATTGACTTGGATTCAATCTAAATTACTTAAATTTTTTTTAGGTTAATTTGTTATGACTCAACTGTATTTACTATAAGCAATTCTAATTTATTTACTACATTTTATACAATTAAATGATATTTAAAATTATTTCTTTTAGTCTTTACAAAATTTAGTAGTTTTTCAAGAGTACATATATTTATTGATGGTATAAAAAATTAATTTAAAATCAGAATGAGATTATTAATATGGTAATTAATGTATTGTATCGAAAAAAGTATCATTAAATTATTTTTATCTGTTGTTATACCATTTGACAATTGCTATTTTTAAATAAGCCAATAAGTTGTTAATTTGCTATAAAACCAAAGATTATCTGATGATATATTTGTATGGTAATAATAAGCAACAAGATGTTGTATAGATAAATGATTATATATTATATTACATGTTTTTTCACATAATTTTATTAAAAAGAAATCCATGTATATTGATATTAAATATGTATCCTTATAATATAGATTTTAGTCGCTTACTGTATGTAAAATGGCTTTTAATCTTCCTCTTGATGAAAAGTTAGCTACAAAAATGCATCGAAGAAGAATTGCAGAGGAGTTAAGAAAACAGCGCATTTTTAATAATAAATGGAGGCAAATAGGGGTAATTTAATGTTACTTTTTTACAATTATCTTTAATATATATATATATATATATATATATATATATATATATATATATATATATATATATATATATATATATATATATATATGCAATGTTATAATAATTAACTTCAATTTTTAAGTGTTTTAAAATATAAAATTATATAAGAAAGAATCATTGATTGAAGAAGGATTTGAAATTTGAATAGAGAATCATAGATTTTAATTTAAGAAGCAATTTTTTAATTATTTGATTTTTTAAACACATATTGTAAAAAAGAGAATTAAAATATAGGTAACTTACTGAGAACACTGAAGATACCATCATTTATTTGGAAAAAAGAATCATGATTAGAAATTAATATTTTCAAATTAAGTTAATGATAAAATACTCAATGTAAGCTAAGTACTTTTTCCTACATCAAATAAAATCCTGTAGCACTTGAATTATTTTAAAGATCACTTCTATTAACTAAATTATTATTAATTAAACACACTACTAAATTATTATTTTTATTATGAAATAAGCCAACATTGAAAAAGATTTGAAATTCCAAAACAGAAGATATGTTAAAATAAATATTCACTCCCTATAAGAAAGAAAATTTTGTTTCATCCAAACCAATTGCATTTGTTTCAACAGATCAGGAAACCATCAATATGGGACAATTTACAATGGGTAATAATGTTTAATTACCTAAATTTATGAATTACTTGCTAATAATTAATTTGTCTATTATTCATTATTGTACTATATTACAGAAGATTTAAAATCAGAATAACTATTTTATTTTATATGCTGTTGATCAAATGTTCATCTCTTTGGTTTAGTTATTATTTATTTTAATATTTTTCAAATTTGCTGTTGATCCTAAGCATTAATTCATAAACTGGAATGATAGAAGTTATGTATACTTTTTTTACAAGATAAGACTTTTTGAGTGCCAGGTAATATACCATAGTTACTCATAGTTATTTTATTGTTATTTTCAATAATCATTCATCAACTATTAATACAATCAAGGTCACAAATATACACAAATCAGTTTAGGATCACACTATCAAATTCTAAAAAAATCTATTCTAAAGTATTATATATGACAATTTCATATAATTTCCTTATGTATTATACTAATAAGATATAAGGAGAATATGAAACTTTCACTTTTCTATGAGAACAATATAATTTCATAGCAATTTCTTCCCAAACAATCAAATCTAAATTTGATTTGCTTGGGAGAACTATTTCTCATAGAAATTCTAGAATCATTATGACATAGATAAAGTATTGAAAGGAAGATGAGAACATGCATATTGTATTTCTAAACTTGATAATTTCTTTCAATCAATTAATCTGTGAAAATTGGATTTTTGATAATTCATAATCTATTGTACTCCAATAAAATTAATTTTTGAAAGAAATTGAAATTTATTTTCTTTTTACCTTAAATTTGAATAATTAAGATAATGTGTCTCTGCTTGAGTTAATTCAAATTTTATAAGCAATTCTCCTACTTATATATCTTGTTAATTGCTATAGGGTTTACTTTAATTGAAAAAATTATGTTTGCTGCAAAATTAATCTCTCTTCTCTCCCTATTGTTGTGTTTATGAAAAAAAAGAACTATTGTTTACCTGCTCTAATTCTGCCCTAATTGTTTTAAAACCATTACATTATCAGACACCCAACAAGAACTTAATTATTAGGAGTGGCATTGCAAATCAGGTGTGGCTCATACTGGGTATCATCTCTGATAGGGATAACAGGAATGGCGAGTTTCATTTCAGTAAAATAATATGCAAGATAATTAATATTACATTGACTAATTATGGCAAATAACAAGTGTACCATTAGGCTGTAATGATTTAATCGTTATCTATTGCACGTGTATGGCCCCCCTCAAGTCCCACAGGCTGCCTGATAATGTACACTAGTTGCCGTTGAGGGGGTGTTCCTGGGTGGAGTGGGTGAAGTACGTCAGGAGAGTAATCTCCTGTTAGGGTCACCCAAGGCGTGAAGGCCACTCCATTATGTCCAGCTAAAGCCTGGGGCAACAGAGCAAAGTTAGACTTCTATCTTTGGGTGCTCCAGGTACTCTGTACCAACAGAAGCTGCTCTTTCACCCCACTTTTCATGAATCTTGGGTTAGAAAGTTTTGATACTATCACATCTTACTAATTTGAAAGCCAGTACCATAATCTTCCAGTGGGTGCCATCTCATGTTAATGTCTATGGGAACGAAATTGCGGATCAGTTAGCCAAGGATGGAAGCCTACAGAATATCATCATTAGAGACAGCTTGTTGTCCTCAGAGCTGACCTCTAGAGTTAGGATGGCTATCAATGCTACTTTTAGGGATTCCATTCCTACCCACGAATGGTACACATGTGAACATCCTGGTTCCGCACTAGTGGGTAAACACAAGAGATGCAACCAAACGGCTCTGACAAGACTGCAAAGTGGCCACTTGTTTGTTCAGAGATACGTCTCTGGTACCGAGGTCTACCCTCTCTGTCCCAAATGTCGAGTGGTTCAGGCCTTCCCATCTCATATTTTTCAGTGCATTGGTTGTGAGAGAGGAGACATGGAGTTGAGACCAGAGATAGTGCTTGAGAGACTGACTATTTTTGGATTCATGGGGCTGGTGTGATGGTACTGTCACACCAGTCGGGGATAAGCATCAACAACAACTTGTATGGCACATCAGTTTAGAAGGAACAGATAATTCTTATGTCATTTGGTTTGAATCCACTCTTTTACCCATATATAAAAGTAACAACAGATTTATTCTAAAACATTATTATTTTCTTTCCATCCACATTTGTTCCTTGTCAGTCCATATCACATTCTTAAATCTGTAACCTGACTATTTTAATTATATAGTCTAGGGAAATGTTTTAAAAAGTGGGATATTACAATGGATTTCATACTGAAGTGATTAAGCAAATTTTCTTATCCTAGGGTGTATTTTGTCTCTGGCTGATAAAAAAAAAGCATGAAAGTGTTTGTAGTAAGTGGAAAACATCAATTTTATAATAAGTAATATATTGGATATGAAGCAGAAAATATTTAATTAAACCTTTCAAATATCCATTACAATATCCATGCTATGTTCAAACATGATATGAAATAGGAAGTTCAATCTATACAGTATTGTATCTATGTAAAGGCTAAAATATTTTAAAAGATTTCTACTAATATTTTTTATGGGTAATGCTATTTGCTCATTGATTTGCTTCTCTGGTGCCCACTGGGTAATGATAAAAGAGTAGCAGTTTCCGGCCTTTTTGTGGTGAAGGGTTGGTCACCCAGTGCCTGCTGTTAATAAAAAACTTTTTTTAAATAACTTTTGCTTTATTTTTATAAATGCATTTTGTCAGTAGTAACAAATGACATCATTTGTTTAAATTAAAAAAAAAACAATTTCCTTTTATGAATTTTACTTTGTACACATTATTTAATATCAAAAACAGAAATCAAATCTTGTCTTTGACTATTATTCTTATTTCTCTATATAAATTATTATTTAGAAATCCACAGTGTAAAATAAAAAAAAAAATCAAAAGAAATTTGATACTTAGTATTTTTTTTTTAATTTCATACTTTGTACAGATTTGAAGCATTATATTTTGTCTAACTGATGATATTTTCCTGATAAAATTTTGGAAATAATAGATTTGTCAGTTCTATAAATATTTGAGATAATTTTTCAATTTCCTTGAAGGAAGTTATTTAGCAAATTTTTTTTGTCAGTATTATATATTAATTTATTGATATAATAATTTAGGAAGTTTGAGAAAAAGATAGATTCATGAGACATAGCTTTTTGAATTTTCATGAGATATAGCTTATTGAATTGTGAGTACAGCAATATCTTATATGTTTCTTATGAATCCTAATTTTTTCTCTAATTTTCTGGTTGTCTAAATAAGGATACATGCTTATAAAAAATTACAATAATATTGATGAATTAAAAGTTTTTCTGTCATTTAAAATAAAAAGTTATGTTCAGTTAACATTATTTTGGCTGACCGATACATCAATACTGCTGGATGTGATTATTTATGATTCAAAAATTTAAAGTATAAAAACATTTATTTTTTTGAAATTTTAGTGGTTTGAAATAGTATTTAATGTATTGATTTTCGTATGATAAATTAAATAATTTTATTTAATTGACAATATTTTATTTAATTCTCTTTTTATGCATTAAAAATATGAAATTTTTATTCTTATTTTTACTACATTAATTAAAGTATCATTTCCAAAAGGAAAGCCATTTTATACAGACTTCCAGTGAGGATTTAAAAATACTCACATATTCTGGGGGTAGCGAGAGGTTTCCTTTTTGCCCTAAATGCCAGCGAGAACAGGCATCACTGCAGCACATCTTAGACTGGACTGAGAGGATATCCATAACTGTACACTTTTTGTCAAACTTTAGATACAATGTCTCAAACACCTGAAGTAAATGAATGATGAAATAGCGTCTGAGAAAATATTTAGAGGAAGACTGGATCAGGTGAAGAAAGGTTGAACATCCCAGAATGGATGAAATGGGAAAGGATTTGAAAAAAAATGAAGCTCAAAAATTGGAAGACAAAAGTCAAGGATTGCAAAAAGTGGAGCTGTTTGGCAAATGAGGCCAAAATCTTTCATGTTTTGTAGAGCTGAATAGTAATAGTAGTATAATAATTATTATAATTATGTTAGTTATATCACGTTCTAATTTCGGCAATTTTATTAAGATAATACAAAATAATTAGAATGGAACTGCAATATAATGGATTTTGAGAGATAAATAAAAAATATCTTAAGGCTTACCTTCTTAAGGAACTCTTAAATTACTACCTCCTAGTTAATTATTAAATAATACATGCTCACTACAATCTCAGAAAGAATATAATAAAGTGCAAATAGGTTGTTAAGTACACAATTACATTCTAGTCTATAATTTTTTAGGGGTAAAAAATTCATAGAACTGGTTTAGCAGAGGCTGGACACAGAGACACAATTTTAGAAACCACAACAGCAACACAATTAGCAACAGTAGGATTACATTGAAGGATTTAGAGCCTCTGCAAATATAAATTTGAATTATAGGGAGACAAAACTTTGAAAATTTTCATTTTATGATCAAAATTATGAGTGTTGTATTAAAAATTTTAATGTTTCTATTTAGATTATTTAATTTCTAATTAAAATAATTATACATGAGTTCCTTTTTTATTGAACAAAAAAGAAACTCAACAAAGATAAGAAAATAAAAATGCCAAAATTAACCAAATTACTTTAAAATGTCAATTTTCATTAATATTATAAGAAATATCATAGATTCACTTTTAATACCAAAATGTATAATGAAAAGATGGAATTGTTATAGAAGCTTAAGAAAACTTCTCTGTAATATTATTGTGGGTTATCCTGAAATAAAGGAAAGGATCTAGGTTTTTATTTCTTTTGCTTTGTTGTAGCCCCTTAGTCTACTCATGTTATATTCATATGAAAATTTCTCACTGGAAGGTGTTTCTTTTAAAACTGAATTTTGTCCAAAACATTTGCCTTTTGCAGCTGGTTGACCTACTGTCAAAGATAAACATCTTTACTCAAAATAGCATTAATATTTATTGCGAAAAATTTTTTTAGAATCAAAATGAAATATAATTGGGGAAATCAGAAAGTAATTGTCCCCAAATTCTAAGCAAGTGCATAAACTTAGTATCTGTTTTCTTTTTACTTGTTTAGTATTATTATTTCACAAATATTGCTTTTTTATTTCTCTCTAATTTTCTTATTTCAGCAAATGATACTGTTTTGTTAAAAAGGAGTTTTTGAGTTGATGATGTTATGTGTGTGTGTGTTTTATGAATAAATTAACGTATCACCACGTAGAATCCAATAAGAATACATTTTTGATTCATCAGTGGTACGAAACCATACAACAAATCGCAATGTAAATGAAAATCATCAAATGTATTTTAAAAACATTAGATTGTAATTCAATATTTATTTTTCAAAAATATACGCATACATATGCCCAAATGCAATTCTTAAATAATTAAAATTGTTGGATTTTCAGCTGAATTTTACACTTTTTACATTGAATTTCTTATTTTCGGTAACATGCATTTGAATTATTTAAAAATACTTTATCAATTTTTTCTCAAATTAAGGTTGATGTAGAAGCATTAAATTATCAAGTACATGAGTCTCATCTAGCTAAAGCTGCGGAAGCTTGTAGAGAAAATGAATATGGTAATTAGCGAATTATTTTTAGTATAATAGATAAATAAATAAAATGTTTTCATATTTGTATTTAAACTATATCTTAATTATTGTATTGCTTATTTCTATTTTTATCTCTTTTTATAAAAATTGTTTTGCTGAAAAATATTCTTAGAGTTAAATTTCTTATTAATCACATTGTTTATCCATACTTAAGTTATTAATTTAATTTTTTCTCATAACATATTAAATTATTTTTATCCTCAAAGTTTAATAAATGTCTATTAATTTTTTATTACTTTTTAAAAATTTATATAGAATTCTTTTATAAAAAATTATGAGTGTTTATTAAAATAAATCAATTTATTTAAAATGAAAAGTCTCTTTTTAAATGTGATTAAATGTAAGAGCAAGAAATAACTATCTAATTTCATATGAAGTGATTTCATAATAAATTCCTATTCAATTGGGTGTCTAACTCATTAAAGGAAAACATTTGAAAGAATACTAGATGAACTATATTTTCTATCATACTTGATTCACAATATCCATTTATAATAGCAATAAACATATTTTTATCCTTTAATCAAAAAGTCTAAAGAAACATATTACCTACATCCTTTTTAGAGAATCGTTTGTTTAAAATAATAGCATTTGTTATTTATCCTGAATGAGTCTTTATTTGCTGTTATCCCATTATTTGAGAGCATCATATCATTATAAATCATCTAATACTTTATGTTAGAAATTATAACCATGTGATTGCCTTGCTTTGCAGCTTTCTATGCTCCTGTGAAGCCATGTGATTATATCTCTTAAATACTGAAACAGTTTTTTCAAAATTTCGTCAAGATTCTCAATGTTTAAATCTTTTTATTGTAATAAAATCCATTTTTTATTCAGGAAATTAGTATGAAAATAACTATCTGTTCTTTTCCAACTTTAGTTCTTCAATAAATAACACTTCATCTATTTTGTATTGTTCATAATATATTCTGGTACACTCATACAATGATCATTTTGAACCTGATTTTATTTCTTAATGCAGAAATTGGTTTGGTTTTTTTCCTGCTAAAATTAGATATTATGCAACTTTACTGCAAATACTATTAATTTTATTTAGCTTTAACAGCCATCTTAATTTACTGCCATTTTGTGTTTGGAATATAATAGCAAATATTTTTTAGCAAATATTATTATACAATAACAAATATTTTTTCTTATTAAATTAAAAAATGAATGCTTTTAAAATTTGCAGATACACAATCTAGTCACATTAATGTGACCACCACATACTTTTGATGTCAACATTCATAGAAGGCAGATGGCAGCACATTGCAGTTGAATATATATAAAGGGTGTGTAAGGGCTTCAGAAAATATTATGGTCATTGGCATAATGTAGAAATGGAGCAATTTATTTCATGTCTCCAAAAGGGTATGATCATCGGTTTTTGGGATTAGAGTAGAAGTATTTCCAAAAAGGCTAAGTTTGCATACTGTTTGCATGCTGCTTTGGTAAAAGCATACTATGCAGGGCAAAATAGGACTGTCCAAAATCAGCAATGTGGCAAATGTGGTGCACCTTGGGACATAGATGACAGAGAGGTGAATTATGGGTGCGAGATGCATTTGAGCCAATATGCATGGTACCGTTGAGTAACTGACTGCCCAGATTTAAATGACGGGGCTAGCAACAGTGTCACCCAAACTACTGTTCAGCAAAAGTTGCTACATTAGGCATCTGAAGTAGATGTCTGATTCATTTACTTATACTGACTACATATGAAAGTAATTATGATAAATTTTGTGTAATCTTTACATTAATAAATTCTATTTATCAAAATTTTTTACTTCATAATGTTTAAAATTATTAAATAACTAATGTTGTTACACTAAATGACTACAATTTTTCCAAAAATTATTTTCTTTTTGTTTTTATTATTTTATACATTTTAAAATGCAAAAAATAAATGAAAAAAAATGTATGTTCCATTATGGAAAATTTACAAATCTTAAGTTATTTTGATTTTTGTAATGAATTTTTTAAAATTTGAATTAATAAATTTTCTGAAGGTCTTGGAAGTTTCATTTTATTCCCACTGTTTATTTTAGATTTTTACTTGGTTAATTCAAATTTATTTCTGGAAGCTGTTTTATATTTGTTTCTACAAACTTAAATAAATCCTTTAAATTCTAATTTTCATTTTTTCAATCGTTTTAATTTTTTAAAATTTTATTATAGTTATCTTAGTAGCCAACAATGACTTTTGTAGTTAAGTTTGTTTCAATACAAAATTTAAATAATAAATTGTTAAAGGAAATAGTATAATGATAAAAACATTGTTTAAAAGGAATAAAATTTTTCTATTGCATACTTTTTAAAATGAATTTTGTGTATGTCTCCTTTTTTAATCTTATATTATTTCATATTGTAAATAGTCATTGATATGTTACGTTGAAAAATTCGAAAAGAAATATTTTATATACCAATGAAATAAAATTTTTGGGCATTACAAAAGAAAGAAAAAAAAGAGAACAGATTAGATAATGAATTTATAAATCCTAAACTCCATGGGGTATACTTTAACATTATTTCAATTTTTCGTTCTGGTAGTATAAATATAAAAATGTTTTTTTTCATTATATGCTAGAATTCATTGATAATTAGAACAAGGTTATGAAATTATATTGAAATTTACCTAAACAAATGTTAGAGCTTAGCTTAAGTCAATGAATATTTCTAATCTCATATTCATATAATACTCTATATTGTGTTATATGTATAAAAAAGAATTAATCTTTTAATTACAAAATCAACTAATTTATTACTAACAGAATTATATAATATTTTAAACTTTTTCAAATAGAGATTTACTAAATTGTTTGTAAATTTTTATAAAATTTACCTTTGATTTATAAAAATTATATATTCCTTATTCTAAAACTATTTTTTTAAAAAATTGCGTAACATTTGAGCATTTTGTTCATTAATATTGGGATTTACGATAAGAATTATATGTGTTTTTGCTCTTGTTTTTGACTTAACTAAACAGACAGTATTCTGGTCTTTTAAGTTAAATAGCTTATAATTTTTCTTCAACTTCATACATAGATATTTATACTGGTTCAAACCTTTTTAATGCATATGTTTAAATTAACTTTTCTAGTCAAAAATTTATCATGTGTAGCAAAACAATTTAGGAGCATATGTCTTTATGTACACAAAATAAAAAGATTAAAATTATTTTCCGCATTTCAATATTATTTTGTCGTATTAAACTTTATATTATAATTTTATCTGAAAGCTCTAATTTCCTTTCTCTTCCACTATTACATTGTTACCAATTTATACTTTATCTTTTTAGATGATTTGTAACACTAGATTTTTTATTTTATTTCTTTATACATTTTATGATCATGATAAAATATAATTTTTTCCAATTGATAATTTATTATACTTTACTGACCACTATGATGTTCTTTGTAAGTTCTTTTCTTAAGTACATAATAAATATATCAACAAGCAATATAGTATGTAATTATATTTGATATATACTATAACTTCTCAAATTTGATTTGAAAAATAACTCTTTTTTAATTTTTTATATTTTGTATAAATAATGACTTTGTTTAAGAAAAGCACAAGTATTGCTTACATATTTTGGCAAAAATATCTCGTGGGGTATTTAAAAATAGCTACAAATTACAGAATTTAATTATTTATGAATGAGAAAATACTGAATATTTCTCTTTTAATCTTCAATTTATATATAATAACTTTTAAATCATTAATTATTTTTACTGTATATATGCTAAAAAATTATTTACCAGTCAAGAAAATTTCATGATACAAAAGTAGATTGTTTGGCTTCGTGTAATTAAATTTTATTTATTTATTCACATTATTCATAAAAATAATTTAAGATGGTATCATTCTAAAATCAATAGATCAGAATTAATATAAAAAAACTATAAACTTACATGCATCATAAATTTAGAGAATATGTGGGGAAAATTTCGAAAACCAATAAAAGATTATTAAATTTAAAGCAAATTATAAATTTCTTTTCCCAAAGCTATAAGGAAAACATAAACATAATATTCCAAGTTATATCAGTCTATATAATGAAGCAATTTACATATACTGCATTTAATAATCTTTCTTCATAATTTAAACTAATGTACTTTACATTGTTTATTCAATTATTTAATATTTGCTTAATCAAATACTCCTTGCTTTAAATTACTTATATTAGTTGACATATAATATGTAATGTTTCATAATAATTTATAAATGTGTAAGTCTGACTCTAAATACATGTTTAACAGTATAAAAATTGATCGTCATTATCAATAGAAACAAGACCAATTTAATCTTTATTGCTCAAAATTTAATTAACATCAATAATAATATGGATCTTGTGGTTCTTACACACCTTTTCGTTTATTCTTAACAAATTTAGTCCAAAACAATTCGACCTCATTATCTTCCTTATCTTTTATTAATTCATTTTCTCAAATGTGTAAATTTTCCATTAATAAAACTGATAAATTATAATAATTTTTAGATAAATAAAGCAATCTTAAATATTTTTTGTGCTACTGCTTAATGTAAAATTCTAGTAATTTTAAGAATTTATATAAAACTTATTCCATATTTAAAGTGGCTGATTTAAAATTACTTTCCATGTTTAAAATTAATGCATTAAAACTAAACTTTTATGCATTTCTTAAATATTTAAACTTTGGAAAATAATAAAAACACTTTTAATATTCATAAGCAATGATAAAATATTTTTAGTTGAACAAGCTAGAAGAAATGCGAATTTAGCCAAATATCAAGAGCAGCAATATGCTGATAAAATCCTTGAGGAAAATAAAAAAATAAATGAATTTCGCCTATTGATTCAGAGACCAGAATATAGACGAGAATTTGACTTATATGATCCTGATCAAAAAAAGAAAGAACGCCCGTCTCGATTGTCTGATGATGATCCTTGCCCAGTATCAAGTTTACTGAAGTATGAATTTGTAAATCAGTTATTTTTATTTAATAATTTAAAACTTAAGTTTTAAAAAAGAGTATCAATTCAAGAAATCAAGTTACTCTTATTCAGTTTTTTAATAAATTATAAATATTTTGTATTTTTATATAAAGTTTTGCTAGTTAAAACATTTTAAAGTTTAATTTTATACTTATTTGTGAATCGACTAAAGTTATATAAAATTGTTAAAAATAAAATATGACTGAATCTCAGTATTAATTTTTTATATTTTCCAACTATTTCCAGTTTATATAACTTGTATGTTTTGTTGTTGGTTTAATAAATAAATTTTGTTGCCTGAAATTCAACCGAAAGAATACTGAATATAATACATGGTCATGTTAAATTTTAAAAAAATTTCATAAAAATGCTTTTGATAAAAATAGATTTTACCATTAATAATGCATGTATGGATTTGGTATTATATTTCGCTTTTACACTTATTATAACATGCAAATTGCTGAATAATTGTATTGAAAGTTATGTAAATTGCTTATTACTATACAAATTATGAAATAAAATGTCTATTTTAAAAACTCTTGAAATTAGCTCTAGCAGGAAGATGTTCAAATACTTTGTAAACATCCTAGCAAAGGGAAATATTCATGATTAGTTCACTTTTGCTGATAAAATATGGCAAATTCTTGTTTTGCTTATTAGAGATTGTAAGGATTATAGGAAGAATTCATCTGTGATCCAAAAATCAATAGCATAAAAATAAAAACCGGATCTAAAATGTTATATAAAAGTCTTGAAACGATATTCTTTTCAATGTCTATTATATTTAAGATTTATTATTTTTTTCCCAATTAACTACTTGAGATCTCACATGATACAAGCTCTTTTGACATATCAGTAAAACTCTCAATACTCTTATGAGTAATTAAACAAGTCAAAAGTATTTGATAGGTTCAGGAAATAATTTCTTATTCAGGAAATAATTTCTTAATTTGGAAATTTACTACATTTTTTAGTACAAAAGTCAAGCTAAATGCCTGTTTACATAAATTAATATAAATCGGTGTACAGAAATAAATACAGTATCTTTTTTTGGATTTTGCTTACTGTTTTCAGCAATGCATAAGATTTCTGATTTAGGTTTGTACTTTTTAAAGGTTTTTAAAAGCACAATAAGATAACTTTCCTTCCTTAACAGTTAAAAAATTCAATATGCATTTTATTTTGATAATTTTGGTGTTATATATTCTATACAAAATTATTTTTTAGTTTTTTTTTTTGCATTAAAATTTTCCTGCACCTTAACAGAAAGTACACAAATAAATGTCACATTTACAGTAAAATAGGTGTGAAACAAAAATCCTTTGACTTCTGTTAACTCGACCCATCAGCCAGGAGCCAGGTAAATGGAAGGCTGCTACTAACACTTTCTATTTTCTATCACAAAATTATAATAAAATTTTAATGTTGTAGCTCCAAATAGAGAAGCTATAATTTCATATACCTCAGAGGAATTGCAATAAACTATAAGAAAGAACACAATTTTATATACTTCTTTTAAACTTATATTTATTTAAATATTTGAAAATAATTTCTTTCTATTAAATTTCAAATCATATATTAAAAAATCATTTTCTATTATCATTTCTGCTACTCAAATTTAGCATTACATTATCATCCAATTTTTTTTAATGGAAGAAACAAACCAAATATGTGTGTTTAAATACAACAGGAATTTGAAGATTTTATTTTATGTCATGAAATAGTATTTTAGTTATAAAATTCTAATTTCTCTGGGGGTTCTGGGCATTGTACTAACAAATTTCTGGCTTTACAAATGAGAGTAAATGAATATATAATATGTGGACTAGATTATCCACCCAAAGGAATTAAATTTTAAAAAATGA